>CM062199.1:15677500-16877500 GCA_031216445.1 Lateolabrax maculatus
TTAGGTCTCAGAGGTGCACAAGAGCGCATGTCACACACTAACACACACCTTCCTTTTCGCTCTCAGTCTTGCAGGGAATCCTGTCTATCTGTGAGCTATATTTCGGCTACCAGGCCGTCCCCTCAAAACATCTCAGTTTACGTTTTTTACATCTTCAACAGAATTTATTGGGCTCCTAAGATGAACAGTCAGATATACAGCGACTCACATTTTATTACTGCGCTTATTAAAGACGTAAACAATAGGAAAACTCAGAAAATACACTGTTGTTTTTGCAGGGGGAGGATCAATGATTCTGTCCACCAACAATAACTCTAGGCCAATGATTTTAGTTTACAGCGAGAAATAAAACTATGAGAGGCAAGTGAATTTATGCCCCACAACAGAATTACTATACATGAAGTACTGCGTAAAGTAATAGGAGTAGAAAACATAAGGTTATTGGTTGTGGTACGATACTGTAAACAATATTAGTTTTCCTGAATGTGAGAAAATTATTTCCGCACATTTTAGAGAAACTAATATTGCGTGCACATTTGCTGCTAATGCATCTCAGCGGATATGTTTCTGTAACTCTCACTGTGGTGGGTGCTCATTTTCAATTTCTATACTTTTTTTGTTCTGCAATAATTTGATAATACATGCTAATGAAATTCCACCTTCGGTTTTCATATCAGAGACAGAAGTTGATTTAGATAAAATGTAGAAAAAGTGCTTAAAGGCATAAAGGAAAGGGAAGAAATGAACTCGGGACCTCGTTGCAGTCAGCTCGTTGTAACGAGCAGTTCTAACCTTGGTGAAATGTATACTCAAGTATATTTGTCAGCTGCTTTTTGATGTATATTCAGATGTTCAGTTAAAAAAAAAAAAAGCTGCTGTTGATTTTTCAGACAAGGCAGTGGGAGAACTAAAGCAGTCTGGAACAGCATAACCTTTAACCTGACTGTCCAGGACCTGAGAACTGCAGAACCCCGCAGTCTCTCCTCCCTCTCTCCACACGTTCACTGCCAATACGGTTTTCCTCCCAGTGGCAGAATATTCTTAGCCCCTGCAGTGTGTGTGTGTGTGTCTTTTATAAAAGACTGTGGTTGATTAAAGAACACTGCATCTCAGTGGACCTGCCTCATCCCTGATCTTCCCATCTCTCCCTCTCTTTCTTTTTCTCATTGCACGCATACACAATGACAATGTATGAGCAGTGAGTGGGGATAAGTTTTTCAATTCAGCCTACTTATTGAACTAGGAGACAAAGGGGCCATGGACAGTGGCACACAAAAGACAGATAAACTGCTGGATAACCTGTCTAATCTACTCTTTCATACACTTCTGAGCCATTTTACACAGCACAGATCCAGCATTTATTTTAATCTCTGCACTCAACGCCACAACATCCAACATTTGTAGGGTTGGCTGGCGTGTCTCTCGCCGTTGGCAATCGGCCTCTCTGGAGTTTCTTTAACTCACAGTGCAGTGTGGAGGTTTAGACGGCCAATAATAAGCTGTAGTATAGCTGTCAGTTTGAGTGGTAAACACATTGTAAAGCCTCGGGACCCTGCAGTTTCTCAACCAGCTTCTGACCCCCGAGCCACTCATCAACCACAAGAGACAGGCTGAGACCGTTACCAAGGATTAACTACTTCACACACACACATATACACACACACACACACAAACACACACACAAATGCATGCACGCAGAAACATGTGCATGTTTGTTGCTGTACATGTGTATACATGCTAGCATGCTCACATATATCTATGATTACGTGAGTGCACAAACACACGCGTCCCCGCTGTGCACTTTTTTTAACTTCGTGAAGATGGATCATTTCCCGCGTTTGCGCCTTGCACAAAGGCTGTTGCCACTGCCTATCAGTCACTTGTCACTGATATCCCTGGGCATGAATGTGTGTATACTGGTGTGTGTTTTTGTGTGTGTGTGTGAGAACTAGTGTATGTGTGTGTTTGCCCTGTTACAGATGTCTGTGTTCATTGATGAGTGACTGAAACAAAAACAAATCCATCAGTCCGTTAAATCACACATTATCTTCCACCACCTGGCAATTAACCACCGCTGTGAGTGTGAGTGTGTCGGCACACAAGTGTGTGCATGCATATACATGTGTATGTGTGTAATCTAATAACACAGCAGTTAACTGGTTTGCATAATAGATATCTGGTGATATCTCTTAATTTATCAGTCGTGTATTTTGAAAGCAATTAGGCTGCAAATAAACAAACACAAAAGCATTTCTAGAAAGTAGCTTTTTGTGTGTGTGTGTGTGTGTGTGTGCGCGCGCATCAATGACACTGTCACCTCAATGCATGCCACTGGAATGAAGCCAGCAATTGCAAGCAGAATTTGCTTCTCATATAAATGCACATGTGTATGTGTGGTAATCGATGCCGAGGTGAAACTTGTTTTATATTCATCCAGCTCGCCAGAGTGTGCAGAGACACGTCACGCAGAGCTTGAGAGAAATAATGCAAGAATATGAGAAGAGAGGGACAGTGGGAGAAATATACTATGGGACTGGTTAAAGGAGAGAGGAAGTCAGGAGGAATACAGATAGATTTGGTGTTGAATTATAATAGAGCAGGGGGGAGGAGGGTCATCATAATAATGATAATAATGCTTGGCCAGTGCCCTGATCCACACAGTGAGTTCTCACGTTAGACACCATAACACATGCCCAGTCTATGTATGTGTGCTTGAGAGAGAGAGAGAGAGAGAGAGAGAGGGAAACACAGACAAAGACGAGAGGATTAAGCAGGCCAATCAACCATCCCCTTGACAGCAACACAAACCTATCTGTCTCCCAGCCCCACTTAGAACAACAACATTTACATTTATGAATATGTGCACAAAGAAGAGCATTACTCACTCACTATCACAGGGCGCACGGCCCGCTTGTGTGTGTGCGTGTGTGTACGACCCATCCATCACAGACATTTGCGCTGCCGCGACGTACCGTATGTCAGCTACTACTGTGCGCGCGTGCACACACAACAAACAAAAAAAACCTCACACAGGCTCAGTGATCATCATAACAGTTATATAGACCCAGTGATCAGACTGTTCATTAGTAACGAATAAGAAGGCCACATACTGTACAGGTGAATGGATTCTGGTTTGTTGGCGTAGCCATGTGTGGGTGTGGAAGTGTGTGTGTGGTGTGCAGACGCTTGCACAGACATCATTAATTAAAGCAATAGGGAACACCTGTGTGATGGATGACTACTGTTTGCATAATAAGATCCAGTGATCTTCTCGCTCTCTCATGTGCTGTTGCCGTCTCTCTCTCTCTCTCTTTCTGTGTGTGTGTGTGTGCGTAGGAGTAAATACATTTTTCTGATTGGATGGGTATTGTCGGGTAGGTGAGCCGAGCAATAAGGGACATGTACAAGGGGGGAGGAACAGAAATGAATTATTTTCTTGTCCTCTATCTTTTTTTTTTCTCTTTGGGGATGAGCTAGATTTCAGGACGGTGCTCCCACCTCTCTGTTCTTCTCTCATCCTCCAATTGCCTGATGGGAAAGCACTCTTGGGGGGAAGGTATTTTGGGAGCTCTGTGGTTTAATGTGAATGTTGTGAGACTCTTTCTCTGTCATATTAACTGGGACTAAATCTTTCTAGTGATAGAAAATATGTTGCTTTTCTTTGAGGTCTGGTTTTCCTTCACCTCACCTTACCCCGACTTTCCTTTTCTTTTCTTTTCTTCTCTTCTCTTCTCCTCATACACACTTTGAGATTTTGACCAAAGCCACCTCAAACACACGTCCTTGCAGATACTATAAATTTACGCGCACACACATAAAACACGCACATTGATCTTGAGAAAAAGACAAGCCTGAAATATCGAGCCCACCCCGTTTTTCTGCATCTCTTGATTGACTCTTTCATTTCCTCAAACGCTGTCTCGCTTACATGATCGACCAATTGGAAGCATTGCTGTGAAAATGGAGTATTGGTGTCCAGCGTTCGTGCTTGAATCGACGCTAACTGGACACTGTAATGGTTTGGATTCAAAGGAAGCAGGCTCTTAGGGATTTTGGGGTCTTGTACTTATAAATGCCTGGCTAGGATTGGTATTGATTTAAGTGACTGCTGATTCCAGGCTGGTGGCCCAGTGGTTAGCACAGACGCTTTGTGGGCTGTATTTATCAAGCCTTTCAGAGTCACTGCTAGAAATCGTTCTGGTTGTCTAGAATTAAAAAGCACTCCTACTTCAGAGTATGATTAAGATATTTTGTTCATGAAATTTCCAACACAAACATAGCGAAGAAAAGGCGTTCCCCTTTTAGAAAGAACAATGCCATTTTACAACAATCATAATCAGAGTGAAATTAATGATGATTATTAAGTTAATCTTCGAGTTTCAATGTGCATTTAACACATTCACAACAATGGCCAGATGATGTAAATACAGTAAGTTGATGCAAGAAAAATTAAATCAGATACACAAAATAGCATCACTGCTAGTGTTTCCCACAGGTTGAGAATTAATTTTTGGTTGTCAACCTCAAGGGAGGTGGAGGTGTAGCATGGTGGGCTGCAGTGGATTCACAAGCTGAGAACTGCACAAGAGTTTCTAGCAGAACGTCAATGCTCAATTTTTACCGCATTTTAACACAAACTTTAACAGCAAGAAGTAATAAATACAGAAATAGAAAACAATGTGTTTGTATACTTGTATCAAAACCTCATGTATAATGCTAAAACATTTCGTTCTTAGACGGATAAACATAACTCACACGAATTATAATGGCTTACACCATTGAACACCGCATCTTGTGCAAACTGCCTTTTCTTATTTCTATAAGAACTCCTTTCAAATGTGAATGTTAATTGGCTAAAATAATGTAGGTAATTTTATTGACGCTACTGTGGGTCTCTTTTGTACTGACAAAATCAGTCAGTACATTTGAATGATTGAATCCAGTCAGTATCTGTGTATTACTTTAAGAATGAGGTTTGTTTTTTGGAAATGTTCTGTATTAAATATGTCCACATCTGCCGAAGTGTGCATGCATGTTTGTCGTATTATTTCACCCCTAACAGCTTAAAGCAGCTGCAGCTTAACTAAATCCTGGGGCAGACAAGATTACTTTTCTCAGTTAAAAAAGCTGATAAAGGGGTGCCACGGTGGCTCACTGGGTGGAGCGCGTACCGTCGGGGAAGTGTCCTTATTGCAGCAGCCTGGGTTCAAGTCCGGTTCACGGCCCTTTGCTGCCGGTCATCTTTCCCCTCTCTCTCTGACTTTCCTCCCTCTGCCCCCTTTAAATAAAGTTGGAAAGGCCAAAAAATAATATTAAAAAAAGAATAAAAAGCTGATAAAATGGTTTTATCTCTATGCATTGGCGACTGCATATGCATCACTCTGAGCCTTGTGTGCCAGTTATGATTGGTTTCCTAATCAAATATGTTACATATGTTTCCAGGTGTGTGGAGTTCCCTATGTGCATGTGTGCTTCAGTTTACACCCGCTTCCCTCGAAATGCCATCAGTTAGTCTAAATTACCCAACGGTGTGACAGTGAATGATTGCTCTTTGTGCTCTTGTTTGTGTTAAGGCCACTGTATACTCTCTCAGAAGTGCTGTTTGGACAGTCTTAAAATGATGAAAAGCTCCTTTCAGGTGTTTCGACAAGGCAGGCCTGGTTCGTCCAATTATTGTAACTTTCCAAAACCAACAAGCTGACAGCCACACCTGCGCTCTGGCCAGGTGTGCACAGGTGTGAAAATGGGGTGAGCTCCAAATGTGGTACAAAATCTTTTCTCCACTGCTGCCACCAGTCACTTCCATGTTGGCAACAGAAGTCATTTCATGTCTTCAGGGAAGGTGGCTACTCGTGTGCTGTCTGTGCATACAGTATTTTATTTTTCTGTAGCCGTTCTATTAATCTAATCTTCTCCAAAAATGTCAAACTTTACTTTTTTTGACATGATTTATGAGGCATCACCTTTTTTTTTTAGAGAGAACCGTTTGATAAACAGGCTACCTGTCCACTATTCTGTCCTGCCATTCACTCAGAGACTGAGCTGGAATGAATGACTGCACACTAACAGATGCATGTCCCATACCTAAATGGGGCCAAAACACTGTTTTTAACTGTGGCTAAAGAACATAGATCCATTTTACATTGCAGTTACTTTTGATTGCATTAAGACACAAGGGAGTTCTCACAAAGTCAAACACATCAATATTTGCTTCTCCGTTGGTGATTTCAAGATATTTGGTGGTCTGTGTTCACTGTTCCGCACAACCTGGCGGTTATCCCAGGACAGTGTCTGCATGAGTAATGTAAATGCATAGAAAGAGCTCACAAATTAAATTAAATTAAATGGTGACAGCAAAGTGACACTAAAAAGATCTTTTAAGGACAGTTTGGACCTTAACGATAAATTCACCAAAATCACATTGCAATAACAAGAGGAGCTGTGGCAGAATCACCCAGTGTTTGTGCTGATTTAAGTTAAAACGGTGCCATCTGAGGCAGATGAATAGCTCTTTTTCTTGACAGCAAAATTATTGAATGACCGTCTTCCCTCGTTATCTGTAGATTTTAGGCGAAATGTGGGGCGAAACAAGAATTTATGTTTCCCACCCATGTGTTAAATTTAAACAAATTGTCCACAGAGAACAAATCCCACAGCGATGGGCTGGAGGTAATACACAAAAACGCATCTATACACATTCAGACACACACACTTGATGTTGTTGTTGATATTAACATTATTCTCTGAGCCGATGCCTAAGCTCCAGCAGTGTAATCAGGTACTAATAACAAGGCTGTGATGTTTACAAGCTGTTTCAAAGGGCTTTATGTATCTGTGTGTGCGTGTGTGTGTGTGTGTGTGAGTATTCTCTATGTGATGTCTACTCTACTCCTCGCCAGCGCTCTTGGGGCTTTGGGGGGGTACTAATAATGTAGACTGTCAGCTCTTGCACGCACACACACACACACACACACACACACACACCAGATGCTCATATGGTGTGTTTGTGATGCAGCTAATGGTAGCAGCGTAGTGGCAGTCTGAGGCCATATGCTGAGCCTGATCACAACAGAGCAAAGTGGTCTAGCGTTAATAAACTCTACAGACATGACAATTAGGAATCTTCCACATAAAGTCAATACAGTCGCATGTGAAAACGCAGCTGTTTTCATCAAACCCGCACACAAGCCTGGCAAACCTGTCGCCAACAAGGGCAGGACAGAGCAGTCGCAGTGAGGATGGCCACAGCACTGACAGGAAGAGTGTCTATCGTCACTGCTCACTAGGCAGAAATTATTCTTATTATTGAGCTTTGATTATGAACATTGTTCTCGGTCCATCAAGATGTAAACAACTTCAGATCTGAATTGTGACCGTACAGGAAATAACAAGGGTTTATTCCGTTTTATTCTGAAGGTTGCTTAACGTAACGGGTTTTCATAAGAAACAATTATGGGGAGAAATGAGCAAGTCTTGATTATGAAGGTTTGATTTAGCAACCAGATGGGGAAAAAAGGCAGTCAGTGCCCTGACTTCAACAAACGGCTGAGGACACAGATTTATGCTTATTCCATCCACAGAGAGAGAGCGCGGCAGAGAGGGAGAGAGTCTTTAATTGAGGTTTTATCCATTTAAGCTGTCACTAAGAGGCCAACTCTGAAACCTTTTAACCACTCTCCTCTCAGTAATGACACAAATCAGAGAGGAAATGTGTTTGCGTCTGAGTGTCGGTGCGAATGTGTGTGGGTGCGGGTGTGTTCGCGTGTGTTAGTGTTAGTGAAGCAGGAGGGTAATTATGCGGAAATTGGGAAATGGCTAAGTGAATTATGACCTTGTTTCAGCAGAAGGTTTTAATCAGTCCCAGCCAGGCCAGGGAGGGAGGCAAAAATGTTCACTACACAAGCACTCTGCTCCTGATGGCAACACCAACCAGTCAGTAAAATTGACCGATGTGACATTGGAAACCAGTCGGTCAGCCAGTAATCTATATAGTAACAGGCATATTCAAAAACCACTGGCAAAAAGTTGATAACAAAGCTGAAATAGTTTTAGAGATATACACTATTGTTATTGTTTCGGTGCTGGTGTGTTAATTCTTCAATTGTGTATTGTATCTTCATGTAGGGTGTAGGGTTGTTTTGTAGGGCTGTGATATACAAATTTATTGAATTTCAGGTAGAGGGATAAATGTACTTTATTGTCCCCGAGGGGCAATTTTGTTTGCAACAGTAGTCCAAAACAACCAATACAAATCATTAAAATAAATAAAATAACATAAAATTACATTTAACCGTATCTTAGATGTCATCAATAAAATTGCAATGACCTATAAAGCACTAAGTATCCATGAGTCCTTTTGTTTAAGTGTGTGCAATAGCAACTAGGCTCACAGCTTGTTAAGGAACCCAAAAGCAGTGTAAATGTACTGTAACATAATATTAGATTATTATTAGATTATTAGTGCTGCTACTAACGGTTATTTACATTATCAATTAATCTACAGATTGTTTTCTCAATTAATCGATGAATTGTTTGTTCTATAAAATGTCAGAAAATAGTGAAAATTGTCTACCTGAACTTGTTCTGTCCAACCAACAGCTCAAAAAACATTCAGTCTACGATGATATAAAACAGAGACAAGCAGAAAATTTTGAAAGACTGGAACCAGAGAATGTTTGTTTTATAAATGATTCAAACAATTTATTGATTATTGAAATTGCTGCCGATTAATTTTATCTTTAAATTGTTTAAGCTCTGAAGATCATATTGTGTTGTCGTTTTAATACAATCTGTAGTCTAAATGAATCATTCCAAGCAAATAGCAATTAAAAACTTAAAATATCAGTGTATTGTTTTACGTATAGGAAGAGTTTTGTCTGATGTAATGCATATAGTACATGCAATGTAGTCCGCTGTCCTCAGATTTCGTCCTGTTCCTAAATGCACCTATCAGTACAACAAAATTAAACATCGGCAAAAACTCAAGCTACTGTACAAAGCGACCATGTGGGCCGAAGCACCGATGTTTGCTGCAAGAAGCTTGGTGCCTGATAGGGACAGTGCTCGCAAATCATTGGGTTAGTTAAAAAGATAGGACTTAGTAACTTTTTGTCTTTATAGTCGCTGCTGGGTTTTATGTTTGTGCGTTTACACAAGTGCACATATTTATGTTAACATAAGTGCAAAAATTGTCTTGCAACCTCATTGTGTGTGTGTGAGTGCGCGCGCTCATGTTTATACTTGCGTGGATGAAGAGTGTGTTTGCTTGTTCGCATGTCAATGGCTCTTGCTCTTCAGATGTGTGTATGGTCAGCAGCACTGCTGTGTGTCAGTGTCAGTGAGTGCCTCTATTGGTTCTGGTCTGGCTGTCTATTTCTGTCAGTGTTGGATCGATGGCGTCCTACAGACACTGCACTCGTCTCCTGGATGTTTCAGCATGTTCCTCCTCTCTCTGGCAGTGTATCTGCTGTTCTGCCCTCCCCATCATCCCTCTGCCTCTCCATCTCTCCTGCTTCCTCTCCTGTTGAGTTGGTTTCTCAGCATCTTTGCTTCTTCTTCTTCTCCTCCTCATTGTCCTCCTCTGCATCAGCGTACTATTCTCAAGTCTCTCTTCAGATCAGAAAATAAGCTCTCCGTGTGTGTGTGTGTGTGTGTGTGTGTGTGTGTGTATTAGTCTTTACGAGGGATTCCTGTTCTTGGCTTCACATCTTGGCCAGTCTGTGTGGTGTGCTGACTGCCAATAGGATGCTGCAGCTCCTCTATGGTTTTTAAGAGGTTTGTATGTCTTTGTATAGCCTATGTGTGTGAGTGAGGTTGGATTATGAATTAATCATGTATTAGGTAGTTGGTTCAAACAATACCTTTATCGATAGTCAGATGACATAAAAGTAGTTAACAACTAATTTGATAAAGGGATACATTGTTTAAGTAATTTATCAAGTGTGTGGGTTAATATGCCAAACAGATGCTTCTCAAATGTAAGAATTTGCTTAATTTGTTTTATATCATTCAAAATGAAAAATAGAAATGTTGAGACATCACCCTGAGCTCTCGGAAATTATGATTGGTACACATGATTTATCGAGAGATTTATTGATAATGAAAATAATCACGATTTCAGCCTTAAATGTACTTTTAAATTGCAAATATCAATATAGATATCATTATAGTACATTTATGGGGAAATTCTGTTGAAAGAACCAAAAAATCCTGCACACTGTTGATCATTTATACTCACTTTATTAAAGATATCTCATTCATCAGACCCTTATAAGGAAAAATTCTAGTCTAAACATCATTATTAAAGTGGGTTCAAGGGATCAACAGTGTGCAGGATTTTTTGGTTCGACAGGGATGCATCTGTCGATACAATTCCATTGAGAAATCATTTATAGATCAAATAACTAAATGGGAAAGTATGTTTTTGTTTTATCCACTATATTATATACTTGAAAAATTCAGGTACTTCATTACATCTATGCAAAATCCAATACTTCCATAAAGCAGTCCTAGTCATTGATTTGCAACTTTGCCTGCAATGACAATTGACAAACTTCTATCGACTCAGAGTATACTGTATATTGTCTATTCATCCAGCATTATCTGTGAAGTGTATGTGTGTGTGTATGAGTACCTCTCTCTGTGTACGTGATTACATGGTTTCAGTTAAACCCGGTGCGCAATTTAGTTAAATTGCGCTTTTTGTGTGTACACTGAACCAAGTCATTGTTTGTCAATGGAGGAAGATAGAATGAAGATGGTTGAGAGGCAGCGATGCTGGCTGGCCCCAGCGCTAACACCCACGCTGTCTGTGGGCCCTGCTCTCCGTTCCTACGCTTTGAGGCACAAGAATGTGCTAGCACTGCTGTAGTAAGACCGCATATGAATGAGTGTTTACTATCTCTCTCAGCCAACTTCTCTCTCCTGCTCGACTATCATGTTTTTAATGAAAACGTGAAGTCCAGGGCGGCTGCTGGAGGTGGATTCGTACACTGTCTTTATTTCGCTCGTATTATAGGGAGGGAGAAAGAGGATTGAGGGGGGTGGGGAATATAGGGTGGAGGGGGGGCGTATGGAGGATGTGGGGGTTGCAGAGTTGTTGTAATGAATGTACTGCAGTTAAAAAGAATTCTGTGTCACTTCCCGGGAGAGAGAGAAATAAAGGTGGTGGAGGGGGAGAGGGAAATGTGGGAGGAGATGTTGCGAAATAGGATGTGTTGTGTTGATGGAGCAGAGTTCTTCGGAGCCAAGCAAACTCTCCTCCCATCCTAGTATGTACGTGTGTGTGTGTGTGTGCGTGTGTATGTGTGTTTGTGTGTGTGTGTGTGTGTGTGTGTGTGAGAGTGTGTGTGTGCGGGGGGTGCAGAAAGAAAGCGAGAAAGAAGGCATGTGAATGCCCCACAGCCTACAAGCATACCACCCACACACATTACCCACATGTATTAGACCCATACATATGCATACGCTCACTCGTACTCACTCTCCACCTCCTCTACCTCATTTTCCATTTTCCCCTCTGTTTTCCCAGTTCCATACATGCACACAAACACACCATCTTTCACTAAGACACACACACGTGTGCAGGGAAAACTCGTTTCACAGGGACAATCTCTGTCATTACCTCCCACAGATTCCTCAAGGGAGTACATTGTTATTTTCTTCCAGCCCTGATCAAATAAAGTGGAGGAAAGAGAGAACGCACACACACTCCTCCACACACAAACATATAGGAAAACGCACACCATACACCCCTATGTTTGCTAAACCGTGATTGAATAAAACACAGAATGATGACACCCATCCGCCTACTCACTGTGTGTTGTAAATTGCCACTCACACCACACACGCTGAGTGTTTCTCCCTCTTGAGGTGAATCGTAAATCCCAGCATATGTATTGCATCATGCGTTGCAATCTTTCTACAGTATCAGTTCAGACAATCAAAGCGTCCATGACAGTCTCCTCCTAAAGCGGACAGGGCTGCAGAGATCAGGGTGGATAGGCAGAGAGAGCAGTTTAACTCTGCATCAGCCATATCTGTTAGCCTCTGTTGTTGCTAGAGAGAAAAAAGACAGCGAGAGCTCACAACAAGGAAGACCAGACAGAGGGAGAAAAAAAAAGATCATTGATGGAGGGCGAAGGGGAAGGAGGGGAGGGCACCGAAGAATAGAGAAAGGAGGGCCCGGCCGAACAGTACTGCCAAAACCGAGGTCAATTGTGATGAAAATGGCCGTTCACATGACCACAATAGCGGTTGAGTGACAGCACTAAAGCAGCATGGACGGGCTTATCCTGATCACTCAGGGCCTTGACTGGGGAAATCACAATGCCCTGGAGATCTGTCCTTTTTGGGCTTGGAGGATCACAGGGCGCCCACGGTCCCAAGCTTTGGCCCTGAAACGTCCCAGACATTACCATATCAATGCCGCTCCAGCTATTCCGCCAAGAAGCAGGGCGGCGAGCGATAGTGCCTCCCGGTTAGCATCGCCCCGCGCCTTCACAGGGCTATTCAGCAGGGAGTCAATGCTAACTCAATGCTAAGTGTGAATGGGAAGAAGTGTAAGCTCACTCCTGTAGCGTGAGCCCACGTCTGGCGGTGCATTCAGGCCGGGGGTTTGTGTGTATTTGAATTTCTGTTTGTGTCACTCCTGCTTTATCTCTCTGCCCCACTTTATTTTTTCACGTTTTGAAGTTGTTCTTATGCATATCTGTCCATAGGGCTGGACATCGAAGCTTTTGAAGTTTTTGGTTTGCCCTTCACTATAATGTTTTATTTAAGCCAAGGTCCTCTGTAACTGCTTGGTAACATTTAACATTTGAGTTTGTTTGAGACTTGTGGCTTATTTTAATAGATGAAAAACATTTTTAAAAGATTTGAAACGTCAATATCACAGTGATAGAGATCACTACAGTTCCATGAGGGAAAACATTTACTGCTAAAAATCATGTGATGTGCCCGAAAGCTCCAGAATAGCTGCTTAATTGACTTTGTGGTGATATTATTTTCTCAACCGCTGTTTCCAAGGTCCACAATGAACTTTGAAACTCAACATACGATACGTCCTTAAAGTGATCAAATCATTTATTTTTTTTAACTTAACTACAACTCAAAGGCATTGTTTTAGTATCAAGTATTTCGTATTGTTTTTGTTACTCCGGTATTATATCTCGTACAGCATCTATTCCCCACAACCTTGTACAGCTTACTTCAAACAGAGAACTTGGCGTGAGAAGAGGTTAAAAGCTCCCTGTGTTGTGAGGATATTATATCACATGACACTCACAGTAGATGGCCTTTTATATCATTACAATGAAATTAGAGATATTAGCCAGTAAGCGTACAAGCCACAATGCAGCGTTAACCTCGTTATTACGCAGTGGTGAGGAAATGGATGATCGGGTGAAGAATGGCTGGTTTTTAAACGATGCAGAAGGGACGGAGAATAAGATGAAGACAGAGGAAGGAAGGAAGGAAGGAAGGAAAGAAGGAGAAAATCGATGACTAAAAGTAAAGTAAAAGTAAAGGATGGGAAACTAAAAGGGCAATGAAGAAAGGAAGACGAGGAAGACAGGTGGGATATTGGACGTAGACTTCTTGCTTTGTCATTGGAAATCAGAGCCGTAGGGCAGGACACTGTTTGATTTTGTTGTTCTTGTTTTAATCTGTCAGTCAGCGTGCTCACACAGGCACACACACACACACACACACTCGCACATTGCCTCCGGTCTGTCACTGAGTATCGGCAGAGAGCTGAGAGGTTATCATGCGTCGTCAGGTGCCAGACCGACTCTTGGTAGCAGGTTTGTCATTTGTAATTAGAGAGTAAAGGAGAGCTGGCTTGTTTTTTTTCTCACCGCTCTCTCCTATTCTCTGGCTGAAGGCTGTCTCTAGGTATCGACAGACAAGTGACGGGGCACACACACACACACACACGAATACATGCACTGACACACGTTTGATGGGCCAAGTTTGATTCCATTAAGTGGAGTTTGTCAGTTAGTCAGTGAAGTGTTGGGGTGAATGTTGATGGCCCGACAGTGAGTCCCACAGAGCTAAACAGGATCTGAAGCAGCCTGTTCAGACACTCACAACACTGAGGGTGACTGAGCAGTGGCAGGCCTAACTATGATTATTGTATGTCAGTCACATCCACATACACACACACACACACACACACACACATACTCCCTATCTGGTGTTGTATGGCTATGTGGTCACGGTCCATACAGCTCTGAGTTCTTGTCACGGTTAAAAAGGCTTCCTTCTGGAGAGGAGGGGGGAGTGGAGTCTTAAGACGGAGAAGGAGATGGTGAGGAGGGGGGAATAAGAGGAGCAGGAGATAATAGGAGAGGGCTAACAGTGGGGGTGGAGGGCTGGGATGAACCAAAGAGGGAGTGAAAAGGGGAAGATAGAGGCTGAAGGTGGGTTTTCTGAGTATGAAAGCCTGCGTGCCTCCATTCCTGTGCCATTGATGTATTCTAATGCTAAGTGTGTAAGGCTGGGCCTCGACTGGTCTCTGGGAGAGACGCGCCTTTGATAGGCACAACCAAGCTCTGGGAGAGATCCCTCGTATGCCATTCATATGCATATCTCTCTCTGTGTGTATATGTGTGTGTGTGCATGTACACACAAAGTACCCACACTTTTTTTTTTGCCATTTAAGTAACTGTTTTTTAGCCATTTGCACCAGTGGTAGATTGGTCTAATTTCCATATCAATGTGAGCATGTTTTAGGCTGTTTTGAGCATCGCACACCCTAATCCTAAATTACCCTTTAGGACCATGCTGGTGGATGTTTTTATGATCCGGCATCATATGATTCTGTGTGTGTGTGTGTGTGTGTGTGTGTGTGTGTGTGTGTGTGAGAATTTTCTATGGATGGAGCATTTGAACATGCAGCTTTTCGTGTGTGGCCGCGGTCTAACGGACCACATCTGATCATGTAATTGGCCATCTGCAGAAGAGGGCAAAGTGCAGAATCTCAAAGGGGACTACATCTCACCAACCTGTTCAGGAGGTGTGTGTGTGTGTGTGTGTGTGTGTGTGTGTGTGTGTGTGCTGCATGATGCATGTGTGCCCTTATAAACTATGTGTGCGCGAGAAGAGATGGCGCGTTGTTATGTGGATTGCTTTGTTTGCCGTGTGTTCCGGTCCCCAACCGATTACAGCGTGAAATTCCACACACATTGTATAGCAATGGGGAGTCTCACATGTGGAAAGACTCGCACAAACAGGGGCACACACACAATAACACACCAAAGCGAGAAGTCAGGGAGGCCTGTTAATGACTGTCGGGGACAGAAAGGGAGTAGAACTGTGGTGGTGTCAAGGCTTTGTGACAGATGCTGGTTGTAAAATGCCTTGCTTACAGGTTTATTGTTATGAAAAAAAGTAACGATCAGATTCAGCAAGATTGATGCCATTCTTTCTTTCTTTCTTTCTTTCTCTCTTTTTCACACAGACACACAAACACACACACACACGCACACACACTGGGTCCTAATCCCCCTCTGAGCCCAGGAGTCTGTCCCATCAGTGACCCTCCTTCCACTCGAGCACCTTGGTTTGTTACTCTGATTTGTTCTTCTACTTCAGCCTCCTCTACTGCTTGTTCATCTTGCTTTACCTCCTCTCACCCGCATATTTCACCAACTGCGTTCGTATTTATCTGTGTATGCGCGCCCCAGCGTGTGTGAGCGTATATATGTGTTTTTGTGAGAGATAGAGGGGAGGAGTGTGTCAAAGAGTGCTCGCCTTTATACTTTCATTGCCTCTCTTTCTGCTCAAGAATATGATGGATGTTGTAAAACAGAGCAAAGCCAGAATATCAGTGCCAGCCACTGCTTTCACCTCCGAGAGTGTGTGTGTGTGCGCGCGCCTCTGCTTAGAGGCACTGGAGGTTATTTGATCTCATTGTGTTGTTGGAGAGGAGGCTGCACTCTTGCTTTATGACCGGCGCTGTAGGGAGATATTCAGCTTCACCTGCCTCTCCTCAACAATCCATCATCCCTCTCTCAGCAGACAAACGCACTCCACTCATCTTATTACTTCCTCTCACACTCTCAGAAACATTTAAGACTTGCTCTCACCAGCCCGCACTTACATACGCCCTAATGTATGCACATATTTCTTAAACTCTTTCTACAGTTTGTTTCATAAGCCGAGAGAAACGAGCAAAACTGTGCATTTGTGTTTCACAGTGTATCAATGAGTGACAAAGCCGGCGTGTGTGCGTGCTATAATTCTAATAGTGTTTCTGCAAGTGATTATAAGCCGTTGCATTGTGAAAGCAACGCGGCTCCTTCGTTAAGATGTTAAGTGTGTGGTAAACTGAACAGGGACGAGGACTCGGCTAATGACTGTTTCTGCACACTTCATCAGATTGCTCGCCCGTAATATGGCCTCATATCACTCTCTGGCACCATTGGCGCTTAATAGTGTGTGTACGTTTGAGGGTGTTTGCGTGCGTGTGTAAGTCTGATCACAACGTATATTGCTTTGTGGAGCCATTACAGTTTAATAGGCATAGTGGAATGCACGGCGCGTTAATGCTCCGGCAACATGAAGTAATGACACAATATAACAATTAAATATGGTGGAGGAGAATTACTTTTCGAGCAAGCCGCACCTAGAAGCAATTTAGACTGAGACGGTATAAACAGAAAGTACAGATCAGGCTTATTAAGAGAAGAGGGGCGCTCTCTCTCTCTCTCTGTCTATCTATCTATCTATCTATCTCTATCTCTTCCTCTTCATTGGCTTCCAAATCTGTCAGTATGACTGTATATCTGCTGATTCATAGACTGATGAACCAAAGAGAAATTCTCCTTGAAATTAAAGAGAGGTGAATTCTGAGTGATTATGTGCATGTTTACGTGAGTGTGTAATAGGAGGTAATGTGTTGCTCTAGAACACATTGCAGTTTTCAGATTTAGGGCTATTTCCATTATTGACCAGTCTGTCGATATCATTTATTTATTTATTTTTTTAGATTAATTGTTTAGTCTATAAAGTGTCCGCAAGTTGTGAAAAATGGTCATTACAATTTCTCAGAGCCCAAGGTGACGTCCTCAAATTGATTTTCTTTTTCGATCAAAAGTTCAAAACCCAAAGATATTTAATTTACAATGATATGAAGAAGGAAAATGCAAATTTATGTATTTGAGAAGCTTGAAGCAGCTAATTTGTGACATGTATGCTTGATAAATGATGTCAATGATGAATTGATATACTGAAGACAGTTCTGTCAATTGACTTATTGATTAATTGATTAATCATTTCAGTACTACTATTCAGACACACTTTGTGGTAAAAGAATTCATAGTAAACCGTGCTGCAGTGTGTGCATAAAATCATGAGGGAGAGACAGATGTGGTATCTGGTTTTATCATGTAAAGATTTACAAAAATAAAACCATTTTACAATTAATTACTTATTTACAAAGGCCGATTTTATTCCTTGGGTCTTTTAGTGTCATGGGTATCCAAAATCCTGCGTGTTGGGTAAACTGGAAACTTGTAGTTGTGCCTAGTAAATGTGAGAGTCCTGTCCTGGGGTGTCCCTCCTGCTCAACTCATGCTGGGACAGACGCCATCGCTCGCCACCCTGCAATGGATAAATGCATAAAAAAATGGATGGATGTAAGATGAATAAGAAACAAAGTAACAAGTTAGTTTGAAAGTTAGTGTGTTAGTTTGTGTGGGTACTGGAGCACAAGTCTTTTTAAGGTGAGGTACCAGTTACCAGGCAGCAGTTAGTAGCAGCAGTACGCCCCTCTAACAGCCAGTCAGTAACAAACAGTTCCCTTCTGCATATCTGTGTAGTTTTGAAAATGCTATAACTCACTGATGAGATGTATAATTTCCTAGGTTAATGTGAATCACATTAGCACTGTCTGGAGTTAATTTTTAAAAATGCCACATTAAGAAATAAGTAAGCATCGAGGTCTTTTCCCAGAGCGTTGTGCAAATATGGTCAGCATCAGGAAAACTAACAAACAGAAGGAGACCAATTAGGGTCAGACCTCCAACCATATTCAGTGTGGGCGACAGCCATATGCGTATATATCTGTGTTTAAATATTGATTTGTTTATGTGTTGGTTAGAGTAGGAGTCAGTGTGACTGTAAATTCTCTGACTCACTGAGCCGACTGAGAAACCACCGGGAAAGTCTGAGGTGATTTGTCAGTTTTTATGTAGGTGTTCGTCTGAGAGTCTCCCTCTCTGTTCGTCTTCTTCTTTTTCTCCTCTCTCTTTGTCCTCTCTCACACACGTGTGTCTTTATGTAATCGTTTATAGGAATCTGTTGAGAATTAGAGATCGAAAACCCATTTTCAGAGGTTACCTACGTAAAGTCAGCCTATTTGTCTGCTGTGAAATCGAAACCTTACCCTTTGCTGCTCTCTCCCTTTCTCCCTCTCCCTTTCCCCTCCCTCAAATTGTCTCTCCCTCAACCTCTCTCTCCCTCTCTCTCTGTCTCTATCGGGGGTCACAACTCCACAATGGTGGAGCGATAAGAGGAGAGATAAGATGATTGGGAAGAGAGGAGGGAATTTGTTAAAGATAGAAGGTTGGACAGAGAGGTCTTTAGTGAGGAATAAAGAGGACACAAAGTGTTGGGGTGAAGCCACATTTGATGAAGGATGAAGAGCAAGGCCAAGTCCATATAAAGGCGTATGTTTTGTTTTTTGTTGTTGTTGTTCGACACCAAATAGATGATTTCCACCCTAAAAATAGAGCTTTTTTTTTCAAGAATTCTCTTTAAAGTGGATGCATTTAATAATGATGTATTTGATCTAGAAAACATTTGAGTTCCACCTGTCACAGACACAGTCAAGGATTTTATTGATACTCTAGCCAATGTTTTTACATGTAATTGCAAAATTATCCTAGTCACATATTGCAGTTAACAGTTCTATAGTTGGCATGATAACCTTTTATTTAATTTGTCGATGTGAAATATTTACTGAAGATTTTAGAACCGTTTCCGAAATCACTCCCCTTTATAGTGCAGTATATTTACTGTACGCCATTTTATTTGAGTGTCTGAGTGTGAAATATACGCACTATATAGCACCCTAAAAATATCCCAAAATGGAATTGAATGTATTGTCCATGGCATGTACACTACTGTCTGCTATTAATCCCACAGTGCAGTGCATCACAGTTTATAGATGTACAAAATAATGATTCATAATTGTCCAAAATCTCGTTTTACTGCTCACTATAGAGTAAACTATTGAGTTACTATTATATAGAGAGTATTGAATGACTAAATGAGCATACAGCCCAAGATGTAATCACCCTATTTGGATTCTCAACACAGATAACTTGAGTTAATGGTGTTGTATTTATTGCCTTATTAATTGTATCCATATCACTGACCCCTACATCAGCTAGGCAGCAACATTAAGCAGTCAATTGTCTCTTTCTATAATTGTTGTTCATTTTGTAAGCAAGCATAGCTGAAGATGCAAAAGGTGTTGTCATTTACATATCTTTAAGTTTTTGTAGTCAGATGATTCACAAATATAGAATAGTGTGATTTGATTGAGGGTCTTAAAGAAACTGCACAGGAATCATCCTGCATTTATGATGGTTTAAACTCCTTACCAGATAATAGAGGCGAAACACAATTTTGTGTTTGAACTGAAAGAGAACGATGAAGAAGATATTTAGCTGTTTTTTAAATTGTTTCAGCTTGGATGGCAAAGTTTTAGAATAAGAACCCAAAAATTGAAGTATGGATGGAAGCCTGTTCAAAGCCTGCACAAAAACTGTGTTTTCAAATATATCTGCATTAGTATGATCATAGCTAAAGAGAAGGAGAGGGACAGGAAAAGATGGGTTGGAGGGGGTTGAGAGTGTGTTATTAAATGATGCGTGGCGCCCAAAGAGGGAGGATTTATGGTGAGAAATAGCATGATGTGAGTGTGAGAAAAGAGAGGAGAGAGCGGAATGATGGAAAACAGGATTAGATAGACAACGCCGCGGGGGAAGTGGTTCGGGCCTGTAGCGAGGGGGAACTGTGTGAGGGAGAAAAAGTGACAGAGAGGGCCAGTGTACGAAAGTGAGAGAGAGAGAGAGTGCGAGAGAGACGGAGAGAGAAGAGGCATAAATGAGTCAAGGTAGGGAATCAGAGTGGTGACGGAGGACGAAGGAGATGGTGTTGGGGAGAGAGGGGCGAGGCAATGAAGGGAGAGAAAAGCAGAGGAGGGAGACAGAAAGTCAGTTTAACTGTAACAGAGTCTGACACAAAGCCCCGACCTAAGCTAATAGCCTGTCTATTAATATCTCCTACTAATGACTGCCACTCCCTGTCACAGAATGGCAGCGAGCGTCTGAATCCTTATTCATCAGTTTTTAACTTTTACTTCCTGAATAATGATCCTCATAAAGTCTTTAAATATGGAGGAGAACAGAGCGACCTGCTGTATGATAATCATTTTGAAATGACATAGGAGCTGCAGTAGTCTGGGACCAGTGAGCAGACTGGATTTAAGGTGGCTGGTTTGAGTCATCACACTGGCAGAAAACATGTAGGGGGGGTTAGTGATCGAGTAACCAGCATCAGACCAAAAACAGCACCGCGTCAAAGGAATAGTTTGACATTTTGGGTTTTGGCATTTTCTCGCTTCGAGTTGAATGAGAAGATTGTCAATATCTGTCAGCTAAATATGAAGATACAGCCAGCACACAGTGAGTTTAGCTTAGAATAAAGACTAAAGTAAGGTAAGGTAACAAAATCTGCCAACCAGCACCTCTAAGGATCTCACTAATTAACACTTTATATCTACAGTAATTTGTTTAATCTGTACAAAAAACATATTTTTTTTTCTTTTGTCTGAATGATCATCGTGTATGGAATAAAATAGAATTACTGCAATCAAACAAAGAAATTTACCAACAATGTGCGCCTGCAGATATTTGATTGGCCAATTGATCTGTTTCCAGATGCTGATCCATCGTCACTGAGGAAGAAGTTGAGCCAGGTTCAACTTTTTGCCAGGTGACTCTACGGAGGGAGTTTTTCACACAGTGCTAATACTGGTCTAAACAAATTCTAATGCTCTTCTCTCACTTAGCAAACGATGTTTTTATGCCCTTAGGCAAGGCAAAAATTACAATGTGATGTGAGTTTTTTACTCACATTTTGCATTTTTCATCCCTTCACCTTTTAATTTTATTTTAACAAGCATGGTTAAAGACATTTTTAAGTACTTCTCGCCATACCTCTAAGGCTCACTAATTCCCATTCAATTACAAACAGCACAGAAAACCCCAGAGACATTTAATTCAGTCAGTGAAGGTAATCAGTCAGTGTGAATGAGAAGCCAATAATTGTTTTTAAAAGTGTTGCATCAGCACACTGGCATCAGGCTACACAGCTTTGCAAACAAGTTCAGGTTGCCTCTTCATAATAGGTAAACATTTTGGAGAAGAGTGAAAAACAAAACAGCAAAAATACTGAGACCTAAAGTTTGTGTTTCATAATTTAAATATGTATTTAAAAAGATGGTGGACCTCAATTGATTTCTGGGTCACAGACTTGAAGAAAACAGACGGCAAAGGCACATAAATTGTGAATTAAGAAAGGACAATCTCTTGTTTGTCTCCATTGATGTTTTCAAGTCTGCCTTCTGGAAAACCATGAACCAACAGACAGACAACTCAAATCTATCATCAATACAATACAATAATTACATGTAGATTTTACAGCCTATTCTAATATTTATACAGTGTTTGTTGCAGAATAATTGTTTATTCCAAAGAAGGAAAGAGAGAATATGTTACATGACATGACATGTTGCATTCATTCATTTGGCAGATGCTTTTGTCCAAAACGCCTCACACCCCACATTCCACACAAATGGGAAGCAATCTGGGGTTCAACATGTTGCTCATAAACTACGCTCAACTGTTACTGTTACCTGAGCGATAACCACCTATGTTACACATGCCTTATAAAGCATTCAAAAGTGTTGCAACACAGTAAGAGACTGCAGAAAGTGAGCAGAGATTGGCAAACAAGGTGGAATTTGGTTCCATAGAGCTGTTACCAGCAGTAGACTGTGGCTGGACAGTCCAGCTCTTAGTGGAACTGTGTTTGTCTTTATGAATGTAGACATGCCTTGCCAGAAATAAGGAGGCAGGCTCAGATAACACTCGGTGGAAAGCTGAAGATTCAAAAAATTTAAACTTAATTTAATTCTCCACAGTAGATTAACCAGTGCAGCAAATGGATGCTTTTATTCTCAATTTTACTGCACAGAAAGTTTGATTGCAAAATGTGATTTGCACATGGTCCAAGGAAAAATGACTTCATAACCAGTGAAAGAGACAATGCTAATAAACAGTAACCAATTACACTATACACACTACCTCCCTTCCCTCCCTCTTTCTTCAATTTGTCCTCCTTCCCATCATTACCCAAACTACGTTGCTTGTCTTTCATTGGGTTCTTTCTAATTACCAGTTTATGCCTCCTCACCTCCTTCACTTGCCTTTTTTCCTTTCTCCTTAGTTCCATTCACTTACATGGCCAGAAAGCTATGTAAGGCTACAAAGCAAGGACAGATGAGTCAGTCAAACACATATTTGTTAAGTGGGGTGTCTTTGCTCAGCCAAGCGTCATCGTAAATGACACACATTCCAATTAAAGACCTCCGCATAGGATGCAATTGTGTATCCTCTCATCAGGCTTCCTTGGAAAGCTTCACCCTCTGAGAAAATGTTGTAAATGTCCTTGAAAATGGCGGGTCTAGATCAATTTTTAGCACACACGCTGGATGTTAGAGTGTGGCGGATATGAAAAAACAAATATTTCCTTCCTCTGTCTTCTCTCACAGTCCAGACTGCCAGCCTGTCTCCCTCCATTTTTTTCCCAGCATTTTCCTCCCTGAAACCTCTCCGTGTCCATCTGTCCCTTAAGACACACACAAAACAGGGTATGCAAAAGCCAGAACACACACTGTAATGTTTTGCTGTCTCTCTAGCTGCCCCACTTTGCTCCTTGCACAGTGGTTATGTAAAGACAGGACACATGCAAAATAACATACATACAGTAACATTGTCACGTCATTGTTAAATGGTGCATTTGGCCCTCTGTGGCGGACACCGAGGGGAGCAGTGAGACGTATAAATAACATCATATAGACGCAGTTGCACTGTGAAGACATGATGACTTGACATCTCTGCGCGGTCGTTGTGGCAGAGAGGGAGGCATGGAGCACGTGTGTGTGTGCGTGTGGGGGGGGGGGGGGGGGGGTAGTGAATAAGTGGAAAGGAAAGTAAATAAGTTGAGAAAGAGGGAGGCGAGAAGCAAGGGGGTAATAAAGGGAATGCAGAGGCATGAAGGCTGACACTGCACATTCGTACTCAGTGGGAGGTCCAAAGTGTTGTGTGTTTCTTACACTTCTGAAGTTTCTTTGTCTCATTCAGTCTTTAATAACACAGCCCTGATGGGTGTGTGTGTCGGTGTGTTTGTGCATGAGACACGTGTCTGGACAGTCTACTGCTGCATTCACTGAAAGTAAAAGACCTTTTAAAGTCACCAGGGTAGTATAACACAAACACACGCCCGCTACATATAAATGAGCAGCAATCTGTTCCTTGTTACAGCAAGCATGAGTTAATGTAACAGAGCATTGCCTCAGAGAATCAGACACAAAAAACACACACACACACACACGCTCACACACACACACACGCTCACACACACACACCGCTGGTGCTGCTGGAAACATCAGTCTTTACCCTCCCCTTCATTTTCTCTCTGACCTCTCTGGCCTCTCGCTCTGTTTCTTTCTCCCTCCCTGACCACCCTCACTTCCTCCATCCATCTCTCGCTCCTTTGTTTCACACGTCACTCACTCTTCCTCCTTTTCGCCAATTTGACCACCAGCCTCTTTTTCTCCCTTTAACACGCAGAAATTTTAGCTTAGGGTCTTTTTTTTTGCAATCAGTACACAAACAGATATAACAACAGCGATGCCGTGGCATGTGCACACATAGACACACAACATAAACAAGGATTTAATTTGTGTGTTTATGCAAAGCCAGCATTTGCTATTCAAACCAGCCGACCACAACCAATTACAACCAATCCAATTACCTTCTACATGCAACACTTGATATCAAGAAAAGGTCTGCGTAGACCCCAGTGAACAATGCTGCAATTCAAACAAGCACATGCGGCTGATTGTGTGTGGATGTGTGTGTGTTAGCTGACCTGCAGGTTATTCCTTGGTTGGCTCATCGTCATGTCTGATTGGCTGCCTGCCGGTTTCATCACATTGCAACAGAGACAGAAACAGACCTTGTGGCCTCCCACCCACAGGTCGCTCTCTCTCTCTCTCTCTCTATCTCTCTCTCTCCCTCTCTCTCTCTCTCTCTCTCCCTCTCTCTCTCTCTCTCTCTTTCTTCTCTTTCTTCTCTCTTTCTGTCTCAGTCTCTCTGTCTCTGTTGTCTCCCAGTCCGACTGAGCCCAGCTCAGAGCCCAGTTTTGGCTGACTTTGGTTTTGTCTGGCAGGCCGAGCTGTGGGGAAGCACTTTGATTGAAGAGACAGAACAAAAGCTCACACTGCCATCTTTGAAGCAGCTGTCCTGCACATGACAGTCTCAAACACACACGGATAACACACACGCACGCCAGACATATCCATGTGGATACACTTACTGTCTCACACACACAAACACACACTCTTAGGCATACACGTTTGAAGACAAGTCAGCCTGCAGGAGCAGCTGTGACACCTGCAAATGTGTGTGTAACTTGTCGGCTGCTCACACATATTAGCAAGCAAACAAACGTCCCTTTCTCTCACCTACCCAGCACGCACACACTCATACGTGCATTCACCCACACACACACACACACACCATCTGCTTATCATCTCTTTGTAAACAGCTAATGTTGTGGGTTCTAAAGCATTACCTTCATTTGCTCCAGTTTCAGAAGGTGTTCAGACCAATAGCTTTCGCTCCAATCTGATAAATTTTGCAATGACTGTATACAGGAGTGGGTGATATGGATAAAATTAGAACTACATCTACCGATTATTTTCAGTATCGATTAAGTGGACAATTACCGGGGGGGGGTTAAACACAGGCAATCAATTATCAAAATATTTGCCAATCCATTTTTTCTGGATCGTTTGATCAACTAATCAATTGATAACCAATCATTGCAGCCCCTGATTAAATAGTGGAATATGTAATTTTATCTGTATACACACACCTCACTCTAAACACCAGGCATTTAGAGTGAGTTAACTCTGCCTCAGAGAAAAACTACGTTCAGAGTTCAGACTGACGAGTGAGTGCTGGCCAGCTGCCCCCTGCTTTAGCGCCGTGGTCATGATAAACATTACAGCAAACTAATGGATGGACGAGTCGGCGGCCGCAGCCTCAGATGTTGCTTTATCTGCTCTCTGAACACCCAACACCGGATTGCTCACAACCTCCACGGCCTTGGACTGGAATGTGTGCTAAGCAAATCACCGACCGCACGAACCGACAATAAAGCTTGGGTTTGAATTTCAATCAGCCCGCGACCGGGAGGAGGGATGGAGAGATGGAGGCAGGCAGGCAGAGGGAGGGCGCTGATGAGAGGAAGAGAGATAGAAGGATGGAGGGAAGGAGGGGACAGATGAAGGGGTCAGCCCAGCTAGATAAGGGAGGGCAGGGAATGAGAAATAGGGTTTGAAAGTGAAAGCAGATGGAGATATTTTACATAGAGGCAGATAGATGGATGACAGGGGGCGCAACGAGGGGACAGGGCGGAGAGATAATTACTAAGATAGAGAGAGAAGTAAACGACAGGAGAGAAAGAGGGAAAGGGATTACAACTTTACACCAGGGTGGATAGATTGGCAGTGGCAGACTGAGAGAAAGGGAGGACGTAGAGGTGCAGGAGACGAGAGGAACGGGTGATGTGAAACAGAGCCAGAAAAGACTGAAAAAGAAAGTGTGTTTGAAGGGGGAGTAAGGGACAGTAAGTCAGGGAAAGTCCTTGCCAGAGGGGACGAAAATGTCAAAAAGTAAACACTGTTGATTCATTTCTCTTGTGTTTGTGTGATGTCAGCTCTGCCCGTTTGTGTTCTTCTCCACACTCGTACACATCTGTGAAGGCATACGCGCACGCGCTCACCAACTCATACGACATCAATACCTTAGCCAGCTGCACACATACACACCCCCATTCATTAAGGTACAACTACAGCCTCCCAAGACATAACAGCATCTTTTCATATTCCTGAAATTGGCTGAATCAAAGTGCTGTTAACAAGGCAGGGAGTCGGTCTGTCAAAAGAGCTCCACTGCAGCTGAGGTGAGCAGGTGGCACATCTGGTTTCAAAAGAGATATTTTTAAATCTCAGACCAGAAGGCAGTAATATACCAATGACAGTCCCTGAGTATTCCTGCATTCACAGTTTGGCAGTATTCAGTACACCGGAGGTATACTGGAGCAAAGTGGAGGTGTATTGTGTCCCAGAGGAGGAGGGTGGTAAACTCTGAGAAATAGAGATGTGTTGTGGGAGGATGTATTTCGGGGCGTCCAGGTTTCCTGAAGTAAAACTCTTGTTCATTTTTACAATTGGAAATGTTAGGTGACTAGCAGTAGGTGCACATTGCTTGGCTGGGCTTGAAACTCTCCTGGTGGAATTATCAGTACAAAAGATGAGCGACTAAGTTAGAAAATACCTGGTTCTTTGATTAAAAGTCAAATGTACAAGCTTTTGTACACAAAAACGGCTGAAGAGAAAGTCAACTATGACTCCCATTATCCAGTCATCAAACTTGAAATTCAGCTGTGCACATTGCTAACGGGGAGCGGAAGCCAATGATTACTGTGTGTGCAGACAGAAAACGCGAAGCAAATTTTAGAAGTGGCACGATTACATGCAAAGTCAGTGTGAAGATGTGATTAGAAGTGAATTCGAAGATGTGTCTGCGCAACTTGAAAATGTTTGTACTGATGGTACTTTGGCTGTTTGGATTGAATAAACGCTGCAGTGGTGAAATACATGTGAACAACTGGGGGCAAAAATTCACTTTGCTTTTTGTCTAAACACACCTTTGTGCCGACATTCAACAGTTTACTTTTAGATTCAGGATCAGTTTTAGATGAATTTGGCAACTGCGCTGCAGTATTTTGTTGCAATGACAAGGCTTTCTGACAATTTCCTCTTCATAGCAACAACAGTTTAGGCTCATGGATGTATTTAAAGCCATTTGCTGTAACCAAAAAACATTTTCAGACATGAACTTGAAATATGTGAAACCGTTGCACCTATATACATAAAGAACTGAATGATTACACCTGCAGGTAGAACTTGGCAACAAAGATTGAATTTCCCCCGACTTTGGCCCTCTACTGTGAAGGTGAAAACACAGAGGATGTTGACAAATACTGCTAAATACTGCTAATTACACGCATACATTTTGTCCCACTCTTATTCTTGCCACATTCCTGTCGCTTTTCACCGACCGGGCTTTTTGAGGCCACATTGTGAACCTGCAAGAGAGCAGTGGCCATCAGCAGATTGATGTTGGCTTCACCTGTGCTGACAAGTTTTAGAGGAAGTGGGATGGAGGGATGAGGAGGAAGGGCTGAAGGAGTAAAGAGATTAGATAAAGACGAAGCCCGTCTTGTAGCTGTCCTGTTTGCGTGTGCTCCTGTCTCTGTCTGCATGGATGATAGAATATGACGCTGACTTAGTGTCAGACTCCTTGCTGACACATACTGTAGTTAGAAAGAGATTAGAGAGATGTGAGAGAAAGGAGGAGGGGGGAGTAAGAGAGAGCGAAGGAGAGAAAGAGATGAAAGAGGACAGATGGATGGATGTAGATACATTGGGTCACACCCAGTGGTAGTCTGTGTTTTAAATTGCCATTTCTGTAAAATCTGAGTGAATACTACTCTCTTCCCGAGTCATTCTCTTTTTCTTTCTCAACTCCACTGTCTTCCTCTTCATGTTTCACCTTCACTTCTTGTCCATCCATTCATCCCTTCCTCCTTTGCTCTACAGCTCTGTTAACAGTTTCTTTGACTTTGCTCTTTATCTGTGCATTTGCTGTCACTCTCTGCAAAACCAACCGGCCATGAGTTGGGCTTTCTCTGATTTACTGTCATTGTGACTTTGTCTCTCTCTCTCTCTCTCTCTCTCTCTCTCTCTCTCTCTCTCTCTCTCTCTCTCTCTCTCTCTCTCTTTCTTTCTTTCTGTCTTTCTTTCTTTCTTATTTTTTTTTCTTTCTTTCTTTCTCTTTCTCTCAAATTCACATTAGCTTTATTGGCATGAAGGATCAGAAATCTATATTGCCAAAGCTGTACAGAAAACTATTAACACTGGTCTCTCTCTCTCTTTCTGTCTCTCCTTGTGAGTCTGATATTAAATTTTAATTCCCTGCAGTGGAGGGCCAGAGAGCCTGATAGTGAGAGAGCCTGACAGGGGCACGGTAAAGAAAATATAGACAGAGTGACAGCTTAGAGGGATGGCACGTGTGTGTGTGTGTGTGTGTGTGTGTGTGTGTGTGTGTGTGTGTGATAGAGAGAGGAACACAGACATATGTTCGGTTTCTCTAGACAATTTTCCGCTGTTATTATGTGAGGTGTTTGTAATGTATTTAGATTAAGACTAGAAATTTGAAGTGAGCAAATGTACACAAATGTTAAATCTCCTCCCTTTTTCTAAATGTGTATTTGCATGCGTGTCTGTTTGAGTGCGCGCATGCCTTTGCCTGTTATTGCGTGTGCACTGTCAGCAGAAAGTTGGCACTGAAACTGATAAACCATTATGCACAACGTGGGAGTGCATGTTTATGTGCCATTTTGTGTGTACGTGTGCGTGCGAGCCATCCTGTGTGTGTTAGGTTTAATGATCTTTTTTGATGGTCTAGTGTAGCGGATATTGAGATGGATGGTCCATATGCTCTTTATGGTCCATGCATATTTCATATTCCAGCAGCAAAGCAGAGCAGAGCAGGCATTGCTTATATGGCCAGGATGTTGCACTGGGACGTGGGCTGACTTTATGAGAGCTCATATACACATCCCACTGCTTTGTCCCCTTTGAATAAATGCCCAAGTACGAATAAATGCAACACATTTCATAACGCTTCTAGACAGACACCTACATATCCATAAACCTTAATGTAGCACATGGAATATCAGATCTTAAATGGACCCATGTGGGCACCTGTTGTATGATTCACTGCTGTTGTCACTGGTGCATGTTTGCACGTCACTCAGGACAGCAACTGAGTTAAAGTAATAACCTGCAATATCTTTATATGAATAAATGCTAACTTGGCTACTTTCCATTGCCATTTATAAAACACAATAGTGATTCAGCTGATACCTTTTTTCATTTCCTGTTCTTTCTTGAGAAATACCCCTAGGCACTGAGAAAGTGATGTCTTTTTATGCTTCCGGCAGAAACAGCAGCAGCAGTTTGTTTTGGAATAAACAGATGAAGAGTTCAATAGTTAGAATGAAAGAAAAAGCGTGAAACCCACCAAAACTCAAACCTCATCAAAAAGTGCAATGAAAAAAGCATCACACTTTTTCATATTTTGCTGCAATATTTCAGTGAAGGGATTTATTTATTCTATATTTTTCTGGGAAGTGCAGGGCAAAAGCACCTACAAAAGGAATGATCAGTTAGCAGCACGGAAGATATTGCCAAAATTACACAAAATAAAGAAGGTCTATGTGAATTACCACTTAAATTAAAGTAGTAAGTCACAGTGAAGCTGCAGGGCGAGCACAAATGCATGCAATGCACCCACACACAAACACAGATGGAAAAATGTTTCATTTTTGGACTGGTGAAATTGCTTGTAAACTTACATTATTTCTGATATCTGAGCAACTTGAACCGCAGGAACGTTTTCTTTCCCTTTGAACTAGATCGACAAACTCTAGTTTGTGATATTTTATTTACTATGCATGTTCATAGGTGCAGCCCCCACACAAGCACACATACACAATGTCCACGTGAATACACATTTTGCTGACTGTCATATGATGATTGACAGGACGGCACCACATGGAGAGCCATATTGATTTTATGATAGAGCAAGAGCGAGACAGAGAGAGAGGGCGGGGACGAACGATTGACAGAGCAGTAGAAGAAGACAGAAAGGGAGGGAGAGGTGTCGTCGGAGGAGGAGTGAGAGGACATCAAGAAGATTGAACCTGAAATGAAAAATTGAACGAGAAACGGATGGAAGGACACTGATAAGGATGGAGAGACAGAGGAAGAGAGTAGGGCAGAGCGAGTGATAGTGGGGGAGAAAGCCAGAGACAGGGGAGGGAAACGGGAGAGGGCTGTTTCACTGATAGACTGTCGAGTCTGACAGAGTCTGCTCATGTTCAGTGGAGAGAGTCAGCCACATCATGAAATACTGACACCAACAACCCCAAACACGCACACAAACACCCAGACACGCAAGCTTGTAAAATCAACAGGATTTAAAGCTTAATGTGTGTCACGTAAACTAACAGGTTTTCTTAAACTGCACCTCAATTTACTTTAATTGCCATGCAAGGAGCCAGCATGTGCTCTGTTGTCACCTGTCCTCGAGCTAAATACATCTCTTCACAAATTATTCAATTTTCTTCATTGTCCGGCTCCATTTTCATGTTGTTATATTGTTTGTATTGACTCTCAGACTTTGCAGAGTTGTACGTTTCTGGCGGGTAATTTACTCGAGTGTGAGGGAGATATCACACAGCGGTTGGACTTAGAGCCCACACGCACACACACACACACAGGTATAGAGTGAAACACTGCAAAACCTCAAACTTTCTGTTTCCACTCCAAGTGTATCACCACTAGTCACTTGTAAGCCTATTGTGTGCAGAGTTAAAATCTGGCATTGATAGATTTTTGGCTCATTCATCACCCAACAAAATCGTTTTGTTTCTGCTCTCACTTTGGTCTGTGCACTGTGGACGGTCTTCACACTGAAACATCTGTGCTGTGCTTGTCTTTTATGTTCTGCTTTGATAATGAATAAAAATAGAAAAACTCTGGAGATAAAATGAGCCTGAAAATTGTTTGGAGTGTGGACTTTTCTCCTTTCATTGTTTCTTATACTCCATTGGTTCCATGCAGAAAAATAATTTTTCCTAAATGGGTAATTGAGCACTTACTGCTTAGATTAGTATTGTGTCTCACTCTGCATGCCTTAATTTCAGTCCTTTGTGACCGAGTATATGTGAATGCATTTAATTAATTGTCAATACCACAGTGCATTAATAGAACACCCATAATGCTTGAAATGAGCGCTCATGTCATCTTCTATCTGACAAGAATAACCAGATGCATTTAAAGACTTGAAGTCTTCAAGCTGGTGCCTCTCTGTCCTACCAAGTCTTCTATTTAACTAACTGCCCTTTTGTGTGTGTATGTGAGTGTGCGTATGTGTGTGTTTATCCATCTGTCGTACCCTAAGAGTAACAAAGCTTCTATTTGCCCCTAAAACCCATGTGCTTGTTCTGTTTCTGGCCTTGTTGCATTGTTTTATGCCTCTTTTTGAGCATATCAAAAGGTTTAAGAGGGGATTGTTGAGTAAGTACAACTTATCATTTGGTTAGCTGATAGTAGAATTTTGAAAATATTCACTTCAGTCCTTATTTCACCTTTTAGATGTCCTCTCTTGTATACACATTATGTCACACAGCCCTGTACGTCTAGGTGCTCGTACAGTACATGAGCAATCCACATTTTGCCTGTAGCCCTTAGTAACACACCCCTGCTCTCCCCCTCTGCTTTTAGCCTTAATTCTTTCTTCATTTTGTAGCCAAACTGAGATGTAACATAAAAAAATATCCTCCTGAAAATGGTGCGGACCAGAATTTGCCACAGTAATAGCTGATGATTTGTGATAATGTGGAATAGTAATAAGTGGTACTTAATTAGCCATTAGAGAGATGGAGGAGAGATGGTGGATAATAGGGGGATGGATAGGTTTTTGCACAAAGCAATGAACCCCTGTCGCCCCCTTTTTTGCTACAATAGCCCCATAGCTAGGGCTTCTTCTGTCGTCATGGAGACTAATGTTGAAAGCCAGCTGTGGTTTTGTCTTGGAAGCCCATTAGGCTGGAGCTCAGTTGGCACTCCTCTCTGCCTCGCTTTTCTTTCTGGCTTCGCCTCTTTGGACTTACAATGGTGAAAATATCCTGTCCGTGTTTAACTTGTCTGTGATATCGGACATGGGTCAAATAACGGTTGCAAATCATTTTGAGCCTTTGTTTTACCCTGTTTGAAGTGCTTGATAGGGTTTTTTTGGTTTAATTTTTCTTACATTAGCCAAGCTGGCCACACACACGCATTTGGCCACAGCAAAGTGAAGAAGCAAAGTGAGTTTTAAATTGTTTCCTTTAGTCGCTGATAGTTTTTACATGGTAGACCCCACCCAACTTACAGTTCAAGTAGGTTGAAACAAGTGCAAGCAGATAAAGAATTGTTTGAAAATACTATCTGACCCAGGTCTGCTTGATGGATGGCACTACTTCTCATTTCACATTGTCCTTCTGCCTGGCAAGCACCGTTTCTTGCCCCGAATCCCGTATTAAATTTGGCTCAGGAGAGGCATCTGAGTAATGTTGTTGTTGTTGTTGTTGAGAACGGCTTATCCCAGCGCTGGAGCCCTTTTCCCCTCAGCCCTGATATTCAAGCCTCCAGACCCTGACCCAAACACATAAGTCAGCGGGACACGGGTGCCATGTGACTCGGCCAGGAAGTGGGCTGAGGCAGGCGGGGAGAATGATTGTTATGCAGCAGATTGATCAGGTTTCACAGGACACCGCCAAACTATCAATCTGTAGGACTGTACACACAGGCGAGTGTGTACGTGTGTCTGTTTTTGTGTGGTTTTTGCACGGGCAGGGTCAGGACTAGTGTTGTGTGTTTGGGGCAGCGAATGCAAGAATCAATAGCTGGGTCAGAGGGTAATGTCTCACTGAGTGCTGAGTCTATACACAGCCATCAGACAGGATCACTATCAATCATGGGAGAGCTCAGGGAACACACTCTCTTTCTCTTCCATGTGTGTCTCTTTGCCTCTGCTGGCCCAGTGTCTGATGGGATCACTATTGCTCATGTAAGGGCTTTGGGAACAGAGACAGAAGGAGATGTAGGGAAACAGAGGGATAGAGCGGCCCAGGGAGGATTGATGGGAGCAAAGTGATAGAATAAGAGGGAGAGATTGCTTGGTATTGGCAGATACTTGGTGAATGACACTTGGGGTTTGAAAGATAGAAGAAGCCTTAAACTGAAGAAACCCTTTGGAGCGTAAAATAGGCTGGGTGGGATGGTTGTGAAATGGACGATAAATTAAAGTTGAAAACAAAATCAATAAACACGCAAATTAAGGTAAAGACCACAAGTCCTAGTCTCCAGCACGGGTTAAACAACATTTTTCTTAATAAAAGTGCTCTGTCTTTCCTCTTTCCCGTTTATGTCGTTCATCCTTTCATCCGCCCACATCTCTGATCTCTCGTTTTTCTTTGTCTTCTTATTCTGCGTGTGTTTAGTCCTCGGCTTCCGCCATCTGTTGTTTCATGCAGTTGTTCATTTTAATTTCCTCACATCCATCCATCTGTGTCACGTGTGTTCGGACAAATCCCACACAATAAAGCATGCATGATTGATTGCAAATAACATGCATGTGCAGGAGAACATGCTTGTCATACACATAATGGGTTAGGAGCGTGTCTGTCGAATGTGGCTCTGTTTGAAAGCAAGACAGCTCGGTTCAAGGGGCTAATAACGCCTGCCATTAGGTTTCGTGCGGCTGGCACACACTCTCTCTCTCACACACCACAAAGTCAATATCCACAGGCAGAGAGAGGAAGAGAGAGGGAGAGGATGATGGATGGAGGAAGGTGAGGAGGAGAGGAAAGTGTGCTTAAGAGAATGAGAGAAGTGAGACAAGAGCAGGGAAATGAAGCAAACAGGGTAGAAGATGTAAGAAAGGGGCGGAAATAGAGGAAGATTCAGAGAATACTGCTCATGTTATGGGATTGTGTCAGTGCTGCGCGTGAGGCCGCTTGGCAAGAAACCCTGTTAGCTGTAATACTTTGATCAATTACCAATGATGAACCATCGCTCTGCAGGGCAGGACTATATGTGTGTGTGTGCGTGTGTGTGTGTGTGTGTGTGTGTGTGTGTGTGGCGGCCTTGAGAGAAGGCAGCATATTCCAGTCTGTTGAACACACTCTAGACAGATATTGATTTCAATGGGGAGAATTTAGAACCTACTCAACCACTACACCAGATGCCCCCCCCCCATAGATTTAGGGAGATGGGGGGATGGAGAGGAAAAGAATTAAAAGAGACAGTAGATGAGGAACAAGATGATATCATTTTGGGAGTCACACATGTCAATATCTTCAATGTCAACCAATATTGAATTAGTAAAGAGGCATGTATACACACAAGTTTGTTTGTTTTTTAACACACTTGTGTGCCACACTTAGACAGAAACCGAGAAAGAGAGAACAACTGGAGGGAAGGAGACAAAAGAGAGAGGGGGAGGGATAAAGCAGAGCAGAGAGAATAGGAAGAGGAGGATACACTAGGAAGGACTACTGTCTGTGTTTGATGAAGGCCTCATTGACGCTTCAGATCTCCAGGAGCCTCCATTCAGCGGGGGAGCCATTCAATTATACCTACCGCTCCGCTGGCTGATTGGAGTCCTCCCGCAACAATGTTAGCATCTCTGTACCGAACTGAGATGGGATTAAGAATTCTGGCCTCGGGAGGCAGAGTGGCTTTTAAATCCTGATTGGCAATCATTTATAACACTGCTGGACAAGTTTTAATCCAGCCCAACCTTGTGCCCATCAGCAGTGTCTCCTTTGATTTCTTTAACCTTGATTTATCTTGGCATGCATGTTTTTTTTTTTTTTTTTTTTTTTTTTTGGCAGTTTGCTGATGCTCACACAGTTACACACACTTACACCCTTGCAACCCAATCAGACACCCATGGTTTTTTACTTTTGATCGTTGAGTACTTAGTAGTTAGACAGAATAAAACATTTAAGACACCTAGATTATCCCTGTGTCCATGTGTGCCCTGTAGGTCAAGTCCTCCGATGTTCCATGGTACCATGTTAGTATTGGCTGTGCTGAGTGGTTGTTGGCAGCTGGCGTTATCTCAAGTGAGATAGTAATTGAGAAGCTCAAGCATCTCTGCAGAAAATATGTTGTTTTGTATTTTTTAAATCTTATTGATTTTCAAACAAAGTCTTTCAGGGTTGTGTCAGGACATAACTTTACAAAAGTTGTAAACTGTGCTCTCACTGTGGTGAGTGAAACACTTTGAGAAAACAAACATTGCTGTTGAAGTAACTAAAAATGTATAACCTGTAATGACTCAATGGCAGTGTAGTGTTAGACAAAAGGTACATTATTAAAGTTAAATAAATTGAAATTTGCCAATTTTCATAATGAATGGGATTCCAGTTAAACACCTACACATTACTTCAACATGTATCTACATGTATATATGGAACCGTTGTGTTGTGGGTTCACTGTACATAGACTAACAAATAAAGTATGTTTAGATTGAAATGTCATGTTAAATACAAAAAAAAAAATTAAGTGAAACAATGTGTTGGTTTTTATTTTTATTCAAATTTAGCTGCTCCCTGATGCACACATTTAGGTGTTTTTTCAGTTATTTGACACAATTTTCACAGCAGACATTTTGACTTGTCATAGTAGGAAAAGCACAGGGGTTACTAATAACACTAATGATGGCTCTCCTCTACTAGATTATCACAGTAAGCCATGACAGTGTAACAGTGAGTCAGCGTGCACACTACCAAGACCCTGAAACTGAAGCAGCTAAATGGCATTCAGCCATCATTCAATTTATTATCTACACCTGTGACATGTCAAAACATTTTCCATAAAAAGGGCCTATTAATAAAAATATGTGACTCCACAGATTATATAATAATATATTTTTTTTATTTATGCTAACAGTAGCTGATTGGCTGATTGTTGCATTGTGCTTCCTTATGCCTTATCCTCCAGTTTCCTTGGCAATTATCAAGGCCACTGATGAGATTATTTTGAAATTTTCTATAAAGAGACACATTTGCCGACCTGCCATTGCAAGAGGGTTTAATAATCCATGTGCAAAAATGTTACTAAATAAGTAACATTTCCCACCTCAGAATATTTGGCTGGATACCGGTGAACTTTCACACCCACAATTGACAATTGTCAATGGTTTAGAAAATTCAAACAATTTATAATTGTTGTTGACATATAATCACAGTGAACACAACCATGTAAATAATAGACTGAATAATCGACGGGGCACACATGGATGATTTTGGTGTCCTCATTATTCTGTATAATATGCTATGACTTTTTCATAGTTGAGGGGGAAAAATGCACTCACTGGCTTCCAGTCAGACTCCTGGCCCCCCCTTCTTTACAAAGTGTACCATCTTACCAACAGAGAACAGCAGAGTAAGCTGGTCCCCCATCTCTTGTTACAAAACGGAATGATTGCTCTTACTGTCAAAGTGTTTCATTGATGTACAGTGCTCCAACAGGCCAGGCAGATAATAGGCAGGCAGGGGGTAACTTTGTGGCATTATGTTGCCTATACTGATTTGTATAGGCAACATACTCTCTAGCTTTCTCTCTCTCTCCCACTCTCCCACTCTCTGATGTGAATTTACAGTAGTGACATTGATCCAGGCCCACTTTGATCTTGTGCTCTTAGCTGTTGCTCCTTCTCGCTCCCTCCCGCTATCACCCTCCATTCCCTGGTGGCCAGACTCTGCAGCTTTTAACCCCTCGTCTTATCCTATAAATCCTCATCCATACTTCCCTTGCAACATTCCTCTGGTGGATCTGTATATAAATGTTCTTTTTCTCCTGGAAGCCTCAGCTCTGCTCCTCAGAGTTGTGTTGCTAATGAAATGTCCTGCTCGGCTCTCCCTGCCAGGTATCACTTATGAAAGAGGAAATTAGTGGTGATCCAACACAAAGGGAAAGGGGGGGGCATCAGGAGAGAGCAGAGGAAGGCAACACATCATGACATTTCATAAGCTATGCCACCTCTTAGTTTCTGTATCTCGGTGTCTCTCCATCTCCAGGGATCGTTACTATCCAATATAGTCCAATATCATAAGAAAATAAAAAAGCCTCCAAAGTAGGGCTGCACATTTTGGGATAAAATGAGAATCATGATTTTCTCAGTCAAAGTGGATTTTTTTCCCACATTTCCTATGGAAACCAGTTTTTAAAATTAAAATATTTATTGCATTCTCTTTTGTCTTGAAGCAGACTGAAGAATATGGCCGTGTCTGGTATGGGGCTGTCACATCAAGTTTGCACAAAGCAAAGGGCACATTACGAAAAGACAATTTATATCCAACTGCTTCACTTAAATGATGAACATAAAAACAATTCACAGTGCAGTCAGTTCATGGATCTATCTATCTTTTTATCATCGTCAAAGAGCTTGTTTTATTAATAGAGTAGCACATATACAATAAACATTTGGAGTTAAACAATGTTGATAACATGCATGTACACTGTGTGACCAGAAAAAGGGAAAGACAGTGCAATATGCAATACAATTCATGTGCAATAAATAATACATTACTTTGAAAATAATGTTTGTTGAGACTAGTACTTTGCTGGTTTGTTGACTGCATTGTCTGGTGCATTTTTGTGACTGTATTTTGTGGTGTTGTTGAATTGGACTGCATTATATTGAAATGTTTTTTTATTTTTTTATGAAATGGTATATATGCACCTTACCATATACTGCCTTACCATACAGTACAATAAAACAACACAAACAGCCTCAAACATTACCACGAAGTTGAATCAACACCTCTCTGACACAATGACACTAAGTATAAATAGACATCAGTCTCACTTTTTCTTATACATCTTATCACTAATCCTGACACCTAGATTCTGGGTACTGGCCAATACCAATTACCAATCCAATACCAGGGCTTTTAAAAAATAATAATCTATACATCACTGTGTGGAACTGATTGAGGTAATTCCTCTATCTAATATGAATGTTTAACTACACATAATTCTTAGCTATAAGTGGAAATAGTGATACACTAATGTTCCTCATTTTAACTGTAATGTTCGTGATGGTTACAACATTGTGTTGTTACAGTTTGGTTAAAACTGTGACTAACAAACTGTGTTTAATGTGGATTGGGCACAACTGGCCAATACCCCATCTACTAAAAGGTAAGTATCGGTACAGATCCAGTATTCCAGAAGAGTGAATTACTGATTTATACTGTAAATTTTACAAGGTCAGTTCAGCATTGATGTATTGGATTGCATTACGTTGTACAAGGATTCTACTTTTCTGGTCACTGAATGTACATGCTATTTGTCATTGTAGATAAACGAGATAGCAGACGTAGGATTAAAAGTCGTAACCCTTTTAATACCTTTAATTCTTTAGTCCTAACTTCCTAAAACATGCTCTCTTTAACACAAACTCACTATTCAATTGGCTATGTGTATTCTCTGTTTATCCATGGCCTGAAACTAAATCCTAATAAAATCCTAATAAAAATAAAATTATTGCAACTTTCAAGGATTCTGATGCCACTTTTACATGATATTGGATTTTCTGTTAAGACACACTTTTGATAAATCACCTCTTTTTTTGTATTTGAAGTGTGTACAGGTGTGTATGTCAGAGACATAAATATGTCACTATATCAAATATAAAAGTTTGGAAGATTAAGGGGAGACGCTTTGATGTCACACATAGAAATGCTTGTTCGCACACACAAACCAAAGCAGGCGCACATGCACACATCGACACACACACACACACACACACACACACACACAGACACAGTGGGAATCCTAAAGCCCGCTTTTATCCTTGAGAAGTGATTTACTTTCAGATTACTCAAGATGCTCCAAGTTGCCCTCCCCCTAATTTTTCTTTTTCTCTTTTCTGCCATTATCCCTTCATCTCTGAGAACTTGCTTTTCTTTAGTAGCGTAAAACTCTCCAACCGCCTCTTTTTTTTCCATTCTGGCTCTCACTGCTCTTTTACTCAATTTGCATTCACGCCTCCCTGGTGGAACCGAACTCATCCCTCTCTCGTGTTCCTTCTCTCTCTCTCTCTCACTCTCCAGCTTTCTTTCTCTTATTTGCATTCACTATAAATATAGTTCCCTTGAAGCATTTTGTGTTTTTTCTACCACAAGAAATAAATCTCTTCTGCAGGCTAGTAAATGATGTAATGAGAGAAAGTGATGAGAGGAGAAGAGGAGGAAGAGGAAGAGAGCAAAGGATGAATGTTGAACAATTAATCTTGCATTGATGTTACTCTGAAAGAAAGGGATGAGAGAAATGGAGAGCACAGGGAGAAAGACAAATTTAGGAAGGATTTGAAGAGAACGGTAAGAAGTGATGGAGAGAGGGAGATATTGGGAGCAGTGTTTCGATCTTCATTTAATAATTGAATAATAATCTCCCTGGAGACGTGACCTAGAACTGGCAAAGAGGGAGAGAGGCAGCATCAGGCTGATGATGACACACTGCTGCCCCCTTGTGATTTTATGATGTCACCACTGTAACATCTGAGTGAGTGTTTGTGTGTGTGTGTGTGTGTGTGTGTGTACGCGCTCATCGGTGTGTGTATGATTTACAACTGCAACCTGTCTCTGTCACACAGATATGGGTCCACGTCTGTGATGGGTAGAAAAAGAGGGCTTTTGGATGTCAGGAAAGAATATATTTTACTTTGTCACACAAACTACACACACATTCACTCCCAGACACAGAATCAGACCTTATCTTCCTGTCAAGCCGAGTCTTTTTTAGAGTTGACGCTGATATATGAGCTTTGGGGGGGGAGAAACGTGGCCAGGACGTTGACGGCTGACATGAGCGCAACGTTGCGCTCAGGTTGATATACGAGCACAGGGGTTAGGGGACAACGCTGCGCTGACACCAGGAGAAGGAGCTGTGGCCCTGGGGCCTTCAGTCCATACTGAAGAGCCAGCTCCGCATTCTCTGCATGCAGCAGTCCTGCAGCCACAAATATACACACACACACACACACACACACACAAACTCTTACACACACACCTGCATTGTGATATTAATAACTCAATAACTCTCAAACAAACATAGCATACAATGATGTCAGATGTTTTGTTGTCTTTGCAGTGATAAAATGTTGCATGCATAATTGGAAATTAGAGCCAGTTAACATCATTAATGCTTACTTCATGCCAACTATGATAAAATACAATAAATAGTGCAGCTACATTATGTGTGTGTGTCTGTGTGTGTGCTATTGGAGAAGGCGCTAATATTTTTTATTGTGTGTGTGTGTGTTGTAGATGATCGATTTTCGACATTCATAACTTTCCAATGTCTAACTGAAACACCACAGAATAATGTTGTGGAGGAATAATTATATTTAATATATATTTATTTGATATGGCATGTGATATGATATGTGCATTCTGCAGCTTTGTGAATATACTCATTCTGACCGTTTCTGTGTGTGTGTGTGTCCAGTCTGCGCAGGGAGGGCTACACGATGCAGGTGAACGTCAACGACTACCTGGACATCTACTGCCCTCATTACAACGACAGTCAGCGCATGGTGGGCACCGGGGAGCAGTACGTCCTCTACATGGTCAGTTACCGTGGCTACAGGAACTGCGACCCACAGCTGGGCTTCAAGAGGTGGGAGTGTAACCGGCCCCACGCCCCCCACGCGCCCATCAAGTTCTCTGAGAAGTTCCAGCGCTACAGCGCCTTCTCGCTGGGCTACGAGTTCCACGTTGGACAGGAGTACTACTACATCTGTGAGTGGAATCAAGCCAGTAACCAATATCATGTTAATACAAGTCACCATTAAGTGCTTGTGTATGTGCTGAAAACAAAAACAATACTATACATTTTTTGTAAAAGCTTAATATTCTTGCAGGAGGTCAGTGAGACTAGAGAAGTTCTGGGTCAAACACTGCCTGTAAGATTAAACATGGTTCTGTAATTTTTTTTTTTTTTTTTATTTGATGATTACTCAGTTCAGATTAGCCAAAATCCATCGTCTAATTTCAGGATAACAAATTGCTGTTTCACATCTAATCATATCACCCTGCAGTCAAGCAGGCTCATCCATTTTGTTGATAGCTAATCAAATTAACTTGCAACACCTTGCGCCAATATGCCACTGTATAAATAATTAACTTTTAGCTTGTCATGCAACAATTTAAAAACACATTTTTCAGGCCAAGGATATAAATGTCTCATGCATTAAATAGCTATATAATGAGTGCAGTTACTCTTTTGAGCTACATTACTTGATGAGAGACGACTCTAGAAAGTTGTTTTGTTCTGCAACACCAAAATCAGAAAGCTGCTCTGTGCTTTGCTACAAAGAGGCGTCTTTTTTTTTTTATAGGCCGTTGTTGGCAAAAAATTACTTTTTAATTGTGATAAATCAATTTAAAAACATGTATGAATTCGGTGCAATTGATTTGCTTTATTATTCAAATTAAAGATTTGAATTTAAAGGGAAATTTCAACAATTTGAATGTATGCTTTTTTCTAAAACCCTGCACAGCTTTAATAGGCAGACAACAGCAGACATTTTGACTTGTCACAGTTGGAAGAGCACAGGTGTTACCAGTAACATTAATGAAGGTGTCCCAGTAAACCATGACTGTGTGACAGTGAGCCAGCATGCACAATACAATTCAGCCATCCTGAATTATCCTATTATCTTAATACCTTTATAATAAAATGTTTTATTTATTATCATTTTTTTAAATATACTTAACTAAAATAAATTAATGAAGATCAGTGACATATTTTCAGATGAGGTTAATTAGAGAACTCTGACACATGATTTGGACCATCAGTGAGTTGTTTTTCAGTTATGTTCATACAGCCAATTAAATTTGTTTTTCTCCCCTCGTGTGTGCTAAACATGGTTATCCGACACATTTGGTAACCACAATAAAAACACTTTGTAAGGCTACCACAGTCACTGTTTTAGGTAGGAATTTTCCACAAGATCTTCATACATAGTGCTCATTTCACCCCTTAGTATACACGGTACAGTTCAAGACTGACTATTGTTACTATATACAGTTGCAAGTCTGAACGGCGGCTGTATAAAGTATCTTACGTTAATTAAAATAAGTAAAGTGAAGTAAATTGAGGGAGAGGAAAAACTCCCTACACAGATTCTGATACCTACATTTAAGGTATTGGTTAATACGATCTAATAGGCTTGTGCAAAAAAAAAAAAAAGAAAAACGGAAAAAACTTTTATCTAAGCGATAAACACATGTTTATACACACTAGCATGATGTTGATCTATTGTGCATGTTATGTCTTTACAGCCACGCCCACCCATCATCACGGCCGCAGCTGTCTGAGACTACGAGTGTACGTCTGCTGCTCCACGGGTGAGTCTTTCACTTTGTGCGTCTGGGGGCGGGTTGGTGTCATCACGGGAACCAAAGTCCGGTCCTAATGAGGTTTAAGCATCATTTCTGAGTTCCTGGTTAAGGTTAGGGGTAAGGTCTGAATTTAGGTTAGGTTAAGGTTAGGGTTAGGCTGTCCACAATGAATGGAAGTCAATGCAATGTCCTAACAGGGATAGCTGCGCAAACATGCGTGTGGCGTGTGTGTAATGCAATGCCCAGACCTTCTTGCAGACTTTACCTGCACCCATCTGGCCACTGTGCCCATCTGGCAGGCATTGGGCTCCCCACGAACCCTCACACACACACACTTATTACTCACACACACACACACATACACACACTGGCTGCATACAGATGCATACACAATCTAAATTCAGTCTAAAACAGGCAGAGCTATTAATACTCCTGCTGAGTTTCCCCTGCAGCATTTTCACCCAGGCACAGATCCCCCTTGCTCTTCTTTTTATTTCCGTCTCTCTTTTTCTGTCTCTCTCTTCTTTCCCTTCATGCTCTCCCTCTACAGCAGCAGAAAGGAGCAGCTCCGGCTTTGAAGGCCCTCACCCACGCCTCCTTCCTCTCCTCTACTCTCTCCTTCCTCCTCTTTCACCCCCCTCACTCGCTTCCTGTCAGAATCCATTTACTGCTGTGTGCGGTCAGTGGGTGGCTATGTATATGTAGTGTTAACCTCTCTCACTCGCTCTCCTGCCGTCCTTCAATCTCTTGACCCTCACTCTCTCGCACACTCACTCACATACACTCACTCACTCTCTCTCTCACACACACACACACACACACACACACACACACACACACATATATACACACAGACTTTGATCCCACGGCTTGTCCGGTCCTTTTAACTTCCACCGCCCTGTAGTATTAACCTCTCCTCCCTTTCACCCTCCGACTCTATTGCTCTCCTTCCCCTTTCACACACTGCCTCTCTTCAGTTTGATCTGCCTCACCTCACCTTCCCTCGTCTCATATCTCTTTCTCTCTCTGTCTTTTTCTGTCTCTCTCTCAGGGACGCTGGTGATGTTATGGCTTGTCAGTCTGTATGCTCTGGGGGATTTTTTTTAACCCCTACACCTTTGCCTTGCCGCTGTCTTGCATGTTTCTCTCAAGACGTCAAGCTGGATGTAATTAAAATCCTTTGGATTGGAACAATGATTTAACCCTTCATCCTTCCCTCACTCGCTCCCTCCCTCTTTCCGTGTCTTAAATCAATTTCTTCTCTTTCTCCCTCTTTCAGCCTCTGACGTGGATGATGAGCCAGAGCCTACGGAACCAGACTACACGCTTAGACCAGGCCTAAAAATTGACGACATTGGTGAGTCATAAACACTTAAACTTATACACACATGAAGTTGAGTAAGTGTGGAACACATCTATCTGACACGCCTAGATTCATAAAAACAGACATAGACTTGTGTTTGTGATTCAGATCTGTCTCAAATCATGGAAATCCTATTAGTCACATTTTTCAAGTGCCATGTTGAAGTTAAAGGATAATTAAACAATTAATATTAACATTAGTTTTTGCTGCAGATGTTAATTTTTCAAACCACAAATATAGTGCTTCAGTATGTATTGCTTTGTTTTTAAAAAACGATTCCTTAAACGGCTTGGAACAGTAGTTTTGAGGAAATTTTTAGTCAAACAGGAGTAAACTGTACATTTGTCGAAGACAGATCAATTAACAGATTAATACACATTTGGTGCTGTAGTGACTAATTACAGCTACAGGATGGTGGACTCTAGATAAACTCCAAGTGCCTGTGTTCATTGTAAGGAAGGAACATGTGACCTACACCTGGTGTGGCTCATTTATGTTCTTTAATAATTTTTGGTCAACAATGACAAACTTTGACATGTAGGTCTGTATAGGCTTTGACTACTTTTGCTACTAAAATTATATTTTTAGATTCTTGGATACAGACATGAAAACAATGTATTTGCATCTTTAACCAAATATCAATTCTTACAAGAAGAAAACTGTCCTTAACTGCCTTATCTTTGATTAATGATTCATTTTAGTGTCTTTTTTGGCATATTTTTTTGTCACATCGATTACATCATAACCTGTAAATCAGAACTTACTTTTTTTTCTCCAAACACTTACTGTCAGGCTGAATTCAGCCTAACTAGCTCCACCAATCAGACAGCCAGGACAGCCTGTATCCAGCCTGTTTGGTGAAATCCAGGGGGGCAATAAGTCCCCAAAGCACTTGGTGCTGCTCTGTGAGCACATATTGATATGGTGATCTGAATGAACAAATCAACATTTCTTATTGACTCAAAGCTTTTCTCATTTGCTTTATGACAGCTGGACAATAAGTGGACACTGATTAGAGGGATTGTAGTCACTCTTATTGGGAAGCTTTAAAAAGAGTGTCGACCAAAATAGGAAACAATGGAGAAGTGTGGGGGTCGTGCCCCATCCCCAGTGGAAAATGCCACACTTGTCTTTTCATGGATTTGTTGACAGTAGGAATATCACTGGCCTTATCCTTTAAATAATGACAGCAGACCGATCATTTGAATTTGATGGCAGAGTGACCAGTTCATTTGCCATGCAGCATCAAAAATGACCAGCTTAAGTGAAATGTGCCGTTTTCAAAAGAGACTTTGAGCACAGTTAACTTCACAGCACCAGCTGGCTTGGCAAGCTGCTGATCCTGCTAAACATTTACATGCATATTTATTTCACACTTGCTGTTTTCATCCGGATAAGCAAAGAACACAGAGTTACATGGTTTTAGAAAAAAAAAAAAAAGAATTCATTCAGAAAAGGAAAGGCTTGTTTATATTTCCTGTAGTTGACTGCTTGATCTTGGCAAGTTTACCCTTATGTTGCTCTCGTCAGGATTACACAGCGGGGGAAAAAAATCATGGCTAAATCATGCTAAATCTGTTAGCACTGGAACTGTATGAAATTTGGCAGCGATTTAAGGGAGAAGTTGAGCAGTGAATCAATAAGTGACAGACTTTAGGATAATCTCTCAGATGATCATGTGGTTGCCTCTCAGCGTTACGGCAACAACAGCACAATAACAACGTGTACAGCTAACAGACGTGGGTATCAATCATCACCTGTCTAGTTTTCTCATTCTTTTCCAAGGTAGCCTGTAAAATATGGTGCTGTGTTGTTAATCAGTATCTGCGCACGCAAGCTCACATGTGCTGCCGTAATAAATCAGTCTGTTCTCATAACTGCCATAAGAAAACTCATCACTGGCTGAAGCGAATGGCTGTAGGTCATATGAGTTTGTTGAGATACCTCTCTCTCTCTCTCTCTCTCTCTCTCCTTTTTCCTCCCTCCATCATTCTTTCATCTTGTTTCTCTCTCACTCCATCTCGTTTCTGCATGCCTTCCTCATCCTCCCGCCCTTTAATTCCCATCCTCCATTTTTTTCCTCCCAGAGCACAAGTAGGAATGCAGTGGAGGGGAAAGCCAGCAAAAGTCAGTTTATTCACCTTTTGATGTGTGAAATTGAGTTTTTCCCTCTTTTAACACATTTGAAACACATTTTCCTGAAACGATATTAATCTTAGAGTTATAGTATGCATTAATGCCATCACAGTGATGTAAGCCATATTAAAATAGTGAAATCATTTTATTCCAAAATGATATTGTGTTTGTTCATGTTTTTTTTTTTCATCTTACGGTAAGCAGTTTGGAGTTAGTTCACCCATACTTTAGTTTGACACTACATCCCTAAGCAATAAATATACATTTTCGTCCCGTATCATCACCACTTGTGCGCCTTTCTTTCTTTCCTTCCATTCCCTTTCTTTCCAAATATTTGTAAACACATAGTAAAACACAACACCATGGATGCTCATTCCAAAAACAGAGAACATACCCTTTTATTCAAAGGTTACACAGAAGAATATACAGAAAAGCAAAGGTCCTTTTTCACAGAACAATACTTGTATTGGATGTACTTGCACGGATAAGGAATGTGGACTACATTAAAATGCTGTTAATATATAGTGAACGACTGACACAATAGCAGAGCACAAATTACCCCAGCTCCTATGGGTCATTTTCACCTGTAGTGCTCTATTGCCAATTAAATTAATAGGATAACCCAAGTGGTGCAAGAGGAAGTGAGGAAATCAGCAGGGAGCAGTGAAATGAACTGAAAACAAAGAAGCCGTACGGTTTCCTATTCCCCTCCCTCGTTCTCACTCCTCCTGACTGCCGATTAGACTCATCACATCATGGTTTTAATTACCGTTATTCAAAGTTCACATCAGCACATTCACACAAACACAAGGCGACACACAAACTGCTCAGTTCAAATCTGCCTGTTTACCATGTCTGAAAATGTTTAACTAAGCTGAATGTTGCAGGCTCATATTGTAAGCCACCCGTCTCTCTCCCCTTCACTGCTCACAGTTTATTTCCTGGGCGCTGCCCCTTTCAATCAGTGTCTACAGCTCAACAGTGGTTCCCTCCTGAATACGGCCTCAGTATTAGATTTCATTTAGATCTCATTTACAACACAGATGGAATGGTGCTAGCAGCTCCCCATGCAGCCATGTGATTACTGATGGTTTTCAGTGGGAGGATACTCATTTACCCACCCTGTTGGCTCAGGTTACTGCAGCTGACGATCAGGTCAGGCCATTAGTGGGGAAAATCAGAAGCTTTTTTCTTTAATGGGGTTTATTGTAGCAATTACCACTCCTCTAAGAAACAGTGCGTTTGGGTCACTTTGCCAGCAGCATCAGGTTGAGTATCAGTGGGCGGAGCACCGCACAAACTGAATATCTGTTGTCTGTTAATAAAATGTTTTATTTGTAATGTTTTTATGTTTTATTATCATTTATGAAAACAGTTGTGTTATATGTGTTTAATTCCATCAGTTCAAAATATCCCATATAAAAGGTCACATTTGATAGAAACTGATATTTAAAACATATAAGACATTGTTGCAGTTTCAAGCTTCCTGTATTACTTTAAGAGGGATCCAAAAAACAGCTGATTGATACTACCAGGTGTGTCTGCTAAGTGCATTAATTAGCTCTAACCTGATTTTTAGATTGAACAACACCACCAGATGCTCTCAACAACATGTAATCAACTTCAGCTACTTAGAACATGTGGCTTTGAGGGAGCTTTAAGTTTTGAGTTGAAAGACAGTTTGGGGAGTGTCTAATGAAAGGTGTTATTGTATCAATTTTGAACATTCTTATTTTAACCTATGTCCTCAAAGTTTAATGAGGGCATTCTGGTCTTGGCACATGAAAAATTTGAATTTTCAAGGAGATTACCACATAGTTGAATCAACACCTTAAAATTGTATTAAATTGCCATATTCAATATATTGTTGTATAAAATGTGTGTTTAAGTAGCCATTATCTTGTATGCCAGATAAAATAGAGTAAAATAAAATCCTAAAATAGTTTGTTAGAAAAGAATGACATATATATTCTTTGTTAAAAAAGAATGACACATATATATCATATTTTAGCTCAGACAGAAATCACTGTAGTTGATGGCTACTGACAAAATACACACACACACACACCAACAGATGCTCTCGTAAACACAATCAGAGACCAAGATATCTCCTTGTTCTTGTCAACACAACATTCAATTTCATAGATGCCTTTAGGTGTCTGAGCCTCCTAATTATCAGGTGGATGCTGCCTGTCTTTTTGCTCCACTGTGTGGCACGCACACACACACACACACACACACACACACACACACACACACACACAAACACACACGCAGCTTCCTCGTGCAAGCTGATGTTTGGCTCAGGAACATGTCAGAAGGTCACGATGTACCTGACATGCCCTGTGCACAATAATTATGTGTTTGTGACAGTTAGTGAGAGACAGTTGGCAAGTGTGTAGGTGAGTAATGAAGCGATTAGTAGAGCCACACTTTAGAACCAGTTTTGCAAGATGCTCCGCAGTCTGCTGTTTGTTTTTTCAAAACCACATTCCTCTGTCAGTCAGCGTGAAAAATGTGTCAAAAACAGTCTCCTGACCTCTCAGCTGCATGCTCGGTTACAGAGCGGTCAAAGCATTTAACCCCAGCTCCACTGCTGCATAGACCTCATTAGATTTGCCAGCAGAGCATACCAGAAGAGGCCATCTCTAAAACCAGGTGTCAGCTAGTCATTACTCTGCTGTCTGACCCACAGAGCAGCTGGAAATATTCTGGAGCTAGATATGGCGGCGAGTGGAAACACTGAGAATATCGCCGCTTCACTTCAATGCCAACGAACTGTAAACACGATAGTTCCTAATCAGCGTCAGCCATCCTCTGTGTAGACGGAACATTGTCTGGTTTCCAGTCTCATTAATCAAGTGACTACAGAAGGTGTGTCTGGCCACACGTGTGCCTCATAAGTGCAGGCATGCAGCGAACTGTCTGGTGGCTTGTGTTTTTGTACATTGACTAGACATCAACGCTCGGCACGTAGCCTGCAACAAAAGACCGCAAAACTATTTTTAGGACATCACCAGGTGTACATGCAGGGGGATTGGGGGGGGGGGGGGTTACCGTATACAGTGGGTCTGTGTGTAAAAGTATGTGAGTGTGTGACTGGGAATGTGTCACTTTATTAGAACAATAAGAGCTTTCTGGTAACAGCTGCATCAGTTTGCCGTGGCACTGCTGTTGTGCTGTCTTTGTAGCAGATTTACCATGTTTTAGTGGGAGTGAGTGTGACTCTGTGCTGTAAGCTGCCTCTTGTTCAGCCTGTCTCATTAAAAATTTTAGTCATGTTTTAGTGAGAGCTGTGCTGCATAAGCAGATTACACCACAATTAGGAGCACAGATAAACTTATCCTTTTTCCTTATTTTCCTTTCAAGTTTTCCTAGTGTAGAAAAAACCTCTGCTAGCATTGCACTGAATTGATATAAAGACATCACTGTCCCTCATTCTTTCCTTCTTTCTGTCTCTGTTTTTTTCCAGACGAATTTAACCCTTTTGTTCCCAAGCTGGAGAAGAGTGTCAGCGGAAGCAGCCCATCCAGGGATCGCCTTCTCCTCACCGTGACGATGCTTCTTCTGGCCGCTCTATTCGTCTCCTAGCAACGGCCATCCCATCAGCGTCACCATGCCAACTAGCCTTGGGAGGGTGTACAGTATAGGGGGGTGGGGGGTCCGGAGGAGAGGAAAGGGGAGTTAAGAATACCACAAATAGAGCAAAAGGCAAGAGGAGCACGAAATGGGAGTTTTCAAGCATCACAGTGTGTGTGTGTGTGCGTGGGTGTGTGTACAGCTATATGTTTGAGGGATTGTGTTTTTGGTGGAGTTGAAATACCTTTAGACACTCTGTGACACAGACTGAACCATATGTTGCATTAAAGTGTGTGTGTGTGTGTGTGTGTGTGTGTGTGTGTGTGTGTGTGTGAGAGAGAGAGAGAGAGAGAGAGTCTGAACAGGCCACAGGTTGAGCTTGTTGAATCATGCACACCACACAAAGCATTTATACAACAGGAGAGGAGAGGCGGGGCTGAAATCCTAATAAAAAGAAGAAAAAGCATCTAATCCACAATCTACGCACCCAACTGAAAACCATTTGAAGACTTTCCCCTGGATCTGATTGGCTGAAACACTTCCTTAGGGCTAGTTGCCATAGTTTCTTGCAACAAGACATAAACTGAACTCAAATGAACTGAATCAAATAGATTTCAGCAGAACTGAACTGAAATTGCCTTTTTGTTGTTGTTGTTGTTGATCTTGATGCTGGGAGCTTGTCCCAGTCCACAAAGGAATAAAAGGGACCAGCTGACAAACTGCGCAGGTCCTGTGTAGGAGACTAGTCAAAGTAGCTGATAGTTCATGAACACACCCTGGGACTCCAGACGCCAGTGTTTAAGTTGTCATCTCCACTCTGCTGTGTCATCCTGTGTTCACCATCAGTCTCCAACACGTCTCTAATGAAGGCAACAGGACGGGGTCAGGGGGAAATACAGAGCATTTAAATGGGGAATCATTCACTTAAATATTAATTGGGGGGGTGGGGTGGGGGATTTACTGTAGATGTGCCATTGACACAGAATCTGCAAGGATTTGCTGATGTTATAAGTTGCTGTGTTATTTTTCTGTCCTGTCGGTAGTACTCGGTTAGTCCTCTGTCATCTCTGAGGTTAACGAAGCACACGATGGCTATGTAGCAGCCATGGATACACTCAGCAATACTGCCCTCCTCTCAATCGACTGCAGGCTGTTTGGAGGAGAGGAAGATGAGCAGGGAGGAGGGACGGAGGAGGAAGGACAGTCACTTACACAAGCATCTATGAATAGGTCCAGTCTGGGACAATAAGAAGCTCTCCACTGATCAACGTTGGTGTAGCAGCCTGCTCTACCAATCTCATCTCTGTAAACTCATTTGTCAGATGCCACATGTAAACAGTTTTCTCTTACTGTATGAGTGTTTGTGTGTTGCGTGAGTAAGAAAACATATGTCTGAGTGTGCCACGTGCGTGTGTGAGAGCGAGAGAGACTATTTTAAATGGTACTAACAGCCTGACAATACATCCACATACTGTACATCTTATAAGTATGAAAATGCAAAATCAATAAAAAATCAAAACACAACTAAAGCAACAAGTAATACATACAACCAAGTGCTTTGGTGGGGAGATACGGCAATTCAAAACTGTACAGAAAACAACTGTACCAGTCGGTTGCTTCAGAATAGCGTTTCCATAGCAACTAGCACCTTATTCACCGTGGTTACCCCACCCTGCCAATGATGGACTGTAGTAGGGCATGGCTTACCATAGTAGCTGATAACAATGATGAAGGTGATGAGGATTATAATGATAATGAAGACGATGATGGACTGCAATCTGACCGTTGGCCAAACCAGGTCACACAGCGTCTCACCCACCGGCATGTGAGACGTTCAAGTACTCTTGTAAATGTCATAACGGACAAAGAATGGATTTCCAATGTCTTGAAATCTGCCAAGGTGGAATGTGATGTAAGCATTTTTACAAACTTGAAGCTCAGTTCCCTTGTGGTTGTTATATATATATATATATATATATATATATATATATATATATATATATATATATATATATGTTTTTATTATTTTGTTGAGTTTGCTGTGGCGTATTTTTGGTTATCTTGAGGGGGACAAGAGGGGGGGGTTAAAAGTTGGAAAATTGGGTGGGTTGAGCCATATGCAGACTTGGGCTGCACTCTGTGAGTCTCTTGGCCAACTGATTATTCAACTTTATGGTTAAGTTATCTTGTGGAGTATGATTTCTAGTAAGATCCATATTGACAAATCATGTATAGCTGTGGTTCCCAACCCTTTTGGCTTGTGACCCCTTGTGACTCTGCCAATTATGCACATTAGGATCAGCTTACTTGTCATGAGGAATATTATTTAGCTGTGAAAACAGTTCTAAAATGTCTTCTGTGGCTCTGGAGGGAACATATCCCTTATGATGTCACAAGGCTTAGTTTGGATTGGACTTGCGTTAAGGACTAGGCTCATAATGTTTGAAATGGGCATTTAGCGATGGACTAACGGAGGATGTTACCGAGTTGCATTGTGGGTCTGATGGATCCAGCGTGTCTGGAGCTAACGACTGAAAGTTGAGATGTATTGGTGTGTGCTTTACCAATTTAGACAATTTTAGACTAATTTGTATCTTGCAAGTTCACTAATTCTTTGGAAGTGCAACACAAAATTGCTGGAGTAACCCCTAAAAACAAAGCTATGTCTGTTTGCAATCCGTGCACGCAGGATGCATATGTCTAGTCCAGTCAGTAACCAGTTAAACCAAGGGATGATTATACTTTCTGATCAGGTAAAATCATCCTCAAAAGATTAGAAGAAAGTCTGAAATAACTTTGTGGGGTAGAAGTTTTTTTTTTTTCTTTTCCTGCTGTCAGAATTGTGTTGCAGGTCCACCAGGTTGAGAACCACTGATATATAGGATTTCATTCTGAAGAAGTTATTTTTACATCGTTGTGTACACTGCACTAGTTCAGGACTAATGTGGCTTTTTTCCAAAGGTATGTGTCAGTCAGCTAGAATTTCTCAACTGAACTTTGCAACCAACTTTGGACAAGACTCGAATAAACATCGAAAGCACACATTTTTAATATATAGAAAAGTAATAGATACAGTAATTATAAAAGAAGATACAGTGTTTGAACCAGCCCAGGTGTGTATATGGCTCTTGGTGGGGGGGCGAGGTAGGAAGCGTTTTGGGTTGTGGTGTGGAGTGGGAGGGTTGAAGAGCTGTGCAAGAGGGTAAATCACTCTTCAAGAAGTTGCACTTAAGAACTTAGACACGAGAGCAAGAGAGAGTGACTGTTTGTGTGCCCATGTGAGTGTGTGTGTGTGTGTGTGTGTGTGTGTCTGTCTGTCTGTCAGGGAGGATAAGAATCAGCTCATTTCTGTTAATCACTTCATGTCTGTGTGCAGGAGCTTTAGCATGAGATGCTGTCCGTCTTCGTCTGTACTGGTATTAGTGTGTGTGGGTGTGTGTGTGTGTGTGTGTATGTGAGAGAGAGTGAATTAATTGGGAGTGTGTGAGCAACGGTTTCTGCTCTTTCCATGCGCGTGTGAGCGAGAGTGTGACCAATTGTTGTCTGGCAAAACAAAAAAAGCATTTAATAGTGTTGGAAACAACAATTACAATCATGTTTACCTTCGACTGGAATGACTTTAAATGAACTTGAAAATAAACTGTAAACTGAACAAACCATAACAGAGGTTATAACAATGATCATGATAACAAAATAATAAGCTTACAAATCTTACTTTTAACAAGATGTGTGTTCGGCTCTTTATTTGCCTCCCTTTTCCAATCCCGCCGACCCCCCCCCCCACCCCCCACCCCTCACCCTTCCTGCTCTCTCTTTCTTTGAGGATCTGGAAAAAAGGGGAAGAAACATGGAGCTAATCCAAGACAACAGATGGAGGGGTTGCAGGAAAGGTTTTACCTGGAATATTCAGTTCTCTGTAGATAATGTTGTTTGGGAGCTCACAGATGTGATTTTCCATATCAAAGTTGGTGTGGCGACGCTCTCCCTCAGCAGTAATACCTCTACACGCTCCGATTAGGAGAGATAAGCGCTTCAATCACCAGCTGAATGACAATGGGACAGGTCAGCAGTGTGAACCTGCATGTCTGGACCGACTGATGGAGGGATAAAGATGCAGCCAGGCTCCCGGTCTACAATCTTATGCAACAGATCTTTGTCATGCAGGCGTTATTCTCGGCTGACAGCACAAGGAAGAAGATGGACAGATAGAGGTCAGCACCTGGGTAGGTACTGTAGCAATAACGTGTAGTTTAAAAGACAAAAGCTGCTTAATGTAAGATAGGTAGTCACGTTCTCATACATGACAGCAAAGTCATTTCAGTTGAGGTTTGAATTTTGGAAGGAAAGACACTAAAATCTGATGTGAGACAAAGTTATTTTCAATGGACTCCAACAGTCACTAGTTTTCACATTGGAGAAAAAATCGTCAAAGTATCCATAGAAACTCCTCAAACCAGTCCTGCAGTATAAGTCATTTCTCTGTTGACCATATGGTTAGTATAGTCCAGTCTAGATCTGTCAGTTAATATATCCATCAATTGAGAGAAAGTTAATCAGCAATTATTTTGTTCATTAATCCTTTTATGGCTTTTAGGCAAATTTCCATATAAACCAAATTAAGTAAAATAGTTGCAGGCCTGTTCCGGTCAAAGTTTTACAGCCTTTGTGTTCTGTAAAGTATGAAACTACAAACGTTATGCAGCCACCTTTTTAGATCTACAGGGAGTGTTTGATACTCAAATAGAGTGTCACTTTAATGGGATACAATTCTCCTAGTCCTAGTTTTGGCTCCAACTATAAGAGAGGGTTAATATGGAACACGTGGTGCAGATGTTTGCTTCATTAACACTCAATCAGTATGCAAAACACATGCACATTTCTGCTTCCCCAAAGACTAACAGCACTGTAGAATGCTCCCTTTAAAACATTTTTTTACTTTATGACATTTTTTAAAAGTTCAACATCGGCTCTTCATCGGGTACAGAGGTATCTGGTCCAGTTGTTTGCTTTATTAACACTGCAACTAATTAATATGCAAGAAACGTGTCAAAAAGCATCATTATCATTTCCATTTGGAGACAGACACATCATCAGTGGAAGAGGATCCCGGCAATGAATCAGACATCAATAGCATTTCAAAATGAACTTGAGGGAAGAATGCTATGACTGACGCTTCCCAACAAACCATTATCTGGCAACACTGAGTCTGATTTTCTGAGAATCACCCTGACTCACTTCAGGCTGTTTCAAGTTTCCAGGCATTTTTGGCAATTTTTTAAGATAGTGAAAACACTCCCTATACTTACAAAACTCAGGTTATTAGTCTTCACCATGCTTGCTATTGTCATTAAGTTAAAATGTAACTCATCAGGAGCTAACACATTAACAGATTGCCGGTCTCAATTATTGATACAGTTTAATTGAGTTTATAAAAGCCTATCTTAAAGTTGATGCAGCCACATGACAGTTTTACACAAAAAGAGGAATGAATCAAACTTGAAAAACAAGTGGGTAAAAGGCTTAAAGTTTTGCAGCATAAACAATTGGGAATTAACATATATCTTGTAGGTCGGACAAATCTTTTTAAATGTTTACGCCGCAGTGACCAAATCTGACCACTTGGTGCTGCTGTTCAGTCACAGCTTTGGTGAGGGAGGTGCTGCTCCCTGCCTTGTAATCCTTTATCAAAATAAATAAATCCATTAAAGCCACAATGGCCATTGTGTAACTGGAGTCACTGGGATTAAACATCCAGATTTATTTCACTGGGTTATGAAATAACAGTTTATCTCCAGCGTGTTGAAGCAGGTGAGTTCATGGAGAGCGTTCGCTGTGGCTCCTCAAAGGTGGGAATGAGGATGTGGAGGGCAAGGATGTGTACTATCACACACCAACCAGTGACAAATTATGCAACAACCAACCATCAGAGGCTTCAGCAAATGACTTTTTAAACTCAAGGTCTTTCAGTCACATACTTTTCAAGGCAGTGTTTCTGCGTGTCTGCATTCATTTATCACAAAGAGTCAGGCTGAAAAGAAAAATGTCTGCCTTCTGTGATTGTGTTTGTTTTACAGAGAAACCAATGTAATGCATGGGCAGGTATGTAAATGGCAAGCTGTTTACAATAGACTTGTTCTACCAATCTAAAACATACATATGCAAATTTTTTTTACTCATTTCTGAGGACCTTAACTGTCTCCACTGCATGGCAAAACTTAAGTTCCATCTTGTACTGAAAGTATTATGAATTTTAACACAGAAACAAAACTCTCACCTTAGATTACCTTTAACCACAATGCCTTGGCTGACCAAACCCATCCTTGTTCTATATCGAAATCATAAACACAAGTGTTGAAGCCCAAAACCATTCCATCAAAGAAGTGAGGAACACTTTTAGATTCAGTTGTAGCTGACCGTAAAGGGGTAATGGCGCTGTAGCTGATGTGAGTTTTCTCAAATATTTTCAAACTTAAGGATTTAAAGAAAAACTATTTATTACAACTTAGGTTTTATTTTTTATTTTTTTATTTTAGGCCATCTGTCCTATTAGTTATGACAACATTGTACCCAACAGAGTATTTGCTGTGATCACAAAATGCAGCAACATTCCTAAAAATAGGTCCAATGGGGCAACAAATACAAGTGGTTTGGGGGCCCAGACTGCATATCCCGATAGCCCTTAGTCACCAGTCGGGCTCTGGGAAAGACCATAAAGCCACTATCAGCTGATCTAAGAGGGCGCCCATGCTCACAGATATGATTAGATGCCAGGTCATGTAAAGCCTTAAAGGTCAACAATAAAATTTTAACATAAAGATGAAAAGGAAGCAAATGCAGGGAGGCCAGAATTGGAGTTATATATTCTTGAACAGGTGATAATCCTAGCAGCAGCACTGAAGCGACAGAGGGAAACCTGAGTCATACCTATGTCGAGGGCATTAAAAAATAAAGACAACAAAAAGATAAAGGAATGGACAACTCTGTGTGATCCCAAAAAGATAAGAAGGATCAAATTTAACTGAACAACCTTCTTTACATGGTCATCAAAACAAAGGCCATAATCAGATAAAACACCCATATTTCTTGCAGTTGGCTTAATTGTATGTGGTTAAGCCTTGTATTTGCTTGTGCTAGATACCGTGGCGCGGTCCTGCGGACTGGGGCGTGAACTTCGAGCATGGACAGAGACGTTTCTGCTCAAAGCCTTGTTCGTGGAAGTATTCTCCAAAACACCAGGGAGTGAACGAACAAAATACTCTGTGAATAAGCAAGAAGCCCACGAGTGTTTTTGGAGGAACCAAGTGGCAACCTCCGGGTCTGAAAAGTGAAGCCAATGCGGAAGTAGCCTACCTTAAACCTGCATTCTCTCACGTGGCCAGCAGGGGGCGACTCCTGGACCGGGCATCAGTCAATCAGGTCAATCAGACCATGGCATTAACATCCGTCCTGGGCCATCCGATCACAAGTGGACAGCTCTAAGTACAGGGGTGAAGAGATCTGATCACATTCAGAGACGGTCTGGGCCTCACTGAAGGACCGCCCACTCGGCTGACGTCCTCGGCGTAAGCGGGAATTAGTGTCGTCACACAGCGCTCATATAACGCTGTCGATTTCCATGTCTGCTGAAAAGGCAAAGAAAACAAAACTAACATTAACTAGCTGGCAGGAGCCTGCAGAAAATACCTGTGGAAGTTGTCCTACATAATGATACTCTTGACAGTAGGAAAGAGTTTGTAGTCAAACAATGGGAGAAAAATGTTGCTGATTTATACTCTGGGAATATGAACCAAGACGGGTGCTCATCAAGTATGTTTTTTAATTATGATTTAACTTTTTGAGGAAGCGAGAACTGCTATATAAAAGGTCAAAGCAGAAGAAAGACGCAGGTGTAGAGGAAATTCCAAGCTAAGTATTAAAGTCACCACCTCTTCTAAATGCTCTTTTCTGTTTGTTTAAATTTGGTTCTAAATACAGTATCGTTCCTTCCGTATGGTATGAATCCTTTATCAAACCCAATCATCTAAGAATGACCCAAGAATACCTCTTAATTACAGGGGAATCAGTTCCCTCAGTTCAGTGTATAAATTATATTCCAGTATTTTGAATGTTAGGCTGATCCAGTACTTGGAAACTAGAATTTTTGGTTGATGTACAAAATGGATTTGGAAAAATCGAGCTTGCATTGATCATATTACCTCAATTTCATCTATTGTCACAACAAGAACTGCAGAAAAGTAAATCTACCTTTGTATGTTTTGTTGATTTCCAAAAGATTTTTGATTGGGTTCAGAGAGATTTACTTGCTTCACCTGCTTACAGTTTTTTAGAAATAAATAATAAGCACTGGAGCTTATAACGGTGTTTTGTAAGCCTGTTTTGGGCTGGACTTATTTTTTTGGAAAAAATCACAAAAATCAAATCAATCAATCAAAAATCATGTATGTTTAAAATAAGAAGGTAAAATACTAGTGATTATCCATTATACAATCATTGCACATAAAGGACTTATTGGAAAGGGATTGGGCATTTAACAGGCCACATTTTAGAGGCGCAGGTGACAGAACAGGGAGTTGGGGAGCAGGCAACAAACACTTGCTCTTCTCCACGTGAAGACACCTTTCTGTGTGCACGCTAATATAATCAGTACGCCTTGAATAATGTGTGTTATTCAGTCCAAGGCATTGCACTGAACATAAGGGGTGACTGCGTCAACGTGTCTGTACACGCTTTGTGCACATGCAGGTGGTGGGCATGTACCATGTGTCTTGGTGCGTGTCTTCATCGTTCCAGATCCACAAAAGGTGAAATCTAGCTGAGTCAGTGATGTCACGTTGTGGCACCTGCTCTACTCTCCAAAAACCTCATGCATTTGGGGTCTTAGAGGAATCCCCACTTGTATAAAGGGCCCATAATTCTGGTCACAGCCCTGTCTGGTAGACACCAAAAACGCTCTGGCTAGTGCTTTGGAAGGATCCCACCGGGATTTAATGATGAAATTTCATCACTGATCGGATGCCGATTTTTTACCATTTCTCAAACCTCATGGTAAAAAGTTTACGGTTGGAATAATCTTTATCATTTTAATATCAATACATTTCTGTTTTTGTATTCCACAGTAAATCAACTCAATCTGTTTTTCATTCAAACTTGTACTTGGGAAAATCTTCTTGTGAGCGGGAAGTGATTTGTCTTTGTTTATGGATGTTGCCACAGTGTCTTCTTTGGAGCAAATAGAGGAAAACTCAGACATTATCATGATGTTAGAAATGTTAAATGTTAAAAGCCACCATGGCTGGGCAAACCACACTGAAACGAGGGCCACCTACAACAGCTCAAAGTGCAGCACAAAATAATCCAAAGAAAGATGCAGAGTTTCCGCTTGTTTGCTCTACATACAATGCATTGTTTTTTCTTAAACCTTACTGCAAAGACTACTCACAACATACAAAATATGTTTTACATACTTTTAATGTATGACAATCTGCAGTCATCTTCACATTTTCACATTCACAGTGTGAACAGCACAACAGCGGGGAAATCGGGCAACATGTGGAAAGCCCACAAGCATCTCGACTGAGAGTTTGGACACAGCTGACCTTTTCATAGCCATCAGCCATGAAAAGGCAATCAGACTTTTGTACCTCCTTGCGTCTCTACCAATGTAGTGTTGTGTTTCCACCTGACAAGCACAAAACAGATGAAATTGTGATTACAGCTTTTCAAAGCCTCCTACATTTTTTATTTGAAGGACCAAGGAAATTCAGCAATGCCTAAAGAGCATCTCGCTAAATAAATGAATTATAGTTAATGCCTTGTGGATTATCACTTTAAGTTCTGACATGACAACACTTCCATTGTCTTTTAATGAGGCAAAATGAATATTTTCTGTGAAATACCCAGCAGTTTTGGTGTGGAGGTTATGACTAATCCTGTCTCTGGAGAGGAAAACTGACACACATAAGTAATTTTATTGGCATACACATACAGGCAGATATGAATACATTTTCTTTCTACAGGCCAACAACCACATCTCACTGGCTTTATTACATGGTGGATATTTTTAACCTGCCACATGTTATGACACTGTTGAATATTACAAATCTTTCTCTTTGCATCTTCTGTCTATCTCGCCCTGTCTTCCTTATTTGCACATTTCCCCTTCTCCGCCATTCCTCATTCCTCACATGTAAGCAGTGTGCTTGGCCCAAACACAACTTTGCACTGCCTGCTTTGCCGTCCCTCCATTTTCTCATCCTCCCTCCAAACGGCTGCTCTGACGCTGTCATTCGCCCCCAGATTTATGCTTTTGGTGTTAGTCAGTGCCTGGCTTTCCCCCTCGTCCTGTCATCACATGTCCCCTCTTCTCTAAGTTTAGCACTAATCCTCTATTTCTGAGACAGCATCTGTACAGCCCTGACAGATGGGAGGGTTATATTTACTCGGTCTCTTTGTCTGACGTACACATCCATACAAAACACATGTACTTCAACACTGCACAAACATTTAGATACAGGCTGGAGATGAAACACTCATTATTAAAAGGAAACTGGAGAGTAAATATGAAAATTAAAAATGTAATTTGATCCATCAACTCATCCCTGTGGGGTTTGTCAAGGCAAGTCATTAGAAAAACATACAATATATATATGATGCACCATCACACATGTATAATTGAAGTGTATGCTGGCCCAAGGGTAGTATATTATTACACCATTATTAGAGATGCATGTGTTTTGTTTGTGACTTTGCATATTTGAGTGCTTCTATCTAATGTATGCATTAATGCAAAATAGTGTTTGTGCTCGTCAGTGTGTATCATATCTTGGACCTGGTCTTAAGGTCAGACAAGGTATCAGATAGACTTAATGGATTTAAATCTAATTGATTCATTGAGTAGTGGAGCCCTGTGGTTTAACTGCACCTCTAACCAGCCATGTCCTCTTTTCTTATCCTCTAATCAACAGATTATCTGCCAGATTTCCGGAGTGACGGCATCTAGACTTCAATGTGGAGTTTTTGTATTTCTGACGACAACAACAACAACAACAACAACTTGTTCTGCCTGTTTAGGTGACACATGTACGGTGTAGTCCACACAATGCTGCTATATCTGTGATACATGACGTCTGTACTTTTTCTTCTTTTTCCTGAGACTGATAGATGACACAGCTACCCAGGAATAGAAAATATCTGTCATCTCTTTAAAGGTACAGTCTGTTATCCAAATGTAAACAAGAGTCAACCTCAGAACAGAATGTACTCACTCCCAAACTGATTGACAGATGTTTTAATATAAAAACACTAGATAACACTTAAAAAAATCTAAAGCTAACTGTTATTATCTTTAACCAAAAAAACAACAACAACTCAACGTCCACTTACTGTTTTTTTTTCCAAAGCTTTCAACCATATTACACAGTCTTTATCAGTGGACGGAGTAGAGGCTTAACCTTAAGACAACACAGACGAGAAGTCCTACAAACACTATGGATGAAATCAAACAGCTACTGAACTCTGATGTCAACAGATTACAACTGAGCCATTTCCATCTGCTACTCAAGACCATGTGATATGGATGAAAGCGCCAGAAAAAGCTGGTAAGTTCACCTTGAGTTGGGACTGTTTTGGCAAAATACTATTTTCAAGGTCAAGAATAAACTTTCATGCATTCTAAAGTTATAGTTGCTTCCTGCTGCTGTTTGGTTTGCTTACATTATTATTGTTTGTGTATAGTACAACACAATATTAACTTTTTAATCATTAAGTCAAACTCTGTAATTATATATGCAAAATGTATGCCTGTAATTATTACATCACAAATTACAAATTAGACCCCTAATAGAAATAGAAGAAATACATGGCCACCAAGGAAATAACATTTCTGAATTCCTGAAGTTATTTTTGATTTATGCAAGAAGCTAACAAAACATACTTAACCCACACATGACACAAGTCACGTTATGTGACATGTGTGGTGAGTGAGACATATGTGACGAGCTTGACTGAATCATTGTCATCGTCATTAAAGATGTGACACACACGTGTGCACATGTACACATATACAAGTTCACACATGCACACACACACACACACACACGGTGCTTCCATCAGGTTGGAGACATTGTGTTATTTGGTCTCATGTGATGGATATCTTTACACATGCAGCACACGTGCACACATACAACCACCTGCAGCTCCTAGTATGACCGCTGTTCCATTATTCATGCTTATATTCATTTATTCATGCCATGTGTGCAAAAAAATATGTTTACTTCGCAATTAAATGTCAGGTCAGGGTGACAGTAATTATTCTCTGATACATAACTAGATGCAGATGTTCATCAGCATGGGACTGTGACAAATATGTGCTTGTTTGGTTAAATGTGGCAATTTCCATGCAGATTTTTAAATTAAAATGTTGCTCAAATTTATATTCTGCTCCAAATTAACTTATTTTTTTTCCCAAAATTTGGTCAAGTTTGTTCCCTCATTGTAATGTCACCATTGACAGGGCACTGTAGCACAACATGTAAGCTGTGTATCTAGCCAGAAAAGTGGATTTGAGTAGTTTCTAAGTACTTTATTATCTTATTATATTCTCCGCTGTAAAAACATGCCACCATTGGAATCCATTCTAACAAAAGCTGACCACAGCCACTCTTCACCAAGGAGGAAAATACAAACTTAAAGGAATTGCTGCGCTTATTCACTTTCTTGCTGAGAGATGACACTAACAATGGAGCTAGCACTGGGAGTCAATTAACTTAATATGAAGTCTAAAAGCAGGGGAAACAGCTATCCGGGCAGTCCACAGTTCAAGACGCCTACCAGCCCCTCACAAAATATAACCTGTTAATTAGTGAGCTTTAGAGAGCCGGACTAACTATTTCCCACTGCTTCCAGTTTTAATGCTAAGCTAAACTAATTGACTCTGTGAGTGACTCAGCTCTACTGTATTTCCTAAAATTACTATTTCTTAAAAGTAACAACCTTTTAAGCCTTGAGGTCAGTGTCTTAATACTCAAAACTCCAATTTTGGGTGGAGTATCACCAGTATAGAGTACAGAATCAGAATCAGCTTTATTGGCCATGTATGCGTACACATACAAGGAATTTGACTCACAGTTTTGCTGTTGCTCTCAACGTACATACACAGAAATAGACAAACAAAAACAAGGATAACAAAGGTAAGCATAAACATACAACTACTATGTACAGATATGAATACACCTATATATACAAAAGTATATATATGAACATAAAAACAACAACAACAATGAAATTGTGAACAAAACAATGAAAAGAGATAATAGTGCAAAGGTGCAGAGTGCAAAAGATACTGGAATAAATATGGAAAGATTAATGTCACGGGATACGTTATATACATGAGGTAGGTAGATATGACAGTATATGAATGTATATACAGAGTATACAGTGTAGGTGGATTTATATTGAATGATGATATGTTAAAGGACAGTTTAAAACTATAAAAACATAGTTGAGAATATATAGGTATAGGGTTATTGCAGGGAGCTTGTTCCTGACACTGTATGGCTGATGTAAGTGTTCATCAGAGTGATGGCCTGTGGGAAGAAGCTGTTCTGGTGTCTGGTAGTTTTGGCGTACAGTGCTCTGTAGCGCCTACCACAGGGGAGAGGGGAGTACATTCTCTGAATTACTCCTGAAAGATTGAACTTGTTCATGTCCCATTAATTAATCTGGAAATGGCAGCAAAATAAAAGGCTTAATGCTCTACTTGTTGTTTGGCTAAGTTGAGCTTTGAAAATCAATGCGGTGCACATAAGTCTAAGCTAAACTGAAGTAGTGGATAATGGGCCCTGGGGCATATGGCGCGTCGTCTAGCTGCTGTTTTGTCCCTAGATTTCCTCTTAATCTCTCCTGTGTCTCATTTTGACACTGTCTACTATTCTGTCCTGCATAAAAAGCAGGCGTCCTTTTTTTTTTTTACTCTAAGAGTTCCATTTCCACTTTTATCCACACAAACCCCTCAAATGCCCAACAACTTTCAAACAAACAGCTGAGCCGTCTGGCCACCACACACACACACAACACACACGAGCTGATGAGCACGACCGAAGCTGTGAGCACGTTGCAACTTGCTGAGTACTGCTTTGGCCAAATAGAGGAATTAATGAGGAAAAAAAATAACAGGCTGTCCTAGTAGGACACTGTGACAATGTGTATATGTGTTACAGAATCAGATCTTGAACAGCGTTATACACTAACCAATGTGGACTATGGCCTGACATAAAACATGGTAAATCTCTAAGACCCCAGCATATTTTATACTGCAGTTAATCTTTTATCTGATTTTGATTTGCAGCCACTTCATGCTCTTGTTTTCTCCATTAGCCTTACTCTTAATAAATTAAGTCACCTGAAGCTTTGACCTTTGAATCCATAGTCTAGTTGGAATTATGCTTATCTGATGAGGAATGACATCATACTCTATGTCCAATTGGAAAATTCATGTATAAACGCATGCTAAATATGGGACTGAACTGAAATTCAATAATTTAACATTTATGTTTTTCCTGAGATAATGTTATGCAGTCAGATTGCCATTGTAATATGCTTTAAATGAACCCCAGGTCATAGGAGTTAATTAAAAAAACCTTATCAGTTTCTGCAGCAAGGAGTGATTTCAGTGCACAAGCCCTCCTTCTTTCCATTGCACATACTACTATATCCCCCTCTGTCATTCATTCTTAATTCAATCCAGCAATTTTAAAATTCATGGTGATACTTGTTTGTCAGTTTAGTTTTGAGGAGACAGTGCTAACATTACTGTCATTTTGCCAGTCAATTGTCATTTTCTGCTCCACTCTATGTCTGTCTTCTGTTCTTCATTTGTCTTGTCTCTTTAAACCTGTATTTGACTGCATCTTTGCTTGTTGTTCCAAATGTCTCGGTTGCAGTAATATTGAAAAATCTGATCTAAAGTCAAAGCCTTCTGGTTTACTCAGTATAAGCTTGGCTGCCATGGGCCTCTCTCTGTTTCACACACAGACACTGATTACTAAACATATCACAGGCTGTAACCCACATCACGTCAATGTAGGTTACTGAGCATTTTAGATGACAAACATTGTTTGTTGTGTTTGTTTGTATGCCGAATAACACGTGTATTTGTCAGCACATGGAAGCACAGAGAGACGGAGGGGAAACATCCTCCCTTGGCCCCGATGCTCTGAACAGACAGCACAGTGGCCTAAGCTTGTAAAATGAGTGTATCATCCCGTGCCCCCTGGAACACAAATAACCTCTCTCATTTAGTCAAGACATGCACTAAACCTCTACTCATCTTCTTATCTCATGTAATTACAAATCAACAATGGCTTAATGTTGCAGGAGCTTCATGTTTTCTCAAAGCTGTTCTTCTTGTGTCCCAGACCGCCCTTTCATTTTATGGGGGTAAGTTACCTCAAATCAACCCTCAACTTCTACATTTAAAATCTCTTTAAGATTGGGGTTTATCTTGAGCTGTATCACACATAATCTGTGCCCTTTGCATGTTCTGGAATAAAGTTGTGTTAATCGGGGTCAACATTTGTCAGGATAAATGCAAGATGTCAGAAACCTAAAATTTACAAAATGGAGATGATTTAGGTATTTTTACAAGCTGCAGACATTTAAATACATTTTCTTTAATGGTCTGCATAAATCTGATGATATGTTTATGCAAGTTGCTTCTTCGTAATGGGATTTCATTGAAGCTTATGGCTCATTATGTTCCAGAGGTTTCATAACTCAGCCTGCGGGCTTTTTCGCTGCTCTGCCCTGATCTGACCTGACCCTTGACCTTCACATCAATCAGATGCCAGAAATACACCAACTGCTTTGATAATGACAATGAGAAGTGGAGTATTATGATGACCATTGTATAACAAAGTTATCCTTATTATTGTGGCAAATCTCTGTTGGTAGAAAAGATGTAAACTCGATAGCCATGTGGTGCATTCAGGTCACAGCATTTCATAATATCGATCGAGCCAATCCTTATCCTGTCAGTACTGTCTCATTAAAACAATGTATAAGAGACATCATTTTATGCACATATGCATTAGTAATGACCTGCATTTCATTCTTGTATCTAATGTATGGATGTGTTATTTAATGTTCTTCCTCTTCACAATCTGTCTAATGTAACCCTGATTTTGATCTTTTGTTTCCAGCCGAGGCCTAAGGTCCCTCAATGCTTACCCTGCTGTACATTTTAGCCTAATTGTTGCTCATTAAATCAGTAAAATGTTCACCAGTTACAGTATATCACTGTAAATGTGAATTTTGACAGCAACACAAGGTGTAATTCTCTTTTTGTGTTGATCTGCATGTAATCGTCTGGTTTCCCTATAAGCTACTATCTTAAAGAAGCTCATAACTCACAACACAGACTAAAGCACCCATTTAATTCTCTGCCTGCAATTGTGATTGTCATATTTTCTGCTGGAATTACAATGTAGTGTGCTCTACTAATGTGTCTTTTGGACTTCCTCTCCGCTGCTGCTTCCTTTCTGTTCTGGGCTTTAGGAAGCTGTTTTCATGCTGGTCACAAATTGAATATGACTTGTCTTTATACAGAGTGGCAACTATGTGATGCAACAGCAGATATATTTCTTATATTATAAGGGTTGTTATGATTGCACTACCACTGCAATTTCACAGTCAAATATTAAAAAAAATACCTGTGTCTCTTCCTTAAATCATGACACATAAAGACCCACATGTAAACTCACATACACCTTCACAGATATACTTCACCAGCAGATGCATGTGCTGTGCTACAATATGAGGCAATTCTAACAAATATTTATTATCTACAACTGCTGACAGGATATGTAAAGACATCCCCTTTCTAAGCCATTCAAAAGGCAGTAGCTGAAGGACAGATATTCACTTTTAATTCACAACCTCTGATTTGTAATGCACAGTTGTGTTTGCCTCATCCGATGTTAGTCCCACAAAACCAGCACCAGGCTCTTTCAAAGAACAACACACACACAAAATACACAAAATGATACCAAGCTTCTCTACTTCCACAAAGTTTCAGTTTTCAGTTGAAAAGAGCTCAAATGGCAACATCCAGGGGTCACACTAATCCTGGGTTGGTGGAGGTACACTACTTCTATAAGCCTTTAAACAGCTCCTCCTTAAAAACAGCTACCCATAACACCTGCCTATAGCTTAATTTAAAACAACATGGTGCTCCAGAATTTGCTACTTCAGTTATGCATACAGGTAGCCGGGGCGCCAGACGAATCAGTGCACTCATGTTTTATTTGCTCTGGCAGATACATCTGGCCCCTCTCCCATTCAGACTGATTTTGTAGTTTCAGGTATCTGGCTGAGCCAATCACAACCGCTTACCTAATATGAGGCGGGTTTAATACGATGACTGACAGAGAGGAGCGCCGTTGAGGCATCTTTGTATAATAACCAAGATGGCGGCAGCTGATGTGGAACGTTCCAAGGCCGACTACAGCGGCAGTATTAAACTGACTTGACGGTAAATTTTCTCTAAAAGAACAAACAACTGCACTTAAACTTTATGTTGATATGAAACTTGTTTGCCGTAGGATGTACTGTCTGATAGGGCGGCGTTTTATTGCTCTGATCAGTTGTCGCACCCGTTGATAACGCCCCTTGGAAATCAAAAATGAACTGAGAGATTCCAGACTAATACGCATTTGCGAATTAGTCTGGCGATGCCAGGCTAGCAAACAGGAGCGTTATATTGAATTGACAGTTTATGCAATCATTTAAAGTGCTTAATCAGCATATTACCTTTGATTGTCAATAGTCATATTGTTTCGCACATTAATGTAAAAAAAGCCATTAGCCAAATGCAGCCTTTTTAATCAGGTGCATTACATAAATCACATACACCCTGCAAAATAATGGAGTCTCATTTTATGGCGCTGCCACTTCAGATGGAACTACACATCTGGTTACTGTGTCAGTCATCGTCTTTGACTAAAAGCCTGATGATTTCTGTAAATATTTCAGAATTTCCAGAAATGATTTCAGCTTACAGAAGGGTATGATCTGCCCACAGGGATGTAGTCTGAGAGGATGTATATTTATGCTTTGGGCTCTGCTTCCCATTTGAAAATTTAAGTACAGCACCCTGAATTGCCATTTCATTAGGTACACCAACACAGTAAATTCCAATCCAATATAACAGCCCTGCAGTAGAGCATGTTTGTGAGGCGTATAATGGTTTTGTTAATGCTGTTTCAGAGTGGTGTTGATTTACTCTATGGTTATTTTTAGCCACTCAAGTGATGCAGCTCAGAGGATGTGTTGATCAATCTGAAATATCATTATCAAAATCAATATAAAATATCATTATTGCCATGACATTTGGTACAGGCCTTCATGGAATTTAGCTAATTCCTTCCTGTAGGACCACCATGAGGTTGATATTTTTGAGTTTTAAAAAAAATATTGACTAGATTTCCATGAAATTTGGTACACACATGCCACCCCTTGATGCCTGCTATCACTGCATCTATCAATAATGATGTCCTCCCCGTCAACCCTTTTTACAAGTAAACCAGTGCTTTCTCCTTTGCCATTGGTTCATGAAAATAGGTCTGTCTTTGTTTTATCTGGCACACAAGATAGTCATTTGAAAACATCTATTTTGGGTTCTGCACAAAGAACAGGTTAATTATACAGAACTTCTTCGTGTGATTTAATGCACTAGGGGAGATTTGATCCCATGTTGTCCCTTAGGTCTTCACTAAGGACCAACATAATAGTTTGTGTAACATACTCCTTAAGACAGACCCAGATAAAGCAACACAGAGCCAAGACACACACACATACACTGAAAAGTATAGTACAGTGCATTAGAATGAATCCAAACACCTCATTAACACACATCCTGCAGGCTGCCCTTGATTAATCTTGGCATGAACAGCATAACACACATGTCTGTTGGGGGGTTATACCATTCTAGTTTACAGGCTATAAATACACTCACGTCCTACAGTAGAGTTATACTACCAAAAATATCACTTATTTTGGAGAAAAGATTAAATGGTAAGAGTGATGGACAGACAAATACATAATGAAGACATGGCGGAGGGAAAGAGAGAGAAATGAGATAAAAGGTGGGGATTACACATATCAACAGCAGTGAGTCAGTGGAGCAGGACAGAAGGGCGAAGGATGATGGATGACAGAGAAATGGAGGGATAGAGAGAGAAAAGTAATAATCTGGGAACATCTGGACATGCCGGCACAGAGGTGGTGTCTTACACTGACAAACATGTACTCACACAGTACACACAAAGTAACACACTATCCCTTTTTCTATCTTCCTACAGACAATATCTTATTTTTTTATCACATGACCCAAAGAAAAAAGCAGGCTTCCGTTGGGCTTTTTTCTCCCTGCAGTACTTTACTGGATATTGTTCACACTGTTGTTTTGCATGTAAGTGTTGTAATATATATTTTTTCTGTATACTCTAGGTGCTAGTCTAATTCAAATAGGTTATTTTCCTACATTTCCACCTATTAGTTTTGTGATTCGTACAGTTTAAGTAACTTTTCATGATGATCTCCTTGGAAACCCGTCTATTCAAGTGTCTCAGTAAGTCATGACTGGTTTTTCTGTGCTTTCAAACCAAATAATTTGACAATTTTAGAAGAATGTTCAGATCAGACATCAACTTTATGACAACAAGTGAATTTTATCAAACTCATATTGTTTTGAATGCTTGACTAGTAGCCATTGTTAAGCCACTTTTTAACTTGAGAATTACACCAACTAGTCATGGAGAAGCAGATGAACAAATAGCCAATTCCTATATCCGTCCTTTAGCGTAATTATCCACTAGTCATTTTTCACAAGCTTACACTAACTGCTGCTGCAGGACAGTTGTAATTAAAGTTCTAATAGGGGAATAGACAGTCAACATACATTATTAAAAAACCTTAAATATTTATTGGGGTTTATTTTGCTGATATTAAGCTTCTTTTACCATCAGTACCAACAAAAAGAAAGTTAAATTGTACTTGAAAAGCTGCAGACATAGGGAACATGATGAAGCACCAACTGATGGCAGTTGTCACAGTTCATTTGACAATAACATGGTGCGAAAGGATCTGAGGGACTTATTAGTACGATCTGTTCCATTGTGTGTAACATGCATATCATTTGCAATAATAGGCGACATTCTGTCATATGTATGTTCAAGTGTGTGTGCGTGTGTGTGGGTAGGTGGGTGTGTGTGTGTGCATCCACTGCGATTGCTGACTCAAAGCCAAGCATTTTCAAACTGACCAAAGTGATCAGCAAAGGTTCCATAATCATTAAGCCCAAACAAACTTTCTCTCTCTTTCTCGTTTTCTTACTCCCACATCAATCTCTATTCTCCTTTTTTTCTTAAAAGCTTGTTTGGTCCTGTCTCTGCTCTTACAAATGGTTGGTAAATGAGTTTGTTCAGTGACGGCCTTGAACGCCTGCTCGTCTCACGTTGGTACACACCCCCACCAAACCAAGCACACAAAACACACACGCACATACACTGAACTAATTGTTTCCCATTGGACACAAACAGAATTCTGTTCGGATCCATCACTGAACAGAAACAAACAGAGTTTTTGACAGACACAGAGAGCTCTGTGGTACAAGGAAATGGCAGCGAAGCCAAACAGAGAGTGGGTGATTGATGGAAGTGTGAAATGATGGGGAGAGACGAGTTGGGCCTTTGATCTCCTCTGACTAGAATCAAGAGCTGGGCCACACTGGTTCCTGTAGTGTCAGACTTACAGTACATAGATGTAGTACAACTCTTTATTCCTGCACAAAAACATTCTGAAAAAACAGAGCTTGTGTCATTTGAGCCCTGTTTTCCTACCTTTCTTATCATATATTTAAAGAAAAAGTTTAACATTTTGGTAATACGCTTATTCGCTTTCTTGCTGAGAGTTAGACGAGAAGATTGAAGATGAAGCTACCACCAGCTGCTGGTTAGTTTAACTGAAGACTGGAAACAGGTGGAAACAGCCTGGCTGTTCTGTTAATAAGTGAGCTTTTTACTTTTGGACCGAGCCAGGCGAGCTGTTTCCAGTCTTTATGCCATGCTAAGCTATGGCTGCTAGTGGTAACTTCATATTAAGCATACAGACATGGCTTTTGGCAAGAAAGTCAGTAGTTTCATAATCATGATGGCTTGATGAGTAGAGTATTTCTATGCTGCAAAAACATAGTCATTCACTGTGGCCTTGGGTTTTATGGCAGAGAGATACAGTGTAATAAAAGAAATTCTCCATTCTCAGTAAGATTCTCAGCAACTATTACTTCAAAGATTTACTGCATTTCACTGTTGACTCAGCTCAGCCTGCTTGTCTCCTGAAACCAAATCCAACCTCCAATAACAAAGTCTAAGCCAACAATAACAGACAAGCTACAATGTGAAGGGTATACTAGAGCGGTATTACTAAACAGGTATCATTGACGATAGCACTAAGCAGAAGGTTTCAAGTTTCAGTGCCTGGAACAATGCTGACCACACCGGGCATCACGTAGTAGTGGCCACTCCAACACGTTCATGGTTGAGTCAGATGAAGGAACAGAGAGCTATTAGTGAGGTAAACAGGAGTAGTGTTTCTGGATGATGTGTGTAGTGTAATATCAGCGACCCACCTTACCAGCAGGCATGATGTCACCTTGTTTAATGTTTGATAGGACAAAAGGCTCCTGCGATCCTTGGTTAGTTTGTTCTTTCTTTCTTTTCTTTCCTCTTTCCTTTCTTTATTTTTTCTTTGTTTTGACATTTTTCCTTGTATGGTATTATGGGAATAATATTTAGACAGACTGTACTGTTTAAATTGTGATTGCACTATTTTTACATGGATTTTTTAAATTTTTTGTAGGCCATATCAACATCTATTCAAGGTGAAAATGTTTGCTTTCTTTTTTATGTGTTTCTGTAGCTTTACACTCTCTGTCTCACATTTTCACACAGATGCATGTGTTTTTTTAGCATATACTGACCCCAAAGTCCATGAGCTCCCTCTCCAAAGACGTACTGGCATGCCATCATGCATGCATACATAAATTCACATGCTTATATACACTAACAGATACTTTCCACACACTGGTGCACAAGGCAATAACTATGCACATGCATGCACACACAGCAACAATGGTGGTCTGATGAAGGGACAATAGTGCCAGTGTAAGGCTTGTGAGCTTTGCTGTGCCCGTCTCTGTGGGACTTTAATGGATTCCACTAAAGCCAGACACAAACACACACAAAAAAAAGGTTTTAGAGCTGAGTTTATAATTTACATCGTCCGTTCTGCCAATACAACCCATCTTTCAAGGTCTGTTTCTGAGAAATCGTGGTGAACTTTGCACCCACACTTGTAAGATAAAAGTTTTATTGAGTTATGATAACGAGTATAACGACACTGGCTCTCCCTCTCTTGTTTTATATCTCTTTCTTTCTGACTTTCTTATCTGTTTTGGAACAAGGTGTACACACACACCTGGGTAATAGTGCTCCCAAATCCAGAGCTCACCATGACCTAATGCACGTACGCTTACACATGTGACTCAGCATAGTAAAAGCACACATTACGTTGACATGGACATGGAGCGAGTGATTATTCACGTACATGTTCCCATCAATTTATCAACCAGTTCTGCAATGTTACATTTGTTAGCATCTTTTGACTGAATCCTCATGAGTGTTTGTGTTGTGAGGGTTGGCACCTTGTGTGTTGTGAGGAAATCATCAGTTCTACATCCCATGCATCCCATAATAACACCCAGCTGTGCCTGCTGTTGTCAAGGTAACCCAGACTGACTGGCCAGTCAGAAACAGAAGCTAATTACAATCTGCCACCTTCCACTCTCTCCCCTTTTTCAATTCCTATATCCGTCCTCTCTGCATAAACCTCTCCTATCCTTTCATCTCTCCACAACCCTGGCTAGACAGAAACAAGAAAATGTGGCTTTTTGATAGATATGTGAGACAGAGTGCTTGCTGTCTGCTCTTTCAGTCTCTCAGGCATCTGTCAATTAAATTCAGTCCGTCTGAATCCGTCTGATCCTCCTGACCCGCAGAGACCAAGCAGTCCGATCCAGGTTTGACTACAATAACCAGTCCATTTAATTTCTGGAGACTCTAGTGGACTGCATTAAGGACACAGGAATCGGGGCTGAATGTCTGGGAAAAACTGCCCTAAATACAGTCTGTCCTCTGACCATCTTTCTGCTTAATTCACACAAGCAAATGCGCAGCCTTCATTTTCTCTCCGACAGCTGTATTAACACTGTACTAATGGCAACGGACCAGGATCCTTTAAGCTTCACTAGGTGTCCGTAATGTTGAGCATAAGAAGGGCTTAGCCTACTGTTAGCTGTCTCAAACTATGGACAGTAAAATGTAGGTCAGGGCAGTCCTATGATGGAAACTGCCAAGCTGGATGTACTGTATGTGCACACACACTTTGTTTTTGCCATCCAGTGTTTTCTTTATTGGGTCAGACAGACAAGCTGAGTGATGCTGGTCTTGTTTAGACTGCTGTATGTCCACACATTAAGTCATTCTCCTTAGAAAGGTCAACACCAATCCTAATAAAACATTGACAGTGCGAGTAGGCGCACAGATGTAGATCAACAAGAGCCAAACACATCATGGCTCAACCCTGAAGCGCACGCACCCCACCCAAACACCACCCAGGCCCCAGAGACCAGTAACATCTGGAACTGTTCGTGCATTGGGTGTATACCTCAACAAAAACTCTTATTTAATTGACTTAACATTTTAAAATTGACATCACCCATTTTTTGCATGTACATGAGATGTCTGTTTTTGTTAGCTGCCATGTTGTTTATGTTGATTTCAGCTTTCTGAACTACAGCTGCCCATGTACATTTTCTGTTGCCTTGCTGCCAATCATTCTGGCATTCTGGCTCAATAATTGGTGCTGTATTTGCCTTCACCTGACCTCTTGAGACAACCCAGCAGGCTATCTTAGTCCTTCATTCAGTTAGTGCCCTCTCCTCTTTCCCGGCTTTAGTCCTTCCTCTTTTTAGTACCAGTTTGAAATCTTCGTCACTTATTTCCCATTTCTGATGTAACGGATTATTTCCTAGTTTATCTCTTAAACCCTAGCTACATATCTTCAATCCTCATTCACTCTAACAGTATCAGACTCGGACATTCCACTTCTCCCCAGCCCTGTTGATCTGCGTAGTGACACAGAGCTGTTTCTGTTACCCTCCAAAATAAATTTGGCTTTATCAGGACAGAGATCAGGTTACCCCCCTTCACCCTCACCCTCTCTCTTTCCTTCTCTCTCATTTCTCCTCCCTCTTTCTCTCTGTTTCTCCATCTCTCATTTTTAAATCTCCCCATTTCCTTGTATCTTTGGAAACATTTCCTTTCTTACCTATTTCCACCATTTTATGTGTTCTTTAAAATTCCCCCTCATGCTCATTTCCTGTGCTCACTGGTTCCCTTGTGGACCGGCACGCAGTAAAATAAATGGCATAATTAGAATCACACACTCTTAATTGGCTCTTTCCCAGCTCCATTCATAACAACTCTATTTAAAATCACACCGGCCCGACTCAGGGTTGGTGCGTCTGTGTGTGTCACTTGAGGCAAAAGTGTGAAATTAAGCTCGCCAGAATGCAGTAAAAGCACAGTGAACTCTGGACACGATGTGTGTGTCTTTGTGTGTGTTCCCAGTGTATGTGTGTGGAGTGCACTCATTAGCCCATGTCCTCTAATGAGAGCCACGGGTGGTTTAACACCTCAGCCCTATAGACGGGGCCTGGCTATGCCAGCCTGATTGTAATTATGGCAGTCAGTCTGAACAGACCACAGTGCATTACCAGCCTTCTCTCTGCTACGTCCTGTTCTTTAATTAGAAATGTCAGAGCTGACCTAAAGTGTATCTTTGCCCTGCTTCAATAGAGACATGCAAGACAAACAGCTGGAGAGGGAATTGAACCGGCAACCCTGTTGGCAGGGATGTGTAGTCCGGGAATAATTCCAGTGCGTTCATGATGGAGTGGAGGCCAGCAAAGAGGTGATGCAAAACTACAGGGATTGGACCCATGACTATGTCAGAGAAAACAGAAAAAGAGAGTGTGAGCACATGAGTACAGCCCTGAACCACAGTGAGCTTACCACAATGAAGGACTGCAATTAAGATTTTTCTGAGAATAGTGAGAAAACAGTCAACTTCAATTCTGACCATACAGCTTGTACAACCACACATCACTGGGTGTGCTGGGCATGCCAAGCTGCACTTTTTAAATATAAAAAAATGCCACTTCAGATACAAAATCTGTAATTGCAAAGGCAGTTTACTTGCTTATCAGCAAACATACACACCTTGCAGAATATGACAGCCTTGAGAGAGCTTGACTTGAGAGCTTTTCACGGCCGTCAGGGTTCACTGATAAATTTGGCATTCATATCATCCATCAAGCTTACTTTAATGAAATTTCACTGTTTGATACACTCTATTTGTACCAATTTTTCATCTCCCAAAATACACAGTGCAGAGGTCAGCAGGACAAATCAATTTCAAAACTTTTTATAGACATTTTATTGAAATCCATATCAGTGTTCTTTATTGGATAAAAGAATGTTAAATGCACCTGTGGCTCCAAAGGATTTGGAAATCCTTTTAAGTCAAGCAGCCAAATATTGAACATTAATATTTTGCAGTGAATAATGATAATTTTCTTCCACACAAAGGGAAGCAGAATGGCACATTGCACATGCAAAGATACAATAGTTAGGAGACATCCTTACATAATCAAATACCCACCAATAGGAAAAACACACATGTTATACATTATATTCAATTGTATACAAAAACTAAAAGACCCCATAATCTAAGAAAGAAAACATGATGACGAAAAGTAAACAGTTTAAGTGAGTTTATGAAATGCACATACACATGATGCAAGAGCAAACACACTTGTTCACACTTGGAACACAAAAGCCTTAGGACTGATAGATGTTGATAAGGGCATAAGCCAGTTTTTGGTTTGCAGAAATCATTTCCAAATCTTTCTTTCTTTGACTGATTTAGGCCAATGCACTGACATATTCTACAGTGTTTTCATACTAGAACACATTTCAGAGTGAGCTGAATTTACACACAGATTCACAAACACACACACATCCTTTAGATAGGCATAGCCACTGACGTTAACCCATTTAAGTATAATATCCAATGATGGGATTAGAGCCTCTATTCCATTGACGGAGAGGAGAAGAGTAAAGAGAGGAGGGGTTCCACATGCACTGTGACAACCATAAAAAATAATTTCCTTGGCGAAGCTACAGGATTCATTCTAATACTCAATTTCTTCTTCTCCATATATCCTCTCCAGTTGCAATTAAACCAATAACAGATGTGAGATTTTAAAAGTGAGGTGCTGTACAAATTAGATGACAAATATTGAGAGTTCAGAGAGATGAGTGCTTTGAAGCTCACAGCCCTTAACCGTAAGCCTGTTATAACCAGACTTACTGTGCCTCCTCTTCATACCTCATTCCCCCACATAGACGTGGACACAGTAATGGGATTGGTTTTAATCGTATAAGAGTAACAAAAGAGACTTTGAGGAGCTAAGTAATCCCGTCCGGTACTGTTCTTTGACTATTCTTTGTATAACCCCCTAACCTGCCCTTTAAGTGTATCCCAGCTAACCTGACCTCCGGCTGGAGGGCTGTATTAGGTTACATGCTTCCACTGTACGGACATTGTTGACCAGAAGGAGGAAAAGAAGGTATGGGCTTCAAGTGGAGGTTTCACAAAGGATTTTTCTTTTAATGTTTCTCTAAATGTGAATAGTGTAAGTTCAAAATGGTACTGTAAATAGTCCTACCAGTGGATAATCATTCAATATCCTAAGTCCTGTCAGACTTGTGAAAACTATGCAATGATTTTGACAGGTTTGGCCAGCAAGCCTAGGTAGATGGCAGTGATCAAAGCCAAAGATGATCACAGTCTTCATTTTCACTGCACGCACCCATCCAATTTAGATTTTGTTTGGAGTTCACTTCCAGTCTTACTGTCTTTGTCAAAATCAAGTATGATCAAGGGACATGAATTCTGCAAAATTCATTACAATGCATCACATCCATTTTTGAGGCTGATTGTGCATCATGCTACAGTGACTAAGACGTCTTAGTCGTGAGCATATTCCCTATCTGGCTCCTATAAAAGCCCACATCAAAAAAGAACATTTTTTTTGAATGAGTAGAGTCCCTGATGGAAAGGCTCCTCCAAAAGAACCTCCCTTTCCTTGCAAATGAATGATCTCAAAAACATCCTTCAGATCCCCATGAGCCTTTCATTGCAAGATCTATGTGTGTTTGTGCGTGTGTCTAACTGAATCAGGGTAGTTTATTCCATTAGACCATTCGGAGGCCATCTGTTAGCTGTTAAGTGTTTGGGAGGAGACCACCTTCCCAACTGAACTGTCGCTTACTGCCTGTTTTAACCCTGACCAATAACCTCCAATCTGACCTGACCTTCCCTCAACCCATCACCTGCTGTCATCAGAAAACTTGACGCGCAACCTTTCCACACTTAGGTAACTTGGATAATTTCAGTAGATGCAACTTCTTAAATCACTCAAGTGAAGCAGAGTGATCCTACAGCAACATGTTGTGCATTGTGTGTGTGTCCTCTTTGTGTCATTAAATTTCCCAAATTTCCAGAAACATTACCAAAGAATGTTATGTCCTCAGTAGCAGCTTTGCCCCAGGTCTGATCACTCATGTTGAAATTGTTGCCATTCCCTCAGATCTACGCAACTTACATACAAACTAATATCATAAACAACAGGATTGATGTCCAAAGTTATACAAATAAAAGCAATGTTGCAGAAAGAGACTGAATTTCCCTGCTAGACCTCCAGTGATTTATTTTACTGTGATACAGTGTCAATTCAAAGCTCTCACCAGCCGTGAAACCGATATGTGTATATGTGTATTTGTCTGCATGTGATAGTGTGATAGCTGGACTGAACAAATTTGCCGCCCACTTCTGTCATTTAGGAGACCCTGGTTTTGGAGATCACCATGGTGACCACTCTTTGCCAAGAGGTGCACACACAAACACACAAACTAATACACGTCCCCAGTTTGACTAGAGAGTACATCAATTATTAACGGACTGTGCTCACTAAATTCATTGCAGTCTCTCATTAGACAATCTCTTCAAGGATCACAACTGTGCTTCCATTCCGAGTGATTCCTCTTTGTACTCTTATCATTATCAACATTTGCACAATGTGATCTTAGGGATCTTTCGCAGAAGATGTAACTGCAAAAAACGGTAACAAAAAACCTGCATGTAAAGACTAGCACACAGAAGAGCATAATAACTCTTTGTGGTTAAGTGGCTGAGTGTGGGTGGTTCTGGCTGTGCTATATTGGAAGTTGCTTTCTGTAATTACATCTACAGGTGTTTTTCTAGTGGCACATACACAGGTTTATATCACGCTTCTGCACAATAGGAGAAAGCAAGGGGTGCATAGATTATGGTTTCGTAAAGACAATGAATGATTTTTGTGTGCATGTGCCTGTGTGAGCTCCTGGGTCGAACGTGTTTACATGAAGAAGGGAACAGGGACAGCCCCCTGACATGGCAAGTGCTAGACTGAGCGTTCTTGATAATTAAGCGACTGTGCGATTATGCAATGAGACTGACCATGCCAATGATAGACAAAGAAAGAACAGAGAGACAGAACAGGAGGCAGGGAGAAAATCGTGACAGGGTTGGATAAATTCCCGAGAAAAGAAAAGAAACAGCACTGAAGATGTTTTGCAGAGAAGGATTTAGAGATAAAGTTGAGTTGTTTGATATGTTTTGCCGATTGGCTGAAGTTAGATGGAAACTTGGTTTATGGTGTGTAGGTTGAGATTTATGCTACTAGTGAGCATGCAGTAAACTATATTTGGAGGGGGTCAGGCAATGTGTGTATGCATTTAGAGAATGCTAACGTATCCATGACACACATATATGCACTTTGCCCTTGCACCTGTAACATTGTAACCTTAGCAGACTGTGTGTGTTTACGTGCGTGTGTTAGTGTGCACCACAGTAACTAAACTTGGTTAGCAGCAGTCTTTTGACTTCTTGCCTTCTCTAACTTTTTTATCCTTTGAGCCTATCTATAAACACATTAAGCACAGCATGCATTTCAAGGTCACTTCGCCAGAAAAAACAAAGCATATTCTTTCATCACTGTTATATTTATATGTGTAACTAACATTTGCAACATAAGCTACATCACCAAAAGTATGGGGACTTCCTGGAGTCTTGTTGTCAATGTGAGGTTTTCAGGGAACCAGTGGAAACTTCCTTTTTTACCTGCACGAGAAAGCTATTGTTAAGTTGCTTATTTTAAGTTCAGTTTGTGTGATGATGGCTTTTCTTACTAAGTTTACTCTCATTTGACTTAATGGTTAAAGTACAGGAGGATCACAACGCTAAACTCATTTTTTATTCAAAGGCACGGCAAATTCCTCATGAACTTACATCCTTCCTCAGCTGCAGTCTGAGCAACTCCATTGTTGGCTTTGAAAGAAGGACATAGGAGATGCATATCATCACAACAGAGCAATCTACTGCCGGGAGAGAAACAAGCAAATGTCTGTCTTGCTCAAATTCTAATACGAACACATGTGCCCACACACATGCAAACATGTAGACACTTTCACCCACATATACACACAATTATACACACATGTACCTAACAGCCGTGCATGCACACAAACACACACACAACCACCCACGCACACCCTTGGAAGAAGCCACTCACACTTCGCCCCCATAGAGTACATGTCAGTCCATCTGGGATCATTAACACTATGTTAATGAAAATAGGGCTGGGGCCAGGAGCATGTGAGGAGAGAGAGAGTGAGAGAGATACAGAAAGAGATTAAGAGAGAAGAGAGAGACAGAGAGGACAGAAGGTGGGAGGATGGAGGAGGATAATGGATTCTCTCCTAACAAATGCACTGCCCGAGGTACTTGAGTTTGGGGGGGGGGGGGGCAGAAGAAATTGAAAGTGAGGGGAGTGGGGGAGGCACCAAGAAGAAAACCACACCAAGACGGGGGGAAGTAGCAACTGAAAGAGAGCAATAGAGCATAAAAGAGAGTAAAAGGAAGAAGGCGAGATGAGGTAGTCAATGTGAAAAGAAAACAAGAGAAAGTAAAGTAAGGAGAGATGTATCCAGTACGTTCTTCTCACGGGCTGATGAGCGCTCCACGGAAATAACTGAACAGATGAACAGAAGAAAGGGAAGGAAGGAAAGACAGCAGAGACAACAGATGAGCCGAGAGAACAGGCAGGGAGACAGACAAGGAGATACAGTATAACAAATGATGGCAGAGGCAATGCAAGCTGACTAGCGTGGTTAAATATTTCACTGGGGCTTGTTTGTGCTTTTGTGTGTGCTGGTGTGTGTGTGTGTGTGTGCGTGGGCATGGCAGTGAGAGTCCCTGGGAGACAGAAAAGGAGGACAGAGCGGCAGGGGGAGAGCGAGTGAAGTGTGCCTGTTGACTGGGCGAGTTAATGATTCCTGGGGTCTGAATAGTGAGACAGTGTTAGTCCAGGAGGGAGGGAGGAGGCTCATTTACCCCCTACCGACACACACATGCAGCATTGTTTTTCTGGTCCGTTTGTATGTGATCCTCTGGCTTGTTTTGATATCGTGGCACCTCATGTGTTGCACGTTGGGAACGAGCTCAGCATCGCTGGCGACTTTCCAGAAAATGCGTAGCAGAAACGCCACAAGAATCAGAGCGGGAATCACTATTTGCCCCCCTACTGGGCTGAATCCAGACACATGGAGCGCTATTAAGCAGAAGCGTGCCTCCATGTGTTTGAATTGGGGACCACCTGTATGCAGATGAATGGGTGTGAATGGGGGCCGGGAGACATGCCTTTGTGGTGCCAGAGAAGGAGCAGCTTGTCGGAGTGTGCCGCTATGAGCCAGCGGGCCAAGGGTCCACAGGAGGCCGGGGATAAAGGGACAGAGGGCAGCAGAGTGACAAGCTGTCCATGTGTAGATGAAACAATGCCAAGTGATAACAAGCCTAAGCTAGCGGTAATGACAGAGGTTGGGTGAACAAGGCAACTATTTGAAATGCAATCTGTGATCAACTAGAGTCAATAGGGAGCATATTACAGTGATTTAGCCCATTTAAGCCTCTTTATACCCCTTTCATTGTTTCATAATGTTGATCTTCTCTATGACCTTTTTTTCCAATACCAGCTGAGGTTATTCTCTGTGAGAGGGGGGTTAGGGAGGAGAGGCACATCAGCAGCTGAGGCTCGGGGGCACGACGAGTGATGACGTGATAAGTCAGGACAAAAAAATAGGCAACAAGATAACATCTCGCTTTGTCTAATACAGCAACAATAGAGACAGCAGCGGGGATCAGAGCACTCCTACACATCTTTAACTCCATTAACAACCTGTGCGAGCACATGCCTGTGTTTGTGCAGATGTCTCCGTACACTCACCTGAATAGCTACAAAGCAGTTTCTCTACCGTCCCTGTTTGGTCCTTGTTATGTTTCAGTGTTGCTGACGCCCAAGTCTTTCCATGTGTCTTTTGTCTATAACACCCTACTTTTCAAAGTTTCACTCCACCTCATTTTGATTTATTCCCTCCTCTCTATTAAACACTCCTGCATCATATTTCTGTGTGTCTCAGGAAACCCCTCTAAATCTCGAGACAGAGATCCCTGACCAGCTCTGATCCCTGCCGGAGGCCGACAGGATGAGAGTGGGGAGGAAGAAGTGGAAGAGAGAAGCAAGATTGAAAATTTAATAGGCTGAGGGGACTCAGTCTTTTTTAAAATAGCTGTCTCCCACACATCCTTAACCCCTCTTATCAAAACATTTATTCTATGGGCTGATACTCTACTTCTTGGTCTGGCACCATCTGTTTTTGTTTTAGATGTGTCATCACTCCCCAAAACTCTTAGAAATGTTCCCCTCCAATAAAAATTGTGCTTGCTACGGTTGAGAGAGCAGGAAAGAGAAAATTAGGCATTGCCAGGTACAGATAGCACCACAGGCTCTCTTTTTATTTTTTTACTTAATTACGCAGGTTGTGTAATTGTGGGATTTCCATAGCATGTTGAACAACCTGTGGCAGATACTGTGACGCCTGGAGACAAGTCCCTAGAAAATAAACAAGCCAGTTTCCGTTTGTATGGCTGTCAGTCTTCCCCCGACTTCCTTTAATCCACTTTTAAAACTGCCGAGCTTTCCATCGACTCAGACACTTTTTCTGTGAGTTTCTTTTTTGAGCCATCACGCTTTCTCTGCTTTACTGTCATTCGCAGAAGCCGATGGTCTTCCCTGTCTGTGTGTATCTGTGTGTGCCTGTATGGGCTGTGGGAGGATTAAGTCTCACTTTGAGAGTCATCTGTGGTTTCTCCTAACTACAACACTATCATAAGAGCCTGCAGAGAAGGCTGAAATGTTGATTAGGTCTTGTGTGTGAAGTCGTGTTTCTCTCTGCATGTTTGTGTACATGTATGTGATGGGAGATCCAACCTGACTCTTGGCTGCAGCAGCAGGAACAGAAATTGGGGGTTGTGAATTTCTAGATTTGTCTGTCTGTCTTGCCACACGGTCGGTTGTGTGTTAAATGAACGCATCATGAAGTGATCCCATGTTTGAGCAGCGGAAGTCTGCTGGCAACGAGGAACACTCACAGTCACGTTGTGTGTGAGAGAGAATTGTGGGATCCTGTTGCTGGTAGTCTGAAGCCCGTGAATCACTGACTAGTTTTGGAGCTGCTGGGACAGTATTTGCATTTTAGTCATTCCTTAGAGGAAATCAATACATATGTTCAAAGCAGTTTCTAATGTCAGTAGAGCTAAGTGAAAGAAGTTGGGTATTACAGGAATAGCACTTGTATATAAGAAGTCAGAGAACTGGAATTTTTAATTACCCTGTCAGAAATGGTTAAATGACTACTTGCACCTATTATTCTCTATCACGCATTAGTACACACACATATCTCCTTTATTTTTTGGAGACATTATAGAACTGAAAAGCACCCTCAACCATGATTAACCCCCCACTGCCTACGGGATCTACAGTCAGCGTGTGTGTGTGTGTGTGCTCCTCTCAGAGTGCCAGAGCGTGTGTGTGCTTGCCCAGCCAAGCCCAGGGACAGTCAGACACTCAGCTCGTCTGCACATACGAATACACACACAAACACACACACACACAGCATGCACACACAATGCCCCCTCCTGTTGCCCTGCAGCTATCTGCTCTGAACCAGCCAACCCAGGCTCGGCTCCATCCCTGCACATGGGAAGCCCTCTCCTGCTGGGGCAGCAATCCTACCGACACCCTATGGTCTGGACTTTATCCACTCCATCTGTGAGCTTGTTTTCTAAAGTTACCTGTCTGGGGAAGCGGCTAGGCGGAGACCACAAGATTAGACTGGCTGATAAGACTGTAATAATTCTTTACTATCTGACAGAACGTAATAAGTACACCAGCGTGCCTAGACAACAACAGCCTGCAAGAACCTACACACTCCTCTGCTGAGGGGTTCTCAAATGATTGAAACACAACCAGTGGGACCCCAAGAGCCAAAATCTCCTTAGCACACAATATATTAAACTAATCTGTCTTGGCAGTGTTAGTGCAGCAATAAATTTCCATTTCAGTTTCACATTGCAAAACAATGCAATTTAGCATAATACAGAAAGTTGACAAACTGCATTACAATGCATAATAACAACCCAACACAATGCACCACATTGCAACATACAGTAGTCTACGGCACAAAGCAATACAGCCCAACAGCAACACCTTACAGTGTTACAACACAACAACATAAAAGTATACAATACCATCAACAAAAACCAACATAACACAATTTTCGGTGGTGCAAAGTACAAAGCACAGTTACTCAAGTAGGTACTGTACTTAAGAACAATTTTGAGTTACTGGTACTTTACTTAGGTATTTCCATTTGATGCATGCTTTTATACCTCTACTCCGCTAAGTTTCAGAGAGAAATTGAGTTTTAACTCCACTACATTCATTTGAACCAGTTACCGGTTACTTGCCAGATTAAGGTTTTACAGTAAAAAACATCTCATCAGTTTACAAAATGAGGCATTATTCTAGCTTCAAATACCCAAAAGTATATAAATCAAAGTCAGTTGTTTTCAATTGTCTTATCTTATCACCCTGATATGTGTGTGTTTATGACGCTTTTACGGCGTTATTATGGCGGAGCTGTGTGTGTTAGTGTGTGTGTGTGTTAGTGTGTGTGTGTGTGTGTTTTTCGTCCATAGTGCGAGCAGCTGCAGGGTGGGCGGGGCGTAGCAGGTCGCTCCGCCGCTCATTGGCTGGCGGCAGGTCGGGGGCCGGGGCCACCGCCGCACAAAACAGACCGGCTGCGGCTCCGAGGACCAGTCAGGAGTTGTAACAGCGTCTGTTGAGCCGCATCACTTCAAACCGCCTCGATCTAACTACACCAGGAGCGTTAAAACCCACCAGCTTTGATTTCCGTAACTGAAACGCATTTCAGCCTTCGACTTGTTTTTGAAGATCCTCGCTCACCAGTTGAACTTGGCCGAGTTCCTGTGCAGAGGAGCAGCTATGGATTTGGTGTGTCTCGTGTGTTTGGCGCTGAGCATCAGCACCTGGTTCGCCTCTGCGGAGAGACACAGCGTCTACTGGAACAGCTCCAACCCCAAGTAAGTTCAGATGTGTGATTCTGGGGACTTTGTGCTGTGGGCTACATGTTGTGTGTGTGTGTGTGTGTGTGTGTGTGTGTGTGTGTGTGTCCAGGGAAGTTGTCTAATGTGTGAGTAATGAAGCCAATCCCTTCTCCTTCTGCGTGACTGTGTGTAGGCCGTTTCCTGATGTTTCCAGAGGAGGCTGCATGTGATTTTCTCTGCTTTTTTCTTGACACGTTTAGTAATTGCTCCTGTGTCCCTCAAGGCCCCCAGCGGCCGCTCACGCTCTAATACGGCTACAACCAAGTCTGTTCTGTTGTTGTTGTTGTTGTTGTTGTTGTTGTTGTTTTTCATTCGTGTGACAAATGTAAGGTTCGTGTGACTTTTAAAGTCGCCGGACGGGATTTGCGGTCAGGGCATTAGGCTGCAGCAGCAGCAGCGGGATGCCCAGACAGATGGACAGATTCACCACTATATTTAACCGCAACACATAGACACAGACATACTCTAATAGTAGAAAATAGACTGACGAGTATGAACTTGGCCGGTGACGCTGTCTGCAGGGTCTGCACCTGTGTGTGTGTGTACACAGTGTGTGTGTGTGTGTGTGTGTGTGTGTGTGTGTGCGTACAGTGTGTGTCGTGGACAAAGAAGTCTATTAATGAGGTTGAATCAGTAGGTTAATCAGTTTTATACAGATATCACACCAAGACTTAGTATGTTCAAGAGGTTTTTCATTGGGGAAGATGTGCGTGTGTGTGTGTGTGTGTGTGTGTGTGTGTCAGAGGGAGGCACATATTGCTGATTATTTTGCGTTGAGGTCAGAGATGTAACGCTACCCGGCCACTCAGCGCAATCGATGGGGCTTGACAGACGCGCAATATCGCAGCGCGATGTATTGAGCTTTTAAAGCGTGGAGCGAGGGATCCCGACGCTCGACAGACGGTGTTATTTTATAACCGGGCTGAAACAAAAGGACGGTCCCAGCTCCTCTGCTGCCGAGGTAGGTCGATTGAAATCCTGCAACAAGGGCAAAAGCCATTATAACCTTTTAGTCCGGTCTTGATTACATTACTGGCTCTCTAATTGCCCTATAAGGAATGACAATAGACGCGGGGCTCAAAAGAGCCCTCCAACAAGGAAAACAATTGTCCTGATAATTGAATTAGGGGCCTAATGGAAAGTCCTGTCCTCATGAGTAGTGCTTGTGTCATGGGTTAGTCCGCGTGTGACTCAGCTGCCCACCTGAGTTTTACACCTGAGTCACCACAGACAGAGGGGAGGAACACTGGCTCAGGTGAGACAGGAAGGAAAGGTAACTATACAGAGACAAATGTGAAACCAGAGTCGATTTTGGGTCATAAAGGGGGGGAAGGAATTGGACCTCCAAGTTTAACTTGAAATAAGAAAGGTTTGTAAAGACAAAAAGAAGCCAGAGAGAAAGAGAGAGAGAGAGAGAGAACTGGGGTGGTCTAGTACAAATCTCAGATTTTTTTACGTCTGCTGTCTCTAATCCGCCCCTGGACTATTTCTGCCGTCACATATGAGTTGTATAACGAGAAGAAAAATAATAATAATATGGCACTAATCCCTTTTTGCTAGATAGCTCAACATACACTCTGACGAAGACAGACACAAACGTCACACACTGAAACATCACAAATATGTGGCCATTCTGCTTCTCTTGTCTGTCATACTTCAGCTGGAACCAAGACCGGTTTCTCATTATCTGTTGTTAAAAATACGCACACACACTCACACACATAGAAACACACACACACACACACACACACACACGCTCAAGAGGTACAAAAAATTGTCAGGATGATAATGGCAGCTAAAAGACAAAATAAAGCCATAATCGGCTGACCGCCACATGCCACTGGTATTATATTTTTTGTCACAATTTACAGTCTAATCTCTATTACTCCTCTATAATCCCTCATTCCCAGACTCCCCCTCTACCTCCCTCCCTCGTTCCTCTCACTTCTTTCTCTTGTCATCTCTTTTTCCATCACCGCTCTTGTCTTCTGCTTTCCTGCTTTGACTAAAAGCCCACCTGCCCCGAACCATCCCCAGTGATCAATCAGTCACCTGTTCAGTGGATTACATTGATCCATCAGCAGGCTTTGACGGCAGTGGGCCGCGGATAATTGATGCTCATTGATTCCTGGTCTGATTGTGAGCGGCAGTGATTTGTCTTAGGCGGAGGACAGAGACCAGATGGCAACAGTCTGCCCATTCATGTTAGGGAGTATATAGATGTGACGCACACTGGCAGCAGCTTAGGTGTGTGTGTTTTTCTCTGAACACAATGTATGTATGAGGGTGTTTGATTTTCACCAACTTGTCAGTGTGACTTAATAATTATGGCTTAATCCCATACTTAAAGTCTTGTAGGGATTTTATACTGTGTGTGTGTGTGTGTACAGTTTTCCCTACGTGACAGGTGAAGAGGCATGTTTTTCTCAGTCTGGTCCGATCTTGTTTTTACACTACGTGTCTCTGCCTGTGTGTGTGTGTGTGTGTGTGTGTGAGTGAACTTGTGCTGCCCTTTAACGGGAAGTGATTTTGTTTTTGTTGTGGACCGAGATTACGTGATCATTAGTGTGTGCGCCCCAACGTCAGAGTAAAATAGGGAGTGGCCGTTACCGTAGGCAGCCTTACCGAGACATGATAAATGTGTGAGTCACACTTAAACACACTAGGGGGCAAGAGGGAGGACTTCGATGTTAATATTAGCTACAGCCAGCATTCCCCGCTGTTACTATACTCAACTCTGTCAGCTGTGTGTGTGTGTGTGTTTGTCTGTGTGTATGTGTGTGTGTGTGTGTTTCTCTCACTGTACCTGTCTGTTCCCCTCCCCATATTCACTCCTTTCCCCCTCTCCAACAGCTGGGTCTCCTCCCAGACTGGCCCTGAGCCCTCAATCTACTTTTCTCTTTTCTCTCTACTTACTGATTCAAGTACATTCAAGATTTCTGCACAGATGTGGATTCTACTGACACAGTGCTCCACAGCCTCCTTTATATCGGCTACCTCTGTGTTATTTGGCTGCTTTCATGCATCCAGAGTAGTCTGGGTTTATTTGCCACGCTCCCAGTATCTGTGCAAATATCGTTATCAGGATTTTGGTGTAATTTAATATTCTGTTTATCTCCGTCTGTGTCTGGCTCTGTCTGTATTTGCTGTTATTGAAGCAGCCGGGCCTGCCTTGACATGTACATGTGGCCTTGGGGATGAGTTTTAGGTGACGGGGGTTGGTGTCAGCCGCCCATCCCCGACCTTTTAACTCCTACACTTTCTACATTTTGTTCCCTCGCTCTGTCTCTCTTTCCACTTATTACTTACCCCTCCCCATCCCATGTCCCGTCTGGTTGTTTGCCTCTAATCTCACCAGAGTGAGGGCACACACACACACACACACACACACACACACACACACACACACACTAACATAGATTACAGACGGCTTGTAATCTGACCATCTGACCCATAGACACAAAACCATCATCCTGCTGGCTGCATTCTATATATATGTATGCCACTGTGATCTGTGATGTAACTTCTGTCTGTCTTGTTCTGTTATGTCCTCAATAGTCTGTGTGTATGTGTGTATCTGGGTAGGTGGGTTATTGTGTAACTGTTACACAATATATATATATAACTTCCCACCATAATCCCCCAGATGGGATCCATCTTTAATCAGAACAATCAATTACAAGCACTACAGGACATCTCCATTAACTTGCTATGACTCCTGTCCATTTAATATGAGGAGGTTTTGTGTGTATTCCCTGCTCATATAGCTGTCCTCTTACATAACACACAAATGTACACACGCACCTTCATGCATCATAACAAACAACAGCACCTGGAGATTTTAGTGACTACCTACAACTTAGAGACTACAGTCTATACTTTATATCTGTCTGTAGACAGCCTCCTCCCCATCAGAGTATCCATGTACCTCTGTTTTCTCTCTGCTCTTCCTCTCGCTTCCTTATCTGTGGTCCAGACTTCCTCCCCTCCCTCCATCAGTCCCCCTCTTTCTCACAGACCTTCCTCTGTTTTTGCCCCAGTAGTTTTCCACCGGAGAAGGACAGAGCACCTCTCAGCCTTGGCCTGCTTTTGCCTAGCGTTATAGTAGTATGTGTGGGCAAGCATGCATGTGTGTGTGTGTGTGTGTCTGTGTGTGTACACTGCTCATTCATAGCATTTCAGGCATACCTTGGCATGGTTGTCCACTCATAGCCCACCATTGCCCTCTAAAGGGCAGAATTAGCAACAGATTACTGTCAGATGGACTTCTGCTCAAGTATTACATTTTTTGCTTTGCCTCCTATCTTCAAAGCAGTTTTCAAATAAGAAAAAGCTGGTAATTTAAAGTCAATTCTTAGAAGTAAGTGAACTTGTTCCCTTTCTGTCAGACAGGCAGACACAGGCGCACATATTAACTCTCCATGACCCCCCAACATATTAAACCAAGCATGATACCATTTTGTCCTCTTCTATTCATCGCAGAGAGAATGGGAGGCTACAGATAGGGAGACCGGGTGAAAAGATTTGGGGGGCAGAGAGGAGGGGGAGCAGAGGCCAGGGTGCAGGGTGAGAGAAGGGTGAACTGGAGAAAAGGATTTATGTTGAGAAATTAGCCTGGATGAAGAGCGCTGGTATATTATGTCAGCGTTAAGAGACAGGGAAAAAAAGAGGATAAGAAGAGGGGGGATGGGATCATTTTGGAAGAATAAAGGAGAGGCAGACAGAGGGAGGAGAGAGTGGACAGTGATGGATGAAGGGAGGGGTGAAGTTTGGAATTGAATAAGTGAGAAACGGCAGTGTTGACAATTTTAAAAGCTCTCATCTTGCATTACCCAAAGGGATTTTTAGTGTCTTAACTATGTCATGCATGCATATATAAGCACACAGATATTTGCAAATGGTGGAAACTGGAAACAGAGTTGAGTGCTGGATTTATAATCCAAGTAGGGATAGAAGATTGTATTGGAGGAGAAATCCCCACCGGGTTTCTTATTGCAAGAAAATTAGATAGAGGAAGAATGAAGGTAGATTTCATTGGAAGCTAATATAGAAAGACTTTTCGCTGTATATTAGATTGGCTAAAATCGAGTATCCCACTAGTGAGCAGCTAAACCCATTAGAACCACTGACAGCCCCTCAGCCTGTGTGAAAGGAGGTGTGAATCTGCCATACCACAGCAAATTAATAGGGTATTAAGTGTACACCTCAAAGTAAAACTGTGTGAGAGTGCCACTGGAAATTTGATGAGTGTGCCTTATGAGAACATAGTAAACCATCCAAACTGCAGCTCCCCCCCCTCCCGTTGTGACATTCCAATGTGTGCACACTTACTACTGATTACCTGCGGAGCAAATGGTGGGGGGATGCATCTGTTTAGTGTTTCAGTGGCGCTGACTCTCTCCGTGACTGTGTTGTGTGTGTGTGTGAAACAAATATCTTCAATGCTGACTCAGATGGCAGTGTGTAGTGTGAGAAGTTGCGACCCTGAACTCTAACCCCTTGACCCGGCTGACAGTTTGAAACACTGCCCAGAGAGACAGTGAAAGACAGAGTTCCTGTGTCAGTTGTTTGCCCGAAACCAGCTCGAGCTCAGGGGACAAATGGAGGGACAGCAGGGTTGAGAGGAAAGAGGGATGGCAGGAAAAAAGAATAGAGAAGAGGTGGTAGAGCAGTGCAAGGACAATGGCAAAACTTCAAAGCTTAAGTGAGGGGGCCAAGTGTTGAAGAACTCACCTACTGTCATCTTGGCCTAACTATTCTACTATTTTATACCCTTTTAACACACATACACACACACACACACACACACACACACACGCTTTGACCACTGACGCAAAAGCTAGAGTAGCTCCGTAGTGAGAAATGACCTTTTGCAGCAGAGAGGAAGAAAGACTACAACCACCTTCAACCCTCGTTGTTTACCCACACCTCAGTCACATGCAAGAAAACACACACACACACACACTCAAACACACAAGAGGCTCCAGTAGGCCTTGATAAACAGATGTGCACATGAGCCTGGGGCAAGAGACGTCCTGAATAAGGGTCTTCAGAGAATCCCACTCCAATGAAAACATGCACACACACACGCATACACATAATAACCAACACACTGGAAGATGGAGCTGTGTGGAAAGTAGGTCTGCAACAACTCACACACCTGGTTCTCACTCTCACATACGACATAGCTATCGTGTTAATGCGACTCTCACTCTCCCGAGAACTGTCAGTCAGAGGCGAGAGTAGACGCAGGGAGATACGAGAGTCTCCGGGAGTGGACGGCTTTGATGAGTGAAGCATAAAGTAGAGAGCGCACGAGGATGGAGGGAGAGGACTGGTGAAAGACACGGGTTTGCGCTGTGAAAGTCTCGCCTAAGTCAACAGGCACCTGCGGGCTAGAGTTTTCCGAGTTACTTGACTAAAGATAACACAATCCACAGCAAAAAAAACAACAACAAAAAACATACTCAAATGCAACTGTAAAACCACAAAAAATACACTCAGTCATATGAGCAAACATGTAAAGCACATCCACAACAGTGAACAGGGCAGTGAAAGCTCCACAGGGGGTGAGGTACAGGGGTTGAGGGGGCCCTGTAGCCTTCAGGCATTCCGTCTTTGGGGACGGAAAGGGTATAATTACCCCCCTTTCATTCCTCCTCCCCTCCTTTTCTAGAGAACACGTTGGCCCCAGACCCCTAACAGCTTTTAATTAGCCAGACCAATGGGGGAGAGGAGGAGGAGGGGGAAGTGAGGAGGTGAAGAGAAGGATAAAAGGGGAGTTTTCTTAAAAGTGAATGAAATTGGCAACAGAATCTATCTGTTTTGTTGGCTTTTGACAAGACTGTGTTTTCATGTGGGGGTCTGCCAGGCCACTGACAAGGACACAGTGTGGGAAAAAGGTGTATCCCATACAATTTAAAACTATTCTTACTTCAGAGGGAGCAACTTGAGATCTCCAAGCCTCTTCTTTTCTCCAACTCTGTTATTACTGGTATGACTCAAAGAAAACCGAGAGCGGAGAGGAACAAGATGAGAGTAGGGATTATTTTGCCAATTAGGCTGCTACAGACTGTGTCTCTGTTCCTTTCGCTGAAACACTTGCTCTTACATATAAATACAAACAAAGGCGTGCACACCTGCACAGGAGTGTACGCCGTCACTTGTCTCTCTCAGAAAAGGTTCTTTGTAAAGGCAAGGTGGTGATCAGCCTGTTAGTCCTGGATAACAAGTGTAGAGCTGTGTGCAGCTAACAAAGCATGTTTTGACAGGTAGGTTAGTGCTAACCAATACAAACACGCATACAGAGGCAGGAAAGGAGGGGTTAGAGGCCCACGTTTGGAGCCAGTGTGTCTGTGACTTGGCCAGGGGGTCCTAACAGGAGCCACAACAACGGGGATGGGGGACGGGGGGCGGGGGGGCACCACGTCCTATGCTTTGATGCTGGAGCACACACACACACACACTTAGAGCACACATGAACAGCGGCAGACACACAGGAACTATGTTCTTGTCACTTTCACGCTAAACACAAGCAGTCATTCAGTTTAAGCACAGATTGAATTTGAGGATTAGAGCCTGTTGCCCCTGAGGATGTAACCGGAGTAATACGGAAATATATAATCTTTCTTCACCCCCTGGCTTTTGGCTGATCTCACAACAGTAGCAGCATGCCAGCCAGCATGTTGCAGCAGAGCAAAGGGCCTTACCTGCATCATGTTTACTTTAAAGGAAAGACATATTAGTTATGTGAAACTGAAAGTGAAGATACCAGGTTAAAGTTCATTACATTTTTACACGTAATGAATTTTTCCCTTTGCCCCTACAAAATCTGTTCCTCACTGAGTAGTAGCTACTTAATAACATCAAGTAAAAGCTCTACTAAGGTGAACATCATTGCCACAAATGTGCAGTGCAGCTTTACAGGATTTATAGTGATTTTTCACCATCTCTCTATACTTCATTAGGGCACCGGGGAGGAACAAGCATAGGAAGTGAGCAAAGAGACGGGAAGGCTGAAAAAGAGCCATAAAACTAAATGAAGGGTAAAGATGAAAAGAGAGAAAGAGAACGGCAGTCTGACTGTCTCCACCCACTCTGTCTCTGTCTTTGAGAAAAAAAATTGAGAGACAGAGATACAGATAGAGACAGCAAATTAGTGTGAGGAGCAAACATCCAGTTAAATAAACTTGTGAGAGAGAAATTGGAAAACAGTTGAAGAAGACTTGACAGAAAGACTCACGTCAAGAGTCAAGAGTTTACAGATAGAAAAGTGGACTAACTGGGAAGGTGAAAAGAGAGATTAGAGGGGCGAGCTGTCATTTAAAATCAGTTTCTTGTAAGCAGGTAAGAGGTGAATCTCTGCTGAAGGCAAAATGAGGGAAGAGAGCAGTAAAGGTGTGTGAGTGGGATGGTGGCAGGGCTTTATGAGATTCGAGGCATGTTTTCGTATCTGTAGGTGAACAAGTCCAGCCTGATCCGGCTCTTTCTAATTCTGTCACAGTGACGGGTTTGCACAAGCACACAAACATCCTCACGTGGTCCCTGAATTCAGCCCAAGTGGCTGTACCTATGTTTTTACATCTGTATTTGTTTGTTTTCTGTTGCTGTGCGTGTCTGTGTGTGATTAGCCCTCATTGTAATTCCTTAAGTATGTTGTATGAGCCAAGTTGTCAGGGTGTGTTGAACGCGTTTACAGAATCCTAACAGACAATATCTGTTATTTAATTTTGCCGGGTGAAGACATTTGTGAGTAACCTGCTCTTTCTCCCCTGTCTCCCTGCAGCTTCCTGTGGGATGAGTACACAGTTGATGTGCGTATCAACGACTATCTGGACATCATCTGCCCCCACTACACCCACGGCGAGGTGTCATCACATGCAGCTGAGCGCTACGTGCTGTACATGGTGGAAAAGGAGGACTATGATGTGTGTAAACCTCACTCCTTTGACCAGCTCCGTTGGGAGTGCTCACGGCCGTTCGCTCCCCACGCTCCTGAGAAATTCTCTGAGAAATTCCAGCGTTTTACTCCCTTCACCCTGGGGAAGGAGTTCAAACAGGGAGAGAGCTATTATTATATATGTAAGTATCAATGATAACACTACCATTTTTATAAAACTTATTGTGATCCTGAAAGGGTTTCTTGTATTAAATTTTCCCTCTTTCTGACTTTTCGCAGCCAAGCCAATGCATCACCATGGCCAGGAGTGTCTGAGGCTGAGAGTGGATGTTGTCGATCAAAAAGGCTCTGGAAAGACCAATTTAGATAAATCCAAGGCAGATGATGCAGGAAAAAGCATGGATGGTGGAAAAGTGAAGTTTTCTGTTGCTGGAGGAGTTCACAACCCCTCTAACCGGCTCCCAGCAGGTGAGGATTCTTCTAAAAAATACCAGACAGATGCAAAATAGTCACAGCAGTCCCGTGTCTGAGAGGAGCTCAGCTGGGTGTGTTTACCATGAAATACAATACTGACTCTTCCCCCTTTTTCTTTCCTCAGATGACCCTGCTGCGATGGAGCCAAATGTCCAGAGGAGTATCGGCAGTTCAGGAGCACAGCTGGTCTCCTCTTCACTCCTCTTTTCCATGATCCCAGTCTTATTATCCCTAATGCTGCACTAAGGCTGGCCGAAATGTCGCAACAGAGACAATGCTAATCCAATGCTGGTCATTGGAACCATGAACTCTCAGAGATTTTTTATACGGATTTTTTTTATACGTGTGTGTGTGTGTGTGTTTGCATTTTGTTGGCACGTTTATTTGCATGAATGTGGAATGTGGATCGTTCCAAAGAAGAGGACCTCAAAGATGTTTTTTATTACTTCATTATAAGGATTGAGATGCTCACATTTAACCATTTAAGATGCACACATTTTTCAGGCATTATGAACAAAACTGCAAGCAAACTGAATGGATTATTATCAAATTGAAAATAACAAGAGGTCTTCATTATCTTGTTTTAAACTTTTCATACCATTGGTACAGATTTGCATTATACTCCTCATCTCCATCTGTCATTTTTCTTCCTCTACATGGGGAGATGATTAATTCTGTGTATTTGATATGTTGTCTGCTACTGCCAAAGTGGTATACAGTATGTAGGATTTTTTTCATGTTGTTGTGTAGCACTCAGATCCCTGTTATATCCCTTCAAGTCTGTCAAAGCACTACTGTCACATTTTCACTGATACAAAAGCTGATATTTTGATTCAAGTGCTGCGGTTTAGATGAACACCACTTAAAGTATCCGACATCACATATTTTTCCAGTTCAGTTATAAGACAGAACAAGAAAAAAAATGTCTAATCCAGACCAGTGGTTCTCAACTTTTTTTTTTTTTTTCTTTTTTGGCTCATGAGCCCTTAAAGTGACACATACTGCTGGTCATGCAGATTGAACAGTAAAAAATATTTTTCAAGTTATTTAATGTTTTTTACATTTGATAATGTATTTCATAAGAAAAATCTTAACAAATGCACCAGAATTAATTTGGATCCTAGAAATATGTATATTTATTTTTGTGTCATAAGGCCTTGCTAGTCTATTACATGTTCTCATGAGGTTGAGAGCCACTGGTCAAAAGATCGAAACACATACTTTTTTAAAACCAACAGGAGTTTTAGGGACCTGAGCTTTTTCAGTACTTATTGTTTTACAAATTTCTACTGTCTTGACAGTATCATGGTACACTGGCTGATGTGCAAATGTGATCCCACTTGCTCATTGTAAAACCTCAAACTGAAGAGACTTCCCAGAATACATTTACAGTTGTTTGTTTTGTTGTTAAACATGTTTGTGTCATTTTGTAAATGTTTCTATGTAAATTTGTATATATAGAAAACTATAAGAAACTGTTTTAAGATGTGAAAAATCTTTAGTGAATTAAAAAAATGTGATGAAATGAAAATTGTTTTTCTCTATTTATTAACTCTAGTGAAATGTATTTTTGCATTAACCTACTTGGGATCTTGAAATCCCACTGACATCATTGAGATTTTGATGGATGACACAATATTTTGGCAAAGCAATCCATCTCCTGTCCAACGAAATCTCTCCAGCACCCTCCAAATTTCAACTCCCCGGTCGTTCCCAACCTCTGTTTCTCATCCCCTTTTCTCTGCCCTCTCCGTCTTTCATCCCTGGTGACACGGCTTGCCCTGGCTTAGATTTCACAGTCTGAAAACCAAACACGAGAACAGAGAGGGGGACGATGAAGGAGCAAGAGACCGGGATACTGCAGTGAGAGAGGCCCACAAGCAAACTGACAACTGGGTGTGAAGGTGTCACTCTCGCCTCCTCATTCACACTCTTTCACTCTTTTTTTCCCTTTCTTTTACTACTCTGTACATCCTCTTTGGAGGGAAAGCAGAACATCCAACTACACAGTGGTATGTTGCGATGAAGAGTAGCACAGTGCACAAACCTCAGGGCTGACTAAAAACTGTCAAAAGTCACCATCCCCTGTAAAACCACACAACATATACATTCAAAACCAGAACATAAAACTGAGTTGTTTGTTTTTCCATAATCACATCATAGTTTAAATTCACTGCAGATGATCACACAGTCTCAGAAATCTTGTTGCAATGTAGCACCCATGTATCTGTATAGTTCCGTGCGTTAATGCAGAACAGCCTTTCCCTGTGACTGAAGGAACACACCAAACATGGCAGTAATGTGGGCCTCAGTAACGTTTCGGTTCAAGATGATGATGTCATACAGCAATGTCCAAAGTTCAATGAAACGCAGTCAGATTGCAACAGCAGCCGGGTGATGAAGAAGTATTCAAACCCATTACTTGGCTAGATTTAGTAATAAAGGTTACAATAGAAAGTCTGTAATTTGATTTTTTTAGTTCAGTACTCAAGTATGCAAAGTAAAAGTACCCATTAAAGTTATTGATGCATATGGTACATCTATATGCATAACAAATAAAAATACACCAATTGGAGATAATGAAATAACAAAATCCCTTAAATTCGGAAATTTGTTCAACACGAAATGAAATGAAAATGAAGACTTGAGATTGAAAAACTCTATGTCTAATTTTCATGCTTCAGATCAGTAGGAGGATTTCACACTCTTAACACAGGCTGAGAATAAATTCTCTAAAACTTAGATTTTATATTAATGTTGTATATAAAATCTTAAACTGCGAAATGCCTAGTAACTACTAGTCATCAGATATATGCAGAGTATAGAGTATAGTATTTCCCTCTGTAATGTAGTAGAGTAAAAGCATAATGCTAAAATGTAATACATAAAAAGCAGCTATAGAAATAACATTAAAAATAACGACAGAAAATTAAGTGGAAAAAATGAAATGTCAAACAGATGCAAAAAAGCTAGAACTAAAAGAAAAGAAAAGGAGTAGAAGGGAGAAGTTTATACTTCAAGGACTGTTGTTAAATTTCAAGTATAGAGTGAAAAATGCTTCTGTGGAAAGAGCTTCAAGGTGATGAGGCTGCACTGCTGAAAGGCTGCAGCACTGACTGTCCTGACAGCTGGACACAGGAAGGAGGAGTCGGCTGATCAGAGGAGCCATGATGCTGGGGGAGGTAAGAGAGGTAAGAAGGGGCAAAGAAAGTTAATTAGGACTTTTTAGGTGATTAGTATTAAATTCACCTGAACTTTGCTAAACGTGAAGGCAGTGGTAGTTTAGGGTTTGAATTCACAACTGGAAATATGAATCTTCATCTGAAATGTTTGATGAGAAAATTGTTTATAAACTGTAATTAACATAAAGACTATGAGATATTGATGAGTGGTGAAAAAGGGGTAGGAATAAATAAGTTTATACTTCCTCCTACTCCTTTTCGAACATGCAATGTGTTAAGTTTGTTGTATAGGTTTATTGTTAGTTTTATTTTATAGTTATTCTTAAAAAAAAAAAAAGTAATATCCATGAAATCTGTAGCCCAAATAGTTCTCTGTTAAAATTAAAAATGATACATGTGGAATTAAATAAATCCACTTACACTGGCACGCCCCAGTGGAGTGTGTTTTTAATTGTCATTTTGAATCATTGCATTGTGAATTTTTAAAACCTACAGTAGGCTGACTGTACATGCCTTTACCACTAGCTGACTAAATGGAAGAATGGCAAAATAATGAAGATTCTTCCAGGTAGTCGGCTTTTCTTTTTTTTTTTATCCCATCTGATCCTTTGTTCGTTGGGCACCTAGTTGACTGGTGGAGCAGTGACAGCACCCTCCTGCTGACAAGTTCTGATGATGAAGCCTACCAGCAGAGCGACCCCTGAAAACAAAGCTTTGTCTGCTTTGTCGCAGGCTGCATATGGTGGCCAATTTCTTCCCACATTGCTTCATTTGAACACTTTTTAGGGCAAAACAGTCTTCAAGAAAATACACAAAGTATATAATTCTGTGTTGCAGAAGTGTGTTTCTTCTGATGTCCTATTCTGTTAAAGTGGTACTCCATCAATTTACACTGAGATCTTGCTTTTTTTTATTTTGACCCCAGCTACTTCTCTGTTCATCCTGCCTCTTCTCTTTCTGTTTTTGTTACGTGCTGCTTATTTATCCTCTAGGTGAGATCACTGAATTTGGGACGAATGACGTTCAACTGCACTGATCCCAACTTCCGCTGCAGAAGCTGCACAGCTCCCCTCTGACGGTCCTCCACCCATCACACCCATCACACCGGACCCGGAGACGCTGTGCACCGTCCCTGCAGGACCGGTCGGCGTTTTCGTCGTCGTGACGCGTCGCACGACGTCCGCCGTCGTTGCAGCATCCTATTGGAGCCGGCCAAGCCCCCCACGTGTCTCGCCACACAGCCAATCGGAGTGCAGAGACGCTGGGCACACTGACTGCAAACACGGAAGCACAGCGAGGACGGGAACGCGTTGTTGTCTACGTGCCGCCTTTAGCTCCATGCAGTTCAGGCATCCGTGATCAGAAGCAGACGTCGCACGTTAAATACTCCACTGGGTAGTATGTTAGATCTGTTGCAGCTGCTGTCATGGGCCTGCATCGTGTTCACAGTCGGGATGTTCTCGACTGGACTGTAAGTTCAATTGCTCATTAATGTCCTGTGGCATGGCGTTTATTTATTTTTTTTTTCAGTCTCATTTCCCCCTGTTGCCTGATTAGGTTGGTAGAAAACATGAGGGCAGTTAGATGCATTTTGGAGCATTTCTGAACTAGTCCCACTTCTTACAGTTTGTCTGAACCCATGTCAGCCACGGTGATGGTAACTTGTGAAGGAATGCGCTAACTTATGGCCTCAGATATAGATAAAGTCATTGTTTGGGTTTTTTGTGTCTGTGTTGAGCCTCTCTCTGTTTCTCTGTCTTGCCTACTTGTTTGTTTGTTTGTTTGTTTGTTTGTTTGTGTGTGTGTGTGTGTGTGTGTGTGTGTGTGTGTGTTTGTGTTTCTAGGACCGACCTGAAGAAGATGCGAGAATCCAAAAGTGCTGACAACATCCAGTTTCTCCCTTTCCTCACCACATGTCTTAAGTGAGTGTGTGTGTGTGTGATCCTCGATCTTTCACTGCGATCAGTTCAGTATTACCGTTGTCCTGCTCCGGTCGGCCCATCTAATGCTCGTCTTGTTTCCATAGCAACCTGGGCTGGTTGTACTATGGGATTCTGAAGAGGGATCAGACGATCGTCCTGGTCAACATTATTGGAGCTCTACTCCAGATCGTCTACATCATCGTGTACCTGCACTACACAAAACAAAAGGTCAGCGTGGCCTCAAGTGCAGAACGAGGCTACTGAGGTTTGATGCAATTCTATTTGAGTGTGTTGTGCGCCCTCCTGTCTCTCAGTATCTCTCTACGTGTTTGTTTCAGAGGCTGGTGATGTCCCAGACCCTAGCAGCAGGGACGGTGCTGACCTGCGGTTGGTTCTACTTCACCACGTTTCTCCCTGAGGGAGACACTCGGCTCAGCCAGCTTGGCCTCACCTGCAGTGTAGTCACCGTCAGCATGTACCTGTCCCCTCTCACCGACCTGGTACAGCTCACATGCATTACAGACAAACACAACATACAGAAAGTATGTACAAAGTCAAGCGTTCTCCTCTAATTGGGAGGGCAAAACTAGTTTAAAACTTCAGAATACACATAAGGTCCATACAAAAAAAGGTACAAACATGTAGCGGGACAGTATACAATAGTTATAAATAATTGTAAGATGCAAGTAGCAGTTTGTGGGTCCCAGAGAATATTTATTTATACAGGATATGTATGTACCAAGGTGCAAGTAGTCATGCTTTGGTGACGAGCAAATTGAGGTATGGTATGAAGTTACTAGTGCAGGGAGGTGCAGTTGCATGACCAGCTGAGGTCATCAGCAATGTGCACACTAAGAAACTTTGTGCTCCTGACTCATTACATGCAGAAGCAGAAGAGGGTAGTAAGCTGCGTGGGCCTTCCAGTACTGATATTTTCATCTTTCATTTTGTCGACGTTGAGAGATGGGTGGTTTTCTTGACACCGGAGTGCCAGCCACTCCACTTCGCCTCCGTACGGTGTCTCATCATCATTGCCGATGAGGCCCACCAGTGTCGAGTCGTCTGCAAACTTGATAATATGCTCTGAGTCATATTTGGTGGGGCAGTCGTGGGTCATTAGTGTGTACAGTGGTGGGCTGAGCACACTTCCCTGGGGGCCGCCGGTGTTGAGTGTGGTGGCTGTTGAGGTGATGTTCCTGATGCATATGGTCTAGGGTCTCTCTGCGAGAAAGTCCAGGATCCAGTAACAAAGGGAGGTGTTCAGGCCCATGATGGAGGATAAGCATTGAGGTTGCTGAGTTATTGCTTAGCTCAAACTATGCGATCATGATAATCATGGCAACTGCTCATGGCTGCTTTTCCGCCCATTAACGCCCAAAAGAACCAGTCAATTGACAGCTTTAACATTGTGCAGTCCATTATCTCAAGAAAATGTGTTGTTCGTGCTTAGGAGCACTCAAGATAAAGAGGGGAAAATATGCATCATGGGGTTGTACAGTTAATCTACATTGGGACAACGTTTACTTTTAAAGAATTACTAATGCAAGAGTTACCTGTAAAAAGGCCCTTCAATTCATACTGTGCAGCCTGCAAATTAAGTTTCCAGGTAGGGAGCTGTTTTGTACGTGTGTCACAGTTCATATAAACTTCACTTAAACACTGTTGTTCATACAACTGTAAACAGTACATTTAGTCTTCTCTTAATCATATGCATCACTGAACATCTGTACAGACAGCAGGCAGCATCTGTTCAATTCAGTGTCTAAGTATCTTCAGCTTCATGTCAAGTCTGCACGTGCAGCTATTTACCAGTGAAGGAATAAATCCCCTGTTCTCTCTCTTTCCTTTTGTCTCTTTGTGTCATCTTTTTGCTCTGTCTACTATCCTGTTTGTTTCCTTCCCTACATCTGCTTCACAGCTCTGAATGACCCCCGGTCAGTTTCCTGCCATTCTTTCCCTCATCTGTGTCTTCCTGTTATTCTCGGTCTCTGTCTGTTTGTGCCTGATCGCCTCGGTTACAATCCTTTTTTTTCTCCTTCCAGTTTACATGATTTAATGTTGGCACAGTCCTTGGCACTCAGAATTATTATACACTATATGGGTAAATATCATGCCATCCTCATGAAGACTATATTTACCTAAACTTTCCAGATACGCTTTTGGTTCTTAAAGTGGAAAACTGGTTCACTGCAACTTGGGTCGTACTTCCGTTGTTGTCATTAGTTTTTATCATTAATACAGTCAATTGCTGAGATCAGGTGATGGGGCGACGTCGCAAAACAAAATAAGATGAGAAAGAAACACAGTCAGACAATAAAACAGGTTTCAAACAAACATCCAGGTTAGACAAACTTATGTGGAAGAAAAAAAGGAAGGCAAATGTTGTTTTTTTTGACAACTTGGAGGCAGCAGAACAAGCTGAAAACACAGACATATTATCACCTTATAAAATTGTTATGGCAAACGATAGTCTATTTAGCCATCCAGCAGAAATAATTTGGAGTCATGTTTCTGGCAGCTCCTGAGGGAAATATCTGGCTCTTTAGCTGTTAAATTCTTCACTATGTTTACCAGCTAGTCACTAAAGCCATTTACTCATATGAACTCTGGACAATGTCTGGAGAATCAGGTCCGGACATTGTCCGGAATTTCCCTTTCACACATGTATAACACAACAGAAGATTGTCCTTGTGTCGCGTGCAGGAGGTAGAACATCACACAAAAGGTATGCTGTAGCCAGTTCATAATTTGGTCATAAACAACCGAGTCTCTTGCGATTTTGGCGTCGGCCCTTGCCAACAGAAGTTCCCAAATCTCTTTGCCTCTCCAGTTAGCAGACATTTTCGTTGGCGTCTTCTTGTAAAAGATCCTATCACTTTGAGTTCCCCGGACAATGACCTGCTCTATTCACGCATGAGCTGAATCAGACTTTACACAGACTTTGTACTCTGGAGCTGGCAGGGTAAAGTCTGTTTAATATCCAGTCCAACTGATTCGGACATTTGCGTTTTCACTTACAGCTCCTCTGGGTAATGTCTTGATAAGTTCAGGGTTGAATGTGTGAAAGGGACTTAACTTTGTCTGTTTGCTGGCAAAGGTAATGAGAGCACTGAGAGTGAACCAAAACAATAAAGTTGCTGGCTGTTTCACCAAAACAGTGAGCTGAGGAGAAACCTTTTAAACTTTAACTTTTATGACCATCAGAACAATCACGTTCTGCTGAAGTCAGATATGTAATTTTTATGTTTGTGGTGTTAAAACTGTGGACATGACAGGGAGGTAGAAATATAAGGAGAGAAAGAGAAGGCAGGGTGTTTCTGTTGTAAGTTTACATGAAGGCCTATAGATAGCTTGCTGATGGAGCCGTCACTAAAAGCTTGCTTTGTGATTCAGTCCGATTGATTCCAAGACTACAACAATGTGAACTAATTAGATTTCCTACGTTTTGATGGTAAAATTATGTCTGTAGAGTGAAAATTGTAGGAGTAAGAGACTTTTTAAGAGAAATTTTAAGAAGAGTTTGCTGCAGCTCTCTACTCTAGGTCATGTGACTCCACTCTAACTAAACGCAGTCTCAAAAGACACATAAAACAAAAGAAGGGATAGTGTGAAAACCGTACTTCCTATCAATAAATGGCGGAGTCTGGATATAGTCCGACACCAAAGAAATAATTCAAATGTTGAATCATTCTTCTACAGCAAAGTATGGCGATATGGTGTTCACTCAAAGTGGAGTGAATTTGAGCCTTCTTCAAAAGCGGTCCTCCATTCATTCTGTATGGACAGAAAATGCCTGTTCTATTGCGATTTGCGCAAACACTGTTTGGCCAAACTCTTATAAAAGTCATAGCCATCGATTCGAGATCGAGCCGCACATTTGGATGTATTTTTGTGTATGTGCTTTCAAAACTGTGGGAGGAGAAGCGCGGCGAAATTTTCTGGCGGAAGAAGAATAATTATAAGAAGAAGTATGGAGGATAACAATAGTGCGCCTTTGTGTTGTCACACAGCCGGCCCACTAAATATAGAAACATTAATTGGAGCAGCTTTAAAGGTTTTATTTGTTAACTGATTTTTCTGTCCTGCTCTGTGTCTTCCCTTTTAGGTAGAAATAGTGCGTAGTGGTAATGTGCAGTGCTTGTCCTTCCCTCTGACAGTAGCCACCTTCTTCACTTCAACTTCCTGGGTCCTCTACGGCCTCCAGCTAATCGACTACTATATTGTGGTAAGACACAGTGAATGCACCTGAATCACAAGTGTAAACACAGCTTTCGACATTGTTTTTTGATTAAAATGAAAGCTAGTATCCTTAATGCCTTTTCGTCTTCCTGTTTGTGTTCATTCCAGGTTCCCAACACGCCTGGAATCTTCACCAGCCTCATCAGATTTTATCTGTTTTGGAGATTTGCGTCTGTTAATCAAAGCTCACCTTCCTATAAGCCTATGAGGATATGAAGGGGTGGGGGGCACTATGAAAACGAAAAGAGATGACAGATCTGTTGACTCCATGGAGGGTTGCAGCAAAGCTCTCCCATCACTTGTCTTGTGTTTTTAAGTATACTGAAAGAGACAGAGTTCAATGGAGTGAAACAAATGACGACGACAGTGATTAAGTGGAGATAATGTCTTGGGTTTGGTTTTCTCAATCATTTTGGGGAGGTGTATCAGGGAGTACAGTAACCAGTTACATGGAAAAATTTTTGATGTTGTTAATTCAGTTTAACAGTTTTTTTGTCTGCCGCCATTTGCTCAATCTGTGTCTCTTCTTGATGTCATTCAAGTGCCTTCTGTAATGCTACCATCAGATAATGTTTGCCATCAAAGATCAATGGCATTTACTGATCTACCAACATGTCAGGAGACTTTCTGTCTGTTCACAATCCAGTGAATTGGACTGAATCTTTCTCACCTCAAACTAGCCAAAGATTTTGTGGAGTTGTTACTATTTTTATATTACATGCTCTGGTCCTTGGTGCATATGGTATCTGGTATGTATGGAATGATGTAGTATATAGTTTCATATTTTTCCCCACAGCCTGGTGAGGCAGTGATGATTTCATATCTCTTTAGAGTTGGTACTTATGCCTCTGTATCACCATACAGACAGAATATTGAGTCATACCAGTGGCAGTAAGTTATATTTGTTCAGAATTGTCATCTATATAGATTTTACGTGTCTTTTTGATACAGAATGTGTATGTTGCCTTATGTCCAACATTAAACATTGTGTACTTATATTGTTAATGCTATTTTATAAGCTCTTGTATATGAGATTAAATGAAATAAGAAAATAAATGAACTCCATAGGTTTTGTTTACAAGAATGAATGATTTTGATTGATTATTTTTCCGGTGGCTGGTTGTCATGGGTAATAGCCTTGCTTGTCTCCTCATTATTTGTAGTAAGGACATATGTTATGCAAATTAAACATCTGAATCTCGGTGCTTATTCACTCACTTCTAAAAGATGTAAGATCTTTCAAGGTGCCATGTAAATAAATTTTTACCTTAACCATCAATTACTTTTCATTTGTTGATTGCTTGTTAGGTTGTGACCATGGTGGACGTGAACGATTTTTTAGTGAGCAAGCTGCACTTGACCCTTTGAAGTAAGAAGGTTTGTGCTATACTGTAGTTTGGAGGTTTTGTTTTGGATGCAGTAATGAGCCTACATGCAGATGTGTGGAGATAAGTGTGTGTGTGTGTGTGTGTGTGTGTGTGTGTGAGAGAGAGAGAGAGAGAGAGAGGGAGAGATTGGGTTGGTTGTGCAAGAAGAGACAAAAGCCTGTTTGATGGTGCAGCAGTGCGAATGAGCTTGTTTGTGTGGGTATGTTGATACAGAGAGGGCAGTGGTGGGAAAGGCCACGCCAGAGGTTCTCATCCCGTGTGTGTGTGTGTGTGTGTGTGTGTTACATTGGCCTCTCTTCCTGAGCTCAAAGAGCCTGCCCCTGACAGAGAACACAGCCACAACACAGTATTGTGCTGGAATTGGGTGTTATGTAGAAAAGCTAAGCTGAGAGGACTGGGGGTGGGAGATAAATGAGCTACAGTTGAAAGAGGGAAGAAAGAAAAGGGGACATTTTTGAACAGGAGATGAGGAAGCAGGAGGGAAAAATGTATAAATGAGACCTAGGTAGGACAGAGTAAAACTGGGACAAGAATGAAATCATTCCAAGGAGAAATTTAGGTTTGGCTTGTTCTATAGTTCTGTTGTAGCATGACAAAAGTTTCATAAAACAAGATTAGGAGTTTAATGTTCACCATGGTCATTGTCTTAATCTAGCGTGCTAACATTCACTAATTAGTACTTCACAAAAGTACAGCTCAGGCTCATGAAAATGTCATTCATTTTTCTGGTATTTGGTCAAAAACAAAAGTATTGGACAAATTAGATTTTTGACCTGATCATGGGACCAGATAAAAGGTCAGGGGATCACCAAAGTGAATACAATTCATCAGTTCTCAAGACATTTCCTTCTTAACCGCAAACATGAACCTCATGGTGACGCTAGAGGAAAAGTCATAGGATTATCAAAGTCAGTAGGATACATCATCTGGGTACCTCAAATGTCTGCACAGTTTCTTTGCCAAGGAAAACTTTGACCTTCGGTTGGTGCTACAGAAAAAGTCTGTGAACCGCAGAAGTCACTAGGATTCATCTTCTGATGGCCATGAACTTTCATGGCAATCCATCCAATAGTTGAGATATGTCTGGACTTTCGTGGTGTAACTGCAGACAGACCGACAGTGTCATCCCTAAAGCCAGCACTAGTGTAGCTAAAAATGTGAGCAGGAGATGAGAAATAACAAAGAAAGTGTGTTTAGAAAAGGCAAAAAAAGTCATACTTGGGACAATAAAGAGATTTTATGAATTTAGCTTGTTCTGTAATTAAGTTATAAAATGACGGAAGTTCAATTTAATAAAAAGTATTGTTAAAAACAAAAGGAAACAGGGCAAGGGTAGTGTTGACGAGTGAGTCAGACTCATCAGGTCTGCTCTTGACTAGAAATATGAGCCAGCGCATTGAGATAAACAACAGCGATAAAATCTTGTGAATAGAAATTAGTCATTTAGAAGGAAAAGGAGGATGGGGGGAAATTTAGCGGTGAAAAAAATGAGTAAATGATGTGTCCAGGAGAGGATAAGGGAGTATTAGGGTGTTGTCTATTCTTCTGGTGAAAAGAGACAGACATCAATAAGGTTGGAGGGACAATGCATGGAGTCAGATAGACTGGCTGGACACACCCCTCATTACAAACAGTGAAGAGACAACGTGTTAAGTGTTAGGCAGGAAGTCAAAGCACGGTCCTTACACTGGTGTGTACACGTCTGTGGTCGACAGACAAATAGTAACATGAGGCCTATGTTTTGTATATGAGTGTATGTGGAGGAGTAGGGGTGTGGAGGGGGGTAATCAGCTGAACAATGAGTACAACTCACAAACAGGATCCCTCTGTTTCCTGAAGTAGAGACTGTCTCCTTAAACAACACACACACACAAGCTGACTCTTGCACTTTTGCACACATCCTTTTAAACATAGGCATATACAGTACACATTGTATGTACAGCATGTTGTGTCTTACACGGACACTCCCACAAACTATCCACCACAAACACCATGTGTGCATTCAGATGTCATTTTCTTGTCATTGTCATTATGGTCGAATCCTGATCTATGGCTTTTGTTCTCCCCGTAATTACACACAACAAAGTCTCTGCTAACATGCAGTCTGCAGCCAGACAGTGTGCATACTCAGCATATAAACACACACACACACGCATACACACGGCACACTGGGGGGCAGTCAGCAGCTTGTGCACTTTCTACCATCAGTAAAAGCACACCTGTCCCAGCTGCTGTTTTGAAGAGAAGACAAGGCAAAGAAGGAATGTGCTTCTCTCAGTTTTCCTACCAGCCCCTCACCCTTCCCAGCCTTCTCCGTCGCCCTCCTCCCTTGACTTGTTTATCTAATTATTCCCATGGTCAGCTATTGTTCCTCCTCTTCTCACAAACCATCTTTTCATTTCTTGGTTTCCCCCTCCAGTGTTATTCTTTATCTTTTCCCAAATCACATCTCTCCCTCATATCTTCTTACACCCTCTCTTTCTCAACATATGAGTCTCCTCCTTCACCTTTCATTCCTCTAAAATACTTGGTGGTCCTACTCATAAATTTATTAGATGCCATGTTTTGTACACCCAGATAATCTCCAGGGATAATCAGGTCTGTCTTGTGAAACTGTCAGTCAGTCTGAGATTTATTTACATTTTATAAGCTGGAGAGAGAGGCGCAACCAAGCTGTCTCACCTAGGAAAAAATCACTTCAAACTTCAAAAATATGCAGCAGATTTCATGGACTGAAACTACACATTAAAGTTCCCAATTAACATTAATTCTGAAGCTTTTCTTTTTATTGGCGTACTTCTATATGTATGCAGCCCCTTGTTTGTAAATCCAGTTGGTGCTGTAGGTATTTATGGGGAACCATCTGCAGGGAGCAGCAACTGGTTTTCTATTCCCAGTTTTACCAGCTTCTCCACCTTGGATTTTATAATCAGCATTTTTCTCCTCAGAGCCTGGTGGTTGCACAGCTGAGGGGCTCACACAAGAACTTGCATGCATCGTAACACACAAAGACCACCTTCCTTTTTCTCATACACACACACACACAATCACACATGCAAAAATGTGACTATTCGGCTCTTTCAGTTTTACTACTGGGTGCTGAAAGACATTTCCTCTGTATCTCTGCCACTGAAATAGATTTACAGAAAGCCCTTTCGGTGTGTCCTAAGGGTTATAGTGTGATTCAATATGTCCTGTCTCAGTCTCCCAGATTGTTTTGCTCCCTCTTTCTTCCTCCTTCCTCTTTTCCTCCTCCCTCTGCTTCTGCCACCCTTCAAAATGGGGGCAGTGAGTGAAGTGATAGTCGTAGCTAGTCATTAAGCTGTCAGAGGGACAGCCTATGGACCAAAACACCGTCAGCATGGATGAACATACACATTTCACCTTTGATATAAATCATTTGTCAGGTATCCTTCTGTTTTAGCAGAATATATATCATTGATAGACATACATTCAATAACTGCTTGACACCACTGGACCCAACAACAGCATTACACGTGTCAAGCACAAAGTTTTATTGATTGTTTTGCTGGTTTCAAAAGTTAAAGAAATATATTTGCATTAAACTGACTATGTTTTACAAATAATTTCTAATATTTGAATAGTGACAACAGCCACAAACAATACAATAAAGAATCGAGCCAAACAGGTGGCACAGTACAGTTAAGGACTTTATGGAAAGTTAATGTTTTTCCTGTCTAAAAATGACACGTACTCACATAAATACTCACAGAGCCCGAGGCGCTTTGGTCCTGTCTGAGCATGCTTTCTCACTTTGGCCTCCATCCAGAACACACACATGTGGCAGATTTGTGATTTGAAAGTGTTTTTGAACTGCAACCCTGTAAAGTGGATTTGATTACATGGGTGTGTGTGTGTGGATTTCGGTGCAGTGACACTCAAAAATGTTTGGTGATGTTCTTGAACCTCTGCATGTGGTGGAGATCTATGTTGTTTGACAGTTTTATAGACTTTGCTGAAATGTTGGGGGAGAAGTGTGTGTCTGAGTGTGTGCGGAGGACATGCATGTCCACTGTGATATGCAGAGGTGCTGAGGAAAGACAGGAGACACAGCTGTTCAGGGGACTTGGAGTCTGTGCTTGCATTAGCAAACATTTCTGCAGCTTCCTGCACTGTATGCACATTTGAAAGTTTGTTACATTTCATTACGTGTGGAACTTATTCTGCATGGCACTCAGCATTTTTGCGTCAACTCAAACACTTAAAACAAAGCTTTATTTGCTATTCAAATACTGTAGTTTCATCCCAGGTAATTACTGAGAACAGATAATCTCAGCCAGTGACAGTTGATATGAACTATGAAAAATAGCATCAAAATGTTAATGTTGAGATATATGAAACATTTAAAGAGAGACAACATAGGTGAAATATATTTTAATTCCACCGTCATCTGTATTCACCTGAAATTCTAAAATTCCAGGTTTCCAAGTTATTGGTACATACTGTAGTTTAGTTGCTTATTCATCTTATGTTCTGACCATCTTTTTCAGTTAACTCCTTCATTACATCATTTTACAAGAACAATTAAGTTTCACAACAAAATTCAATTGGAAATTCAGGTGAACTTTACACTAACATGCATGCGTGTAAACACATAGACAAATACTGGCCTCATTTCTGTGGGGTGGAACTCTGTCTGTTAACATGTGTTAACTAAACTGAGCTGTTGCTAAGAAATGATATAACCACATTTGGACTAGAGCCCTGTTTAGGAGGAATTAGGACTAGATAGAAAAAACCCTCAAGTCAAATGGTTTTTCCAATTGCTCAATTGTACCGTGACAGTAATTTAGAATTATTGGGAACTAATGTAGACGCTCTAGTTTTGTTCTGTGGGAGGTTTTGTTTCTCTTTCTCTCTCTGTTGTATCATGTCACTTTTGGTTGGTGTGGTGTAAATACGATAGCTAACCGTTATAAATGTGACACTGCAGAACCTTGCAGCTGCATCATGTCAAGGGACTGCAGATGAAAATTAGCCAATCTTGGCTAATTGTACCCCATGTACATTTGAATTAATGTTGATTTAAATGCATTGTCAGTAACACATAAATAGTTACAAAAAATAGAAAAAAGATTAGAGGAACAAGGAGAGGGAGGGAAATATTCTTCCAGGTGTAACACAATGAAGGAACCAAACAGAAGCTGAAAGCTCTTAACTTGCAATATCTGACCTGTCATCACAGGTTTGTGACCAGGAAAGTCAGTGTTGACACATTGTGCACCTGTTGCTGACTAACCTTTTTTTTGCACAACACAGACGAAATCAACAAAGCACAAACAATGTTGCCCCCTAATGGTGAATTATTATTATTGCAAACTCCTGCAGCAGACCGGTCATACTTAGAGAGAGCTCCAACACTGTTTTGATTGCAATAGCTCCTTGTTGATGTAAAAAGACAATGACAAATGCACAACCATTCTGGTGTTACAGAATATCTATACTCAACTCTTTTACCTTTGTGGAACATCCCTATTCGTCGCTCTGTCTGGGTGATAATAGCCTGTTAAAACAGTGTTCTACCAGGCCAACTGGCTCACCTTCTCTGGCCTTGTCTTCTTTTCACATATAATGCAGCTTTTGTTCTCTGCCTGCCTCAATCTGTTGCTGTCGAGTGTCCTGGCTCTGTACAAAATTGGCTGATTATATTTAAACCCTTTGGCACAAAAGATCCCCGTTATGTGTTCATGCAGCTCTGGCACACTCAAGCGATTAAGGGCACGCTTGCCCGTACATGCAGGCAGGCACAACAAACTCATAGAGACATCAGTTTTTCCATGACATTTGAACAAGGAGAGTCTGTTTTCATAATCCTTTCCAGAGTACGGTTCTATTGTTTACAGTCATCTGAAATGTGACAACTTTATAGCACGCGACAATTAAACTGACAGTTGCATTTGACCAAAAACATGTTTATCATTTTTTCTGTCGGGCAAATTCTTAACTGCATAACAGGAAGCAAGTTATGAATAATGTTATTCAGAAAAGAGGGGATCGCTCCTGTACACTTACCTCTATGTTTTTTGAGAGCAAAAAGAAAAAGACATTACAGCATTTAGAAAATATTGTGGTAGTTAATTGTCACAAAGCGACTCCATGTTACAGTTATCCAGTCATTTATTGTTTTTTTTCATGACATGATAGAAACATTCTGCCAGCAAGGCTAAATCTAAATTAAGAGATTCTGATTTCTGGGATGCTACAGTCTAAAGTCATTCAAGTGCTGTGCTGTGTAACACAAGTAGAGGAGCTTAGACGCATCATTCAAGACGGGACACACACACATACACACAACAGAAAGCGTGAAAGTCCCAGTCAGAGCTCACATACACACACATACACACCAGAAAATCATATTACATATCAAAATACAGTCAGAGCCAGTCAATTTGAAAATATTACAATATAGACAATCTCTTGCATTGAAATGATAAATAACCTGGTTCTTACATTCCCCAAACATAACTGTGAATTAGCTTAGTCAATAAGGAAATGAGCTACTGTCAGTTGCAATAGGAAAAACAAACGCTATATAAAAAAAAGTCAAATTTAAAGTCATCCAGAGCTCATAAAATAGACCTTTTTTCATCAGCCTACTTCAGCTGGTTACCTAGTCATCCATCCACTTTCTCTAACGTCACATCTCATCATTAAGTCACTCATACACCACAGTTTAATACTGAACAAGTAGGCCATCAACATTTTTAACGTGTGTCAGAATGTAAAACACTGAAATGTATTCACATGTTATTAAGTCAATCAGCATAATGAGAACATCATTCCTCAGAACCTTTTTTACTATGATTTCTCCTGTAAGTCCATTTTGAAACGCAAAACAGCAACTATATAAAATACCAACTGGGACTGTTTAGACACCAAGACACGTGATCCTGACATGAGCCTGCAGAACTTTAACAATTCATCAACCAAAGAATATTCACGTTCTCTAATTCTGAATTATATACATTGTTAATATTGTTGAGGCTACATAAAAAATAAAAATCAAAGATATAAAATTAGACATACAGTACATCTGAGGTGCTTTTACAAGGTGCAAGTCAGTTATCTGCTTATATATGAGTTATGAATCCTAGTTACACTTGCATGCAATGCTTGTTGTCCTGTCATTCTGGGACAAATTAAGACAAATGTATAAGGAAGGCAGAGTTTTCTTACATTGCAAACAGATTTTTTAACCTACTATAAATGTGTTTGACTCACCCTGTCAACAGAATTCTGCATAGTCTAAAATCACTTCAGCCACAATGTCCACAGGAGCATTGGAAAAAGAAAGCAGGAAAATATGAAATAAATTAAGCCAAAAGAGAGATTTTATATTTTCAGGCCAAGTGCAAAAGCAAAATAACATCAAGTCTTTATAGTCAGATCTCCAAAATTACACTGAAATAAAAAACGTAACCATATTTAGAAGAGACAGTTTAATCAAGTATCCAACCTTGACTGGATCAAGGCAATTAATCATCAACTCACATTTATGTATATAAACCACCTTTAACTCTACAGAAATGAGAAAGACATTGACACACTGAGTGAGCGGTGCCCATAAACTGCTGTCTCACCGCAATTTATTTGCTGAGATTTGTTGCACGTGTTTGGATAGTTACCCTCCGTGGCGGTGGCTCCTCAATGCTCCGATTGGCCACAAGGTCCTGCAGCTGCAGGGCCCCTCCGCCAATGAAGCAGAAGGCCGGACACACTGGAGCCGAACAATCCACGTGTCCCTCCCACAGGACACGCAATGAGTGGGCATCATAGAAGGCGATACGTCCTTTGTCACAGTCCAGACACACTCCTAGTCGGGGTGGCAAAGGGGCAGTATGAGGTTGAGGCAGGTTAGTATGGCTGCTACTGTGGGAGTGCACTCCTCCCTGGCTGTGGCTGTCCCCCTGGCTCTGACTGTGACCATGTCCTTGAGGAAGCAGGATCTTGCCCATGCCCATTGTGATGAAGCAGAAGGGAGGAGAGTCCTGGCCGTCCTCTGCCCCACTGTCATGGCCACTGTCTGGGTCGCAGCTAGAGGTAGGCAGAAGAGAGGAGAAATTTAGGCTGTACAAGAGACAAACTAAGCAAAGGAGAAAAATGTATCTAATGTTTAAAAGCTACATCAGACCTTATTCCTATCCACAGCTCTGTTGGAACCGCTCTTATTACATATTAGGTTATATATTTGTCATGTTGATATCAAGAGTTTTAATGTTGCTAAAAGGAACAACAGTAGTGAAAGTGAGTACAAAATTAGTCATGAACCCATAGGACAGTATCTCCTGACCCTGCATTCCCCCTCAGCTCTTCAGAGTGTTTTAGTGCCTTTCAGCTCGTTGTTTTGTTTTTTACAGACCGCAACTTTACTCAGTTGGTTCAGTTTCAATAAATCAATTAATGATGCTTTAAGTATGTAGAAAGTAACAATTCTGGCATTGCTCCTAACCCTCTGTATAGGGTGTGTGTCAATGAATGTACGGTACTTACATCATCAAGAGCTCTATCAATCAATGGGACAAAGGTAAATCACATTCATGTCTGCATTTGTGGTTCAGTGCATTACATTTGTTATCATAAAACAAAAAAATTGGAGACAACTGATCTAAAGTTGTGTTTAAGAGGACAAGACTTAGTTACCGAGGGCTGGCCATGTCCTGAGGGAGATGAAACCACTCTTGTAGCTTAGCCTCCTGCCCTACTCCCACCTGCAAGACAGAGAGTCAGAAGAAGTAGAAGAAGAGTTTTGGTCACGTCCATTTTAAGTCAGCATGTAAGGTAACACTGATGCCTTACATGCAGCGCATTATACTATATTACCAAACCAACTGACCGACAAGCATCCCTCTCACCTTCACCAGGTAGGAACCAGGCTCCACAGAGCATGCCCAATAGTGTCGGCCCTGAGTGACAGCCAAGTCGGCCACCAGCAGGTCAGAAGTCAAGTGGCAAGAAGTAAGTGTGCGGTCAGCGGCCTGCAGGAGGGAGAGGCCTGGCACACTGCGGGCGTAGGTTTGGCCTCTACCCAATGCCAGCCTGTCAGAATGCAACCCCCAGCGTGAGTCCAAGGAAAAACTCAACACTGAGAGGATGGAAGAAAGAGGCATACCAGGAGGAAAAGGAGGGATAAAGAGGGAGATAGATGACGAGGAAGGTAACGGAAAGGAATAAGGAGGAAGGAGGGATTAGATCCTGAAGCTGGGACAGTAAGGCTAGAGCAAGTCCGAACACATTATGAAAAAAGAGCTAAAGAAGAATGGGAGGAGAACACATAATAACAGAAGCAGATCAAGTGTATTTAAGAGAAAAGTAGGAAGAAGTGGCTTCACCAGGAGGAGAAACAGAGTAAAGGTAACATTCGGTCTATCTACACATTGTTTCAACTGATCTGATAATAGAATTTTGATTCAATGATTTTTTTGTGAAGGAATGACTATGTGGAATAACAGCAAGAGAAACAATTGGCAATATGAAGCAACAATAAAGATTTTTTTTTTAATGCAGATGGACAGACCTTTAGCAAGAAAGATACAAGTGCAAAGAGTGACTGGAATGCAGCAAAAAAAAGGAAGGCTTGGTGCAAAAATAAAGTGGGAATGGAAGAAATGAAGGGATGGAGAGAAAAGAGATATCAAGATTAGTCAATCAAATGACAAAATCAGAAAAATACTCAACAAAATACTGTATCCTTTTCTTTGTTACCAATGCAAATCGACTTGTTTCATTTACTTATTCTAAGAGCTATTTACAGTATACCTCTTTCTTAGAAATGAATTAATTCAGTGAGACTGCATTGGAAACAAGGAATGGTTTCATTAGCCTTGAGAGGAATGGAAAGATGAGAACTTAAAAATAAAAAAACTGATAATGTAATTGAACACATATACATATCTCACCAGGTGCTGGAGGAGTGTGGAGGTAAACTTCTTCACTGTACTCGCCAAATCCAGCCTTGTTGCAGCCTCTCACCCTGAGAACATACACACTGTCCATCTGCAGCTGATCAATCACAGCACTGGTCCCTCTCACTTCGTCCAGACGCTGCCATGCTGTCGCCGCATCGGGGGATCTGATGCCGCCCCACGTGGCTGCGGCTCCTCCTGCTCGTCGCTGGTATTCAACAGAAAAGTGCCACGCTGGGGCTGAGTCCTGAGGGAGGCGCCAGCACAAAAACAGCTGGTCGTAAGCAAGTGTCTTCTGAGTGTCAATGACTGGAGCCAGTGGGGCTGTGGAGGAGACAAAGCGACAGATAGATGCAGGTTGCATTAGTTTACCTTAATTAAGTATTATGTCACTTGTACATGGTTCATATCGCAGAAATAAAAGAGGCCTACCACGAATGAACTCCAAGCTGTGGATGAGCTTGACCTCTTTTGATGCGTCTAGGTGAAAATGTCTGAAGGAGGGATCTGCAGAGAGAGAGAAACACTGGAGGTTTTCTATGGCCTTCACCAGCCTGGAGGGGGGGAGACACACAGATAAAAAAGGAGAAGATAGATAAAAATGAAACCAAAAATTGTCAGTGACAGACTTTAAACGCAACAGAATTGAAAAGTTTAGAATTCAGCTGAATAAGGATGGTACCTGTTGTGGGTGACTCTGGCAGCCTGTACGAAGCAGGGTGCATCAGTCTCCTTGAGTAGCTCCTGTGTGTAGGCCATCAAGCCTGCATGCTCCAACAGGCCTCGCCTCTCTGAGACCTGGGCAGACAGGGCCTCCTCCCTCCTGCTGCGGGATCCCTCCAGGGCCAGAGCCAAGGCCCCCTGACGCTCCGCCACAGCCGCTCCCAGCTCTCGGATACAGTGCGTCAGCTGATGGAGAGCCACTGCACTGTTCGCCTGTAGAGAGACAGAGAGGGGAAACAAAAGAGTGGGCAGAGTTGGTGAAAAAACCCCGACAGATTAGGAATGAAAAACGCAGATACAATGTCTTAGCTATCGCCAGCACAGACGAGACCCAATGCACTAGAGCAACAGGCCTCTAGAGGGCCCTCTAATACTACCTGTCCCCTCAGTTGCAGCTGTAGTTAAATTAAATTTGGAGGATAGGCTGGGGTTCCCTGTATTAAAGCGCAATAAAAAAAATAGTATCCCCTAACAACAGCAGTGGTGTCAAAAGTGTAAAACACATGGATTCAATTCCAAGTCAACATACTGCTTTCAACCTTTTATACAAAAGAAAAGTAGTGCTTGGTTGTGTGGATCACAACAGAGTGTTGATATCGCAATGACAGTATTCCTGCTAGCCACATGGGATGGTCAGTTCTGTTGAACCAAACAAAATATTGAAGCAGAGCCCCTTAAAAATACTGTAGCATCTGTACTAAGATACAGTATGAGGACACGGGTACTTTGACAAACAAGAGGATGTAGAAAACAGAGAAAACATAGTTCACCTCCATCTGTTTGATGGCAGCTTCCAGTTGAGTGATCTGACTCTGTATTGTCTCCTGGTTGGCCAGGATGAAGTTGATTTCCTTGGTAACCTTGTCCTGTAAGACCAAAACAAATGTTGACATTTCAAGGCTGCTAACATCAGGATCTTAACAAGGTCGAAGCAAACTACACACAAACTCACCTTGAGGGCCTGGTAGGCCTGTGCTATAGGCAACACTTTGTGTCCATGGTGGACACGGCGGAGCTTACAAAGTGGGCACAGTAACCTCTGGCAGTTACGGCAGTACCACTGCAGTCTCTCCTGCTCATGCTCTGTGCATGTTAAGACCTAGAGCACAGAAAGATTAAGGCACAGCGACAACAGAAAATAAGCTACTGTATATGATGCACAAAACAGAAAAACAGACAAACCTTTGGCCGAAAGTTGTTGGTGGGTAGAATGTGTTCGTGCTGAGCTCGAGGGGTTCCCCAGGGGTGGTAGAGTTTGAAACACTCGTTGCAGAAGTTGGACTTGCAGTCAGCACAGCCCTTAGTGGCCTCCAGGGACTGAGGAGGCTTACAGAAACCACACATAATGGCTACGCTGCCCAGACTGACTGTGTGCCTGTACCTAAAGGGCAGACAGGGGGGCAGGGAGATAAAGGGCAGGGCTAAAGCAATTCCGTAGCAGAAAAGACAGCGAGAAAGAGTCCTTTAAGAAAGGGAAGACTGAGCTCATCTGAGTTTGCCCTGCTCTCTTTTCAGTAGTTAGGAGTCCACCTCTTTAACTGCCTGACCTGGATACATCACTAGCAGCTGCCTTGTTAGTGCATCCTGCGCAGTAAAACATGCACCGTCACACTTTCCTGACCAACACAACCACTGCCTGGGGAGGGAGCAGCTGCACTCATCAAGCTGCTGCGTGTGAAACTGGGAAAGTGCCTATCCCCATAACTCTCACTCCCTATCTCTGAACACTTTTTCAAAAGCAGCTCCTCTCACTTTGATCTTCACTATTTGAACTGATAAGAGAAGAGGATAATTAACATTAAAGGAGGAGTATTTCACTCCAAACTTCCTAAACAAAACTTTTGTTAAAGTTAACCATTTTACCACAGTGCACTGCAGTTTTTGAGCCTTCCCTGCAATCTATTCTCAGATTTAGCCTTGGATCAGGAGGAAAGGAAAGATTCATTATTGAAACTCACTCCAGCAAATGATTTCCTGTCTCATTTATAAAGCAGTACTGACTAAACTCTTCATTCATGCCTTTCCTTAATTGCCTGCAGGATTGGTGATAGGGATTTTTTTTCTAAACCCCTTATTACTTTGTTTATTATTTCACTTAATGAGCTGATGAGGAAATGTTATCATAGAATGAAATAACAACACACCACAATACATGTTTGAGACAGCGGTATCAGCTCTGACTATACCTGACTGCTACAGTGCATATTGTATTTATGTTGTTTGTGCGTATGCGTACCTCTCCACAATCCGCTCCAGTGTAAGGTTGCGGAGGCAGTCTGTCAGGCCTTTCTCTCCGAGCTCCACGTCCTGCTGACAGGAAGGACATGGGAACAGCATGGGGGGAGGGGCGTCCTTCCGCCTCCGCCCTGGGTATGTCCCGCACACTGGGAGAAGAACACAGGTGCAGAGGAGAGGAGGTGGAGGAGAAAGAGACAAAGATAGAGATATAGAGGAAAAAAGGTGAGTGAGTTGTAGAATGGAAGGTTTGTACGGGGTCATGGAGACATAATGAGAGAATTAAGGAAGTCTTGGTTGTCTTTCACATATATTTACAGCATATACAAAGGCACAGAGATAGATAAAGGTTAGTTCACTGTAGAGGAAACACTATTTGCTTACACAAACACACTTTGAGAACACACCTGCTCGACAGATGCTTACTGCCTTTTCTGTCTCCTTGACTCTCTGCCTCTGTGGCCCTTGCTCTACATGCACTTAAGTAAGTAAGTCATGGGATCAATGCATAAAGCTCTGGGTGCACAGCAGGATACTGATGTGTCATCACCTATGAAACTCAAATGCTAACAGGACAGTGGCGTCATATCACACCATCATCTTTGCATTTTTAAATGATGTCACCCTTAGGTGGCTTAATGCTGAGATCAATCGTTTTTTCTCTCACACATGAGCAAAGCTTATCGCTAGACCACTTCCCATCAGTTGTACCAAATACACACATGCACACACACAAAATCTCCACATCCTTCCTCCACCTGTTCTGAGGACCCGTTCCAGGCGGTCTGGGGTCCTGGGTGTGGGTCTTCGCGTCTGTCGCGGGGAGCGAGTGTTGGGTGTGGAGGCTGGTGAGTTGGGTTCTGGAGGGAGGTCCGGAGGAGGATAACCTCTCTGTACCAACACCTCAGCCGCACACAGCAGGCACACACTGTGCTGGCACGGCAGAAGGATGGGCTGCTTCACCATCTCATCGCACACCGGGCAATGCAGCTCCTGTTCCATGCTCTTCATGTCGGACTGGAGAGGGGAGGAGAGGAGAGATTCAAGAAGAGGACTGAATGAGGAGTCAGATTAGATAAAGGCTGAGTCACCAGAATAAATAAAGAATCCAGTGCTCTTTACATTCTGCACCTCCTGTGACCTGAAAAAAAAAATTTATGAGATGTGTAGGAGTCGAGAGAGGGAAGGGGAGCTGCAGCAGACACTGGTTACATAGGCTGATGTTGAATATACATAGCATGAAGGGCAAATATGTTAAAAAAAAAAAAGAGTTTTCCTTAACTCCAGGTGCAAGCCAGTCTCCCTTGAAATGACTTGAGTGCTCTAGCTTGAAAAATGCAGAAGCCAAGGATGCCATGGTTTGGTATCCGAGTATGAGACGTTTACGCAAGAGGGAGGGACATTTTTCAAATCAATAAAATGTGAAATATAATTTTTTTTCCTGCTCAGTTTGTGGTTGCGGGTGTTACTGATTGTGGAGGCCCCGGTCCACTGTGGCAGCTACTAAGCGCAGCATCCCGTTTCTATGACAACGCGCATCATCTCTGCCTTTTCATCCTGTGCGGCCCGTAAAGGCATCTGAAGCTCCTGTTAGCCAACACATTTTGTTGCTTATAATCACCAAACATCCACTGCTTCATCTGCTACACCGTTTGGGTTTTGTTTATGCTATTTGTGGCCTTGTTTTTAAATCTCCACCCACAGTGCTAAAGCCTCGCCAAAACCTCTCTTTGATTCAATAGATGCCCCCCCAAAAAGAGGAATTGCCTCACATGCCTTCAACACACACGCAACCTGTGCGCGCAGATGTGTCGCGAGGAAATGTGACAAAAGATCATGATCTCGTGTCAAATAAGCACACATGAAATGAAAATCAGGTGATAAAATGAGCGTCATACTCACACTGATGCGAACCAACGCGTCCATGATAGAGGTAAAGGTTTGTAACTCCGCTTCTGCCATGCCTCCGCGATGCCGGCGTCCCTGCGATGCAACAACTACAGCCTTTTCTCTCTTGGAGACCGAGGGAAAGCAACCGCTGGCCTCGGCTGGTCGTTTTCTGAGCTTGCTGTGTGCTGCTGCGCACACGTTGAATCTGTGTCTGTCTGTCTCGGAGCACCGAGCCGAGTCGTTGTAGAAATAGGATGGGGGGGGGGGGGGGGGGGGGGGGGGTGTTGGAAGGGTCTGGTTTAGGCTATATCACAGCCGCATTGCCCAAGGAACGACTGGCAGGTTACATAGTTAAAATGGGTCTTGGGGGTATGATGTTGCAATAGCTATTTAATTTAGTAAATATTTATTTGACAATGTAAAAACATCCCGTCTGGTCTCACTAGATTATTCCTATAATAAATGTTGGAATATTCTTATGAGACTAAAATATTTTTTTTTTTTTTTTTTTTTGTCTGTTTCCTCCCAGCAGCCGAGACAATCAGCGGCTCAGCTTCACGAGATGAGCCTCCCGGTTGTCCGCGTCGTGTCTCCGTCCCCTAAAATGTCCACGGGCCAAATTGTTTGTGGCCCAGTTCCCGTCGCGGTCGCCGCTGGGTGGCGGTGCTCGAGCAGTCCGCCCTCAAACGCTGTCCGTGTCCGGAACCCTTTGATCGCTGGTCGTTGGTGACACCGGTCTGTCTTTACAGAGGCACCCAGGTGTTGTCGGTTGTTGTAGCAACCGTCTCTCAGCGCGCAACCGCGTGGAAGTTGCATCTGAAGCTGTCCGTGCTGGCAGTGGGAGTAAATGTTAGTTGAAGCAGCGACATGTCTGATCAGATCCGTTCCTCTGCGAGCTCTGTGTTACCTCGAGTATAGGACTTCCGCCAAGCCGGTTGAGCTCCCACGTACATTTAAATAGCAGAGACTTAAATAACGTCTCGCCAGTGCTGCGCGTTGTGTTTAGTGTATTTCAGTTCTCTGCTGAAGTAAACATTGAGTTGATAAACATGTCGGCCGTCGGCAGCCTTGTACCCGCACGGTTCCTGACTATCATCGCCCACCTCGTCATCGTTATCACCATCTTCTGGTCGAGGGTAAGTTAGACCGGATTAAGTGTCAGTGTGTAATGGCATGAAATACGGAGACGATGTCCCTTTGGAAGAAGAAAAACAAAGGAAGCAATATCTGTATTTCTCACACTTTATTTAAGTAGCTGCAAAGCATCTTCCGATAAGGATCAGTTGGATAAGGTGCAAGTGTTAGGTGCATTTTCAGATCAAGTTCATGTTAACCGATAATGTAGTGTCACCTTATATTTGAACAATTCCCCACCGTCTCTCTGGTCTTTTTGCAAGTGTTTGTGATGCCGAGCAGTTTCACATGTTTGCTCCGCAGGAAAACAACGTGAAGGCTTGCTTACCTTTGGACTTCACGCAAGAGCAGTACGACAATGAGGACAGAAAGTAAGAGGACACTTGACGAGCACATGCACGCACTGTAATGAACAAAGACACAAAAATTGTTTGACTCACACAACCTCTGATGCGTCTGTCTTTGGCTCAGGCTGGTGGTGGCGTTGGCAGTCACCCTCGGCCTGTTTGCTGTAGAGCTGACTGGCTTCTTCTCAGGAGTGTCCATGTTCAACTGCAGCCAAGGTCTTCTGTGTATCCTTTACACTGACAATGCGGGCCCTTCACTGATGATGACTGATATGTGATGATGATGATATAATTGGTATATGTATGAGTGAACAGAAACAAAAAGCCATCAACAGTAATTATATGATATTCCATGGACTGCCCTGGTAGCCCAATGGTCACAGCACATGTCACATAACTGCAGCGTCCCTGGTTTAATTCCAGCCGAGCACTTTTGTTGCTCGTTATACCCGTCTCCCCCTCCATCTGACTCTACCATTTGTCCAATAAAGGCCAATATGCCAAAAAATATCATCTCAAAAATTCATAACATGTACAGTTGTAACGGAGATGTTGATGTGGGGCATGAGATAAGAGCAGCAAGGTTAAATGGCATCTGCCTCCTCGACATAGAACGGGAAGTGGGAATTAATTTTGGCCTAAAATTGATGGCAGTCTCAACATGAGCCAGGAAAATGGTGTCAAATAAAATCTCTTTTGAGAATCCCTCAAAATATATTCAAGTATAAAAAGAGATGAGCAATATTTAAAGTCATTCTAGTCTTGAGTTACAATTCCATGACTCCAAACTCTTGTATGTTCGCCTCTTCGCCTGCTATAGCAACAGGAGTCCATGCCAGTGCCTCAGTGGCTCTGCTTTTCTTTCTATTTGAGCAGTGGGAGTGTGACATCTACTGGTGGATCCTTGCAATCTGCAGGTTAGTGTATATATACTTAATATTGTGTGTTTATTTCTCCAAAAAGAGTTTTTTTCCCTGACAGATATGGCACCCAGCACTGGCTGTCCACTGCAGCGCATCTGTATCCTTGTCTTTCTTTGTGTTTGAGAAATGGGAATGCTGGACATATTGGGTTATTTTTGCCCTCTGCAGGTTAGTGTGTGTGTGTGTGTTTGTGTTTGTTTGTTTGTTGATGTGCATGCATGCATTAGTTTGCAGAGAGCAAAGTGAAGGAGCCTCTATAAACAATGAAGTAACAGTGAGCATGAAGTATGAATGCATGTAAGTACTGTGGCTCCTTCTTCAGTGGCTGTTCCTTAATTTCTGTCTCTGTCTGTCTCTCCCTCTAGTGTGCTACCTGCTTTTGTGGAGATCATTCTGTTTATAGCTGTTTTTGGACTGAAGAAAAAGCCATTATGATCGACAGTCCCACTGTGACATGCTACAAGATGGTCTGGATGTGAACATCTGTCTCATGTATCAACACACACTGTAGCTACAGAAGGTCTGTGATTCCCTAATGATGTACAGAAATGAACTGATTAACAGTGTTCAAATGATTTATGTGCATACTCTGCACCAGCAAACATCAAAGGAATATACAAATCGCTCTCTGTCTGTAATGTTTTTTTTATATTTTTATATATTTCGGTGAAATAGCTTCAGAAAAAGCATATATGTTATTATGTTTTAACAGGTCCAGAGTGGTTAGTTTGTTAGTTAGTTAGAGTGCCAGAATGTCGGTTGTAGAAATAAGTGCTAATCTGTCAGCAAACATTGATGTGGTTTTCTGTTGTTCTCAGTCTGTCTTTCAAATTTCGATTGTGATCCCAAATACATTTTATACAATTTTTTTCTCAAATTGTTGATAGTTGTCTGTTCTGTTTGCTCTGAACCCTCTGAGTCTATTTTTGCGTCCCAGGTTTTTTTTTTAACGTGCATGCCTCGTACAAATACTGTTTCCTTCACCCAGATTTGCACAACCAGGAACTTAATCCAATGTCCATTCAAGCTTTTGAACAGTGGAGGTTGTGCTGTAGTACAAAGTCTTTTATGTACCGGATGGAAAGCAAAATGTCCATGATTCTGCAAAACATTAATAAACAGTATATGTGTTATACAAACAATACTAACTATTATAAACAAAGACAAAAACAGAAGAAGAAAACATTAAATGAAGATGGCAATATGCTCATTTACAGTACAATTCTTATTACTGCAGGATTTAATGGTTTAATATACAGTTCAGATTTGTCATGAAAGAAAAAACAAGGCTTTCATTGAATAATATTCACTGCAATGTAAATTAAATAAATTAAACTTAAAATTAATTTATGGTTAGGCAAAAACTTGTCAGTAATACACTTGAAAACATTTAGTATAACGAAAGTGCCTCAAAAAATGATATGACACTGGTTCTTGTTGAGCAGTGGAGAAGGAACAAAGAACATTTACATCTTCCTCCAAGTGCTTTATGAGATAAAATTCTTTAGGTATTATGAAAAAAGGCCTCCCTTTATTGGAAATTGTCAGAGAGTAGAAAGATTTTTCTCTTGGCTTCTATAAGTAACTTCCTGTGTGTGATGACAAGAGGTAAGGAGATGACCTCCTTTAAAAAATAAAGAGAGGGAATCTCTAAATTCCTCACATTGTCTGTAAATAACTGCAAAACATGTTAGGATTAAGATAAATGTTCCACCAGTGCCTAGTAGAAAGGAAACTGCAACAGGAAAACTGAAACAACGGACACAATTACCATCACTAATAACACTGCGGGGGACTTGTAAGACAATTCCCCATCACACGAGCGCAGACAGACGTTGGACGCACTGAAAGCATGGATGTGCAAAGAGAAAAGCACCTGTGACCATCATGGATGGATGTTTTTTTTTTTTTTTTTTCCTTTATTATTACAGTACAAAAAAGCATGTTCAAATTCAAGTTACAAAATTTGTTACAGTCAGAACTGAGCGACAGAACAACAGTGTAAAGTAAAGCAATGAAAATAAATAAAAAAAAAGTAAAATAAAATAAAATAAAAGGGGATCAATCAAAGGTAAAGGTTGATAAACCGTCATATAGCATTAAGGCTTTCTTTGACTTCATAAGTTTTAAAGAATCAAAGTAAAGGTGCAGTTCTTTCAGAAAGATGTTAAAGAGTGGGGTAGTTTTTAAAAATTTACACTTGTGCATCATGGATGGATGTGACTGAAAAAGACTTCTCTTCCGCCCCTCGCGACTCCGCCCACCGGTCCCACCAGTTTTTCGGTCCGGGTGCTGAGGTTTTCAGTTCCTAGAGCCGGAGCGTGCAGCTGGCTCAACGCTGTCCCTAATTCACCTCAGTTTCATTACAAGGAACTCTGATTTCACATCGAACCATGGGTATGTATCGCACGACTGATTCACCATTCATGTAATCCGGGCGCGTTTGTGTTTGCATCGATATTGTCAGATATCGGCGTCCAGTTCCGTGGTCAGGCTAGCTCGCTGCCGCTGACGTTTAGCGACACATTACTCTGTCAGATACAAGTCCAGCCGCAGTTTTGACTGTATGCACTAAAACATCAAGGGTATACATGTTTGATGATGCTGTGTTTTTAGAGCGGCACAGCAGCCGGACTTTTTTTTTTTTTTTTTTGCAGCCAGCGTGGGTTTTTGCAGCTTGGAGCTAACAGCCACTTGTCGGAAACCTTTCCGAACGAACACTGACGTGGCGTTATGTCATAAAGAGCTGGGTGTCTAAACTGGTCCACTGAAGTTGATTTTCATTCCCAAATTGATGACATTGTAACGTCAGTTGCGACGACATGCAGCAGAAAGCCTGTTTTATACTTGATCGGACCATCTTCGGGCAAACCTCGCTGGTTTAAAGCTATTAGCTGAAGCGAACCATTGGCATATTAATGTAGTCTATGTCCTGTGTCTCGTCTGTAAGCGTCTTGATCTTAAATGTCTTTAGTCATGATGAGGTCAAACGGATGAAAAGTTTAGCTACAGCTGCAGTGTCCCGTCCGTCTAACTGGTCTTTTCAGTTGTATTACTGCCCCACGCTGCCCCATCCTCGCCTTAGTTTCTCTTGATAGGATGCCTGGCCCTTGCGAAGGACTTTGAATTGCACCTGTGTTTTGAAAAGCGTCTTACAATGAAATAAAACTCGACCGTGTTTGCCTTGCAGCGGTCAACACAGGCACCTCTCTAGTGCTGTCCAGTCTGCTGTCAGTGCTGGTGTTTGCCGGGATGCAGATGTTCAGTAAGCAGCTGGGATCCACTGAGTGGCTCACCATCCTGGGAGGTTTCCTGGGCTCAGTACTTTTCATCTGCTCCCTCACCGTATCCTGTTTGTGGCAGCATGGGTTGCACTGCTTTAATCCATTTTACTGATAATTCATCTACAAGTGTTTCGTGCATTGTGTCATCCCAGGCTGCTGTTTTATTTTGTGAAGAAATTCTTAAGCAAAGTGTTGCATTGCATTGTTTTGCCTAACTTGATTTCTCTGAGTAGCCTTGTTTCTTGTGTGCATGTAAATGTATAGATCGCAGTGAGGAGTGTTCCACCTTAACTTTATTTCCAGGCGTTTAATAATCTGGAAAACCTGATTTTTGGAAAGGGATTCCAAGCCAAGATATTCCCAGAGAGTAAGTGATGACAGCACCCAAGTCAAATTCATGCATTCAGCCCACAGTGTGTCTTTTTTGCTTACATGTTGTTGAGCTTTATATTTCTCCTCTCATTTGCTGAGTCAAGCGTCAGCTCAGTTTACTTAGAAACATTCTTGATTATTTAAGCATATCCGAACATGACCATGCCTGCCTTTCCTAAAAGGAGTTTAATACACACTTTTAATATGCAGTTGGTTAGTGATTTTAATGCATCATCTTACAAACAGTAAGTACTTTATCTGGGTTTACTCCAAAATATCAGTGATTTAAAATATAATTTAGACTCTGCTCCTCACTTGTATTAATCATTCTTTCAACTTGCAGTTCTGTTGTGCCTGTGCCTGTCCCTGTTTGCCTCTGGTCTGGTACACCGTGTCTGTGTCACCACATGGTATGTGGCAATACCTCTGCAGATCACAAATACCTATTTAAACTTCATACAACATGGTTAAAAGTAGTCTCTAAATGTATTTTAATGTGTAAACTGTACTTATTTGCTTTGCCTTTCTTTCCACTCCAGCCTGATATTCTCCCTCTTTGCACTGTACTACATCAACAAAGTATCTGCCGCTCTCTACCAAGCAGCCGCTCCCGCAGTAACACCAGCCAAGGCTGCCAGCAAGGGCAAAAGGAAGAACTGATGAATCTGTTGGATCCCACTTGCATCCAGTGAATCAGTCAATATTACCCAAGCTGTGATGGCCAGTGCACGTTTTGTCACAATTATTTCTTAAACCCATGACCCTTGGTGTTTTTCAACAGGCTTTTTAAAGATTTGGTTTGGGAATATTGGAAAGTGATGATCAGTTCGGTGACTACAAGTGTTTCTAACCATTATGATGACATAGTTATTTTTTTTTACAGTGATCTTGAATTTGATCCGTTGAGAAATGTCCCTGGTATTTGTAAGGACGTAAAACAGCTATCTACATTCCACTGATAACGTTTTCCTGAGCACTCATTTTACACTGGTTGCAAAGAGATTCATGCATCCCGTCATGTTATTTGTGTATTCATCAACACATCAAGTTGCTTTTTTGTTTAATTCATTTTGTAATTAAACTTTGTAAAATACATTGAATGTGTTTTATTCTCTCCGTACCAGTCATATTCCATTTGACTGGTGCTGTGTTTGTTTATGTCAGTTTGTTCAGGTAGGTGTGGCGGTATCCCAAAATTGTGAGCTGATGGACAACTGTTTAGAAAAAGGCAGTGAGGGATAGTAACCTGGCTAATTTCTTTTCCTCTTCCGCTAATTAATTTGTTTTTATCGGGCAGTGGTGGCCTGAAGGTTACAAAAGAAGGCCGGGGGATACATGTGGATAGGGAAGATAAAATCACTGAGTTGCCATTGAGCAAGGCTCAAACTCTTATCAGTTCCAGTAGAGCTGCTCAGTGGCAAACAGATCAGACTGGTTGTACTGGGCAGCTTCCAGTAGTGACTGTCAGTGTGAACAGGGCGTTCCTGACAAAGACAGTGGGACTTCCTTAGATAAATAAAGGCTTTTAAAAAGATGTTTAATACCGTTTACCTTGTTTTGATCAAAGTGTTAAAGCGATTTCATGCGAGTTGACTGAATCAGAGAGTGCCTGGAAATGATCAATTATATAATTGTAGGACAGATTGTTTTTTTTTTTTGTTTTTCCAGACACAAAGCTGTGGCTTTTGTAAAATGTATGCGGGGGAAACAGACGTAATAGAAGACTGAATCAGAAGAAGCCACCAGAGCATGACAGACCACTCTGGAGCCTAAAGACTGTGGCAGGCACAGGCCTGTCCACACTCTGCATGACCCAACATCCTACATCCTGCGTGTCGGTTTTTTTCTGTGCGGGTGCCAGTTTTTATGGTTTGAATACTATTCACAATCTCAACAACAGAGTCTGAACATAATATAACAGCTTTGAGAGCCGTGGAAGCTGGACCTGGACATCTCTGTCGAGAGGTGACATCATTTTAAAGCTCTAAGGGAAAACTTTGTGAACAACTGTGACGGTGTTAAAAGAAAGTTTGTTTTTTTTTTTTTGCGCTGACGGTCTTGTGGGAAAAACAGGGGCAGGGATGGTATCTGCACAAGACTTCTCCCTCTCTCTCCCTCTCCTCCTCCTCCCATCACATTGGGCGTTGCCTGGCTGACTATAAATTGTGGGGTAAACTTGCAGCGAGCCTCCTCACTCTTCACTGAATCCCTGACCGCAGTCTCGGCCTTTTTTTTTCCCCCCTGCGTCCCGGTAAGTCCATCGTAGTTATCTGAACGCTTTTTTTTTTTTTTTTCCCGCTTTCGCTGTTGCATCGACTTCTTTTTTTTTTTTTTTTCCGCTTGGGTTTAAACGGAAAAAAACGGATCATTTTATTATGAAGATCCAAAAAATAAATATATAAATAAATAAAATCGGCATCTCGGTTTCTTTGCGTGGCTTGACGCGCGCATGCGAGGACACATGCAAGAAGCTGCTCTTTCAGTCTGTGTTGAGCGTGTTTTTTTTCCTGGGTGGGCTGGGGGCATTCTTGGCGCATTACGCATGACTTTTCCACTCGACCTGAGAAGTAGCGGCCGGTCCTCTGCCTGTTATCTTCCCCTCTAGCTGTTTCACCGTCCTTTGTCTTTGGTTTCTGTACCTCGTTTTATTTATTTATTTATTTATTTGAAACCATAAAAGGAGTGAATGGAAGGAAAAGGCAGGGGGAAGAGTGGGAGCCTGGAGATAAGGATTTTTGGTTAACGTGCCAGAAAAAGTTGCGTGATAGTCAAAGAATTCGCTTTGAGTGCCAGTAAAACCAACACCCACATCCTTACTTTTGCGATGTGTGACTCTTTGGGTGAAGCAGTCTCGGAGGTGGGAGAAGTACTCAGATCATTCACTTAAAGTATACATTTGCAATACCACAGTGTACAAAACAACCTTCTTGCGAGAAAAAGTCCTGCATTCAAAATTGTACTACAAAGGTACAAAAATAAAGTACAAAAGTACCAGTAGCTTGTGAATTTCACCAAGGGAGTCTTATTTCTGTCTACATTAATACATCATAATTTATTCGTTGATTATATTTTGTACTATTTATCTGAATCTGCAAATAAATGTATTAAGTAGGATAAAATAGAAATACTCAAGTTAGTACCTAAAAATTATAGTACAGTATTTGAGTACTTGTACCTACTTACTCTCCACCACTGTGTAGCCTACTGCTATACTGCAGCATTATTCATTTCTTAAATTAATCTGCCAATCCCCAACTGTCAATCGGCCATTACAAGATTAAGGTAGGCCTACAGAAAAGTTTAAAAGAATTTTGTTAACAGTCAATTCAATGTTAATATATAAAGTCGGCTATGTCGGCTTTAATGTTGAAAGTGATCTTTGTGCAGATAAACGTCCAAGCCTATTTTATATATTGTTTGGTAAAGAGTATAACTCTTTATGCTTATCTGTATGTAAAATATTATTCTGCACAGTAACTTACAACAGCTGTGAGATAAGCGTATGGAAGAAGAAAGTATATTTTCTGTGAAATGTATACTCAGATTTGTCTTTCCTCTCTTCAGACCCACTTTTGCAGCCATGACTGAGTTGGAGCGTTGTATGGAGTCCCTGATTATGATATTCCACAGCTATGCCAAGGAAGACGGTGATGGAAAGACCTTAAGCAAGAAGGAACTGAAAAAACTAGTTGAGAATGAGTTACCTTCCTTCCTGAAAGTAAGAGTCTGATCTCTCTCCTCAGTATAAATCAGTGTACATATATATACATAACTTTTCTCCCTTAACTTGTCTTCTCACTAATGTTCTTTCAGGCCCAGAAGAACCCCCAAATTGTGGACCATATCTTAAAAGATTTGGACCAAAACAAAGATGATAAGTTGGACTTTGAAGAGTTTCTTCCCCTTGTTGTCGGCCTCTCAATGGCCTGTGAGAAGTGTTACATGCTCAATGAAAAGAAAGTAAAGAAGTGATTGGCAAATATTACAGAAAATAATGATGTTGGTGTTTTTGAGAGTAAGATACATTTGTAGCACAAATGTATGCAGGATTCACAAGTAAAATATACCTTTTACAAGATTTATCATCTTTTCGTCTGTTTACTCTTTTTGCATGTTGGATACAAAATGCATTTTTTTCCTAATGTTTGAGGAAGCTTTCCTCTGGTTGCATATAGCTTTATACACTCTGTGCCATCTTGTACACATTGAACCATTATAGTCAAGAAGAGTTCTACTAATGCCAGACAACTACCTCATAAAGTACTGAGAATATTAATGAGTTCACATCTGAAACACATCAAATACACTTGAATGTTGAATTGAGGCAGCAGTTTTTATACAGTATGTAAATGGTTCAATATGGGAATGTGCTGGTGTCAGATGTGACCTGAATTTGGGTGCAGCACACATGCCTGTATGTCATGAGTTCATGAGTTAGGGGTTAGGGTGTATGCCAAATAAACATGCTTATAAGTGTGTACAAGATATGGTGGGGTTTGCAGGTTTATGGTTTTTGGAGACAGTGGTGCTTCATAGTACTCCTCCAGCGTTCTGTCTGTTCACTGTTTACGTGCATGTTCTTCTTATTATCTCACATGTGGCACTGACAGGCTTTTTATAACAAGTATGACCATCACTAAAGGAACTAAACACTACAGGCACCAACCAACATAGAATTCCACAGATGTTGGTAAGAAAAAAGACATGGCCCACTGCAGAGCCTTAGGTAACAGACCAATAACCAGTCAGTAAGTACATTTTTAAAAGGCCCATATATGTATAGTACATACTGTATATAAGGATAATAAGGGAGATATTAAATGACAGAAAGTGTTTTTAATGTTTAAGGAAATATTATTCCAAAGCCTGTAGGCAATGATTACAAAAGCCCTCTCTGTCTTTTCCACCTGATTCTTGGGATAGTTGGCATTAACCAGAAGAGAGATCTTTCTGTGAAAAGAGGACACATAAACTCAAAAATACATGGATGAGAGTTAGAAACATGCCTATAATGTTGTAAAATTTATGAAAATGATCTTAAAGCCATATCCAATGGGTGTTCAATTTGGGTAGCAGGTTAAAAAGGCCTTTTTCAGGGCAGACATTTTGAGTTGTCACAGATAGTACAGATGTTCTAGTCAAGTGTCCCAGTAAGCCATGACAGTGTGACAACAGAGGTGGAAGAGTATGAAATCAAAGAAGTTAAATAGAATCCAGCCATTATTAGTTTTATCATTTACACATGTGCTTTTCCTACTGTGACAACTCAAAATATAAGTTATCAAATATGCAGTCCATCATTACTGTCGGACAAACCGACAGTACCTTGGGTTGCAAGGTTTGAAGAAAGGTGCAATTTTATGTCATCTGCTCAAAAACAAAAAGAAGGACACTTGAAGCAAGGAACTCATGCAGGATAATAGAGTAGTAGCCCTGGAGCACGCCGTGGGTCAGCTGGTGAAGAAATTAAAATGCCAATGACAACAGAGACAAATTAGAGGCAAACATCAAGGGCAATTCCAGTTACAGGCTACCGCTAAATCCTAAACAAAACAGTGTAAAATATTGCACGGGTCAATCGTCTGAATAACAGAAGGCACCAGCATGATCTGATATCATTTAACAATATTGTTTTAAACTGTTAAAAATGCAGTTTCAGTGCTGGGTCTTAAACGACAGCCTGACTGTAATTTATCATAGGCATTGTTTTTCTCCAATAAGTAATGATTGCCATAAGTTAGGCAGGTGATTTCTCTGGGGTTTTGGAGATGAAAGGGGGTTTGGATGCCACAATAAGACATTGAGACTTTCAACATCAAAGTAAATCATAGTTAAACCTAAATGTACTCAAACTATACTTTTTTGGGGAGGGGTGACTGCAACTCAGCCAACATGTCAGCCTTTACTACTGAACACAGAGATAATACGGAAAATTGGGGGATTTGGTCCTTTAAGCAGGAGGTCATGTATTGTCTTAATTTCTCCACTAGATGTCCCAAAACTCTTACAAACAAATTAGACAGTCTCATGGTTCCCTCAGGATTCCCGGACTTGCTTCTCTCCAGTTCCATCCCCTGTGAGGAAAGACACTGTAAAATGTACACTGTTCATTATGTTGTTGATGATGGTGCAGGTTGCCGTGGTGAATACATCACTGTTGTGCAACTGACCAGCCAAACAGAGCAGAGCCAATTGCATATGTATATTAAGTTTAGTAGTTCCTAGGAGAGCATTTAACTGAAGATTTGTATTTTCTGAGCAGCCATTTTTGTCCACTCCCATGTACAAGTTGTGGGTATAATTTGCTTGCAAAATACACATCACACTGAACATGCCTAAACGAATACCAGTTACCTCCTCTCTACTCTACTGGTTTGTGCATACCAAAATGCAGAGAAACCTGTACCCAACCCATACTTATTTTTTGCAACATGCGACAGGTTATGGCTTAACTTTCTGCTTTTGTTGTGGATTATATTGATACTGAAGAAAACATAGCACCAGGCAGTTGTTAGATTACATTCACTAATTCACTATATATCTTTATACAAACATTTGAGAGAGTGCGAATGGTTAAAAAAAAAAAAAAAAAAAAGGAAGATCGAAAATCTACTTCTATTTTATAAGAAACTTTTTCTAGTCCAGTGTTCATGTTCATGGTGCAGAGTTACCACTGCGTAGGTACAGAACCTCTCCAGCAGTGAAACTGTAACTCATACCCCAACCAGCGGAGTGTGGAAAGATGAACTTTTTTGTAATTAACACTACATGATCCGTCTCTATTTTCTTTTCCTCCCCTGCAAGGAGAATCTGATAGTATTCAATAAGTGAAAGTAATATGGCCAAAGGGAAGAGGGGCTGATGCTGAACAGTTTGAACTGACCTATAAAAGGGACTTGGCAGGGGGCAAGAGAGGGGAAGTGAAGAAGAAAATGCTGCCTTTCCGCTGCCTTGGAACAGACGAGTGGAAAATGGAGGTTTGAGTTACGTAACAGCGGAGCAGGATGAATTGGAGTGACTTGCGTAAGAATCACACATGTTTAGACACGCACAGAAGACACTCACAGAGGCATACTTTGAAACTCATATCCAGCAGGCTTGTAACTGCTGCTGATTTCTTTTGTTTAGTTGAACTAAATAAAGTAGGACATTCACGGATACACTTAAGCTTAACTGTAAAGAATAACAAGATAAAGTAGTCATTCATTTTCCATCTGTTCAAAAAGCCAGAGCTCTTTTAACATTGTGATGGTAGTTAGAGTAGCATGAAGCATTGCTTTGATATTTGCAAAACCTCTTGCAAAGCTGCAAAGAGGACATTAAATGTTGCCATATAACATAGAAATTATTTTTTATTTTCATTAGCAAAACTCTTGGGTGAATACACACACACACACACACACACACACACACACACACACACACACAACACAACACAAACATACATATTGTCTCTAGTTATTTATTTTTTTAGTGCACCACAGCTGTGAGACAGAACTGGTGAAGCTACTTTGGGTGGAGCAGGGCACATTTCCAAGGCATGAATCAATGATGGGGTGACTTTTTTCATTTCTGTTATCCCTTTAGCTTTAGAAAAGAGCTTTAAAGATGTCCACACTGTTTTCAAAAAAATAATTTGGAATAATAAAAAACCCAGGGTTAATCAAATTAAGATTCATATAGACGGAGTGAATGGAGGGCTAAGCCTTCCATGTCTTTATAAGTATTATATAGCCTTCAATACCAGGTATCCATTAAAGTGTGACTACTGGTCAAACGCCAAGGAAGCTGTTTGGGAAGTTATGAAACAGGACATTTTGGACAATATGTACAGTAAGATCTTTGCAGAGGGTTTGTGGTAATCACCCATTAAACAGAAAATGATAATGGACTCCCAGATGTTTTATTATTGTTATATGTCTTGCATTACATAACCTTTGTAACTTGTAACATTGGTTGTCTATGTAATGTGTATGCTTATACCTTTTTGAAAAAAAAGGAAAAAAAAGTATCACTGCTGGGTTGTGTGGGTGTTGTGTACAAGCCACTGTGTGCATCCGACAGTGTATGCCTACTCTTTAAGAGGAGGTGTCCCCCTCAGTCTGACAACAGTCTCATCCACAACAGCTGGTGACACGGATGTGATCTCTCTTCACCTGGGGAACGTGAACTCTAAGGTAAGCACTGATGAAAAGCATTAGTCACCTCATAGTGTAGCTGTAGAACCTCTGACCTTTAAATCCTATGCTGTCTATAAACATTAGTCTTACAATGTATGTCTTTAACTGACCACTCTCAAGACATTTCATATGGTTCAACAACACAGAGTCTGCAAATAGGTTCGTAACTATTTTCTGTTCATCCAGTATGTTTTAAAGGTATTTCCTCCTGCCTCTCTGTTTATTACTCACAATGAATAAAAATCTTTTTCTCCAGCTACAGCCATGGCTCGTCTGGAACAAGTCATTACAAACATTGTTGATATATTTCTGGAGTATGCTGATGATGAAGGCAAGAAACGCCAGTTAAACAAAGAAGAGCTCAAGAAGGTGCTGGAGCAAGAAATACAAAGCCCGGACTTAAAAGTAAGAGATTCAACACACTCACCTTACATAAAAACCTTTTATACTCACCATTCAGGTGTGCTTTTGTGCATTTTATGCTGTTATTTAACTGTATTCTCAAGGATAAAATCGGTGCAGATGACATCGGAGAAGCCATGGAAATGCTGGATAAGAACCACGATGGCGAGGTCAACTTCCGAGAGTTTTGTCGGTGTGTGTGTGTCCTGGCCAAATGCTACTACCAGAAGAAGACAGGCAAGGGTGGCAAGAGAGGGAAAGGCAAAGAACAAGAAGATGAGCAAGAAGACTGAAGAACCACAAACCCTTAAAATGTTTGTAGCACCATAATGGATTTAAAAATATTTTATCCATATGACACATACAGTATGTACAGTATGTGTTATATTTGACACTGCTGACCTTGAAAACAGAAGCTACTGGTATTAGGCCATTTGAACATCTTCGTATCTCTGTAAACTGGTTTTCAAAGAGCTTTCCATTCAATACTCCCTGAAAAATAAATAAAAACTATAAGGTCTGATTTGTTGTGGGCTTCCTCGGCTGTTTATGCCAATCACTACATATGTAGCTGCTAGGTATCTGGTGTCATTGTGTTGAAGGAAACTCATCAAACATTCAACAGACATCACCTGCTATGTTCTCCAGTCCACATAGCACTGTCAGTGCTTCCTCAAAGGAAATATCTGGTCTACTCTTTCCAATACTATTGACTGCCCAATAGTATTGACTGTCCCCAACAGGTTAAAACTTTTATTGGTATCAGATCTTTTCGAATGTCATTAAAGTCATCAAAAATACCTATCTTTTTGTCTTTTCTGTCTTTCTCTCCATCGAAATGTTTCTCTCAAATCACATGAAATATTCCCAGCATTTATCTTGTTTCTCAAAAGAAGTCTCTCTTTAAAAAAATAAGAAATTCTCAAGCCCAGTGGAATTATAGTTTATCATTTATTATAAACGAAAGGCAGGGGGTACTCTGTTTACATTAATCATTAAACTATAGAATTGTTTTGGGGTTTGTTGTTGCCCAATAATCCCTTCAGAAGTTTGAATAGCACTCCTGCTCTGGTCAGGAAAACTTTGGTGCAAACAATGGGAATGTGTCCATACCCCTTTTATATCAGTTTATACTACATTTTCATCCACGTCTACGAAGTGTTGACTTCATAGACACATTCTAACCTGTCTAAAAATAAACATTGATTTCTACTGGTTCTCATTTGGCATCCTCCTGCCTCCCTGTAAGTGCAGTCAAAACAGGTTGCGCAGGTTTACCATTAGTGTTGTACAAAGAAAGACCAGGATTTAAGTCTTTTTTACATATGTAATTGAGCAAAAGTAAATAAAAATGTCTTAATATAGCTAGCATCTAATTTATCAACCTAAGGTCATAACAAATGTGTTAGTCATACAGTTAGGAGGTAGTGTATATCTGTACACTGCTAAGAATATATTCTACAGCTGCGAACAAAGGTTTGTGTTTAGAAGCTCTGAATAGTCACAGAATGTAATTCAACAGTAGAGGAAATGTATTGATGTTAAATCTTTCTGGAGAAGGACTGTTGAATTGCTTCCAATTTGTGCCCTAACCACTCCCTAAATTAGTCACACCCATTAATTGCCCGTGTATTATATACTGCATTCTCTCTACTGCCTGCCAGGTAGAGCAAGTGTATCAAATTACTGTATGTCTAGAAACAAACATGCATTTCTACTGGTCCTCGTGTGCCTTGCCCCTGCCTCCCTAAGTGTAGTCAGAACAGGTCAGATTTGGGTTTTCCACTTGCTGCTAAACTAAAACATGTCACAAACATTATAAAAGTATATCTATCTTCTAATCAGAGTTTTGTAGGACAGCAAATGTGTTAATTTGCTTCCTTTATAGTGATACCACTAAATCTTTGGAGTAGTTTTACCGGCTAGATGGATGACTTGATCACATCTAATGTGAGGAAGGAAACAACATCACAGCTTAAAAAGGGAAAGACCATACTTAATAGATGTAATCACTTCAACCGTAACAAAATATTGTACAGGTTGCCCCCCGTTTTGTTCTTTTTTTTCATTCCATGTGCATAAAAAGACAAAGAAGCCCACATCAAATTAAACTTTTTTTTTATTTTTTATCAGCCAGACACTTCTTTGAAAAACAATTTTTAAAATCAAATAAACAGGCTTGAGTGGATTTACCAGTAGCTTCTGTTAGTGTAGGCAGTGTCTCAGATGCCATTTGTACATTTCTTTTTATGTCTGATTAATCATTTACATTTATGGCCACATTCTTCGCCCTTGCCTGACATCTTGTGATAGCAGCAATTAGCCAAGAAACACACACACTTAGAAAACTCTCCGAAGTTGAGCTCTCCATCGTGGTTCTTATCCACTCTCCCCATGATCTTGTCACAGCCAACTGCACTGATTTTAGCCTGGGGATCAGATTAGAACAGTTAATAGCATGAAACACATCTGAGGTATGTGTTATGCATAGATGTGCATGTGTATTGAAACTGTATCATGTGAAAGTGATTGTGTTGAGTTTCTTACTTTAATCTCAGCGCTTTCAATTTCTTTATCCAAAAGCTTCTGGAACTCCTCCTTGTTTAACTTGCCGTCGCCGTCAGCATTCTCCATAAACACTTCCACAATGGTTTTAATGGCCTGTTCAAGACGAGACATCACTGTAGCTGGACAAAAAGATTGATATTGACAGGAGTTAATGCTTTTAAAACACAGAATGAAAAGAAAATACAGTTGTTGCCAAGATTTTTTGCAGACACTATATTCTGAAGTCTTATAAAATGTCTTGATATTGGTAAATTAAATAAATTTGCTGTTAGATTAAAATGTACAGTTAAGAACTAAACACTATGAAGGTGCTCAGTGCTACTTGTGTTTGCAGTAAGGCATTACTCTCAAGTTTTAGATTAATAATAATACTGCCAGACAATATTTTGTCATTACATCTGTAATATTATAGATATTTTTGCACTTGTCATGCTCAGTATCTGAACACATTGCAGCTATTTGTATTCCTCTCACAAAACTCACTCCCTCTGTATTTTACTTTCCATTGAGACTCACCTTCAAGTTCACGTTCACCAGGTGAAGAGAGATCACGTCTGTGTCACCAGCTTGGTCCAAGATGAGACTGATGTCAGACCGAGGTGAAAGCCTCTTTTTATAAGATTAAACACACAATGTCAGACATACTATACAAAGAAACACTCGTAGTGATTCATGTACTGGACATTTGGTCCACTCCTCACAAACCAGCTTCACCGGCCCTTTTGTTCTATAAATACAGGATTTATCTTTGTTCTGAATATAGAGTCATGTTTGTGTTGTCTATAGAGAAAAGTTTTTTTATTTGTTGACTTTGAATACATGTGCAGGCGCTGATCCGTGAAGTATTTTGTTTTACAGGTGCAGTATCTAAGGTGGGGAAATACAGATGGAGGTTATTGTTGAGAAAATGTGTAGGAGTTGCATCCCAGCCCAAAATGTTGGGAATAGGTCATAACCGTGTAAATGTATACTCATAGGGCAATCATTAATTGTATTTATTTTGTAATTCATTTGTTTCTTAGTAGTATGATATGTATGGTACAATACCTACATTTTTGAATGTTTGTTTCTAGCTTGGATTGGTCTGTGCTTTGGGATTGGCGCTACAGCCAATTTTATAGGGACTGTATTATGTTTACCAATTTGCCATGGAAGATTTTTGTTGTTGCTGTTTATACTGCTTCTTAAGATATCATACTGTCATTTGGGATTTCACCTTTATGGACTGAAACACCTGACTAATAATCATATAGCTGTCTGTAGCACTGGTGGATACCTTTGTCACAGTGGCAGACACTAAAGCCCCTTTTACACAGGCGCTGCTACCCTGAAATTGTCCGGACATTTTCCGGACACGGCCTATGTGTGAACGCAAATGTCCGTTTCAGTTGAAGCGGACTTTAAACGGACTTTAACCGGCCAGCTGCTTAGACAATGCATGTTGTGCTGGTTGCAGTGTCGACTTCCAGCAATCAGTTGCTTTCATCCACAGCCGCTGTACTTCACACATGCCGCTGGCGCTGGATTAACACCGCCTGCTAAAAGCTGCATAGTTTTGACGCTCCGCTGCAACGCGCTGACGGCAGAGAGGACTTCCTGTAAAATAAAAGCTGTTTTATTTCTAGTGTAAATCTTGAAAAAACGCTCAATTACAAACCACTTTTTTTGCGAAACGGACTGTTTCCAGGCACCGTGAACGCAGACGTCTCCTGCTGTGTGCTGCACGTGTGAAAGGGCAACTCCGCACATTGTCCGGACTTGATATGTGACAACGCCTTAATTCCTGCGCTTTATTCCAGATCTACCAGAGCTGAGTCTTTGCAGCTGCTCAATCCAGTCTGTGGGAGTATATCAGATATAAGCTCCTTTGTTATTTGTTATCCTTTGCTTTTCTTTGGTTTATAGAATGTTTTGGTTCCTACCTGCTACTGACCAAAGTAAAACATTGAAGAGATTCTGCCTACTTTAATTACTAACATTACAGTATCTTGCAGTTTCTTACATTCCTGTGTTTAAAATTTTAATTTAAAAGATAAATAGACCTCCCAGTCACAACACAACAGAGTGGCACCATGCAAATGTAATATGGCTGCCTCTCCGGTTTGAGATTTAATTGCACCTATAGCCTACTGATCAGTCTACTGATCAACAGTGGTTCAAACTAAAGTCCTGCCTCTGACCGGGTACATAGCCAATCACAGTTCAGGGTAATGGTGCAACAGGGTAGTGCTTTACAAACCCCAGACACGCCTCTGCTCCAAACACATATTTTGGGTTGAGGCTCACCTAGAAAATGTGTGTTCAAAAAAAAAAAAATGTAGCTGCATGATAAATTCTAGCATTGCACAAATACTAGAGGCAGGGGGAAGACAGCCAATTGCAAATTTTCCAAAATGTTGGAAATTTCTTTTTAAGGTATCATCAACAATGACATATATAATCTTTAAATTTTACTTACTGAGAGATTGATACACTTCATTTACTTCGGAGTAGTCCCTTTCATCTTCAGGATTAATTATATGTCTTTGCGAAGTAGACTAGGGATTAGGGTTGATTCATGGTAACCACATTTTTGGTATAACTTTACTTCTGTGGCCAGTGATTATGGGTGCCTTTCTTATTAAATGAATTAGTAATAATGTATTCACATAAAAATATGTTAAGTATCTGTATCGGGAAGGGGGTTTAAAGTCACCATTTGGACTAGCATGAAATCCACTAACTGTATAGGTTTCCACTTATACATATACCTGTTTTCTTCTCAGTAGGCTCAACATTGCAGCTCCTTAATGAAAAGAAGGATTACCCTGCCTTATGATCGACTCCATCTGTAAACAAGACACTTCATAAATGCACTATGACGCTACAGGACCAGTGAAACTGGTTTGTGGGGAGTAGGCCAGATTTCCTGTGTATTATTCACCACATGTATGTTACTTGTATGAATCTACAGGTGTCAAAGATTGTGTGTCTGTTCATATAAAAGGAGGCTTTCCCTTGAGTCTGACATCAGTTTCATCTGGGACCAAGCTGGTGATACAGACAGAACAGATACAGTATGTAATTGTTGTCTAATTCAGTAATTCTTCCTGTTAGAAGACACTGCCAGAGGGATCAGGATCATCCTGATTTTTAGCATCAAAACTATCCTAATCTCCACTTTAGAGTGTTGAAATGCCCAAAAGCAAACATTTGATATGGATTCTGGGTAGGATTGGATTACCAAATCTGTATCCCAATTGTGTAGGTTCATGATCACATCTCCTGGTTTTGAAATACCCAATTTTAAGATTTAATTCTATCCAGATAATTCTGATCTAGATTCAAGGTTTTGAAATATAGGGCCCTGACCACACCTCAGACAGGGAGACGCAAAACAACCTACCGGGGTGTGGTCACTTCCGCCTTTGCAAATGGCTTTGTTATTTATTTTGATTCCCAACGGCCCGTTGTGAGTGTCTTGTAAATTATCTATGGTATCACTGTTGATTTTCCATGTAACATCTGAATTTCTAAGCTGAACTAAACAGAAATAAAGTGAAAAGAAGGGAAGAAAGTCAGGAAGGCACAAAATAGGCAGCAAAAAAACCCATCATAGTCTTCAAGACTGTACTGAATTAAAGTATATAATGTCACACATATTAATATATCATCATTTATTGTTCACGTAATTGATTCCATAAAGGTGATACCATTAATGGCAATAAATATTCTAAACAAAAATTGCTTGACTTATAAACTTGAGGGAGATATCCGTTTGCAATTAACATCCACCGACAGGCAATGAGTTTTTGAACAATTAAAAGCTCCTAAAACACACTCTAAACTCAACAGCAACAGCCAGAAGTTTTTTATAAATGTTGCTTTGTTGGAGCTATTGACAGTTTGCTGCAGTATATGGAGCTCATGAACGTACAAGGAGGACATTATACTGTACCCGCACATGTAAAATGAAGGGTCATATTTAACAATACAGCCTACTGCAAACAGTCCAATTACCTTTTGGTTGTTTTACAACAGCATATTGTCAGTAACCAGCAATAATACAAACAAACAAAACACAGAAACAATTGAAACCAGAGTCAATACAACACAAACAAAGAGACAGAAATGAGAGTTATAACAAACTTGGATTTCATTGTGTTGCACTCTGTGGGTCTCATATTTCCTGGTGTCCAATGGTTACTCATTGTAAACCAAGCTGCATGGTAGCGGCAGCATTATTTTAGCGAAAACCACACTTCAGCCAAGAGAATTAAGTTCCAATTTAGATCATTCCTTTTCAGGGATACATTCAGCCAAACTATAGCTCATAAACTGTAATAAGCTCAACAGGGTTATGACACACTTCTGCACAAGTGTAGCTTGGGTTTTTTGATCAAGCTACATTAGATAATTGCATATCCTGTTTGTCTTCTTTCTTCTTTCTTTCTTACTTTCTTTCTTTCTCATCTTCCTTTATACTGCAGCTGAAATCACACATACACACACACACATTGTTTGTTTGTTGTTTTTTGTTTTGTTACCATGAGAGAGACGGAGAGTACACAGCACACAACCGCAGCCTGTTTTGCCACAAACAGACAGCACTGCTCTAAACAGTACTGTGTACACTGCAGTAGTGTACACTGCAGGATTACATTTGCTCACAAACAAGTTGATTTTAGTAAATCTTTAGCATAGTATACATACTAGAGAACCACCAAACCGTAAAAACCAAAACTGCGCACGTTTGCATGAGTTGCTGTAGTTGTACTTGCAAATAATGATCTTTCACTTGTTCTGGTATAGCTGTGAGAAGTCTCCTAAAAACGAGCAATACCTTAGTCCAGTTGTAGGCTACACAAACAGTAAACTAGAAGTGTACTTAAAATATGCACATATCAGAAACTAAAGAACGGAGCCCTGAAACTACTTTAAGTCTGGTGTTGACTATTTGCACATATTGCTGAAGTGTGTCACACTTAACTCAAATAAATTCCCAATTTTAAGTAAATATGTTAACAAGACTAAGAGTTATGAGAGAACTTATTGTGATAGTGATGTATTTTCCGAAGCGTTCATTTCGATGAATTATTTACAAAACAATTAAAGCGTAAAAAAGAAAACGCGTAGCCTACAATATTATTTAATGTTCATGATAATTAACTGATGTACTGATGTTACTGTAAGTTGCTGCGTGTTGGATAATACTACTGAAATTGCCAAATAACCCAACTGTGTCAGCCATTATGGGGTTTAGACACTCAGGGAGCCACTGACACCACCTGAGTGAATTCACCAGCGCACCCCTCATGTTTTTGAGTTGAAATATCATATATTTGGGGGCTTTTCCAAGCAAATATCGAAATTTGCGATTAATTTGATTAATTAATCAGCATATCATGTAGGCTAATTAGATTAAAAATGTTAATGGATTGACAGCCCTAGTTCCACCATCATATTACAAAGTGTAGGTTGTGGTGAAAAACAATTCAACATAAAGAGTTTACCCTGGCCCTCTTCCTGAATGTGTTCTGAATTAAGTTTATAATGTATTTTCTCATGGTTCTGAGAATATAATTTCCTGAAACCGGATGTGTGGAAGAGTTGAGGAGAAGGTGCAGGTAGTGAATGTTTTGAGATAAAGTAAGGTATGATAAGAGAAGAAATATGTTCTGAAACCAAAGAAAATATCAAGACAAGGTAAAAGCAAGGTCGAAATGACCTTATTGAGTGGCATCATTGAGTGAGATTATGTGAATCCTGTTGATTGCTGTTGATGGTTAATGTACACAAACTGAAATTTTGACTTGATGATGGTGTTGCATTGAAAGTTATGGGATCACCAAAGTTACATTGTTCATCCTCAGGGGGAATTTCACTGCAATTCATACAATAGTTGCTGAGATATTTCACTCAAAGTCCAAAATATCAACCTCATGGGATCACCAAAGTCATGAAGATTTATCACCTGGGAACCATGAGTTTCTGTACAATCTCTATTATTATAACAGATGGACGGATAATGTAATAATCCTGGTGAATTCCTTCAAATCTTTTCCCCTTCCAAACTAAGTTTACAACAAATGGCAAAGTAGAGGAAACTTGTCTTGTGTTTTGTGTCAGGACTGTTTGCTAGTCAAAACTTAACTGACTGTAATGGTACAGTTAGGACAGACTTCCCTTTTAATTAACTGGATAATTCACAAGGACTCTACCACAAGCAGCTGTGCGTCACAAGGAATTCACAAAACACAACACAGTCCAAAACACTGTCCAACAACACCGTCCCTAGAGTGTTTGAATTTGTGAAAAAATCCTGACAGGGAAATTGTCACAATAGTTCTGAAACCTACACCATTTTAGTGGCTGATGTATTAAGCAGATATTTTTTCAGTAGATGTTGCTGATTGTGTGTGCGGAGGAAGGACAGCAAACGTTCTCTACCAGTGAGTCATGGTGTCTTGTGACTCAGTAAAGCTTACTGTTTGATACCACAATGGAAAAATACTTCATAACAAGTACTGGCAGCAAAATGGGAGTAAAAGTACTCCATTTACAGTGGTCTCATGCAGCGTTTAGGGCAGGTAGCGGGCGGGCTTGGAAAGAGGGTGTGTCAACCTCTACTTAAAAAGGAGAGTGTCTGTGCTCCATTCTCAAATCTCTCTCTTTCACCCTCTCGACCTACACAAGTTTTCATACAATTTTGGTAAGTGGAAATTTGTTTTAAAAATGTTTTTTAAAATACAGATTTTACAATTTTTCATTAAATTTTTCTAAATAGTTGATACCAAACATGTAACATTATGTGGCATGAAATGCATGAATGAGCTTTTGGATGTAGTTTGTGTATTCGGTGGAGTGCTGAATCTTTAGGAATAACACATGAATCTATGTCAATCTAAAATTATAGCAATTATAATTTGAATATTATAGTAGATATTTGATATGGAGCAAAACATTGTGAAATTGATTTAATTCAGAAAATCAAGGCTACCCAGGATTCTGGGGAAAACCATATAAAATGATTAAAAGTTGTTTAAAAAGATGTACAGGCATGCAGAAGGGTGGAAAAAATGAGAGGAACTGAAAATGAGTGAGTGGGGACAGAGTGTGACAGTACCGAGCCAGAGCCGTTGAGAAGGAAGAACCAGTAGTGTGGGGAAGCAGACTGCTGAAAGGCAGGAAAGCATTTAGATGCCTTGGATTGTTCTAGAAAATTCAAGACTTAGAGGAAAAGGAAAATCAGAATTTTAGCAAGAATCAGTTCTATTCATGTTAAATGTGGATGAGTGTTGGGCAGTAACGTTCCTGATCTTAACAAGCTGTTCATCCAACCCCTCCCAGTCTTTTAACTGGATGTCTCCAGCAGAGTCCAATCCATGTGTTTAAATGTAGCACAAAGCATTACCATATTATTGCATAAATAAACACTGGACTACACAGTCAACAGTATTTTCTCATTCCAGCCATCATGTCAGGACTCATAACGGCATTGGCGCTCCTCAGGGCTACGTTTGACGAGTATGCTGGAAAAGAAGGCGACAGTAAGACTTTGACCAAAGCAGAACTCTCCAAACTGCTCCACAAAGAGGTTACTGGGGAAGTAAGTAGAAAAGAACAGAGAGCTGTGAGTGACTCGTTGACATATTGTTGATGTTTTACAATCTACCTAAAACTCCAACTGTTTATCTTTCTCAGTCCCTAAACAAAGATCAAATGGAAGAATTCTTCAAAAATCTGGATGTCGACAAGAATGGTGTTGTTGATTTCACGGAGTATGTCACTTTTGCAGCAACCTTGAGTGTCTTGATGAGTCAGGAATAAATATTTTGGCCACATTGCTTCAGAACCTTCTTGCCTTATTCAATTTGACTAAATTAAAAAAAATGAGCGCTCCAACTTTACCAGTACTCAGTCACATCTATTAAATATATATGTCATTGTTCTAAGAGGAAAAACTTTGTCAAACACACAGATTAACCATATATGTATGGGTTATGATGTGGTCTTGCACTTCAAATGTACTGACTTTGAGTGTGTATCACTGATTTTCAATGTCAGAAGTGACTAATAAAAGGCAAAAAAAGTCTGATTTTAATGAATGTTTTGTGTCTGTTTCTAAACAAAATACAAATATTGTGCTAACTCACACACCTGACCCTCTCCACTGCATATCTACAAGGCAGAAGCCAGAGGCAGAGGCCTTTAAAATACAACATAATCTGCCTTTTCATATAACATCTTTACTGAAACGGCACATTCATATTGTCATTGTTGAGATACTTTACACATAGAACAGGTATGTCTTAACCACGCCCATAGGCTCTGATACCATGTCAGGATTTCATTGGCCAACTCCAGGACAGTTACACGCATGAGTGCCTATACAAGTGAAAATTTAAACATAGGAGTTCAGATTCTTGTTCTACAAGTTGTCACATCAAGTCTACAAGCTCTTGCATTCTGCAACATATTTACCTTCATAAGAGGCAACCAGGTTTAGATCTGCACTCATAAAAATCTGGGCATAAGTTTAAAACTAGAGTGGCTTACATGAATAATGTACAAAATATATCTCCAAACCTTGTAAGCAGCTCATTACATCCCCATGAAACTGAGATGATATCTTGAAGTAATCTTCACGCACATGTTTGTAAAGATTTCAGTAATTATACTGTGTCCTCATACTGTGTGTTTACCACTGGGTTATCCACCACAGATGCTTTATACAGCCTTTCCAATGCTGCCCCCTTGTGTTTAGATTTTTCACTCTGAAGTGTCCATGCCACTTATTTCACCGTGGTTTTCTTGTGGCTGGAATCAATTTGCTTATTAAATAAAGGTGATGAACAGTATTTACAGTATTTACTCTATGTATTAATTTAGCCTGTATAAAACGTGAATAAGATGTGTCCAAAGCCTCACAGCTGTCACCTCACAGCTGAAAAAAAGATAAAACAGGAGCCACTGCTGTTAGGGGGCCCCTACTGATTGCACATGTCCTTCCCTCTGTGTTTGACCTGTCACTTGCACAAACTGCACATGGCAGCTTCTTTATTTTTCCAGACACCCAGAAACCAACCAGTTCTAACTAACTCCTGTTCTGGAATAAAACTAGATTTAATTTAATTTAATAAATCAAATTATAGTAAATACAACTTATTTAGGAAATTTTTACCATTTGAGCAAAACTATATTTTGACACAAGGCTCCTCTACAAGACGAGGCCTAAAGATTATGGAAAAATACAGCACCTGTGTTAGCTTTGCAAATTCCTTGACAATTTTGAAATTAATCAGATATGTATAACCAGTTGACACAAATTGAACCTAGGGCTTTTGGGACTCCTGGACATCTGGTGTCTCAGGGCAGGTCACTGCTTTACATGATTGATAATTCAGCTTTGATGGCAGTGTCATCTTTATTAATTTGATTCAGTAATCAGATAAGGCTGATGGGAATATAATTTGTTTGCCAGTTATTGGCATAGGTTATTGGTCATAAACTAAAGTACTGAACAAATTAAAATCTTGACCTAAGGATGGTGCTATATGGAAAGTTATGGGATCACCAAAGTTACATTGTTCATCCTCAGGGGGATTTCACTGCATTTTCAACAATGGTTGTTGAGATATTTCACTCAAAATCCCAAATATCAACCTCATGGGTTGAAATCATGGGATCACCAAAGTCATGAAGATTCATCACCTGGGAACCATGAATGTCTGTACAATCTCTATAATTATGGCAATCCATCAAGTAGTCTATGTGGAAATAGTTCACAGGATAAATCAAAACCTTCACAAAAGTCAGACAGAGACAGATAATGTAATAATACTGGTATATTCCTTCAAATATTTCCCCTTCCAAATTAATTTTACAACAAATGGCAAAGTAGAAGAAACTTGTCCTGTGTTTTGTGTCAGGGCAGTTTCCTATTCAAAATTTAACTGACTGTAAAAGTGCAGTTAGGACACAGTTTGGTTGAGAATCATTATAAAAGTAGGTTTGTGATGTGGGTGATGTTTTTAGACTTTCCTTCTAATTAACTGGATAATCCAAGGACTCTTCCACAAGCAGTTGTGCATCACCAGGAATTCACAAAACATAACTTCTGTGTGGGCATGCAGGTACTTCATGTTACCATGCATAAGTCAAGACAATACCCCACTTGGGCTAACCCAATCTGGACAGAGCTGCGTATAACATGCAGCATAACATGAATGTTTGCATTATGTGTCATTATCTGTGGAATACCTGCCAGGGTTACTGACTGCATTCCACTTACAACATGCATGTAATTCCACTATTTGAGCATCATTATGCAAATATTACTTGTAGCTTTCCCACACTGGTATTGCTGGTATGGAAAGAGGGTGTGTCAACCTCTATTTAAAAAAGATAGTGTCTGTGCTCCATTCTCAAATCTCTCTCTTCCACCCTTTCGACCTACACAAGTTTTCATCCAATTTTGGTAAGTGGATATATGTTTTAAATTTTTTTTTAATATACAGAATTGACAATTTTGCATTTAATTTATCTAAATAGTTGAGCTCTTTAGGGTTAATATATTAATTTATGTCAAGCTTAGATTATAATAATTATATTTTGAATATTATAGTAGATATTTGATATGGAGCAAAAATTGTGAAGTTGGTGGGAATTCAGAAAATCAAGGCTACCCAGGTTTCTGGGGAAAACCATATAAAATGATGAAACATTGTTTAAAAAGATGTGCAGGCATGCAGAAGGGTGGAAAAAAATGAGAGGAACTGAAAATGAGTGAGTGGGGACAGAGTGTGACAGTACCGAGCCAGAGCCGTTGAGAAGGAAGAACCAGTAGTGTGGGGAAGCAGACTGCTGAAAGGCAGGAAAGCATTTAGATGCCTTGGATTGTTCTAGAAAATTCAAGACTTAGAGGAAAAGGAAAATCAGAATTTTAGCAAGAATCAGTTCTATTCATGTTAAATGTGGATGAGTGTTGGGCAGTAACGTTCCTGATCTTAACAAGCTGTTCATCCAACCCCTCCCAGTCTTTTAACTGGATGTCTCCAGCAGAGTCCAATCCATGTGTTTAAATGTAGCACAAAGCATTACCATATTATTGCATAAATAAACACTGGACTACACAGTCAACAGTATTTTCTCATTCCAGCCATCATGTCAGGACTCATAACGGCATTGGCGCTCCTCAGGGCTACGTTTGACGACTATGCTGGAAAAGAAGGCGACAGTAAGACTTTGACCAAAGCAGAACTCTCCAAACTGCTCCGCCATGAGATTCTGATGAGAGCTGTGAGTGACTCGTTGACATATTGTTGATGTTTTACAATCTACCTAAAACTCCAACTGTTTATCTTTCTCAGCCCATAACCAAAGATCAAATGGAAGAATTCTTCAAATGTCTGGATGAAGACAAGAATGGTGTTGTTGATTTCACGGAGTATGTCACTTTTGTAGCATCCTTGAGTGTCTTGATGAGTCAGGAATAAATATTTTGGCCACATTGCTTCAGAACCTTCTTGCCTTATTTAATTTGTACTAAATGAAAAAAAAATTAGCGCTCCAACTTTACCAGTACTCAGTCACATCTATTAAATATATATGTCATTGTTCTGAGAAGAAAATCTTTGTCAAACACACAGATTAACCATATATGTATGGGTTATGATGTGGTCTTGCACTTCAAATATACTGACTTTGAGTGTGTATCACTGATTTTCAATGTCAGAAGTGACTAATAAAAAAAAAAGTTCTTAATGATGTGATGTCATCAAAAATTAACCATTGGGATAATGAAACTTATTATTTTGTAAGAATGTTGAATTTAGGGCTGCAACTAACGTTTATTTACATGATCAATTAATCTGCCAACCATTGTCTTAATTATGGTCTTAATCGAGTAATCTTTTGGAGTATAAAATGACTTAAAATAGGGCGGAAAAGCAATTTATCACAATCACTATTCCCTAAAGCCCAACATGACATCACTAAATTGCTTGTTTTGTCCAAACAACAATGCAAAATTGCAAAATATTCAGTTTATGTTTCACATAAGACAAAGAAAAGCAGCAAATTCTTACAACTGAGAAGCTGGACGTAAAAAAAAAAAAAAAAAAATGAATTAACATGTACAGCTCACTAAATAGGTGCAACTATTTCATATTTCACAATAAAGAAAAAAAGAAAGTCTGAGAAAGAACACCTGAATACAATTATGTGGCCTACCCAGGGAACTCGCCGATGCGCACTCGACAGGAGTCTCCACTGACACACATGGAACGCGTCCGGGGGCGGTCTCGCCAATCATCGGCTTCCCTCGGCTTTTCCCGGCGCTCTCGGTCAGTCAGCTAGCCGAGCTGATTAGCCCGCTGCTACCAAGCTAATGTTTGTCGGATTTTTTTTTTTTTTTTTTTTTTTTTTTTTTTTCATCGTGAGCCGAGTCGGAGTGGATGATACAACCAGAGTAGGAAAAACATGGCGGACGTCGAGGGACAAGGAATTTGTTCACCGGTCCCCCCGTTGCCTCACCCTTCGTCTCGCAACTGCTGCGGTAGCGGTAACGTTACACCGGGAACCGGCGGCGGCGGCGGCGGCTGCCAGACGGCCACCACCGTTACTTCAGGCCCACGGCTCGTCCGAATAGTGAAGTCCGACTCGGGCTACGGGTTCAATGTTCGGGGACAAGTCAGTGAGGGCGGGCAACTGCGGAGCATTAACGGGGAACTGTACGCCCCGCTGCAGCACGTCAGCGCCGTCCTGCCGGGAGGTGCCGCCGACAGAGCCGGCATCTCGAAGGGGGACCGGATTCTTGAGGTGTAAGTGGCTACGGTCTTAGCTTCACCCAGAGCGAATCACAGTCAGACGTCCAGGTGACTTCTTTCCTCTCGGGGTGCTTGTCGGGGGGAAAGTGAAGGCAAGGCGGACCTGCGAGCATCGTTCGCCGCCCCCCGACTGGGGACCGGTGTCAGCCACCGGAAAGCCCGCGTGTGCGTGCACTATCACGCCGGTCCTGCGAGGCAGAGTAGCCGGTCACCCTGATGAAAGGAGAGTCTGTGTGTTGGTCAGGGAGGGGAAAAAAAAAAAGATCCCGGGATCATTAGGAATTCCCGTCACACTGAAACCTATTCCACTCATCCACAGCATGCCAAATATTATCAAGTCAGCCCTTGTGACATGTTCATATGATGGTAGCCAGCTGCAGTGTGTAATATTTCTGCATTGCACGCTGCATCTAGTGCAGCTTGCTTTGCTTAAATGAATTAGGAAACAAGGTAAATCATTGAATTTGGTCAATTAGATACACATGGTTTTGGATGTTACGATGAGTGAGCGCTGATGTGTGTGCTGCACTAGATAGAGTGGTAGAAGTGGTCGTCCTCGCTGGGACATTAGTATGCATGGAGATGGCTGGCTGATGTTAGGCTCTGTTGCTATGGCGAGGAACATGCAGCATACAGCTCAGCATCAGTACTGGTGCTTCAGTGTGTCTGTTTGTGTGGAAAAAAGGTGATGCAGAATGGGACGGATGCCTTTAGTTCAGTTCTGATTGGCTTTGCTCTCTAATATTCAGTATCTCATTGGCTGGCTTTTGCAAACTGCTTTGTTAATGGATGGCCTGCAGTAACCTGGCAGTTTGTTGACCCCATTATGTCTATGTGCACGTGTGCAAGCATGTGGCTGTATGTAAGCATTTTTGTATATTGTATACAAAAGACAGCGTGCTATCCCTTTGTATTTCCTCCATGTGTCACTTATTTTGGTCAGGTTAGGCCTTGGATTATTGGCTTTATCAGTCGTGATGAATATAATGTTTGTGTTCATGTTCATGCTCACCCGTTGCCCTAGGTGTTTGTCTCATCTACTGTGTCTTCCATGCAGCCCATGACAGGCCCAAATATGACTAGATCTTTATACATTCATTGTTGTATTTAGCTGAAGATTTGACTTTGGCGCATGGCGCCTCTCTTCCTTCCTGTCAAGGCACAGTATGTACACAGTAAGTAAGTATACACACAGTGGAGTGCTTGCGCACCAGCTGCAGTGGTATAGAGCATCTGCCATTCTCTATGCAATCAATACTTCTTTGCACATTTACAAACAACTGCTTCTGAGAATTTGATGCAGAATAATTTATAGTGCTATACACATTATTTCAGATTCCTGCTTGATGATAAAGACTGTATTATGATAAACACTCAGAACAATACCCTATATCTCTTTAAGCTGTATATTATTGTGGCAGATTTAGCTTTGAGTTTTAGCATGTGTGTATCTTTCCTTGTGTATGGGTATGTGTAAGTTAGTGTACATGCAGTGAGTACAAAACATAAAACTCTCCACTCCTCAGGAGTGATATAAAATAATAAATTACTTATTACCTTGAATTATAAAGATAAAAGGACTGAAGATATGACACACAGGAAAATGTCTCTTAAAAACTTTTTTTCACGCTCAGAAGTGCTGATTGTGCAAGTGCAAAGGCCACTACATCAGGTGCTTATTATGTAGTCATAAAGCTGTTAGAATGAAAAAGCTGCCAAAATGCTTAGTCTGTGTTTTGTGTTGTAGGAGACATTTGTTCTTTCTCCCACTACACCTGCAAGAGGGTTTTATTCGTGTCTCTCCTATCGGTCTTTGCTTATTTCTACCTACATAATCATCTTTCCTCCCCAACACTAGTTTCAGCTTTGCTATGTGCGTCCTGGCACAGAAGGCTTCCTTTCACTCGCTTGCATGTTCATGTGAAGTTATCACTTGCCATTGAGTTATTGGGTACTAGAGTGCTTGTACACACTAAGCTTTAGCCCTTGTGTCACCCTTTCAACGTCAGCCATGAGATAATGGCTGACATATCAGATCAGCAGTCACAAGATTTGTCTGAAGCCTAAATATGTGTATTATTTAGATTACAATTCTTTCCATTTTTTTTTTTCGTCATTTTCCCCGTTCCATTAATCCTTCCACTTACCTATGCACTGTTGTCTTCGTCACTGCTAAATCCACTGTTGACCTGGGGAGGGAGTACACAGATTCATAAAGTTTTGCCAGCTGAGTTCACCAGTGACAAGGATGTGATCTCTCACTGGCTTTCCACCTGTGAACACTGCCAGCTGAGTTCATTGTACATGGACTCCCTGAATAGTTCTCATCAGGAAGTAATGACAAAACATTTGTGGGTCTCTCTGGATATCAGTCGAAGTGAATGAGTGAATGTTCTGAAGATCATATTAAAAATAGGATTAGCATATACAAAACGTTTGCATGCCGTCACACCCCTGAAAGCTATTAAAGAAGCAATTGCAGTTGTATTAGAAGATCAGAGCCTAACTTTGTCTTACTACTTAATGCCACGCAAATTGTGACATTTGAGGCAGCTCTGGCTTCTGTAGTCTTTGGAAGATTTTCAAGTAGACATCAAACCAACTTATGCGTTTATTTGCCAGCTACTGTTTAATTTGCATAAACCCATTACATTAGCACAGAACGTAAAGCACAGAATAATATAATTTACTGAATCTCATTTTTGGCATGGTTTAAATTCTTACCTTTTCTTTGCAAACATACCCATAACATTGGAATTTGTTTTTAAAAATGATCTGAAACAGCTAGAGATGCTGAGGGCTTTTAGAAGAGATGACAGGGCTGTTTTAAGTAAAGTTAACTATAGGTCAGGTCGCTATAGCACTGTCATCAGCACTGTCATGCCTTTGATACATGCCTGCCAAAGGGCACACACCCAGTGTTGCTCATGCTCAGCTGTGATAATGACATAAACCAAAGGTCTTATTCCTGAGAGGGGAAATGAAAACCCTGATGTGATTTTGAAGACAAAGCCTCTTTCACCCTCTGAGGCGCAGTTTCACTTTATAACACTTTATTCACTTGCTGCCATTTCTTTTACAATGTTTGTACTATTTAGGGCTTTCAATAACTCTTACAATCCACTGTGTTAAGAATCTCAAAAATTGTAAGAATCTGTATGCTACCTTTTGTGAACCTTACAAATTTTCATTGTTCTTATCAGTACTTTGGAGAATTGTGTTAATTCAAGTCAATGGACATTTTTGAAGCTGTAGTTATGAGTATTAATGTATTTGTTTGCTTTATGTTGCAAGATGTGTCATGATTTTTACTAGTACTAGTATTTTAAGCAAGATTTATTTATTTATTCCAATATATGATGAAATGCTCTGCATAAGCTAGAAAAACTCAACATTGATGAAAGTGAACTATTGATAGTCTCACCATCTAACTTGTTTTCAACAGTAATGGTGTGAATGTAGAGGGAGCAACCCACAAACAGGTGGTGGACCTGATCCGGGCTGGAGAGAGGGAGCTGGTGCTGGCCGTGCTGTCTGTACCGCCCCAGGAGGCAGACTGCCTGGATCCCGGAGATGACGTTTCAGCCCAGTCCTGCTATGACTACTCCGACAAGCAGGCGGTCCCCATCTCTGTGCCGAGCTACAAACACACTGAGCTCAACCAGGAAAAGTTTGTGGTGGGTGCATAGACATAACAAAGCATTATAAATAACCGTTGTTGTTGTAGTAAAATATGTTTATTTGAAGACCTATTGATTTTAACCCCTTGTCATTGCTTAGGACATTCATATTCATCAATCTCTATCCCTGCACTCGCTCTCTTCCAGGTATATAATGTTTACATGGCAGGCAGGCAGCTGTGCTCCAAGCGTTACCGTGAGTTTGTGATACTACACCAAAACCTGAAGCGGGAGTTTGCCAACTTTACGTTCCCTAAGCTGCCTGGGAAATGGCCTTTTTCCCTGTCAGAGCAGCAGCTGGATGCACGACGCAGAGGCCTGGAAGAATACCTGGAGAAAGGTCAGGGAGAAAAAAGGAGATATAGGGTTTCTATAAAACCTTTGTGAAGTCTGAATGTAGTAATTAGTATCATCCTCTCTGGGGTTTGAAAGGTTAAGTCATAGGGCAGAAGGCCTAGAATTGTCTGGTAGAAATATTGCACAAAGTACATAGCTACACAGGTTTTGTCATTGTATAACCTGTGTTATTTCACATACTTACATACATACATACATCAAAAACCTTCACTTAATATAATTTGTTTGTTATGTGCAGTGTGCTCTGTACGGGTAATTGGAGAAAGTGACATCATGCAGGAGTTCCTGTCTGAATCAGATGAGGTAAAAAAAAAACAAACAAAAAAAAACAACATGTGCATATCTTTTGGTGGTCCTCTGCCTGTGACTCACCATTCAGTTTGTCTGTCCTTCTCATGACCTAGAACTATAATGGCGTGTCAGATGTGGAGCTGAGAATAGCCACGCCCGACAAAACCACGCTCACTGTCAGAGTTCGCAAAAACTCTACTACAGACCAAGTCTACCAGGTAAACACATACACAGGCCTGAATAACTATTTACCATTAGAATCATGACCTTATAACAGTCATCTCGCAAATGTTTTACTCTGTTTTACTTTTTTACCCTCTCTCCTTCTGTCTCTCTCTTTCTCTTTTAGGCTGTGGTTATGAAGCTAGGGATGGACAGTGTAACAGCCAGCTACTTTGCTCTGTTTGAGGTCATCAACCACACCTTCGGTTAGTAAGAACGTGTAATTGAACTTTGAGTTTGTGTATATGCTCCTTTTCTACACTGAAAATGTTTTTGATCTTTGCATTTTGGTTATGACTCTTAAACAGCCATCCTTTTCAAGATAATCTAAAAGAAATACTCGAGAACCTTTTGTGCATTGAAGTTCTTATATGTCACTTCAACCGGCCCTCGCTTTCTCAAGCCTAGTGTGGTACAAGGAAATGTCAGATTTTTTTTCAAAAAGCGACTAAATTAAACTATATCTGATCTTTTTAACAAACTGCACCACTGAATTTATTCGCCATGAACTTTGTTCTCTGTCTGTTACTGCAAAGACAGAAGCAGCAGCACAGTAACAGTAAAAACAGAGTAATAATTGAGGAGAATTTGTGTTTTGCATGCAGTTCAAAAGAGTTTGAAATTGTTTTTTATGCAAAGAATAAATTAAAAGTTGAGCATTTTTTATCCCTCATATGGATATGGAAAAAGTCATTTTAATCATCTGTCAGATCCCTTCTTGAAATTGATCCTTAGTCTTACTTCACTCTGTTGTCACCTCTGTAACCCTTCTTTCTCTTATCTTTGTTGCTTTGTTTTTTATTGCTTTGTAATTGGCCATTTCTTGTTTCTTTGTCAATCTTTTATTATATCCAGGTTCCACCTATATGGAGTGTAGGGAATAAGTAAAAATGTCTTTTTCTTTCTGTTTGGGGAAACACTGTGCTCTACTATTGAGCAATGTTTGTCAGGTTACACCTGCCTAACTTCATTATTTCTCTAGATAGTGTGCTTTTGTTTGCAATACTAGTTATCAGTTATTCAGCTGATTTTCTTTTCTTTTCTTTTCCACTGTACCAACAAAATGAGAGCATCAAGCAGAGCATCTAGTATCTTTTTTGACACATTTTAAACAAACGTGCACAATATCTGAAAGAAATGTCATTCATAACAACAAATTTAAAGAAACTAAGTGAGAGAAACTTTCATCACTCTCTTCTCATCACATAAGAATGGGATGTCACCCTCTCCTGCCTTCCCTCCCTTTTTTCTCTCTTTCTTCTTCAGTGCGTAAGCTTGCCCCCAATGAGTTCCCCCACAAACTATATGTACAGAACTATACCTCAGCCATCCCAGGAACCTGCCTCACCCTACGCAAGTGGCTCTTCACTACAGAAGAGGAGATTCTGCTCAATGACAACCAGCTTGCTGTCAACTACTTCTTTCACCAGGTGTGTGCATATGTATGTCTTTCTTTGTGGTGTGTGCATATGTATGCCTTTCTTTGTGGTGTGTGTATGCATGTATTTTCTGTGGGGCGATTTTAACAATGGCCCTCATTTGGCCTTCTTTGCAGGCTGTTGATGATGTGAAGAAAGACTTCATCAAAGCGGAGCAGAAGTCTTACCAGCTGCAGAAGCTGGCTGAGCAGAAGAAGATGTCCATGGTCAGTCTCTCACATATGGACAGACAAACACACCACAGCCATTCTACTACTGTTCCTGAGTAATGTACACAGACAAAGACGGATAGAGTTACTGATAGTAGTTCAGTGTGTCTTATGTCACCCCATTTTCCACACTTTGGAGAAGTTAAACCTTCCCCGGCAGGTTAATATGCACACCCTATTTTCAGATCTGTTGGGCTGCAGAGGATAACTATAGTGTCTGACTGTACTCTGCTTTATGGTTATCATACATATTGTAATATATGATAAAAACACATTGTCTCTGTCCTCTGCCTCCTCTCTCTCAGTATCTGAGTTTGTTGAGGGGTTGCGAGGGCTACAATGAGATCCTATTCCCCCACTGTTCCTGCGACTCCCGACGTAAAGGCCACGTCATCACAGCCATCAGCATTCACCACTTCAAGCTGCACGCCTGCACCGAGGAAGGGACACTCGAGGCAAGGGCAACTGTTTGTTAGCGTATGTGCCTTTGTATAAACATATTTTGAATGTATAATGGAGTGAGAGTACTTAAGCCTCAGTTTTGTTCCAGAACCAGGTGATTGCTTTTGACTGGGGGGAGATGCAGAGGTGGGACACAGATGAAGAGGGCATGGCCTTCTGCTTTGAATATGCACGAGGAGAAAAGAAACCACGCTGGGTCAAGATATTTACACCCTATGTAAGTATCACAAGGATATTCCTGTACTATTACTATACTGCTGTCATCACTTGCTATATACTATACTATACTATACACTATAATCAGTGTATTGTACTGAAAGTACAGTATAAGTTAAGGAATTTTGGAACAATAACTCGTGGAAAATTAAAAACTGATAATGTAAAGGACAGTTATCTTCAGTTTAGGTGATCTCCCTGTTAAACGTGTCATGTGGTCAGTTTTACAGAATAATGACTTACATAACCAGTTTCCTGCTATAATTAAAGGAATACTTCAACATTTTGAAAATACACATGCTTTCATCAATAACACTCTTATGTCTGTACAGTAAGTTTGAGGCTACCAAGAGTTGCTGGTAAGCTTTACTTAGCATAACGCCCAAGAAAAAAAAATCAGCCTACCAGCACATCTAATGCTTACAAAAGTGTAGTGTAAAAGCTATTTACACTTCGGTTACACTATTTCTACACAATTTCTTTGCTCTGGGCATTTGCCAAGCAACCAGTGGAGACTCCAGAAAGTTAGAAGGTTCCAGCCAAGAAATAGTCTGGCACATAACTCCCCCTAAAGCTACAAATTTCATTTTTACATTCAGTTTTTGATTGGATTGTACAAACAAGATATAATGTGTTAATTAGTGAGCTTTAGAGGTGCTGGTAGGTGTATTTTGTTACCATATGACAGCCAGGATAGCTGTTTCCTTCTGTTTCCAGTCTTTGCACTAAGCTAAGCTAACCAGCTGGTGGCTGTTTACCTTAAATTTACAGTACAGACATGAGAGTGGTATCGATCTCGTCAGCTTACTCTCTGCCAGAAAACGAATAAGCCTATTTCCCAAAATGTCAAACTATTTGTTTAAAGGAAAATATGTAAACTTTACAAGATTAATCTTTTGTAAGTTTAAATCCCTGTGTCTCTCTTTGTATTTGCTGTGCATGGCTGATGTTCAGTTTAACTACATGCATGAGTGCTTCGAGAGAGTCTTCTGTGAGCTGAAGTGGAGGAAAGAGGTAAGGACCATCTACTAATAGACTAACCTACTCTATTACAAGCCATTTATTTGTGTCCTTTACTTACACCTGCAATGTGTGTGCTTCTACAGGTGGAAGAGGAGGCTACAGACAAGGACAATAAGAACTGCAGTAAAGATGGTATGTGTGGCAAGGTAAGGCGTTGCCTGCCTCTGTCCAGTCTATGATCCAGTAATAGCCCGGGTGAATTTCTCTGTTTTTCTGTCTCTTGAGTTTGTGTGTCTTCGTCTTGATTGCTGTTTCTGTTGCAGAATATTTTCCAGCTGCTGAGGCACAGAAGGGATGGAGGCACCTAGGAAGGGAGATTGTTACCTCTTAACTGGACACCGTCGTCACCAAATCAGCTCAGTTCAGCCCTCAGCCTGCCCCAGACCCAGCAACACTCCGCCATCAACTACATGGTCATCATTTACACTACATCAGCTACAACCTGAAAAAGCTACCCCCGATACATGGAAACCAACAAGCATCTGAAAAATGAACAAATCAGAATAAACAGAAGCATAAAAATCTACAGATACATAAACCAAAACTCTTCAACCCAGCATATCTTAATCATGCATTAAGCAGAGCTCTGTCAAAAAAAATGAGGCCTCCTATAGACATAAAGTCATGGATTCATGCAGGCCTTTTTCTTATTGGCAGGGACTTGAAGTGGAATGTGACTTGTACACAAGGAGGTTTTGGAGCCTCCTCTGAAGTAGTCCTGCTGGGAAGAGAAAGCTGAAGTGAACAAGGAATTATTGGTGGACTAACAAGGGAAAGTGAAAGCTGTTAGTGCCTCGCAAAGGGGAACCAAGATAACACTGGTCAGCAATACTGAGGGTTGACCACAGGAAGACTCTTCTCAATTTATGGATCAGAGCAGCATTGTGTTCTTTGTCTTTTTGGCCAGTTGTTAGCGTGCAAGTGTGTTCGTGCATGTTAACTATGCGTACAAGGGGTCCCCATAAGGCAAGGGGCCAACCAGAGTGAGGCCCTCAGAATGTAAGTCACAGCTGAATTATGTCCCATACATACATTTTCATCAGTTTGCAATTTTAAAAGAAAAACTATTAGCACTGTTACTTGGCAAATTAGAGACGGGAGAGAGAAAGCGGACGTTTTGCAGGATTGTTTAAAACGTTTTTCATTCAGAGATTCGGGATATACACAGCACACCGCTGTGAGAATTTGACACATGAGCAGGAACATGTTCAACTTTAGACTAATGTCGCACTTTATCCAACAGTATTAACAGCCTCCAAATGTGGGATATGTAATATAAGAAGCAGACAGTGGGCATGATACTGGAACTAGCCTGTACTTAGTTTACGTTCAATTTTTGACTGACTGACTACAGTATGATTATGTACTGCATCATCAAATGGTATGTGCAGTGTGCAGAGCCATGCATTAAAACGTTTGTGTATTTATAGTATTATAATAATTTTAATATTTTGAGGCCATTGCAGAGCAGCAGTGATGTTGAGCACTGATCAGACACTTGGCAGTGTTGTACAGTACGCATAGTGTGCATTACCCATAACAGACAGCAGGGGCCCTTCTCTTCCTATCTGCTCTCTGGCCGTGATTACTTTGTTTCTGAGAGCTCCCACAGGATTTATAATAGGCCTGTAATTCAAACCGCCTTTCCACGCAGCACTGTTTATCTCTGTAGCTGGTACTCTGCTGTACTGTTAAACCACTCATGCACTCCAGATTCAGGTGAAGTGGGAAGAGGATTTCTTAGCAAAAAGGGCAGCTTGCACCCGTCATCAGTATGATAGATATGAAGGTAACTGCACAGTAACTCGAGGCTTTGTAGCAACTGATCACATAACTGCAATGCAAAATAATAAACAGTGTAATTTAATGTCCCTCTAAATGAGCCTGGTTAATGTTCTCATTTCTGGAATAATGTAATAATAATAATGTATAACATAATTAACTGATGATGCAATAGTGACTTCAGACAGACAAATACAAAAAATTTAATTACAGGTTATTACATCATTAAAACTTGACGCTCTTAATGCTGACATTGAAAATCATTGCTCAGTTCAATATTGTGATGTTACTACCTTATTCATCAAATATAAATAGCTTTATTGCATTATCAAGTAATTTAGAAGATTTAGATTTAGAACATTTTTCTTAATTTTTGAAAGTTTTTACTTAATCCAAAAGATATTACATGTTCAGTTGGCATTAGCTTTTACAAGATGAGCCCTCCTATGAGTGCTGGTTGATATGGTTGATTATCATGATAGTGATAAGAATATTTTCCATAATCAATATACTGCATATTTATCATAACATGACTAATTTATTCAAAATCACATGTTAATCAAGATAATAATTATGATGCCAGTAATGGTCAGTAAACCATAATATTCAATATTTGCCCAGCCCTAACTCTTATTTAGCTCATAGTGGGAATATCAACAGTGTTTTTGTTATCTACAAGCTAGTTAAAAGTCATAGTTTGACATCAGTGGCTATTATTAAGAGTGCTTGTTATAATGTGATGGTGTTAACAAAAGCCATTTTGGGCGACTAATGAGCTTCAACAGACCTTGATGAATGTGTAAAGCAGGATTTATTGAATGTGTTGAGCCTTGGGTTGAGAGATTGAATGTGCAATCCTAAAGGCTGAATGCATTTCCCAGGATTCTTGTCTGTTTACTGGACCATGTCTGATGTGGTTGAGTGCCCCCCGCCCCCCTTCATTCTGACTTAAGTTAAGTGTCACTAACATTATTTATTTTCAGTAAAATACAATGTTAAATTCAGCATCTCTGTTAAATTTTTCACCAGATATGGTTTGGCTGTCAAAGAGCCCTGCTAAAAAGAGGATGGAGATTGACAACCTGATTCTTTGACATGTTGAAATGTAAAATTGAAGACAAAGTGTTTGGTTACGTCGCTTACTGTAATAAATTGTAACATATTCTTTTAAATAAACCAATTTATTGATGCAAAGTAATTTTTTTGTTAATTTTGTGTATGTGTTTGTTGGACCCTGAGACAACGCCAGTATGTGGGAACTGAGAGTCAAAGACTGCCAAAATCAGTTACAGTTGCCAAAATCATAGAATTACACACAAGCCTCTCAGTTTATCCTATAAAGATGATTTTCCACTTGTTCTCCTTCTCTTTGTGTACCCACTTCTGTTTCCTCTCTCCTGCATTGCCCTCCTCTTCTCTCCCTAACTCCAGCGTCTTTTAATGAGATCTGGGAGACAATTATCCAACAGGCAGTGAAATGGCTGTTCCATATCGACCTGCACCGAATCTCTGCACCCAGTAATTAATAGCTATTGACTGTCGGTGGTTTGGGATATTATCTTGGAACATCTGAGTTTTAAAAAGCTAACATCTCTGGGCCTTATGTAATACTACGCCTTGATCAAATGAAGGAATGGAAGAAGCTGATCTGTAGCTTGAAGGATAATATCCCTAAAACAGTGGTCATTACCATTGTTGTCTCAGTTGGTAGGTATGATATTTGCATGATCTCCGTGTACTGGTGGGTTTTCTTCGGTTCCTTCCTTTTTTTCAAAGACATGCAAGTCAGGAGGGCTGTGACTGCCTGTGAAAAACCTATGATGGGCTGGCAACCTGCCCATTCCTGTTCACTATTAAAATGGGAAAGGCTGACTGACTAGAAATAAAAGGGTAAACTAAAAAAATATTGTATAGCTTTCTTTCATTTCAGTAGTTTGACATTATTGCAATTAAACTATCAAAATACAGCACATTATATCAACTATTACTCACTTATTTTATATTCTCTCCCTCGCTTATTTTTTCCACATGAGTAAATACAAGACGGAACTGACAGCACCTCACAAGCAGGAGAGTAAGAGAACACTGTGTGTCTGAGAACTGGCGAGACATAAAGAGACAGGGAGCTTTAGGAGTATGCCTGATTACCGCATTAGGTCTGCAGCAGTTTTCTTCACTTTACCACTTGATGTGTGAGTGGGTTTGTGGTTGTGCTGCTTCATGTGTCTGTGGATGTGGGTGCAAATTGGTTCGACATCTGCAGCCACACATTGCAGTGGGCCCTCTCTGCATCCCATTGTCTTGCTCGCTGCATCGTGCTCCTCTCGGTTCGCTCCTTCTCCGAACAAACAGCTCTGCATGAGCTGCTGACGCGGAGCAGGTGGGTGACTGAGTCACCGCAGGAGTAGACTATCTTTGATTTATTACCTGTGCTGTATTGCATCTTTCAGGCAGCGGCCCTGGTTGTCACACAGACAAAAGGAGCGCAGTAGGCCACTGAAATGAAAAGTGAACTGTGCTCTGCTTGCACATGCTTTACCTAAAATTAAAATGTCCAAATTAATAGACTCGGGGCTGAAGGTTTGAATAAAGCCGTGCCAAGACACCAATTAGCCAAATTCAATCATCATAAAGTGTTTGCAATATTTGGCTGTCAGTCATTTTACAAGGGAATGTTTGCCAAGATCATAAATTCTGACACCCTTGCCAATTCAGAATATATGTCCAGTCACCCCTAAATGCTGGTCTAAGTACAGTTTAGCAGTAGCAGCATCCCAGAGGAGGAGGAGGGAGGGTTCACTCCTTTCCTCCCCTCTCCCCCTCCTCCTCACCCTCTCTCATTAATGAGCAATCAGTTAAAAACTTTATCGGCTCCTATTTGCTTTCGCAGCACATTTTTCCCTCCCTCCTCTGTTTCTCTCGACCATGTAACCGCCTTGCTCTTTCTTTGCTCTCTTTCATTCTGCATCCTCTCCGTCTCCGTGCCTCTGCATAGCCCTCCCTTCCATCTCTCTTTCTGTCTCTTTCTTCCTTTTGCCCTTTTTATTGCTTTGCTTCATTACCTCTATCTTTCCTTTCCTCCCACTGGCTCTTTTTCCTCTTGTCCTCTTCTCCTGCAGCCTTTTTTAAACTTCGATCACAGGGAGGGGAGCCAGAGAATAGAATATTTGATGCATGTCTAGAGAGTACAAAAGACAAGACAGTTTATTTCACAAAGTTTACAGCTCAATCTGTCACAACCTATTTGCATTCAAGTGTTCAACATTTCTGGGAAACGTATGGCATGATTTGCATTCAAAGCCAGGGTCATAGAAATAATAATTTTCTTCATCCACAAGACTGTGAGTGTATGAGTGGAGGAGTTAAGATATGCTGTGGTGTGCGTATCGGTCGATACGATAAAAAGCCTTGTGAAAAGCAGACATGACCTATCATTTGAAAGTGTATCCCAGATTCAGACACAAAAGAGAGAGTACTCTCTCAGCTCAGATACTATGTCCTTGCACAGTTTAGTCTTATAGAAAGTGAATGACAAATGTAAGAAATAATCCCTATAGCAGCATCAGAGACTCAGTGTCCAGTATTTCTACTGTGCATCTTCATCTAGCATCCCAAGATGGCAGTACACATACTTTATAACAAATTTAATAAAGTCATGCTTCCAAGTTTTCACATAATTTCCCTTTATGATCCGCATTAACAAAACTATTCAAAAAACTATAAATTTCTTATCTCACTGTAAAACTGATGATTTTGCTGATTAGTCCACAAACTCCATATTCCAATGAGACAGTGATGTTCCGATGAAGGTTTCAGTTGTCAGTTCATTAGTTGAAAATTCACCAAAATTATCAAGGCATGAGGTGATTCACTTTTTTACGACTGTAGTGCCGCTTTTTAGAGAAACAAACACAATATTAAAAAACATTGCAAAAAGAATGTGTGGAGAGTCAATGTGAGCATGATCAGATATATTCTATCATGAAAAATGGCAGACTTTTCAAGTAGCCACAGCAGCTTACCGAATAGGAATTATTTGCTGTTGTATGTCCCAGTATCATTAACAGCAATTGTGCTTCCAACAAATCCCTATCTGTAGTATTACGCCTTAACATCCCCCCCCTCTCTGTTTTTGGCCTGTCAGAGGAAGTCTTTTGACAGTGCTTCTCCAAAGTTGGGTGCAGCCATGAGAATAGCGATGGTACAGATAATGTTGAAAACACTGAATCCCACCAGGAACAGGCGGTCGATGACAGCTGCAGCAAACTGCCACTGTTCCGCCAAAATGAGCTGCCGGTCCTGCTCCTTGACACGTTCGACTAAAAATTGCACCTCCCCCAGTAGAGCCTGTAGCTGGCTGTCTACTGCCACAGATCGAATCACACCGCTGTTGGTGTGTGTAGCAGCAGATCTGCCTGCTCCGGCCCCAGCCTCTAGGCAGCAGGGTCCAGAAGATGTGGTTATTGGGTCAGGGTCTGGGGACAGAGGGGTTTCCTGTGGGGAGATCCCAAACTTCAAGGATGTGAGGTGGTGATGGATAGGCGTATCTCCGGATGGTCCTCCTGCTGCTGCTGCTCCCTCTCCTTCTCCTCCACCTAGTCCACTGTTAACCCTCCCATGACTTGTGGTTCTACTCCTCTGAATTGGCTCCAACTCTGCAGTGGTCTGGAAGGGCTGGAAGCCCATGTAAAGCAGATGACCGTTGGGCTGTGGATGTTGATTGGCACTGGGATCTCTGTGGCTGGGATTAGGCAGGATAACAGCCTGAGGGTTGGGCCGGTGGGGCTGTGGGTGGTTGAGCTGAGCCAGGCTGGCCTGCAGGGAGTTGAGGCTCTGGGGGAGGATGGACGGCACTGGCGTGGGGATGGTGGTGGTGGTAGTGGTGGTGGTAGGAGAGGACAGTGTCTTGCTCTGAGAGTCTGCCTGGCAGTTGGAAAGGCTCGGCTCCGCTCCATCTCCTGGACGCTTCATCCGCAGGAACCAAGGAACCCACTGCAGCAGAACCAAGTGCACCTGACACACAAGGACACAAATACTGATGGCAAAATGATAGAGCACCGGTGCACATTTTCATACATAAACGCACATCAGATGAGCATAAATGATTCTTTATGGTCTTTATTGGCCTTCAACATATTGCTGATCAGTTACAACTACATCTTGTATTCTTATCATGCAACATTCAACCTCCAGCTTTAAATCTTGTTACAACATTTTATGTTTTCTTTTAACTAGAGCTAAGAGATAGCATATTACATCTGTTTTTGCTTCTCTACTGACTGTTCATTTTAAAATTAAATCAATGTTTTTACAGTTAACTTTAAAAAGCATTGCATGACCAGGCACCTAGCTATATTTCTGAACCATTAAGTCCTTGTGAGCCTTCATGTATTCTGAGATCCTCGAGGAGCGGTCTCTTGGCCATCCCAGAGTCAAAGATAAAGACCAGGGGTGATCAAGCTTTTTCTATTAAGGGGCGGAGAGACTCTGGAACCAACTTTCTGAGAGGATCCACTTAGCTGAATGTGTGCCCTCTTTTTAATCACTTCTCAAATCACACTCTTATTAAATGGCTTACCCTGATTTTAGTTAATTTGGCTCCTTATTTTATCCATTTTCTTGTTATATTTTGTATTTCATTGTACTGTTGTGGTGATCTCTTTTTGGTTTTGTTGTAAAGTATTTTGAATATTGTTTTTGATATTGTTTAGAAAATAAAGTTTATTATTATATCATTATGAAAACTCACCCAGCGTGGCATGTGTCCACTGTTGGGGTTGTGGTGATGGAACTGAAGGACGATGACCGTTGCTACTACTGACATCCCGACAATCACCATGGTGCTGGCAAAGTACTGACCTGAGACAGACAGTAGGGGAGCACATTTCACTCATAAAGGTGCTGAAAATCTGTATGCTATGAACAATGTCAGTCCCCAGCCAAAACCCACAAACAGATACACATATGTGCATAGGCAGAAAGAAACGGACCTATCAAGGGAACAGAATCTGAAGTGGCGGGCATAATCTCTGCAACCATCAGCATGAAGACAGTCAGAGAAAGCAGAACCGTGATGCCTGGGGGTGGACACAAAATACCAGAAAGTAATGGGTTGCAAAGATAAACAAGAGAAAATCCTTAAGAGAAGAAATACACGGGTGCACTTAGTGGAATAGTATATTTGGTATGTTGCACTTGACTTCTTGCCTTGATTATCTGTCTTTCTGACACTCCTTGGAGAACTCATTTGATTTTTGTCTTACTCATCTTCCCTTTCTCCTTTTGTCTTTGCTTTTTCTCTATCTCTCTTTCCCTCCATCTTAGCCCTCCTGACACATTCAAAAGCTCTGCATAGCTACGCGTTTTCCAGTAATGTCAATGGAAAGCGATTGTAAGAGAAACAAGAAGAGATGAGGAAGGAGTAAAGAATAGGCAGGAAGCAATAATTTATCTTACAGCAGGTGCACATCTTGTTTTCCATTATTTTATCTTATAGTGCCACTATCCCTCACCCCTGTTCTTCTCCCTCCTCTTTTTATTCCTCACCCAGGCTGATCTTCTCCCCTGAGTTGGCAGGGAGCAGGAAGACCAGCAGGGTCATGGAGGAGAGGAGCACACAGGGAAGGAGGAGGTTGAGAGCATAAAACAAGGTCCTCCTTCGTAAAGTCACCACAAAGGTAACATCAGGGTAGGGCTCTGCACAGCAGTCGTAGAAAACTTCATGACGACCTCCAGGGACCTCTGAGGGGACAGAAACACACAGATGCAGCCAAGATGATATTATAATGTAGAAAACACCAGTGAGGGTTGAGAAAGCAAGAAAATAACAATATAACTCAATATAACTCATGAAGTGTATTCTTTTACAACCATTGAATCGTTTTGATTGTGAGAAGGAAATGGAATGCACAGTGCGGTGAAATGGGAAGCATATAAAGAAAAGGCATAAGACCAGTATCATAAAAACATGCTATTGAACACAGCTGAAATAGAGTATAGACGGACGAATCGGATTTTATGAAAATCAGTGACTTTATGAAAATCAAAGATGGTGTATGCCTGTCATTTAGATATATATTACTAAATGTTATGGTTCATACTGTAAGTGCATAGAAGCATGTAAAAACAGAGAAGTGTATTGCCACTGTATTTTTATTCAATCAAACCTACTAAAATCGAATTACAAATCTACGTGTAAATCTAATCAATCTTTATATCTTTACAGGTACAGTACTGCATGGCGGTAATGTAAGACCAGTTACTAAGCAACACTGTTTGTCGTCTAGGGCCTCAACAACCTGTCTTACCCACTAGGTCCCACTCTCCGTTGGGCATGTATCCTGACACATCTGCCTCCTTCATCTGGATGTCCAGTAACCAGCCATCAAATGTCCAGGACCCAAATTTCAGTTCACAGCGCTGAATGTCGAATGGAAACCATCGCACATCCACATTACATGTGCTGATAAATATTCCTCGAAAAGCAGAAAAAGAAACAGGGAAAGTCATTTACAGTGAAAGGGAAGTAAAATTTTGTTTTGCGCTGCCATCTGGAAGTAAGTGAAGAAGAAAATATTTGATTACTGTAAACATTATTTTAATTAATTTCCAGCAGCATGTGTAACACTGTATTTATGCACAATGACTGAAGATGTAGTTCGGTTTTGAGGACAAGATGCTGATTCACAAAAACTTACCTGGAGGCAGGTATTCACAGAAGCCGCTGGAGTTAACCAGCACATTGGTCTTAAAGGTGGCATCAAACTTATCATGAGCACTGGAGGATAGTAACACAGTGATTAAATAGTTTAGAGCTCAGCAGCAGCACTGAGTATGTGTGTTTGTTTATATGCCACATACCTGTTATAAAGCAATATGTCAGGTGTCCAGACCTGGTCAGCAGTGAAACGAAGGTTCTTAACTCCAGGATACTCTGACTGGTTCCACTGTAGGTAGTGGTCGTACCACTGCTGGGGGACACATGCACAACACTAGTTTTACATCTGAAAAAAAACATGAAGACATACACAAATATACACAGGCAAGACACACACTGTCATTTTGATTTTTAATACTTTTACTATTGTTATTCCAGTGTACTCTGTGCACACAACATATTTTGCATGTCTGATTTTCCTTGAAGAGGGATCCCTCCTCTGTTGCACTTACTGAGATTTCTTTCTTTTTTTTCCTGTTAAAGTAGACATTTTCTTTTTCCGACCAAGGATTCAAGGATAGGTATGCTCTACAGATTTTAAAGCCCTTTGCGACAAAGTTGTGATTTTGGGCTATATAAATAAGACTGATTTGACTTGGTAGACATAAATAGCTTGGTCAATTCTCATGATATTCATAATAAGGCCATGTTTTGGGCAGAAGCACTGAAGTCCAAATGTCTTCAAATATCTACCTATATATACTAATTATCTGGTGTGACACTGTAACCAAAGGTTACATTAATGTTTTATTAATGTTATTCACTATACTCACCATCTGCAGCCAGGCATTTGTGGTGATAATCTGGTTCTTTTCATCCTTATAACACAAAGCAAATGATGATTTAATGATTTTAAGAAATGGTTCATACTTTTTCACGTCTGTCTTGAAACAATACTCACAAAATACTACTCTGTAATACACTTACAGAGTTTTTGGTCACAGTAATTGTTCCTGTTCTCTGTGGTTGATTTGAGTGTTTGTGTATACATCTTCTGGATTGTACTGTTTAAAGTGTATTTGTTTTTTGTTTGTTTTTTTGTTTTTTTATATTATCTATTTTTTTCTCTTATGTAAAATGTAATTATTTAATAACTTAATTTAGCTTTGGCAGTAACGTAACATTCATGCCGGTAAGGCTTATTTGAATTTGAGAGAGGGATCTTTCTAATGTGAGTCCAATTAAGTTATGGGGGACAAAATGCACCGTCTTCTTTCTGAGTAAAAATGCACTCCTAAATTCAACTAAAATTAATAATAGGCTTCAGCACCCCGCAAATTTAGTGGGTATCTATCAAAGTTAGGCTTTTAAGTATGAAATTCTCTCTTTGTGTTACTATCCCTCTGCTGCAGCCCAACGAGGAAACAATGAACATGGGAACATATGCTAAAAGTTTGATTTGACTCATTCTGACTGATGAAGCCTCGGGTTAGCTTCAGCTGAACTTTAGAATGCATTGTTTACATTAGAATGGGACAATTACAGCAACCAAAAACTTTAAACGTATATATGGGCATGTAAATATCGTATTAAGGTAGACTTGAAAAAATTTGAACCTATCCTGGTAACGTTTTTTTAGGAGTATATTTCTTGTTTGAATGTATTTTATGGGTGTGTAATTGTGTTTGCATTTCTGCCATGCGTACCACATCCATGACCTGCATTAGAGTAAAGGAGAACTGCACAGTGAGAGCCTGGGAGTCGTTGGCCACCGGCCTCTCCATGGGGTTGTAGTCCCTCAGCAGCTCCCTGAGCAGAAACCGCTGGTGAGGTCCCTGCACTGACACTGAATAGGGGAGGTGGAGGGAGTTTAATGGAGGGGAGAGAATTGGATGGAAAAATGGGAGAGTTGAATCACCAAAAAAAAGTGACAGTCACAAAGAGAAAGCTGTGTCAGGGAAGACAAGGAGAAAGCACTGAAGAGTGAGAAATAGCAGAAAAACTGTGTGATTACATGATAGAAGGAAAGTTTGAGAAAAAGTGGTGTAGAAATTGAATGCCGGGTGAATGACAGTGGAGGTGAAACAAACTAACAGAGGGGGAGTAGACATTCTCCAATGGAGGTAAAATCAGGGATGGGCTTTCAGAGGTACTGGAAAAGGTTTTAAAGATGGAGTTGCTCTTAAAGTGGATAACACAGGACAAGAGAAAGGAACAGCAGATGAAAATGAGTGAGAGACAGAGTGGAAAGGAGGCAGGAAGAACAGAGAGGGGGAGCAGAGAGAAAGAATCCTGCTCTTCCTAATCAATTACATCTCTGATTGATCACCAGCAGACAGTCAGAGCCTTTCCACCACCATAAAAATGTCAGTTCTATTCCATGCAGGAAATAGTGTGGCCATTAAACACTGAAACACCCCAGACAGACACACACAGCACTCACGACGATGAGAGCGGGGAACTGTCTCCCCCTTCGCCCTATAACTCCAAAGAGGGCTTCGATTCACTCTTGATTAATTCTCCACAAGGTAATCACTTTGATGTGGAGGGAGCTATCAGTGGTGGATATAACAGGCACACTAAGTAAGTTTAAAAAGTACTATACACTTTAAATAGCTGCACCATACCTGTTATGTAGGCAAACAGGATAAACTTTGTACAGTAGGAGTGCTAAATGGTCTTAGATTAATGCACTTACTCTGTGTAAAATCTATATTCACTGACTAGACCTCGATTATTATCAATATGACTCGACAGATGGTATGCCTATAATTCAGATTAATAACCCCTAGTGTCCAATGTCCAGCCATTGTAAATTAACCACTAGAAGCCTCATAAACACCCTTTTCTTCTCGCCATATCTATCTATCTATCTATCTATCTATCTATCTATCTGCATATATATATACCTATCTATCTGTCTAGCTATCTATAACAAAAAAGGAAGCTATGTAATCTGCAGTAAAGATGATTATCTTTCAAACTATTGCTCGCGCTTTATAAAATTAATTTTCTCTGTCTGGATGCACACCAATAAACACTCTCCTGGCATCTGTGAATTGCTGAGTGCACAGTTATTAGGAACAGAGTGGTCAGTGGCACAAGCATGAGGCAAGAGCACATACAGTATATACAGCACACGCAGAAAACACACACTTGTTCAAGCACAGTCTCACTCAAAGCACCAATGAAAGTCACTCACCCCGGAGCTGAGTAGCAAGCATCCACAGCCAAAGAGCCACAGCCCGCCACATCCTGCATTCCTCTGTATTAACAAAGAAAGAGTGGAAGAGGGAGAAATACGGAGAAGGGATTAGGCTGAGGATGAAAAAAAGAGAGTGAAATCTGGGTCTGAGGAGGAAGAAATGGTGTAGAAAACAAGTGGAGAGAGTGCGATACGAGCAGCAGCGGAGAGGGGAAAGCAGGAGAAAGGGAGAGGAAGAGAGCGCAGGAGAGACAGAGTGGGTGAGAAATGCAGTGAAACGATCACTCCTCTGAAGAGGGAGACGCTTGTGTGTTGGAGTCAGATATTAAGAGCTGGGCATAGCCGGACCTGCAGCTTAAACTCACCCATAATGCTTCTCTGCTCATCAGTTCCTGAAGACTTTCTGATATGCACTTATCTGTCATCATTATCAGTCATTTTACCATGGACTTACTCACTGCTGTTTTTTCCTCCCAGGTTGATAAGGATCTCGAGAGCATTTTTGAGAGAGTCTGTGGAGCCAGTTTATGGGATTATATAGTTGTAGTAGTCAAGGTGTCTTTAACTCAAAGCTTGTGAAGGAAATAAAGGCAACAAAATAACAATGTTCTGTGTAAACACACTAGTGAGCTACAGGGCGCCATCAAGCATTCTTAAATCATTCAAAACATACTGGAACATTAAACAGTTTTAAGTTATTTCAGTCCCTTTCTTATTTACACCAGCTAGCGATATTTGAAAGCTGTTTTGCCTTTTAACTAGTCAAATCTGGCTTCAGCACATTCACAGAGCAATGCTGACACCCACTGGATATGTTCATAAAGTGCAAAAGTTATCTTGCCAGACATAATCTTTGGTATCCTAAAAGCTCATTATATTATAAACACATACATTTACTGTGATTCCCAAATTCTCCAAATATTCCCTGACCTTTTTGTGAGAGGGTGTTAGAGGAAGGGAACTATTAAGTGTGTATATCCAATGACAAGTTAGGCTACTTTGGTTTAGAATGTAATTACAGTACTATATTCTGAAGATGTACTTCAATACAGCTGTTTACAAACATCAATTCACAAGTGCCACTTGCATCCATAAATAAAGTTGACAGATTATGAATGTGAAAAGAGGCTTTAAAGACAGTTTCGAACACCCAGAAATTCCTTAAAATTGACAGGCTAGGGAGGTAAATGTTATCTGACAATCAAAAGACAACAAACAGACTGAAAAACTTATCAAGAAATTAACTAAATACCGATTGACCACAACATGGTCAGTGAGACACACACAAACCTGGTAACACAGAGTAAAAGCAGACAACCCTCTAAATAAACTGAAATCTAAAGGTGACAGATTTTACAAGCGCCCCTGAACTCAGAATTAACTATTGCCTCCTCCTTTCCTGGGTGTATACAATTTATGTATTTATTTCAAATGTGTTTTACACATTTTGTTACTGTTCGATTGCTGTTTTAAATCTCTACTACACATTCCTATGCACTGTTTTCTTTGCACTTCGTCATCATTTGTTTTGGAATAGTGCTGCACCAATAAAAACGACTAAAACCACATTCAGTAAAACTGTTATTGTAATGGAAGCAGAAATAACATGGCGTGCTCTACAACCTATGCTCAGGTTTAATGAATTAATCCAAGTGTACAAACAGAACCCCTGCTCGAGCGACATAAACGTGTAATGTACGGTTGCAACATACTGCAGCAACCCTGTGCAGGCCCCTCTGTAAAGACGTCCCAGCAGAAATGCTGAAGCGAGCGAAGGACGCGTCTCACACACATTCGAACCTTGCCGACGGGGCTGCGTCATCCGCATGCGACGTGTAGCTGTTTGTATCGGTCGCAAGCGACCAGCGTCATTTCTTCGCGCACTAGTTCTTTGTGGTATCACCGCATTAAAATATTAAACACCAGCAAGAGCCCACTGAGGCGAAACACTGCGAATCGAGGTAATCGATTAAAGCGATTAAGCTTCTTTGAATCATGTTTTATGGCTTTGGTGAACAGTAGTTTGGGTGTTTTTTTGTTTTTTTTTAGCGGTAGCAACAAGGAATTGACAGTACTGCAGGCTGTAGTTGGAAATGGTGCAGTGCCAGTGCGGTGTTACTGCTGCCAGGGAGCAGCTAACAGGATAGCCACCGCGAGCCGGAGGAGAAACGATGTTCAGCTGGCTGCTGCTGCTAGCGGACACACTTTAATGCCCTTTAATGTCAACTTCACCGCCAACACATTCAGGGAGTTTAAAGCTCTGAATGTCCCGGGCGGTGGAGTCCAGTCGAAGCATCACGTCCAACCTTTTTGGCCGTCCAAGCCGTGAGCGTTATGTTCCTTCAAAGAATAACAGTAGGCTCGCTGTGCTCAAAAGTCAGAAGCGAAGGCTGATCGCTGCCCTGCAAGTGGTTCGCCCCGCGACAACAAGCGCACGCCTTTTCCAGTAGTGCATCCATCTGTTGTAACTCACATTAACTCCAATTATACTTTTATCCAAGGCGTCGAATAGCCTGTAGGTAACTTATGCGAGGAAGGGTATCTTCTGGGGGAAGTACTTGTTTTCTATCCAACTTTTATCATAGCACGAGTTCGTGTCGTCCAGATTAGACTGCTTTTATATATCCTAACGCGGCATGGCTAAGTAGCTTTCGTCATATTATCTGTATGTATCCAGTATTGTGGTAATGCAGCTTGGTACAATTGCAGAGATAATCGACTGTAAACACATTTCAACCAATTTTCAATTGATTGAAAAGGAAGAAAGATTTGATTTAAATTAAATTAACTCATTCATAATTAAACATTCTAATAATTCTACCGTAATTGGGTGCAGTTACTGAAACATAAATGTTGGCAAATCGCTCACACTGAGATTAAGTTCGCCGTTGATGCAGGCCCCAGTCATATCTTTGTGTAAGTTAAACTGTGTGCGTTTTGATGAGTGACTACAACGATGTTGCCAGATCCATGTGTGAAAAGGGGTTTATTATTCTTGTTGGCACAGCATATGTCTGTGCTACTCTTGTGTTTAATAGTGACCTTCACCCTATAGTACTCCTGCCTTACCCCCGCCGCCCATCCATCACAATCCTGTTACAAGATCTCAGCGTTTTGCTGCGATATTTGTATCCCTCAACATGTATTACATTACTATCGGTCTCCTCGGTCCCACTTTATTTTTGATGGGAGAACGTGATCATATGATGCATTCAGGGGAGGATGTCCTTGTGGCTGTCTGGGCTGCACCGCAGAAGCACGGGGATCAAAAAGGCAGCCACAGATGTGCGACACTTTTATTACACTTTTAAAACTTTCTACACCTGCCTGTAGGTGTGTCTGTCTGCCTGTCTGCCTGCCTGCCTGTCTGCCTGCCTGCCTGCCTCTGTGAGTCACGTGACCGCCAAAAAAAAAAAAAGAAACCTAACTTTTAGTTAGAAATGAAAACGAAACTTACTGCGTCTGTCCTTTCCTTTCTTTCACCGTACTTACGGACACGAGTCGGGCTGTGGACTTTCCCTTTCCCAACTTTCGAGGTGTAACGTTTCTCCGGCACCGGGAGCCACATCACAGCTGTCTCCACTGACCACTGACACGACCTCGTGCCTCCGAGGTGGAAGTGAACCCTGCGCGTTGGAAATCAGCTTTTGCCACTTCACAAATTCAATCAATCAGATAGTTTAACCATTTTTTTGTTTTTATTTCCGTGAGTCGGTTCAAGCCATCTGATCACTGGGGAGCCGCGGGAGCCGCGACGTTAAACTTTCCACATTTTTCACCGCTGCCACTTTAATTTGAGCTTCTGTAGGTGAGATCCGCATCACGCTGGGCCGTGATACGTTCACTGACTTTGGAGCATGGACCAGGTTTCACTCCTGCGCCACTGAGATGACCGTGGACACCAGGGCCTCAGTGGTGGAGGTGGAGGAAGGGGTCACTGTGAACATCAGACTGTGTGCATTGGTGGAACTGAGCCGTCTGTTGACATGAACTGTGCAGAAGAGTTGATTCACGGGTTGTTAAATGGGCACAGGCACAGGACAGAGAGGAGCAGAGTTGTTATTTTGGCCGTCAACTGTTGCCTTGCATCAGGGTCAAGATGAGTCAGCTCCAGCCCTGCTTGGCCCCCGGGCTGCTGGCCCTGTCGGCCCCTATTAATATGATGAAACAACACTATGGTGTTCTCTGTTAACGTGGCGGCGTTCTGGCCTGCTCAGCTCTGTGTGACAGACCGGCGATGCTGACTGGGCCAGAGGGGATGTAACCTGACTCAGTATTGGGTGTCCCTATGTTGTCAGTCTCACTGATATAGACATTATTGAGTGTTGTCAGATATGACACTTGAGGCTGAATCAATGTTTGTTGTACCATAGAAGGATATTGGAATTCTTGACCATGCTGTTCAGGATCTACATTTCTACTCAATCTACGTTTTTGTGTGTGTTTTTCGTTTTTTGGAGGAGGGAATAAACCTAGCTCTGCAAAACCTTATCATTATAGTCAGGACTGTCAGCTAGAAACTGCATGGTTTTCTGTCCACGACTTGTCACAGACAGGCGGCCCTTTACGATCTTGTGTCCTTGGAACTGTCCTTTTTGTCTGCATCACTGTCTCACTTTTCGTCTCGGCTAAGGATCCCGATCCAACAATAATTTGTAAGGCCAGAAATAAAACAGAATAGTCACAAGAAGGTCTGAATTATTAATCACCATCCATTTACCCAGGGATTAAGTTTCAGTGTGACGAGGAGAGACTGTATGTCACCCTGCAGTATCCTTGTAGACTGGCTAAGGTATAATCTGAAGATATAAATGGCAACGTTGACAGTGTTGCTTATGTTAGAGTTTATCCTCGCCACATAATCTTTTATTTTTTTCCAGAATGCCCAGATTTTTTATTTTCTACTGTACATGTTATACTGCATTTCAGTAAGGCAAGATTGTAGCATCACGTTAAAAACTGTGTCCTTGGAAATGTTATAGATTGACTCACTTGTCCAGGACACTTGAGCAGGTTGGAGGATTGCCAGCCGCGCCTGAACTTTTGTTATTGGCTGGAACAACAGTTTATTTTGCTCCACTGACTGCTGCTCATTTTATGACCATTTAATTTCATTTGTTTTAATGTTATTTATATTTATTGATTTTGTCCTGACGTTGATTTTTGTTTGTATTTCAGGTGCTCTGTGTGCAATTGGGCTGCCCTGACTTTGCATCAGGGTCTCCTGTTTGAGCTCGAGGACATACACTCATACAGACGCTGCGCAGCCAGCTGCACGGGCCCCCTTCACGCTCCACCCCTGCGCTATGAGCAGAGGTAGAGGAGGGCCTTACAAAGAACACTACCACCACAGGCATCCACCACCTGACCTCCAGGCCAAGGAGAATTACCACAGACCTGGCTCAGCCTCACTCTACCCTCGACCTGGCCCCCAGCAGATCCCATATTCGAGTTACTACAACAGCCCTGCCCATCCCGTAGTGCCCGCACAGCCCCCAGCTCCTTCTCCCTTCCCCTCCGCTCCACCAATACCAAACCACAATAAAGGGGCCCCTAAACCAGTGGCCCATAACAGCTCACACAATCAGAATCCCGGTCCCAACCCTCCTCCCAATTCTTTTCAGTATCAACAGGTAGAATTCCTTAGAGGACAGAGCTCTGAAGCGCCACAGTTCAGAGCCAGTCCACGTGGAGGCGGAGGTGGAGGGGGAGTGGTACCCGGCTGGCTGCCTAGTTCCTCATACCAGTCCCAGTCTGGCTACAGTAGATATTCAAACCCCAACAGCAGCCCCAGGGGCAGAGGGGGGTATAGTCAGGACCAGAGTGGCCTATACTCACCCAGTGTAAGAGCCCAGCGAGGAACCCCAGGCCCTCGACACTTGAATCAAAACCAGGTACAAGGTAAAAACCACAGCCAATACTCCAACAGACAATGGTGTGTCCAAACAGACCATCTATATGACGATTTTCAGAGTTTATCCCTTCATCGAGACAGGCCCAACAGAGGAGGAGAAAGGTTTGACAGACATTCTGCAACCAGCAGCTCGTCGAATTTGAGCTTTAACATCACTCTCACTCCTGACATTCAGGACCAGGTTCACAGGGCTTTGGCTGCTTTGAGGCCAAGTGAGAGTATCTCTGCAAAATCATTAGCCAAAAAGCTGTGTCTGCCCAAAAAGATAGTCAACAAGGCTCTCTACTCTTTGGAGCGCTCACAGAAAGCCTCCAAGCAAGGACTTCTCCCTCCTGAGTGGAGTCTTTACAGAGAACCTTTCAGAGGTGGGGACGATCAAAGCTTTGAAGTACAAAGTCCACCTTCCTATCTGTGTGTCCGCTCAGAACACCCTCCTACACCTGAGCCCAAGGTTGAGCTAAAAACAGAAACAGCAGAAAACAGGGGACAAGCCAAAGAAGAGTACTCTGACACAGAATCCAGTTCTTATAACTGCTCCTCTTCAGAGTCAGAGGACTCTGAAGAATCCCAGTCAACAGCAAAAGGTCAGCACCAGGAGAAACGACATCGCAGCGCTACCAGCTCTCCTGATCAGTCACTTAAGCTTCCAACAATGGCAGAACAGAAGGAGCTAGTTCTGCAGTACCTTCTGCACTCAAGGGAGGCAACTGCTCTCGTCATAGCCAAAAATCTGGGTCTTAGGAATGCCAAGCAGGTCAATCCCACCCTCTACGCCCTGGAGAAGCAAGGTGAAGTCATTAAGAATGGAGAAGCCAACCCTCCCACTTGGGAGCTCTCCAGCCGCCGGAGAGAGAGGATGCAGAGGAGCATTAAAGCCGCACAGAGCACCCCAGCAGAGAGGTGTCAGATGGAGGTAGAGGCCAGCACAGGGGAGAAGGGAGGAGGGTCCATCTTTCTGCCGTCGCCACCAATACCACCAATACCAGGGCTCGAGCCACTGCCACTTCCAGAGGGTTGGCTGCCCGAGCAAAGTCATAGTGAAGCGGTAGGTAAAATGTTGCATTGTATTTTTTTTTTAAACGGTATTAAGGTGAATACATTCTTATGAACATAGGACACATGACATGGCAGTCATATGCTTAAAAAAGCGAATTGCAAGGGCAAAGATTCATTCAAATGAGGTTGTTTTTAATAATGATGATGTGTGTGTGTGTGTGTGTGTGTGTGTGTGTGTGACCAATTCAAAACAATTAGAAATTACAAAATTGAATGCAGCACAGCATCAAAATTTTTTTCACCAAATTCACCAAACTTATAGGAATAGTTTGCCATTTTGGGAACACTTAATCGCAGCCTTTATGCTAAGCTAACCTAACAGGCTGCTGATTGTAACCTTATATTTACTGGACAGACGTGATTTGTTGCATGTGAATTGTGGAACTATTCCTTTAAGAGAAAGAGACGGCTCGTCCCTGGATGACGTGAAGCATCGTTTCACTAAATATATTCATGACAAGCCTTTTACCCTCATTTCATTAACCCTTTTACCTCTTTTCCCTCTCCAGTCCCAGTCAACCCTCCAGCCCCCCTCCTTGACCTCATGTAAAGACGAAGAGACCAACGAAGGACAGTGGGCCACTGACGACATCCCAGAATTCCTCAATGCCATTCGCAGAGAGACAGACGCTGAGAAACTGGCAGCAGAGAAGGCAAACACAGTGGGAACTGTAGCTGTGTCGCTAGCCGCTCCACCTCCCCAGAACTTGTGGGCCAAATTGCAGGAGGTGAGGCTGAAGAACCCCGTCAGCGGCCTCATGGAGTATGCCCAGTATCTGGGCCAGAACTGTGAGTTCCTGCTCCTCGACCAGTCGGGACCCTCTCACGACCCAAGGTTAGTCACGGAATGTATTTTGTTTTTTAGTGTTAAGTTTTAATTGATGCAAGGGGTAAAGATAATGAATCATTGTCTGTGTATTCATGATGAAATGTTGAGATTCATGTAGGGATGCACCACAGCCAAGTGGATCAGGTATTGACCAATGCGTACAAACTTTTCAGAGACGGGAAATTGGCAACGCAGATGATGAGGTGGTAAATTGAAGCCAGATTGTATGTGTGAGAGTCCTCTCACACATTTAACGTTTCATTTAATGTTTAATTTCACCTCATATCACATCTTACTTATGGAGCCTCTTTATCATAAACATTTAAATTAGCAGTGTCATTTTTTCTTGTGCTAGTGGGTAATAACAATTCCATAAGCGCCGCTCAATTGTAAAAGATAAAAACCAACTCAAATCTCAAATCAGATTCCTCTCAATATTTATGAGGCTGATCCACGTGCGCACATTTCCAGGTAGACTGTGATATGTATCTATATATCTATCTATATATTTACACACACACATATATATATATATATATAAGGAACATTGCCTACAGGTGTGGGTGCACACGGTTTTATAAATCAGATAATATTTTGGTGCACGCCATTTTTGGCTTTTGAAAGCATTTACACTTGTAGTATGGATTCTATGCACTGTTTTATAAATGAGCTCCCTGGTGACAAGCCTATCGATTCAAATTCTGTAAGAAATAAATCTGCCTTAATGTAGACCTATCATGCTGCCAGTTGTTATGCAACACAGTAATCTCGGAAAATCGTAGGCGTTCAGTTAATCATGTATTGACAGATCACTGAGGCTTATCTGTACATTTCTTTCCCTCTGTCAGATTCCGTATGCAGGTGATGCTCAATGGGAAGCTGTTTCCAGTCGCAGAAGCTTCAACTAAGAAGGTTGCAAAAAAGGACGCTGCTGCGGCCACCCTGCGCATTCTGATTGGAGAGATGCAGGGAGGGTCGAGCACGGGGGTTGTGGGAAATACTGCCAGTGTTGACCAAGTGATGGATCTACTCCCAGATACCAGTGTAAGTTTGTGTTTAAATGTGTGGAAATACAACACTTTTATTTTGTAGCCCTAGTAAAAACATGCTTAATTGAAATATATTTTTTCGGGCTGTCAGTCAATTAAGATTTTGAATCCAATGAATTACATGATAGGATGATTAATTAAGCGACTTAATCGCATATATAAATATTTGCTTGGAAAAGCCTCCAAATAAGGATATTTCAACTAAGAAACATGACATTATTGTGGCACATCTCTAAGGCATAGAATAGAAAATACTAAAAGGGGGCATTAGAAATCAATAAAATAGTTAATAAAAATGTTCAATCATTTTTCAAAATAGATGTCCTTTTTTCATTGAACATATGCTTATCACAGCCTAAAATGTGGCCATAACATTTTTTTTGTTTTTTTAATATTTAACATAAGCTCATCACTTAATCACCAATGTGGTGCTTAAAGCTGGAGTGCAGAACTTTTGTCTCCCCCTTCCGGCAGTGATCCCAGGAAGCAACAAAAATACTTTAAACTCAATACAACAGTAAGCTTAGAGCTTTTTCCAACAGCTCTGGAGTTACCTCCTGTGGTCCGGCAGGTGCGCTGCTACTGACACCAGATTTAAAACTCTGGTATAGAAATACAGAGAGACTTACTCACCGGGCGGTGATGGGCTTAATCAGCATTATGTGAACTCATTAGGTGAGGGGGCTTAAACGTAACAGATTTCCATGTAAATGTAAAAGTCCCGCACACCAGCTTTAAGTGATGACCACATTAACCACAGTCTTTTTTAACTATTTACATGCGCATCTGACGCAGGACCGGTTTGAATTGAGCGACGCATGTCTCAAAGGAGCGAGCTCGTGAATTCAGTCCGGCGGTGTCAGTGGCTCCCTGAATGCCAAGAGCGCTGCTGTCAGAGGCTCTGAGCCTCTGATATAATGATACTATATGCGTTAAAATGCGTACATTTTTTTTAAACGCGTTAACTGTTTTGTAATTCATTTATCATAACTAACGCATTAATTTGACGGCCCTAATATTTTTATGTTCTCAACTGTCTACCAGGCGCCAGCTGAAGGCCTGGGGGGAATTTGTGAGAGTGGTAGTGTGGAAGAGATGGGGATGACGGAGGGACCTCGCCAGCCACTGTCCCGCTCTCTGCCTGGTGGGAAGAATCCGGTGTCTGTCCTGATGGAGTACAGCCAGCGCAGCGGGAACCCCATCGAATTCATCATCACTGGGCAGGCAGGCCCACCACATGACCCAAGGTACTAGCTCCTTCACCTCCCCTGAATCTGTCCTTTTGGATGTTGTTCTCCCCCACACTGCACCCAGTCCCTTTGTGGTCGTACATTTCCCCCTCAGGGAAGCAGTTGATCAGCTTTTTCTGGTCAGTCTGTCCTCAGTACTGTAGTCAGCTGACAAAGACACAATACCATCTCATTCACTCTTAAACCCTGCTTTCTGTTTATAATCCATCCCTTTAGGCAGCCGGCTGGGAGACACAATACAAACTTGTGTTTTCCTCCAATCACTTTCTGGAAACGCTGCATGCATCTGTCTTGATCACTAATACACCATAGGCTCTGCTGGTACAGTGACACCGTCACATCCCCTTATTTGTCTAAATGTGATAAGAGTTGGGAATCTGGAAAAGTAACTCAACAAAGTGTGATATCATCTATGATCTCAGTTGCAAAACCAAAAAGTTGTCTCTCCCTTTCTCTCTTTCTACCCTTTTCAATTTCTCTGTCTGGTGGTCAGGTTCATGTACAGGGTGAAGGTTGGAGAGAACTTGTTTTCAGAGGCCTCTGCTCCAAGCAAGAAGGCAGCCCGCCAGCTGGCAGCAGAGGAAGCAGTCAAAGAATTAATGGCTGACGGGAGACTGCAGCTCAACAAGGTGAGGAGTAAGAAGCAGAGAATAACTCAAGTTGTTCATTTGGGAGGACAGAGAGGTGACATTGCATATCCCCAAAATTAGTGGAATGACTTTAGAAAAACAACAAATCACTCAGGCTGAAAGAAATGATTTTGTCACACTGTTCTACTTTGTTGGCTCAATACCATTCACATCTCTGTTTTTCCCTCCTCCTACTCCCTTTTCTCTTCTCCAGCCTCAGTTGCCCCTGGGCTCTTCCAGTGATAGTGATGGCAGTGGTTCTGGGACAACGTGTCCCTCTTTGCCCCCTCTGACTGCAGATGAGTTGCGAGCAGCACATGAGGCAGGGGTTGGGGACCTCATCAACCACCTGAACAACAATGCAGTGTCGGGTCTTCTGGAGTACGCTAGAGCCCGGGGCTTTGCCGCTGAGATCCGACTGGTGGGACAGTCTGGGCCGCCACATGAGCCTAAGTATGTGTGAACTGCATGAATACACAAAACAATTAACATGTACGCACTGGATAAAAGAATCTTACTGTCCAGGTTATCATGTGCTTGAGAAAATATGTTCTTTGTCTACCTGAGCAAAAACTTATTTATATAAAATTTAAAGTTTTGGAACGTTAACAGAGTCCTTTTTACCAAATTTCTCTGGATCTCTGTTGTTCTAACAACACTTGACTTGTTAAGGAAAATGCTCGAAGGGATATTCGTGTTTATCTCCCATTGGTTTAAAAACAACCATGGGATCTTTGGTTCTCAAAGTGGAAACCCTATCAAATCCTCCTGTAATTGCTTTTCTCTTTGCCCCACCTGCTCAGGTTCACCTACCAGGCCAAGCTGGGCGGACGCTGGTTCCCTCCAGTCTGTGCGTCCAACAAGAAGCAGGGAAAACACGAAGCAGCAGATGCTGCTCTACGGGTTCTGATTGGAGAGGCTGAGAGGGCAGCCCGCACTGGGGAACTTATCCCAGCTGAGGTACTGACTTTTCAATGTTTTCACATTTTCTATCACGAAACCTTAATATGCACCAACATCAAAGAGCCTTCCCTGGCTCACATGGGGATAAGGCAGTACGTAATAGACTGAGAGAAATAGCAGAGGCATAGCAAGAGGTTTTACTTACCTCTTGTGTTGAAAGATTGAGCTTCAACTAAATTACAGTACACATCTGCATGTAATTGACTAACAACCTCACTGGAGCAAATATGAATCACTGACAAAATAACCGGATAAATGTCCACATGGACACTTAGAATAACCTGTAAACCCAGTTAAAACATAACCAATCTAAAGTAAACTACACCCAGAGTATAACTCAACACTTTTGCTGGTTCACAATCATTCAAATAATGAATCATACTATGGTAGTTTTATCAGATATACCAAATGTTAAATAATCCTCATTTCCTTTCTATTTTGCCTGTCCTGTCCTGTATACATCCCTCTCTCTAGCTTCCAGTGAGTGGCAGCACTTTGCATGACCAGATAGCAATGTTGAGTCACCAGCGTTTCAACGCCCTGACCACACGTATCCAGCACAGCCTTCTGGGACGCAAGATTCTGGCCACCATCGTCATGAGGAGGGGGGAGGGCCTGGGGACTGTTGTCAGCCTGGGAACTGGTATATCCATTATCTTTAGCATATAACCTATAAAGCAAAGGGAGGTGGTAATAACAGGGAGTATAAGGAATTGTGTTGCGGCATAAAAAATATGTTGTCACTAAATTTTTCCATGATATGAGGAAGTTTTATGGATTTCTGTGCTCAGAGGCATGCACTGTCAGAAAGCTAAAACAGAACTAGGTCACTGCAGAACCGAGAGGCGTTGCATTGTTGAGTTGTTTGACACTGAATATGTTTCTCTTGTTTGTTTGTTTTTTCTGTCAGGAAATCGCTGTGTTAAAGGGGAGGAGCTGAGCCTTAAAGGGGAGACAGTTAATGATTGTCACGCGGAAATCATCTCCAGAAGGGGATTTGTTCGGTAGAAATAGATCTTGCTCTTTATCAATGTTTCTCTCCCAGTTCTTAAAATAACCCACTCTTCTCCCAGACCCAGTCTGCTGGACATTATTTATAAGTCTAACTCATAAGTATCTCCTTTCCTCTCAGGTTTCTGTACAGTGAGTTGCTCAAGCACTATGATGGCACAGAAGACAGTATATTTGAGCCAGCGGAGAAAAGCAAACTGCAAATCAAATCTGACATCACCTTTCACCTCTACATCAGGTGGGAGTATCAGATGTTTTATCTCTCCTTGTTCACCTCCCCCCCATGCTCTCCTCTTTCATCCCTTTCCTGTCCATCACTCAGATACATCAGTGTTTCATGTTTGGATCAATGTGGTACCTCCTCTTTTAAACTGCATCTCATTGTATTGTTTGTCATATCAATACTTCATGTCTGTTCCTTCTCTCTTATCAATAGCACTGCACCTTGTGGGGATGGTGCTCTGTTTGACAAGTCATGCAGTGAGTCAGGGGATGATGTTGAGGGCCATCAGCCTCTGTTTGAGAATGCTAAGCAGGGAAAGCTCCGCACCAAAGTGGAGAACGGTGAGAGATGAGACTGACTGCTTGTCTTCTCGAGTATATATCAGTGCAGTGCTTGGAAGCAAATGATGCCACACACTGGTCTGTAAGCAAGACCTGTGATCTTTTTGTGTGTGTGTGTGTGTGTGTGTGTGTGTGTGTGTGTGTGTGTGTGCGTGTGTGTGTGTGTTGCTTGTGCCAGGCGAGGGTACCATCCCAGTGGAGTCAAGTGCCATTGTGCCCACCTGGGACGGCATCCAGCACGGTGAGAGGCTGCGAACAATGAGTTGCAGTGATAAGATCCTGCGCTGGAACGTGTTGGGTCTGCAGGGGGCGCTGCTCACCCATTTCCTAAACCCCATCTACCTGAAGTCCATCACGCTTGGTAAAACCTACTCTTCCTACTACTGTATTTATGAGAGTGAACAACACTGACATTTTGGAATTCTCACTTTTACATGTCTCAAATTTGTTCTACAACTTGTCTTTGCTGCTCTGATCTGTCAGGTTACCTGTACAGCCACGGGCATCTGACACGTGCTGTTTGCTGTCGGCTGGCCAGAGACGGCGAAGCATTTACCCAAAGTCTCCCTTCTCCCTTCATGCTAAACCACCCAGAGGTAACTGCACAAGTTTTTGGCAATGTCACATGTGGACATTAATCAGGTGTATTGAGGTCATTCTCACTAAATTAATAAATCAGGCTGCCAACACTCCTATTTGTGCCAGCACAACTGTTTCTTCATTGGTCATCTCCTTTAAATTTGGCTCATCCATCAATTAAGAAAAAACAGGTAGGTCACTATCATACCGCCGGGCAAAATGCCTGAGAAATACAGTAGTTGGCAATTAAGCACAATTCAGCTGGTTCCTTGTTTTAACCCATTTGTTGAACACTTTCTTGGATTTCATTTGCACATTGATCTACCATCCTAAATCGACACACACGGCGGTGACGCCTGCGTCACACTGACACATGCATTACACAGCTCATTTTACACGCTCTGTTTGGAATTTCTGACTCACATTGAAGGGCTAATTTAGCCTAACCGAACAAAATATGCTCTCTCTCCTCCCTTCCCTTCTCCCACACCACCTGGATGGACTGTAGGTGGGCAGAGTGAGTGTGTACGACTCCACACGTCACACAGGCAAGACCAAAGAGTCCAGTGTGAACTGGAGCTTTCCAGACCAGCACAGTGTAGAGGTGCTGGACGGGACCAAAGGCAAACTGGATGGGTATGTAACTAAACCAAATCCTGTTGCTCCTGATAGCAACACACATTGTTAATTAATAACCTTTTTATAGTTTTTACAGAATTTGTTTCCAGAAACATTATTTGGAGATATCACAATTAGTTTATTATAATTCAGTTTGTACTGTGAGTCCAAAATAATCCTGAACTGCTGTTAACACCACTTCCTGTGATTAAAGATGTGACAAACCATGAATGAAAGACATACACAAACTGAAAAACCGCTTTGGCTGCGTTTCTTTGTTTTGGATAATGTGTTCCCTATTCAGTAAAAACTGAACCACAAGCTTAATTTAATTTTAATTAAATCACCCAAAACAGTGAGCAGCAGGTAGTTAAGTAAGCTAAATAGGAAACGCTGTATGATCAGAGGAAAAATTGTGTCATGCCAGTTTGCCAGACAAACTATGATGTTGTCCATGACTATTACCCCCTTTCTTTTTTCTTTTTTTTTTAAATGAACGCTCAACTAAAGATCCTTCTAATGTCTTCCCTCTAGGAACAAACTGAGTGTGTCCAGAGTGTCCAAGTCCAACCTGTTTGATCTTTTCCACTCTCTGTGCCAGCGATGTGGCCGCACGGACCTCCTCTCCCTGCCTTCCTACTCCCAGGCCAAGATGTCGGCCATGTCCTTCCAGCTAGCCAAGCAGCAGTTCTTCCGAGCTCTCAGCGTTCACGGCTACGGCGCCTGGATTGGCAAGCCGCTGGAAGAGAAGAGCTTTGAGGCAGGGGAGGGAACCAGGAACAATGGAGCAAGTGTCCCTGTGGGATACGGCAGCAGTAGAAACGGAGGAGCAATGGAGTACAAGCAAGAGTAGGCGTAGAACAGTGCAGGGTGCGTTATTAAGTTGATAATATTAATATGTGGGGGAAGAAAAGCACAAGGCAGAGGCAGATTGAAAGGGTGGATGTGAAGAAAAAAAGGACAATCAAACAATGCATAGCCAGTGGCCAGAACTGTATCTTCAGATGGAACATGGTTAAAGGCTGCAGAGGAAGAGCGATGGAAAAGGACAGAATAAATGGGAGGAAGATGGCAAAGGCACAGCCTGAAGGATGAGATGGGTCACAGAGAGCTATGGAGAGATCCACGGGGTGTACAGAATAATGTAAACACTACATGAAAAAGGAATTAGTTTGAAGTCAGTAAATCACCATTGTAAACACTGCTGCAAATCTGGGTTGTGTTAGTTTGCAAAAACAATTACTGCATTTGTCAACTTCCTTTATACTGTTTATTACTGTGGGTTGGTTTAAGATTGTAATTTCAGTTTTTCTTTTGTCATTTATAGTGTTTGGCATTTATTCTGCCATTATTTTACCACTGTTCTACTTCATATGTGAACTCATTTTTGCAGGTTTTTTGACCATTGCAATTGCAGTTTGGATCCAGTTGTTTTGGCTTCTTCGGATCACAATTTTTCGCCATGAAAGCTTGACAAGTGCTGCTAATTGGCATTCGACCTAATATGACCCATCATCGTAGCAGTGCTTGTAATTGTGATAAAGTTAATTTAGAATTGAAGCCCTCTGTCATGAAGTGCTTATTATTGTTTCTGTTCCCTATGTTCTACCGCATGGAAATGCAAGCAAGCTTTTAGGACAGCAAGCACAAACAACAGGACGCTCTCAGCAGGAATCTTGATTTCAAAAATTGCACTCACCCTAGTTAGATGTCATGCGTAAACTTGGAAATTAGTCCTCGCAAGAAGCTTTTACTGTACATACGAACATCAATGCCAACATTTGGCAGTGTCTCGGATCAGCAACTACCCAAACATTCTCTGTTTTACATTTGAGGCTTAAGCTTTAGCTCCTGTACATACTCTGAAGCCCTTTCTGAGTAAAATGTAAACTTACTGTACACCCTCAGCTGTCCGTGCATCCACATGTTGTCGCTATGGTTCCCATTAGCATAGCATAGGTCAGTGCGCCCCTTTGGTCGGTCTCATCATTTCTCTGTGTTTTTCGTGCTTTTTATATATAATTACTGATGTCATGACCTCCAAGAAGTACAATATTTCTGTTCTTATGTTTTGTTCTTGTGTGTGAGTATTTCTCCTTTTTTTCTTCACTTCTGTAAATAGGTCCATCAATAGCTGGCCATGTTAACAAGCCCTGGAAAGTCTCCACTGTCCTGCCTGCATATTGTTTTTTTTACATCTCGATACGAAAAGGCTTGCGTGGCCGGTTCTTGAGGACTGCTAAGTGAGGACAGTTTTGTTGTCAAAGGAGAGTGTGTTGTCTGTTCTTGATTTGGTTACGTGTAATTGGATGGTGCAATATATACATGAGGTATATACAAATACATGAACACACAGATGTACAGTGGGGTCCAAAAGCCGGAGTCCAGTTCTAGAAAGTCATTTTAACGAAAAAGTAACACAAAATGTTTAGTCAAATAACCTGTTTATCAAAATATTGCATAAAGTAATTTTTTTATTATTTCAGTAAGTAAAATGATTTGTATTTAGAGAAATACAAGATTTCTCAGTATTTACTTTGTCCGCTGCACTTGTATTGGACAATGTTGTGCAGAAATGCAGTGCAAAGTGTTGATTTGTTTTGTTTTGTGTGTGTTTTTGTAGGACTTCATTATCCAAGCACTCTTCAAAAGCATGTCAGAGATATACTGTAATGTTGCAGTTGTCTCTCAGATGTTTATTGTGTTTGAGGTTTGGTAACTACAGACCAAAATCCAGACAAGTCAGCACTCCATGATAGTTCAGGCAGTTTAGTGAAGCTTTGATGAATGTACAGAGCCATTGTTTTGCTGGAAAATGTATCTTCTTTCAAACGGTTTTAAGCTTGAAGTGATGATATTGCTCTGTAGAACAGAGTGGCACCTCCCTCTGGTCAGTGTGTACTTGGCGCTCTCACTGCAGCCCTGAAGTTCAAGTTTTAGTTGAGGTTTTTGTTACTGTCTTCAGCAGTGATATACTGTATACTATTGTTTGACCCTTAATAAAGGACCTTAAAACTGAGACTTAAAAACAAGTGGAAAGTATTTTCTCATCAGAAGTCTTTGATCAAGTTAACAGCAGTAGCTGCAGAAAGAATTACACATTTAAGACATAATAATATAGCAAAATAGAGGGATTGTTTTTAGTATTTATAACTTTACTTTAAAGATTACATTATTTTGATTAATGTCAGGACTAAATGTATTTGAATAAGAAGCTTTAAAAGAAGATTATTTTTTATATTTTTGTAGTTTTTATCATTAAAATGTACTATTCTTGGTAGTGGACTCAGACTTTTGGACCCCACTGTGTGCAAAAATTGATGTTTCAGAGTTTAATGCTGTATATGTCTGTGTGTGTATGTATATGTATAGTTTTAATGTATATATTTTGTAAATCATCTACAATTGCTTTTCTATCATTTTTTCCTGATGTTTTAATTAAACTGCAATGGAAAATGCTGTTTTTTTACCAAGGAAGTTTGGAAAGGAAAAAAGTAATAAATAAGTAGCAATGTTTCAGTGGAGTGATGTGTGTCTTGTATTCTTATCAGAGTCTGTTATATTTATTTATCACCTGCTTCTTTCTCCAGAGGAGTACTTCCTTCACCTGGGGGCTAAAGTGTCTGAATGATACAGGGGCTTAGATACAGGGGGGGGGGTTATAGATATTTATTGTGTGCTGTTGGATTTTATTAAGGGGACTGACAATGTCTAGCACTAGAAATACTCTTTCTAAGCTGATAGTTTGAGTGAGTAGGAGATGTTAATTTCCTCAGGGTGGCGTTTAGATCCAGTCTGCCTCCAACTAGCTGCTGAGCCTATTGCAATCCTCTAAAGGATCAGCAGATGGAAACATGTCCTCGCCTTAGGGCCGGAGGCTGTGTGCATGTGTAAATGCAAGTGTGACCTGATATTCATAGGAGATGCTTTGCAAAATCTAGTTCCTTATCAGGATCTGTGTAGCATTGACATTTATTTTGTCTATTGACAAGCAAATATTATGTGTGCTCCTTACATTCATTATATGATTCTAGAAACGTGATATTTTGGTCCTTTTGCTTTCATTTTCAGGTTAAGTATGTTTATGTTCTTCTATCTTGTCAGGACAAAAATTAGTGTACATTTGATTCAACTTTGTCATTGCACATAGTAAGTACCTGTGCAACCAGGTAGCATCTAACCAGATACATAATTCATTTAATTTTTAAAATAAAATAGGGGTATTATGGAAGTCAAAATGTGTCTATTCTTCGTGTATTCTTTTAGAGATGTTAGTTATGTGCTGTAAAATCATGATACTGGATAATACTGATACTTTACACTGTTTCAGCAGTGTCTTAATGTGATGCAAAACACTTTTGAACAAGTAATTTAGGGCTGTCGCTTGGTTTGATGTCTCACTGGGAACAAATGGTGATATTCACTGTCTAATTCTGAATCAGTTCTGCGAAGCATTCGATCCATTCTTATCTCTGGTTCAGCAGCAATTGTTTCCATCAAGGGACAGGATATGGCAGCAATATTGCCAGCCAATTAGTGTAGTGTGTAATAAATAATTTTATTGTTAATGCCCCCAAACAGCCTATTTCATTAGAGGAGGGTGTGTAGCAGTGGAATCCTAACAAATTAAACAAAATACAGACAGTGGTTCCACCAATTTGAATGATATTACCCCTACACTTGATTACAGTTGGAGCTAAGAAATCAATCAGTGAGGTTCCCCTGAAGTTGGCAATAGTGAACATGTGCGTACACATATATATGCGCGTTTGAGCTGGCTTGTTTCAATCAGGATCTCCATTCATTAAGTAACAGTTCATATTGTCTCTCCTGTCAAGTATTTGGATGGCGGGAGGGCAGGACTAATGATAAAGGGAGAGGAGTAAAGCACGATGGAGGGGAAGGATGGACAAGTGGAACGGGGCTGCATAGGGTGAAATATTAGTCCAGACCGAAGGGCTCAAACAAGCCAATCGATGCTCTCCAGTGAGAGAGGGGAAGGAGGGAATCATGAAGGCTGAGTGGGGAGAGAAATGGCTTAGAAGCTAAACTAAAAAAAACACAAGATCATGAGAGCCTTTGGAGTCCAGTGCAAATTTATAATGGCTATCAAAGGTGTGACAGGAGGGATCGAGCCTGAAGTCCATGAAGCATCAGGAAAGAAAAGAGGGGCTCTGTAAATGTATCATGGTACTGTGAGGGTAACGGATGGTATTTTCAGTTAACCAGGGCCATGGTATAGAAATTACAAAGCTGTACAGCTGCACAGACAAAGTGCCACTAATACAGACTGTGTTACTGCCATGATACAAAATCATATACATGGTGTAGTAAACAGCAGTCACTGTAGGAGTATGTGTCCATATCGAATAAATGGTATATATAAATAAATGGTTATTGAATAAAGGGTACATAGCTAGTGATAGATTGTACCTAAATAATAGCTCGAAGTACCACAAAGATTGAAAGTCTAGTTCAGTCAGTTCCATGGCAACTGAGAAATCTCACTCTGCTGATGAGGACCTTGTGATGTGGTGGAAAGCTCCAGAACAAGCGAGCAAAGGGACCTTGAGTTGGGATTGTTTTGTCAATCACTGTTTAGGTCAAGAATGAATTGCCTAACTTAATTTTACTTAAAGTTTGGCCAAAATGATCGATGTAAAGAGTATAATAACAAGAGGGCAAAATGAGTACCATGCCATCAGATCATGTCGGAGGACTACAGCATATTGCTCATTAATATAATTTACTCCTTTATCAGGTTGCAGCCAAAAAAGTAGCTTATGTGGTGGCTGAAGTTGATTTTTTATTTAAGTGCTGTTTTTGTTTCACTCTTTATAGCCTACTTTTACTGCATTGAGAAATTCTCCCTTTATCTCTGATATATATTTTAGTCTGGCTTTATGATTCTATATGCTATGATGCCTGTTTAACTATAACAAATAATTGGATGTTTTAGCTACTTGAATCATATTGACATTTAACATTTAAATGCTTTGTTTTATGTATTATTCCCCTTCTTAAATTTGGTAGCTAAATGTAATGGTGGTTATTCTGCACAGGGCATTGTATAGAAGCACTGAGCTGGTGTTTCCATAATGCTACAATAATGTCAAGTGTGGTACTACTGAATGGAAATTTGCATTGCAGTGACTGCACAGTACCACAGCACCATGGAAGTACTGTGGCATCGTAATTTGGCCCCTACCATGATGGCACAGTGCATGTAGTAGATCTAGTAAAATTGACTTCAATGTACGATGGTACTTTTATTTAAACAGAGTCACAGAAACTCTGGCATGAATCAGGCAGTGTCACTTAGCTGAGATACGGGAGACAGCTGAGTCAGGGAGATCGCAGAATCTCAGACACACAAACAAACACCAACCATGCATAAACTTTACTATCATGCTGACACTTTGAAACCGTAATTAGCTTCTGAACTCCTTTAACACTTCTAAATGTTGGTATCAGGACAGCTGCACACACTTGCAGACATACTTAGCCAATTGCCTCTTCAATCAAGGGTGACACGTAGCATACAATAGAACATTCCTTCTGTCAAAAGGCTTGAGACCTTAACTCCCTGCTACCTATGCCTAAATTTGACACGGCCTCTCAGAACTATCACTGCCATTTCAATCAGCAGGAGAAAGGGTGGTGTTGGCTGACGAAGGCAACAACCCCCACAGTTTCTTGGAGTTGGTAGCCTGATTCCAGACATCTGAATTTGCTGCGCACGTCTCTGATTTGTTGAGTGATTAAAATTGGTCCAGTGTTGTGCTCACTGATGCCATCAGCCAATCAGAGCTCTGTAGAGGGGATTGCGACTGTGTACGCCATCTTCCTAGCTTCCTAGATAGGTACTGTGCTGGAGGAGCTTAACCAAGAAATATACTTAATTAAAACTAAAATAAAAGTACAAAATGGCAGCAAGCATGTTGGAGATTGACGGAGTCCCGCGTACATGACGCCGGCGGGACAGATATGTCACTCGAAATTGATTGGTGAGGGTGAAACAATATAATGATTATGATAATGAAGTGAAACTAAATGGTAATTCAGTCTGATTATCAGGCCAGGGGGGGGGGTCTCCAACTTCAATCTTTGTCACAAAGAATCCCTGTAGGGCTCTTTTGGCATCTGTGGCAACAAAACCTGGGGAAGCAGCAGACCAGCGTATCAAAACCCTCTTGCACACACTTGAGACAAGTAACAAGCAAGAGGTTGTTCCAGAAGGGCTAGAAAAGGGAGAGCAGATGCTGTCAAGGAGGGATGGTGAAAGCAAATGAGCAGTGGCCACAGTCATCTTCTGGATAGTGAGTGGCAACTGGGAATATGGTCTCGCCATCATCCCTGGCCCTGTAATAGGTGGCTTCAGAAAAAGCCAAGCTAATCACCTGACCCGGTTGGAACAGTGACTGATCTATCTGGACTCCAGGACAAGAGTGACTGTCCATTACCCAACCATAAAAACCTTAAAGCCACCCATGAAAACTCAGGGGGGGAAATAAGGACGTGAATGTTAGAGTGACAGGAAAAGGGTGTATGAGTGGAAATCCGCCGGTGTCACTAGTTTGCTGACTAGTGACTTTTTAGTCAGGAGACAGCTGACGCAAACACCAGTACATCAGCACCACCGCAGCATTCACTTTGCTGTAATGCTGACACTGTGAAACTGTAGTTAGCCTCTGAACTCTTCAAATACTCCCAAATATTAGTGACATGACAGCAGCACACACTTGTAAGCAGCACACTTAACCAATGGACCCTTTCACTAAGGGGTGACGATGCTCTACTCCATGTAATATCTTATATCTTATAAAACAAGACCTGACATGGAGCGACGAGCGTTTGTTTAGTGTTTGACACAATTTCTGACAGACATATGGTCTAATAAAGTTGTGTCAATATGCTGTGTGTGTATGCCTGCAAGTGTGTGTCAGTCCTTTGATTAAAAGGGCAGAGTTGTTTGGAGGCGAAATGTTCCGCATTGCTTACTCGCCACTTAAATGGGAGAGCGGATGCATTACCCACATTCTTCTGCCAGCTCCGCCATCCGCTCCCCCCCCCCCACCACCACCACCACCACCACCACCACCATCCTCCTCCTCTGTATCTTTTACCCCCTGTAGTCTCCCGTTCTCTGTATTTGATTAGTCTCTTTCAGGCAGGCAGATCAGAGTGCTGTTTGCTGTGCAGAGATCCATCTGCATACAGCCGTCGGTTTTTAGGCTGTGGGTTAATCGCACAGCTTCCAGGCCCATAGTTACGGTGGCCCTGAGAGCTCAACGCACTGCAGCTTGAGAAAATACATGCAATCAGGCAAAACACAAGCAATAATGTGTTCCTCAATAATGTCCTCTGGAACACTTCTGTTGTTGTCGTCTTAATTTGCAGTTTTTCTATGCTGCGCATGTGTTGTCAAATTGATGAAGATGTTTTCTTAATTTGCTTGTGTTTTGTCTATTTGCAGGTGTTTTCTTAAATTGCAGTGTCGTCAGCTCTCAGGGCCACCATAATGCAATCTGAGCCATTAGGATACACTGGAGCTAGAGCATGTCTGATAGAGTGGGGCAAGCCCAGTTGTTTATTAGCCATGCAGCTATGCAATTCACTTCCTCTTCACTTCTCTGACATTTTTCGTAAATCTGGCCAACAAATCAGCTATCGTCATCTTATGGGGGACGATAGCTTATTGACGAGTGTTAATTTCGACATTCAGCTCACACCCCCACTAGAGCTTTGTCCGTCCCTTAAGAGCCAATGAAATGCTTTGTGAACAAATGTGTGTGTGTGTGTGATGAGAGTGTTTTTTTGTCCTTTTGGTCAGACTCTAATCAATCCCTCTCTCCTTTCACTTATGAGCCTCCTTGTCCAAATCCTCACGTTTCCTCTACATCTCCTCATTTTCCACCCGTTACACATCACTCTCTTCCTGTATTTCCTCCCTCACCCACCCACCCACCTGTTGTGTCACTTCGAAGTTTTATGTGATTCATACAGTATCATTTCCCGTACTCTTTTCCCGTACGCTTTTATGTGGCTTTAAACTCAGAGGGAGATGACAAAGAGGGATAGATCAGGTGGCGTGAGAACTCATATGTATACTACAGCGTTGGCATAGCAACTGCCATCCCACTTTATTATTCCTCTTTGTGTTCTATTATTCACTTTCTCGTTCACATATTTCTCCCACCATGAATCTGACGTATGCTGCAGGGCAGGACTGTGGACTAACCTTTTCATTCAATGGGCCGATCATTCCTCCTCTCTGTCACTCCCCTCTGCTTTCATCGCTCCAAACTCTCCATCTTTCTCTGCTGCCCCCTAACCTCTGTTGACAATATTAAGACTTCTGAAAGATATACTGTACACGGTGGCTTGCCACAGTTCCTATTTTTTGTCAGTCCCAATGTCCCCCGGGGCCTCTTGCAGCCCTTTTTCCATTCTCTGTGCTTTATAGAATTGTATCGTGTTTGTCAAATGTCTTTCTTTCTCTTGCTCTCCCTTGTGTTTCACTGGCAGACCAGCTGTGAAGAAACTGCTGCCAGAACATTGAAGTTTAGCCCAGATGATTATTCTTTTACATAATTTAGTCTTTTTATTTGAGCAGATTAGACGAAAAAACACAAATGGGAGGAGTATACCAACTGTGCAGGTGAGATCAAAACCACATGAGCTAACCCTCCACAACCACACACACATTTGGGTTTTTAAACTTATCTACTACATTCATTCCTTAAGGGATGCATCAAATGATTATTTCCATCGTTTTAATCTCCTGATTACTTTCTTTCGTGAATTAATTGTTTGATCTGTAAAATGTCAGGAAATTGTGAAAAATGTCCTCCTGAAGCCCAAGGTCATGTCTCAATGTCTTGTTTTGTCTGACAAACAGTTCAAAAACTTAGACATCTATTTTATAATTACGCCTATACAAAACATAAAAAAATACATACTCACAATTCAGTGATTAATATTCTGTCGATCAACTAATTGATTAATCAACAGTTTCAGCTCTCCGTTGCCTTTCCTTACCTTAATCAAAATCCCGAGTCTAACCTTAATCCTAAACATCTGTCTTAATGCTAAACATCTTATAAACATAATAAAAATATCCTCTATTTAACAGCCTAAAACTAAAACAGAAGTGCAGATACATTCCAACATATAAATGTATTCTGTCCTACTTCTTTCGCTCTGTCTTATTGCTTCTGTCCCATTGTCAACAGTGAATGTCTGTGATGGTGCAGACCTGACCTTTGACCTTTCCCCAGGCCATTCTGTGAAGAATTTGCCGCTTGTTGAACCAGCCACTCTCCATCACTGACCCATCACAAATCAGCCCAGGGCAGAAACAACACATTACTGTGTTTATTTCCCCCTCATGAGGAAGAAACGGATGAAATAACCCGCCGTCAAACTCACTGAGACACGTGTAGAGCATTTAGAGAATAAAATACGACAACATACAAACAAAAATACAAATACATATGACATTAGAAAAAAACATTTGGTAGGAGGGCATCTTTTTCTCCTTCATTAATGGGCCCCCGTCTGTCCTCCTTCCACAGTAACTGTGTGAGTGCAGCATTAGCATATGGCTGGTATAAATACATTGAACACGATATTATTTGCTTTACTGATGTCTGTCAGGTTGCATAATCAGAGGACTGGTTGATCTGTTATAAGGAAACAGCCTAATCCGCTCCCACACAATTCTGCGTCTGCGCTCATCCGATTAAGGGTGCACATAACGCACACTGAGAGCCATGATATTAAACCGATTAGGCCAGATAGAATAGTCTAATTATGTAGGATTATTCTGTATAGACTCTGTAGAGTTAGAATTATAAACTGATTAGTCTGCTGGGAATAAAACCAGAGAATCATCTAAGTTAAAACTGTGGTTACATAGCCTATCTCCTGTGTGATGCATTTTTAATTTAAATGTTTCTTTTCCTTCAGGCGTTACTTATTAAGATAACATTCAGTTCAAATTAATACTACTGTATTTATCCCTGCAAGGATAATTGTATTCTGTGGCTATTCCACCAAGATCAAGAAATAAGAAAAGAAAGAAAAACACTAATTTATTATAGTTAGAGGCTTATACATTAGCCGCTTAATAAAGTCTAATCTATCAATTCTCCAAGGGGGGTTTCTGTATTACTCAGTTTATTCACAAAACACAGAAGTGAGCAGGTTCTTACATGTACCTTGTCAGCTGAAGAGACTCCGTCTTCTTCTGCTTTCACACCCTCCCCCAGCCATATGTGTCAGGGTGTTTCTTTGTTTTGTTTTGTTTTTTTGGTTGTTGTTGTTTTGTTTTGTTTTTTGTTTTTGTTTGTTTTTGTAGCCTGGCCTACGTCATAGTCTTGCAACAGCAAATGCATTGACATTTGTACTATACATGTGAAAATGATTCTCCGGACGCTGAATCGTGTGTGTGTGTGTGTTTTTTTTTGCCAGTTCCAGCGACATTTACGGGCGTAACAGGTGCCGTCCGCGGCCAGATAGGCCGTATAGTGTTTATTGCAGAGGCAGCACCTACAAACGCTGTTTTCTCAGGCTACACTTAAAATAATCCCCCCCCACCCCACCCCGAAACAACAGGGGCACAATAAATTAGACATCATCGCGCGGACCCCCGCTCCCTGTTTTCAGCGCTTATTTTCGCCTCTCTGATTCCGTCCAATGGGAATGAACGGCAGGGGCTGGAGGCGGAGAAAGAGATGAGAGAAGTTGGAGGAGAGAGTGAGGGACAGATCCGGGGAGACGGTGAGCTGCAGACTGAGTGCAGGTCGGCGGCGGAGGAGCCACGCGTCAAAACCTCGGGCTTCACCGCTCCTCTGGGGACTGTCACTTGACGTCCAGCCTCGCGTGTTTTTTTTTTTTTTGTTTGTTTGTTTGTTTGTTTTGTTTTTTTTTTCCTTCCCTCTTTTTCCCTCCTCCCTGCTGGCCGCGCTTTACGTCGCCGCACGTTTTGTTTTTTTTTTTTCCGTTGAGGCGCAGCCACAGGTTGACACATCATGGATTATCCCTCCTCACCTCGGGCCGACCGCCGCTGACGGGGATCGACATGGGCACCGCCGGGGGACCGCAGACGATTGGGGAAGAAACAAAGTGACACCGCAGCCGGGTGAGCGGAGACGGAGGCAGCGTCCAAAGGAGAGGAGGGGTGGGGTGGTGGGGGTGTGTGTGTGTGTGGGGGGGGGGGGGACAGACGCACAATCTCCAGAGACGAGCGCGGACCTGTGGAGGGACCTGAACGAGGGGAGGCGAAGCGAAAAGATGATGGGATGGCCGTGACAACATGAGAAAGGAAAAAGTGTGGCGGTCTATTTTCATCCAGCCAGTGATTCAACACAACTAACCTGGGGGACAGGGACTGAGAGAGGAGAGGTAGGAGGTAGGTAGAGGAACAGACAGGGAGGAGGAGGAGGAGGAGGAGGGGAGGGGAGGGGGTGGGGATGGGGTGGGGGGGGGGTGAAGGTGTCTGGTTATATCATACTGGAAGTAGGTTATTGTTTTTGGATTAATCGAATGCGGCCAACTTGTGTTTGACTGAGCCACGCTCGCGGTAGGCCACCACACTTCTGCTGTCAGAAGACTGACTGATGTGCAGTCATTTATCCCTTCAGTGTTTGAGCCTGGTCTCATGTCCGGGCTGTAAAGGCGGGGAGGATCTGCGCGCCGTCCTCCTGACTAACAAGGCAGTGTATCACAGATGACATTTCGTGGCACGTATGGCTGGAAGCACTGTGGGATGTGGGAGAAGGAGAGGACACTGAGAAACAGAGAAACAGAGAGAAAGAGAGAGAGAGAGAGAGAGAGAGAGAGGGAGCGCTGAGAGGGGCTGACTGGGCAGCTGACTCAAATGCGACTCAAGGAACAACATATTCCCCAATTATGGCCACTTTTTTTCACTCTGCTGCCCCTCTTTGTCACACATCTTCAGCTTTTCTGGAGTTCAGTCTTTCCCCTCATTTCTTTTAACCGACCGCTAGCCGTCACAACTCTGGATTCTCTTGTCATTTTTCTCCTGTGTCTTTCTTAACACTCTTCTCCTCTCTTATTTTGTTTGTCTGTAGAAAGGTGCGTGGCCACAGCCGCGACCATGGAGCCTCCCCCCTCTCTGAGCTTGGCTCTGCTCGGAGGGAGCGAGGATGAGGACCAGCGCTTCCTCCTTCCCCTGGGCAGTATATCCCATCCCTCCACGACTGGCAACCAGCCAGGATCAAACCACTCAAACCACATGGGAGGATCAAGCCTCGACCGTCTGAACGGCAGCACCCCGTCCCCGTCCCCTGCCACGCCCAACTTGCCTCCAGCGTCGCTCCCCAAGTTGCCCCTGTCATCCTCTGGAGCCCAGCCTCCACCCATCCCCAACGCCCTGCACCCCACCAGCACCCCGCTCTCCTCCTGCCTGGGCTCGCAGCACAGCCTGAGCGGGGACTCCCCGGTCTACAACGCCCTCTTTTACTCCTCCCACTCGCCCTCCATGGAGCGGGAGAGGGACAGGGAGAGAGAGAGGGGCTGCAAACACAGACAGGCCAGCCCTCTGGTCCACCGAAGGGACAGTAACCCCTTCACAGAGATCGCCATGAGCTCCTGTAAGTATACAGGCGGGGTCATGAAGCCCCTGAGCCGCCTCAGCGCCTCCCGCAGAAACCTCATTGAGTCGGACAGCAGCAGCGAAACCAAAGAGGGTGGCGTTTCAGCTGTTGCCGGGGCAACGGCCGCTGGGGGTCATGACCGGCAGCGAGAAGCCCCTCCTACCTCCTTGGTGGCCCAGTCCTCTACCAATCAGCCCCCGATTCAGAGCCCCCCAGAGATTGTGATTTCATCCAAAGAAGACTCGCCGTACCCCAGGGGAGGGTATGACATCACAGACTCCACATCCAACCAGATGTCCATCTACCACCAGAACCACGCGTTGGTGGAGAGCAGGCGGGCGCAGCCGGGGAGGGGCAGCAGGCAGGGGGGGGTCGGGGCGGTGGGCACCGGGGCCAGGGGCAGCACCTCCAAGGCCCCCAAACGGAAGAACCAAAACATTGGCTATAAACTGGGGCATCGCAGGGCGCTGTTCGAGAAGAGGAAGAGGCTGAGTGACTATGCCCTCATCTTCGGGATGTTTGGAATCGTCGTCATGGTGATTGAGACGGAGCTGTCATGGGGCGTGTACACCAAGGTGAGGGGACGGCGCAGTGACACTCAAAGGGGCAGTCCACTGATTTTACACATGAAGATGAATTTAGTAGTCGTGGTTAGTCCGAGTACAGTTGGATAGTGTGTTCTGTGGCTCCTAGCTTGGGCTTGGAGACCATACATTTATAGAGGAAAGCCTGTGTTACAAACAGAGGATGTGGAGTTGGAAAGGCTTGGTCATTACCAGGCAAGGAGGGTCTAAAGAAAGACACTATCAAGTTGCATTATGGGAAGTGTAGGATCCAGTGTTATTGGAGTTTGACTCTTACAAGGGACTAAAAGTCAGGATTTCTCTGCTGCTACTATTTTTGTTTTTAATCTGTCCGTCACAAGTCCCCCAACGTTATGGAAGTGCAATATCAAATTGGTAGTTTTCCCCTTTAATGTAGCCTCATTACATCCTTGATTAACTTTGGCACTTTTTAAGCGTTTGGGGTCATTTTTACCTTTATTTTCATAGTAGCTAGTAAAAGTGACAGAAAGAAAGAAAGAACAACGTGACATGCAACAAATGCCACCAGCCTGATTCGACCTGGGGACCTTAAATGGTACTAGTATCACCTCCCTGGTCACCAGGATGCTTGTTTTGGACGGACCAGTGGCCAGATAATTAGAGTCAGCTTTCACCAGTTAATCATCAAATTTCATGATTGGTACACCCCATTCAGTCTGACCAGCACCATGTTCATGTTGCTGGTGGGCTGTGTACTGTAACGACCAGGCTTGACAGTTGCTGCTTCCGGGTGATGTAATACAACGATGCAGAGGACATGGGGGGCAGATTATCAGTAGGAGGCCAGAATCTCATTTGTCTGTGTAATGGGGAGTGTAATAAGCTAAATTGGGCCCTGGCTGCTATTGTCTGTTTATTTTGGTTGTGTTTGTGTATGTGTGTGTGTGTGCCACAGGGTCCCAGTGAGCCTTGGAGCGTGCTGTGCTCACCTTTCTGGTGCAAAAATACTTCTGTCCTCGTTCCGTCCCTTCTTTCAGTCTGTCACATCGCAGACGGTTGGTTTTCTTTAGCTAATAAGGTGGAAACATTACTTCCACTTATGCAGATTATCGCATGTGGATCACTGATCATGTGAAGGAGGATATGGGACAGTGTGACAGCACAGATATACACGTAGCCTATTAGAATAGGCCAGCTGGGTGTGTCTCTCATCTCTATATGCCTCCTTCCCTGTTTCTGTTTGCAGTCCGTGGTCTCCAGTTGATACTTAGTCTCTCTGTTATTGTCATTGGTAGAACAATCTGCCTGTTCTGTTCTGCTGGCTGGCTCTCTTTGCTTCTTCTTCTCTTTGGCTCTGTTTCCCACTCATTACTTTATGAAAATCACTGCTTTAGAAGCTATGTCTTTTTATTAATGAAAATCCATGAAAACCTCTCAGTCCCTTCTCTACTCTGCTCTTCCTTTCTGTCGACCTATTCAGCCGACACTTTTTATGCTCTCTCTCTGTCTGTCTCTTTTCTCTTTCAACTCCACGCTTGTGTCTTAATCCTCCTTTCTTTTTTCTTTCTTTCTTTCCTTCTTTCTTTCATTTTTCCCCTCACTTTCTCTCTCCCTTTGCTCCTGTGCTCTTCCAGTGGGCGTCAAACTGGGGGAGTGTGATCGGAAGAGAGAAGCGGCTGGGCGAGAAATGAAAGGCTGTTGAAGGAGAGAAAAAAGAAAAGGCGATAATGAAAAGCCTGATTTAGGTTCTTAAGCTACAACCAATACAGCCCTCATCTGAATCAGGCAGAATTTTCTATCAATAAGAATTGACGGACAGCTGTGAATTTGAAAAGGGCGGCCACTGTGCACTGGCCACTTAAATGCAGAGTGCCAAGTTATATATTTTTTTAGTTTTTATGGTTGCGGATTTGGTTTGACTCCAGCAGATACTGGAGTTCCATCAGACAGTTCAAGCCCTCACTTAGATAATTGAGGTGGAAAGAAGCCCGCTGGTTGTTGTGAAAAATGGAAAGAGATCATGAGGATGAAAGAGAGAACGCGAAGGGAGATAGATGGGAGGACGGTAAAGGTAGAAGTGCAGTTCTTTAAACCAGGCTGAGAGGGAAGCCTTGAATGATTTTTTCTATTGATTATTGATAACCGTGCACCCACACATGCACTGTCCGCCCCGGCACAAGCTCGCACATTGAAAATGGTTACTGCCTTTCAGAGGTAGCTTGTGTGCTGTGTATTGACAGCCATCCTTGAGAGGCGGTGTGAGATTTTCATTACTGAAAATACATGGTGGTACATATATGTGTATATATATATACCCTGTTTACAGCACCATAAGACAATGTGTCTTTGACAATAGCTGTAAACTAAATGTCAAATGTATACCGCCAGTGTGTGTATGTGTTTCTACCAAACCAGCTGCTCTATCTTGCTCCCAAAAATAGAGATGAAGAATAAGAATGGAGCTAAACAGAGTGGGTTAGATGGTGTGTGTGTGTGTGTGTGTGTGTGTGTGTGTGTGTGTGTGTGTGTGTGTGTGTGTTTGTGTGTGTGTGTGTGTGTATGTTATGAAGGATAAAGGGAGAGAGGTTAACAGAGGAGGACATGGTGTTCGTGACTGTGGGTATAGTGAGTAAGCATATGTATATTCATGTGCAGAAACAGATTTCAAACCCTGTCAGCACATACTGTGGCTACAGCTGACATTTTCCATTCATTGTGTTATATCCTCTATCTTCAGTTATTATTCTGTCTCATTCATTCAAAATCAAAACAAAGACCCATCCCATGAATAAGGTTACATTTGAGATCGGTAAGATAAGTTTTGACACAGATAAAAACTGTTCTAATGTATGTATATTCAGCAGTGGTGGAAAGTAACATTAAGTAAGTAAGTACATTTACTTAAGTACTGCACCTAAGTACAATTTTGAGTATTCAATGTAATTAGACTTCTACTTAGCTACTTTTCACACATAAATATTGAACTTTTTACCCCACAACATTTGTTTTACTTCAGATTAAAAGAACATGAATTTGTAAAATACAATGAGACTGTTAAATATAGAAGCACGTTTACTTTGATACTTTAAGTACATTTTGCTTATAATACTCTTTTGAATGAAGGACCTTCCTTGTAAAGGAAGAGAATTTTCATATATTTGTGGTATTGGTCGTTTTTTACTTAATTAAAGGATCGGAATACTTCTTCCACCATTGATACTCAGCGCTCTAGGCAGTGGCAGTGAATCCTTATACTGTAAACGTCCAATCACAGTTGTTGAGCCAAGATAGATTATGCAGACAGAATACTGGATGATGAAATAATTCATGGATGTGAAATAATTAAATTTGCTCTCAGGCAGAATTGTGAGTTTTCCCACAAATGCATCCTAGACAAAAGCAAAACTGAGCCTTTTAAATTGCTATCATAACTTATCTTGAGACTTCTTTTTGCCAGTCTCTATACAGTACGGTATATCGGTATATCTGTCAAGCATCCCACTGAATTTCTAATGTTTTAACTTTACTGTGGCCTCTTTTCATGATCAGTATCACCATATTACCAATGACCCGGGACCTTGACGCAGTGTTAACAGAGGCATGAGGACAGTTCCTCATAAAAACACTTTCATGAGCTTCTATATATTGATTTTATTAGGAACAAGTTAAAAGGGAGAGGGTCCCTGACAGACATGTGTCTTTATCTGAGAATAACTTAGCCCTTTGGACACCTGGGACCAGGCATGTGGCCTGTCACTGCCAGATCAATAGTTCATTTCACTAAGTTCCATGTGGCTCCTCAGGGCCCCCGGCTCTTCACTGCGTTTCAGGCCTGCAATGGACCGTGGCTATTCTGAGGGAACACACAGCTGTTTCCAGTGTCACCTGTCACACTGTTAGTACTCACACTTGACACCTCGACTTACAGATGGGTGTTGTGTGTGTGAGAGGAAGAGGGACTAGGTATCATGCGTGAGCATGTACCCACTTACTGTACGTTTGTTACCACAAGCATAGAACATTTCACAGATTTCAGTCCCCCTTTCCTACCGTTCTTCTTCTCACTTACGGTGGAGTGTGTATGTTCTTCCCCTGGCAAGTCTTAAATACGTCTCCATTTCCCCAAGGGGGTCATTGCCATCTCAACAGGCGTGCAACATCTCCCACATTCCCCCTGCGCTACCTCCGTCTCTCCCTCCCCACCCTCCCTCCCCTATCTATGACATTTCTCGCAGACATTTACTGGGGGACCTTTGCAGACCTTTCTCTGGGAGGCTCTGTGCTGCTTTTCAGACAGTACATGAGGATCATCAGGGAATTAAACTCACCAACTGCCACCACCATATTCTCTAAAGGAGCTATCAGCCATCTCAGCACTTCTGCGCCTCTCTCCCTCTCCTCTCCTCCCTCTCCTCCTGCTCTCTTTTCCTCCACTCCGCTCCACACTCCCTTCATCTTCTAGATCACAGGCTTGTGGGACGGTAGATCCCACAGGTCTTGCTACTAACAGGTACAAATATGCTCATTTCTTTTAGTGTAACAAGGCTAGGCTATCTCTCTCTGAATGTGTGAGTGTGCTGTTGTACATGGGTGTGTTAGAACTTGCATCATCCACCGGTAACATAAACATCACTGAGTCATCTCCTCTGTGTATACACACCTATGGAGTGTAGCCTATGTCTTTATGTTTTTATGTATTCAGCTCTGTCATATTAGTACTCATGGATGCACCTGCTAGTGTGTGTGTGTGTGTGTGTGTGTGTGTGTGTGCCTATGCATTCGCATCTGCCTTTGTCTGGATTTAATTGAGTGTGTAGGGCCGTAATGGTGTGTGTCAATGTGCAGTTGAGTGTGTGTGTGTGTGTGTGTGTGTGTGTGTGTGTGTGTGTGTGTGTGTGTGTTTATCCTGGTAAGGTGACATCTCTCCTGTCTACTGCCTGTTTCCCTGGAGACTGATTGCAAGAAGGCATCGCTCTGACAGGGAGAGACCCCCAAGGCTAACTCATTACAACACACTCTCACACACTCACACAGACACACACATTTATATGCATTACCAACACATGTAGTGAGCGACCTATCACTGCAAGACTAATGTGTTGTTAAGCAACGTGTATTTGCTCTCACATCTGTGTCAATAAGGGTGAGGTGGGGACAATTGGGGAAAACCCTCATCTAGATACTACCTGGTGTGTGTGTGTGTGTGTGTGTGTGTGTGTGTGTCTGCCTGCCTGCTGATTGAACTAAAGAAGCTGAAAAAGCTCATTATCTCCGCATGCTGTCCTCCAAGCCGTTGATCAATACACACTAATCACACGCTTATGCAAAGCTGGACAGAGAGAAACACACTTACACACACAACGACAACACATGCACACAACGAGACGGATACAATATATTTCAGGGCTAGTATCCGAAAAATTGCACTTTCCACATCTCACCTTCATAGCTGTACACAGGCCACCGACTTCAAGCTATCATTGTTTCAAAAGTCTTTTCTTTTCCTCCTCCTGCTGCTTGTTGATTCAGATGTCCAGAATCACTTAAATAACAAACTGATTTAAGATTAAATTTGCATTGTTATTACTATGCAGCTATTTATCGGCCAGCCTAGCTCTGTCCAAAGTGAAAAAAACGGCTACCAACACTTCCAAAGTTCACTAACTAACTATTGGTATTTTGTTTGATTAATCTGTACACAAACAGAAACGTTAAAACGGCGGTTTGTGTTTTAAAGGGGGTTGCAACTTTTGTCCATCTGTCGAGCACTAAGCCTTTTTCACAGCATTTTGACTTGTCATAGTGGAGAAAGCACAGGTGTTACTAATAACATTAAAGATGTTCTATAACCAGCATGCACAATATCATCAAGAAATAGTTACAGCATGTAACTCCCCGTATTGTTTTTGTTTTTGTTGTACATTTCTGTTTCTGTACAAATTAAACAAATGAGAAGAAATAGTCCTGCACATAGCCAGTAGTAGTATGTATTGAAGCACGTGTGCACCTGCTGTCCACATGCAAGTCTGCAGTTGTCCACGTCCCTACTCAAGTGTAAACAAAACTTTATCCACACTGTTGATGTCTTTATCTAGAGTTTAATACAGGTGCATTCATTTAGAACTGCAAACACCTGAATCAGAGGTGTCCGGTTACTAGAAAGTAATGTGCCCCTGTCAGCCATTTAGAATCGAGAATTCTCAGTGGTCACAGTATAAACAAGCGCAAATACACTAAGGCATCTACGCGTGCATGGACGCACACGCACGCACACGCACGCAACCTCACAAACACCTGACCTCCATGGCAAATTTCAGCCTCATGGGTAGAAAGTTGTGGTTGCTATAGGGTGGGCAGACCTTCGTGAACCAATGAACTGATGGACCAAAAAAACGAGATGCTGGGGCTATCCCACACATTACTGAAAAAAGGGAACCTCTGCTGAGTCCCATGATGCCTCGCACAAGAGTCTACGAGGAGTTATGGAAGGGGCGTGGCTAATGTATATGGGGCGGGGCTAACTCTCACCATTGAAATAGGTACTCCCTGCTGGGACTAATGATGCCTTCTTCAAGATTCTAAGAAAAATGGTTCATGAGTTATTGAAAGGGGCGTGGTAAATTCTAGGGGCAGGCCATCACCAATGAAAATGTGTATGTTTGTATGTCTTTCTATCTGTGTGTGTGTGTGTGCGTCTTTTCAAAGTTTGGCCGTGTTACCTGAATGTGTATAGAAGTTATGCCCCTTTTTGTTGTAGGCCACTCCCACCGCCACACCCCACCATTTGGCATGAACCGTTAATCAGCCGTCTTTTGGCTCGTGACAAATTGTGTGAATCCATTTCACACACACACGCACTCGACCTCCATGCCGAATTTCAGCCTCCTAGGGCGGAAACTGTGGTGGCCAAAGGGTGGGGGCATTTTTGTGGACCGACCGACCGACCGACCAACCAACCAACCGACAGGGCGAGCTATAAAGCTGCTGGTCACAGCTAAAAAGCTAGAATGAAAAGAGGGCAAGCATGTACTCACATACAATTCCATCTCAGTCGAGTCACTCACTATACAGGCAGAGTAAGTGAAGTGGAAGCAGGCAGAAACAAAACGCTCTTGACAGTGTGATGGGCAGAACTGAAAAAAAAACGGAACGGCGAACTGACGGCTGAAGGTAAACTCAACGAGAGAGGTGAGAGAGTAGAGAGAAAGAGGAAGTAAACTCCAAGCAAATCACATTTCAGCTCACCAGTGTGGCCTTGTGTTTAAACAGATACGCTGCTGAAATCCAAGTCTGCATTTATCTCATTAGCACAACACTGTTCACTTCCTTTGCATCTAGTTTGTTTCAGTGAGTACAAATGAGATATCAGCAGAGGAGAAACAAGCCGAAACAGAAAAAGAGAGTGCGAGCAAATAAAGACAAAAAGACAGCTAAGGCTTTGGGCAAACTGATAGAGGAAATCAGTGGAGAGCCGAAACTAGATGGTATTTGCCTAGTGTTGTGCAGTGGCCTATAACCACGCTGATATGAGCAACAAATGAACAACACTCACTTAATGTTCTCATTGTGTGTGTGTCTGTGTGTGTGTGTGTTTGTGTGTGTTAAAGGGCGGAAAGGGGGCACCCAATCTCATATTCAATCTTCTCAGATTTTGATAATGATCTGAAAAAGGAATATTCAACAGAGGACAGTGTCAGTGAGGATTAGCAATATAGACTGTGTGTGTTTGTGTGACGTTGAATTAATACCATTAAGGCCATGAAGCACCCACAGAGACCCCAAATAGACAAAGTAACACACTAACACACTCTATTTTCCAGGAGGCTGACTTGCAATATATATTCATGAACCCAAAATGCAACGTAGATTCTGCTTAATAACGTCATGAGGGAAAGGCTGAGTAATATGTGTCTGAACTCAGAGTGCACAGATTAAGAGAGGGATTGGCAATGAATGCTTAACAGCATCCTACTTAACAGCTGAAATATCTGATTTGAGATGCTGCTGGCATAAGGTGGCTGAACTCTTTTATTGTAGGGCACAGTAGGCTGTTGTGTTCACCGTGTGACCTTGGTGAGTTTGAGAAAAAATGCACTTATGATTTTTTGGGCATTATACTCTGCAATTCAAAACATAGTCCTTCAGCTGATGTAGACAAATGATTCAATTTCGCAAGTGTGGCTTTTAGAAACCAGAGCACTGATTGCAGATAGTTTTATTTCTAAAGCTTGAAAAATGAGTCAAACTAAATGTTTTGTTTGACTGCTGATTCCTGACATTTTACATCTGTGTGCAGAATCTTTTTTGCCAATAGGTTGAAAAAGCTTTTGAAACAGAATATTGACATTAAAATTCTCAATTAGAAAAGGATGATTGTTGCACTGGGTTCTTTCATACACTGGCCTGCTGTAAATACTCACTAGAGCACTAAAGGCATATTTAATCCACCGCTGAAAATAGTCCCAAAAAAAGTATTTTACTTTCTTTAGGAAGTTGATTTTGGAAAGTATTAAGAGAAGCATTGTTGATTTGGTTTTTAACAGTAAAAAATAAAGAATAACACCAGCCTTGTTCTTTTTTATGCTTCTTTTATGCGGGATTTGTCTGTTTGACACCTGAAATACTGCATAACATTGTCTACCTGCTGGTGGCGCTACAGGAAAAGTCATGGGAACCTCAGAGTCATTAGACTACATAATCTAGGAATCACGAACCTCTATACAAAATTTGGTGCCCCCTGATCCAGTAGAGATATTTTTAATGAATAAGTAAAACAATATGACTTGATGGCGGTGCTGGATGAAAAGTCAGTAGGATTCATCCTGTGGTGAACATGAATGTATGTACAAAATGTTATGACAATGACATCACCAGTGATCAATCCAATACTTATACTGATACTTAGTTATTTCAGTCTTGACCGACCGAGACAAAGACTGACATTGCCATCCCTCAAGCAGGGTTTCCTGATGCATGACAGTTATGGATGAGGTGAAAGAAAAGAATAACAGAAGGTGAATGTGGAGTATTATTTCATCCATAGAATCTCTTTTTCTTTGGTATACCGGGATGCTTCAAATGGCATTCATTTACATACCCCATTGCCACTTACCAAAGAAATTAAATAAGATGTGTTAAAATACTTAACATTCATGTTTCTTATTATCTCAGCTTTTTAAGGTATTTTTTAAGTTGTGACACCTGATGCTCAGGCTCCTTTCCCTTTCTGCTGATAGCAACTGTAATGATTCATTCATACCCACAGCATATTTGGCTCACACGTCACCAAACATGCTGTTACCAATGAAAATATACTCTGAAATGAACACATAAACTCACTTAAGAACAGCTAAAAAAAAAAAATCTAATTTGCTTTTTACTTTTGATCTTCCATCTGCATATCTCAATGTACTGTAGACTAAGTGTATACAGTTGTGTATTTGTGGCAAATGTACAAATTCGTGTGTATATGTAAATTGTATATGTGGGTGCACGTGCGCTTGATAACTCCAGTAAGCGTTGCTGTGCTCTGAGTGTGTGAGGTGAGGGGGTTAAAGAAGCCACTGAAGTGCTATGAGTTGTATTGATTGGAAGTCCCCCAGTGCATTGATTATAAGCCTTATGAAACCACACAAGCAGAGGATTTGAAGCTTGACTGCAGAATGATATTGACAGTTGGTATACTACCAGCCTACTTCTGCTCAGCGTTTGAAAGTCTGTTTTGCAAATGTTAGTTCTTATTGTCGATGCTGGGGTACAGCATACTATGGTACAGCAGTGGAGTGACATCATGTGACATCAGGGACTCGCTCCAAGCTGAACCAGACTTGTGACAGAATGTGGACTGTCATGAGTTTTGAAAAGTGTGGGATCTTTTTTTTTGTCACTGTACAACCATCATGGCAAAGTCAATTTGAAATGTGTGTTATGTTTGTGCTGCATGTTTCTAAGGGTGTCTCATTTTCTCTCTACAGAGCTCCATGTATTCTCTGGCCCTGAAGTGTCTAATCAGTCTGTCCACAGTCATACTGCTGGGTCTCATCATAGCCTACCATGCACGGGAAGTTCAGGTAAAACTCATGCACATACACATCCACAGGCAGACATGCACACTGACACTAACTAAGTCACAGGCAGGTGATCGACATTTTGGTAGCTTGAGTAGCTCAACTTTGCCGGGAGTTAGAGAAGAGGATCGATACCCGTCTCATGTCTGTGAGTTTAGTATGGTGCCAGAGCTGGAAGGCGATTCGCTTAGGTTAGCGTAAAGACTGGAAGCAGGTGGAAACAGATTGTTGGCTCGGTCTTAACATAACAAAGTCTGCCTACCAGCACCTCTAAAACTCACTAATTAACACATCACACCTCTTCCTGACATACAGCGAGCAAACTCTGGTGGATGGAGTGCGAAAAAAGATATACTACGAGCGATGTTGCAGCGCGAGGAGGGGATGAGATTTTTTTTTTGGGCACCGTTGTGATTTCTCCCTCTGCAAATGAGTAAGTCTCTAAGTTATTTATTCACTCCTTATGAAAAGGGTGCTGTGGATCATATAAGATGTGCCACTTCTCAACCTCGTAAGCAAGTCTCTCTTCATCCATGTTGACTGCTGACCGGAGGGAAAACGGAAATGTCAAGGACGTCAGAACGTCAGGATGCCAGCGACGATTTTGACTGATGGTAAGAGGTCGGAGGCGGAAAACTTTGCAAAGATAAATCCAGGGCGAGTGGTTTTTCAAGCAAGGAACACGTCGCTTAGCCTGTCCGCTGATGCACGGTGCAGGTTAGGACATCTTTATTGGGAAAACGTGAGTCACTGGTGTTCGCTCGTTTGCATCGCGTCCACTTAGGATGTCGATGTCATGTCTCTTTTGTTTAACCGTGAACCGTAAAAAGTGTGCTATATAGTATAGTTAAAACGTGTGCGACTATTTCAAGACTACAGGAAATCACTGCACCTGGCCAAGAAATAGTCACGCCCACTGTGAAACCACAACCTTTCTGTAATTAGTGAGCTTTTGAGAGGTGCTGGTAGGTGGATTCTGTTATCTTTGGACAGAGCCAGACTAGCGGTCTTCCCTTGTTTGCAGTCTTTATGCTAAGCTAAGCTAACCAGCTGCTGGTTGCAGCTTCAGATTTAGTGGACAGACAGACTGGTATTGATCGTCTCATCTGACTCTTGGCACGAAAGCGTATTTCCCAAAATAGCCACCATTCCTTTAATACCTTCAACCTTTTGTTTATGGGTGGTTTTTCTTCAAATATAAGCAGGGGCACACCTGAGCTCCGTCTACGGTGTACACATTATGTTGTCCCCCAGGCTCCTGAGATAGACCAAGGGACCCAGGTGTGTGTCGGCTCCAGCCAATTAATGACATTAATGAGAGTCGTAGTGGGATCGACCAAACAGTCTGCATGGCTTTGCATGGAGTAGATACACAACAAATGTTAAGTACACACTCAGCCAATAACAATCCTGTCATTCAGTGGATGCACAGACAACACACATAAACATACAAACACACAAACGCAAGGCACACAAACCCTCATAGCCTCAACCTCTTGTAATGCTGAAACAATCAATCAGAAATGCTTTCATGCTTCTTGATATCTGTTTTGCTGTTTGTCATTTCACTAATATAACGGTACCACGGTCATTTAGCCAGGGTTTTCATCTGAAGCCATTTGCAATCGATGCGCATTGACTATTTATGGGAGCCTTGCAGGAATCAGACCCAGTGAGTGCCCCCACACCAGCTATTACTCCCACCAGCGAAACCACGGAGCAACACTCATCCATCTAACCACATATTAGTTTAATGCTGTGACTTTTTTTCTTCATTAAATCACAGCTTGGATCTTGCTGGAAATGTCTATTAAAGTTCCAGCGGGTCTGTGATGGGGATTCTGATGTATTCTGCGCTGAGATTCAGGCTCTCCATCTGTGGATCAATAACTAGATGGCCGTTGCTTATTCACTGTCATACACATGGACTGATAGACTGGTAATCAGTCTGTAATAGGCAGCTGCTTTGTATTAGGAATCACGACGGAAAGGAGCCGACGCAAACACACACAAAGACACACATGCACATGCGCTCCAAGGTGCATGTGCATGTGCGTGTTTGCGTATACGGTTAAGCATTCATTGATAAAAGAACCCTTGTTTCTGCTCACAAGTTTGATGTCACATTCACATAAGGACTCAGTCATCCTCCCACGCACACTGTGGCTGCGGCACGTGACAGGAACGCTAATACCGACTGGAAAAGAAGAGATTGAGAGTAGCTACTGTAAGGTCGACAGAGAGAGAGAGAGCGAGAGAGAGGGATGAAATGGTCTTCTGTTAATCTCTTTGAGAAAAATTCCTTTTGATTAAATGAATTTAGGAGTTTGGGGAGGGTGCTATGAAGGTGTGGGAATCGCAGCAGGGTGGGGGAGGGGATGTTGGGATTTAAAATCACTTTTGATAATAATTTGAGTGAGGATGGTGATAATTTATAAGCATTTTTACCCTACAGCAGCTGACAGCTTCAAAGGATAATCCTGGTTTATTACAACTTGAGTATTATCATCTGCGGTTTTGGCCATCATTTCTATTGGTTATTACAACAATGTACTCATAAAAAAATTGCTGAAATGCGGGAACACAGTGACATTGCAGTCAGATAATCAGACAGGTTTCAAACAATCCAACAATTTAGACAGTTGCGTATTTACACATACAGGAGTTACATAGCAACATTATCATTAATTTAGAGGGGGGGTTTTTTCTGTTCACCCAGCAAGTTTAAGTCGGTTATACTCTTTTAGCACTGTTTTTGGAGTTAACTCTGGCTCTGTAGCCGGTTCACCAGCTAGTCGCAAACTTTGGTTTTGACTGAACTAAAACAATAAAGTTGTGGGGCGGAAAAAAACAAAACCATTAGCTGAAAGAATTTATAAAGCTCCATAGAGCTGAGGGGAAATGCGCATGATAATCCCCATATACAAAATATTGATTATAGACACTTTTTAAAAATAGTTTAAATAATAATGGAAGAAACGTCATGGGTCGAAAGTTTGTAATGTTTAACTTTATCCGAATAAGGGCAACATCACAATATCTAACAATTAACAATTATATTATGTTTTTTTTAACCCTTACATAAACTAAAATGTAAAAGCAACAATTTGTGGTTTGTAGACGGAGTTAGGGACAGTGTGCAGCATCCCAGAGAGCATGCAGAACTGCTTTCATATATGAAGGCAAACCCTGAAACCATACACATGTTTCATTACACGCATATTAATTGTATTATTCAGCACCTGCCTGCCGGCACCAGGCCTGTTTGCTTACATACATGAGCAGCATACGAAGTGCCAGTTTGTCGCTGTTTTTTATTTATTGGAGGGGCTCTAACACAAACTCACAGATACACACCATGAGTGAAATGAAAGGCATTGTCCAATAAAGATCTCATTCCCAGATTACGACACACTCTGCTGAAGCATTTTGCCCAGCATGTAACAGGATATTACATGCACGTACACACACAATACACACACACAAGTATATATACATTTGCACAGAAGGTTTGAGAGGCAGAGAGAATGATGTTATCGGGTTTAGCTGGCATTTATACCACCTTTCTCTCTATCTTTCTTTCTCACACGCGGATCTCCATTTCTCTCTCCTTCCTAACGTCTTTTATCTCACAGTGCTTTTTGTTTACCACCATCAGTGTGCTTCTCTTTTTCTTTCTTTTTTCTTTCTTTCTCCTCGTGCTTATCAGATTAGATCTGTCTCCTTCTCCTCCACGGGGCCTCAATTCAATTTTGTTGTTGCGTTTCACGTCCTTTCTTCCTGACTCCTTTCTACGCTTGTTACTCAGCATTCAACTTCTCACCTATTTACCCTTCTCCTGTTGTACTTAAGCATTTGTCTGCATTTCTGTGTTTCCTAGTCCTGTCTTGCATCTTTCCTGTCGTCCTTCCTCTTTTGAATGTTTCTCTCCTCTTCCTCCTCTCTCTCCATCTCCACTGTATCTTCTAATCTGTCAGGGGACAGGCCAAAAACAATTGTGCTCAGCATGAAATAAGGAAAAACAATCAATCTAGTAACAATCAATCGGTAATCATCACAAATTACAAATTTCTCACTTATTCACTGCCATCAGAGAAAATAATTAGAATTCTTAATAACTATTGACAGTAATAAGCTTGTTATGTAAGATAATTGTTCTCTGTATAAAGCAAATGGGAGCTTGCTGTAACTGACATGAACATGTAGCAAAAGTGTGTGTGATTTATTCTGGAGTTACAGTGAAAAAATGATGGAGAGACAGGAAGCTGACATGAGAAATGTTTGATTTAAAGTGAGAACATTGCAGTTTTTGTGTTGTGCTAAGTCAGCAGAGCTACATTGACACTCCTGGGACTGTTTCTTTCATTTTTAATCCAGCAAACTGGAAATTTAAAATCCTGACCAAAAAATTTAAACAAATGCAAATGTAAATAAAAAATGTTGCTGTTGTAACTTGGTTTTTTTATTAGTTTACTGTCTGTTTGGATTAAACCAGTGGAGCACAAATTAGCACATTGCCAAATTCTCCAATTTTTTATTTTTTTACAGAGAGATGATTGCTGTTAAAATAACCAAATGTTAGATTTTCACACTCATCAATAATGTTCCAACAATTTTCTGGGGTGGCTTCTGATTCTGTAATGTTCTCTCAGTTGTTCTTTCATACTTCCTTGAGCTAACTAATCCCAAGAATCCTCCTTAAACATTTACAAAATGCAGCAAGGGTTCTAACTGGATTAAAGATATTATCCCTGAAATACTCTCTCATCACCATCTATTATTTACTTATTAGTTTAAGAAGATTTTAGAATTGTAGTGTTTAGTTATCAGTTTTGCAGCACAGATGAGCTTTGAGACCCTATACCACATTAACTGTAATGTGTAATGTGTACCAGAAATATCTCAATTTTGAGGATTCAGTTACATTTATTTACAATTCCTGATAAATGCATAGTTTCGTCTTTACCATTAGTAAATCAAATAAAGTCTACTTACCTCCCCCAAGGAGGTTTCATTTTCATGAAACTTTGTGGAAGGGCGTAGCATGGGCCAAGGAAGAACCCAAACCAATTTTGGAGTGGATGCGGATTCGACGCACGAACAGCCAATAATACCGGATCTGACTGACAGAGGGCAGAGGTCAGCGTTCTCCGAGTGCCCTTCTAGTTATATTTGCTTTGAAGATTTATAGATGTTTCAGTGTTTCACAATGGGAATTGTCTTCGTCGATACAACAATATAATGATACAATTCTGCCAACTATTTAATAATTAAATAATCAAAAAACAGTAATACACTTATCCAAGGGCTGATATTACAATAAGACGTATAAATTACTGAAATGCTGATAGTCTAGGACAAAGATTAAAGTTGAAAAATTATGAAAATCAAAGACTGAAGAATGTTTGAGTATTTCATTTTGTTCCTTCCTTCTCCTCTGTGGGACAAAAATGCTGTTCTTGTCCTGATAATGCCCTGACAAAAATGTACAATTCTCAAGTGGTTGTTCAGGTGATTATTGGTGTCTCATGCCTGGTATTTCCAGCTCTGCTGTGCAATTTGCATAAAAGCACAAGATTGGACTGCAAGTGGCCATCAGACCCTGCTGGCTCTGGCTCGGTAGAGAAGCTATGACATTTTATTTTAAAGCAATAGGGGGGCACTTCCTATAGGCGACATAGACGGCGCAGTGAGTTGCACAGATTTAACTGAACTCATGTTGTCCTTAAAGGTGAACTCCAGCAATTTTACATGTACAGGTCTTAGGGAATACTAGGCTTTATACAACTTTACATAACGTACTGCATACGTTATGTAAAGTTGTATAAAGCCTTTGGTGGCTATAATATATATTATATTATATAAATACCAAGAAGAAGGACTGTTGTTATTACAATCAAGATTGGTTTAACTTAAAAGGTGTTACCATGGTAACTATACCATATTCCTGCTGGACTGTGACAAATCATGTAGTATTTAATAAAAGCGAAATAGACTGAAAACACAAAACAATCAGGGATTGAACACCTTAGCTCCTTAACTAGCTCAACATAAATCAGTACTGTGTGATTTGCAGTCACGGTTTTGTCGCTACCCTTGACAGTGTGTTTATTTCCTCAATCACTCACTTTTGTTTTTCACCATTTAGTTTAATCTTGCTTATTGTGTACTTCTTTGTAAGATTTCTTAACTGATTCTTTATAACTGTGTTTACTCTAAAGACAGCTGCTGTTATTATAAACCACTGTTGGCTTTCTGGCTAATCAGAAAGATAAATTATTCATGGGGCCAAAACCAGGCTAAAAGTTGCTTAAAAAAGTCAGACTCAGAATATCTGCAAATTTAGAAAGCTGTGTAGCATCGACGGACGTCCACGTATGCATGTTCATGAGTTTTGGTCTGTTGCGTGACTCACAAATCTAACAGCTCACCAGTGCCCTTTTCTTCTTTTCTTCACAGATACACACACACAAAGTTTACATACCCAGAAACAACAAATAGAGGACTCCATACAGACTTGAAAGGCAAAAATTGAATTGTTGAAATTATTGAAATCTAAACTCTAAGAGAGTGTGTGAGAAAGAAATATTTCTCCAGACCATTAGTGCACTTTAAGCATTAGTGAACTATGTTATCCAGTTACTTTTGGAGGATTTTAGAAGCACTCCATTGATCAAAAAGAGACCGGCTTGGCACTCACAGCCACTCAACAGCAGGCAGATGGCATTAGGAAAATCAAGTGAGCAGTAGTCTTCTAAAAAGTCTTCTTTAAAGTCCTGAGACGTCTAATACTTGTCTGGTCATTTCATGATGTCATGTTTTGCAGATTCTGCATAATGTACATCCGCCCTGGGAACTATAATGGAAGAGGAAATGAGAGTGAGGAAAACCACAGGGTCCTCCTCAGACTCTAGACATGAAAGAAGCCTTTCACCCACTTATTTCCAAGAAATGTTAATTTATTAGATGCCATTTGTGTCTTGCTAGCCTCTGGTCATTTTTAAGTAACCCAGTTTGTTTTTCATATTTGCATTGAATGAAGGAGATTTCTGGTCTCAAGACACCACTAGGGGAATCCTTTCTTTACTCCGTCCCAGTTGCTGTTTTTAGACTTTGTAGTGGCAGTGTAGGCAACATCTCTCATGCACACACCGAAACCGTGAAGCTTTCCTCATTTCTCAAACTTTCCAACACTTCTTTTTCACTTCCAAAACACCCTCTCTCCTTCCTTTCCTCTGTCGACTGTGTAGAAACAGCCAGGGGGGTGTTCCCTCCGAGCTGCAATTACAGTCAAAGAAAGTGTGTTATCCTCTCTGCATATTAACGTATAGTCTGTGCATGTGTGTGTGTGTGTGTGTGTGTGTGTGTGTGTGTTTGGCTCGCCCCAGTTATTTTCTGCCTGTTCCAGGGATTTCCATGCTGTAGGACCCAGACATCTCCCAGAGGTGTGACTATGTGTGTATGCGTGCATGCTTTTCAGTGTTTGCTCTGTCACTGTCTCCTTCAGTGTTTAGGGCAGTCTCCGTCCCAGACTGAGGTTTAGTCTTTTTCCTTCCCGTGGGAAATGTCAACTTGAGGCTGATTTGCCTGCATCGCCCTCTTTTTTAGACTCTGTGCTACATTTGACGGGGCCGTCTGATGTGTACATCTATGTGTGTGGGTGCGTGTGCGTGCATGCGTGCAAAATTGTCCCTGCATGTCTCGCTTGCTCGCTTGGCAGAGTCTGGCCAGCACTGCATCTGGTTCCGTGATGAGAGACATCTGCAATGAGGGACTTAACACGATTACCAAGGTACAATAGCCGCAGGGACTGGAAGGGGTCGAGTAATGGATGGATGGCTGAAGAGGAAAGATAGAGGGGTGGCAAACTCCAGCAGGTTGCGGATGTAGCACTGGGGGATGCTTGCGGTGGAGAGTGTCTCAGACCTCACACCTTCACCTGTGAAAAGACCTCAGCTCGTCTTTGGTGCTGTCATCTTCACATATTTCTCCTTTTCCTTTTTTGTCTTCCTTTTCTCCCGCTGGGCTGCTCTTTGTTATTTCTCTCTTACTTTGCCCTCCTTCTGTCCTGTCTGCTTTGTGTTGCCTTTCCTTGTCCCTTACCCTCTGCCCTGTGATGCCACATTTTGTTAAAATTAAGAAAATAACAGAAGACATTTATTTTGAGCCTGTTCTTTATGTCCAAGTTTATTTAACTTTGCTGTTCCCTGACCTTCCTCCCTGTTTCTCTGCTGATAGAGATGACAGTTTGTGTTTGAAGTCGCTCATATTCACACACATGCACACACACATAGACTATCCCAACCTACTTTTCCTTCTTTGCAACCTCTCCTCCGTCATTCCATCCCTCTGTCCTGGGCATGTAGGGGCAGTGGCACTCACTCACTCCCATTGACAGATTACTTTCCTAATGGAATTTAATTATTCATCCCTTCCTTGTGGCGATTTAGCCAGGAAAAGACCGACAGCAGGAGCACGAGGGAGGACAGGAGGGGAGGGCGGAGGGAAGAGGAAGGGAGAGGTGCTCATTTCCTCCAGTGGCAAGAAACTGGATCACTTCCCTATTTTGATCTGGAGAGATGTCATTTGGAAAGAGAACGAAGGGGAGTGAGGGATGTTGGTAGGAGGAAAAACAGAGACGAGTCAGAGAAAAAGAGAAAGACAGGGATGATGGAGCGGCTCCATCTCTCTCGCACACACACACACACACACACACACACACACAAAAGAATGAATGACGACATGTACATGGAGTTGGTGTCCTACTCACACAGAAACGTATTATTGTCACTTAGGACACTGTATTGACTAACATTCATTCCCGGGGGACTTACCCTAACCATAACCACATGGCTAACTCCAATCTTAAACCTACCGTTACCTGAAAAACATGTCTTAACCCTGAAATTCAGTGATTTAGCAAATGGGAACAAGCCTTTTGTCTCCAAGTCGGAGGTGAATCCCCATAATGTGACTGTGCGACTAGATTTTTGTCCCCAAAATGTGTGTACACACACACACACACACACATAAACCTTTGGAAGTCTCTGCAGAGAACATGAGTGTTAGACAACCTGTCTGTGCTTCGCTCTACGTACCTCTTCACTCGCTGTCACACACACCTCTCTGTCTTTTTCGCTATATCTCCTTTTTCTTTCTCGTCTCGTCTCTCACTGCATTTCTGTCTTTTTGACTCCCTCTTCCTCCTGCTCTCTCCCTCTCTCTCCCTCTCTCTCCCTCTCTCTCTCTCGCTGGGGATCCTAATTAAGCTTGGCTGCTCTTTGATGTTGTCGCCTTGGCAACAGTCACCATGACGAGGCTGGGTCTGCACACTCTCTCTCAAACTCACTCAGGCATACACTAATACACACAAGTACAGTACACACACACACACACACACATACAGGCAAACACACACACACATACACGTTCACTGAAATACTTAAAGAATACAGCCAGCGATTGACCCTTGGTTCAAATGATAGCTTACACAATGACTCAGGTGTGTGCGCAGGCTACATATGTGTGTGTACACATGTTGGCTACATGTGTACACACACACGTTACAACAGTCGAACAAGGAAAACACATACATCCTGCTGAGCCAGATATAGATAACGATAAAATACGCAGCGTGTGTAGCCATAGGTTGTGGACGTGGCAGACTTCAGTCCACCTTCATCATGACAGTCACCAGTTGGCTATGACACAGAGCGGCTGGCTGTCATGCCCACTTGTTCTGATGTTTGACCTGTTGTTGTATTTTTTTGTTTTCCAAAATAAATGTTTGTGTGGGCTAAAAGCCCTTGAGATGAATCATGTGGTAAAGAGCAATTGTTAGCACTGGCTGTTCCTCGAGGCACTACAGCATCTGGTAAACTCTGCTGATTTACAGCAGGGGAGTTCCTCATTTCTCTAACCACTATGTTCCGCTTCCTTCTCTCTTTAACCTTTCCTACCAAGACATTTTTCTTAATAGTTGAGTCCTAAATATTTTATTTGATAAAATGATGATAAATATGTGTGTGTGTGTATATATATATATATACATATATATGTATGTATGCAACTCCACTGCTAGATTGCAAATGAATTAATTTTACTCTACCGGCAAATTCCCTTGTTTTAAGAAAATAAGACTTGATGCACTTAGAAAGACCAACATGATTTAAAAAGATTGAGTTTTTTTTTTTTTGCAGTGTCCTCCTTTCGCCGATATTTCCTCGTTCCTATCTTTATCTCTTAATTTCCTCTTCACTTCATCCATCAACCCGACCTCCCTCACCACCACCTCCCCCACCCCCGAGTTCCTGTCAGCATCGTCTGGAGGAGGGCCCCTGTAATGAAACCTGCTCTTACCACTTCCTTATAACAACAGCTTTGGCGACAATATCAAGGATAACCACAGCAATTACAAGCACAAAACATCAACAAACAGGGAGGGAAAACTACAATTCAATAAATTAAAGGAACATTGTTAGGCACGTGCTCATGAGACTGGCAGAAATACATGGTGGTCTTTTTTTAGAAAAATATTTTTATTGTGATCATTAGAAACCTGTTTTGCTTAAGAGCAGCTGCTTCAGATGACTAGACATCTTTGGTTTAATTTTAGCAAGAGTTTTATGTTATATAAAATGTGCCAAAGCCCTGTGTGGAAACTGAATAGTTTACTGATTAGATGGATGGTGTTTTACCTCTCAGGAAAGAGACATTTACTCTAAATTGCTGCTGGTTTAATCATCAGATCAGTCAGCTGTACTGATGAGTGGACTGTGCCAGCAGAGCACCATGATGAAAAGTTTGCACAGCGACACATTAAAACAAGTGTAACTCCTTCCCTCTTTTAACTCTTTTCATGTCCTTCCTGTCCCTGCAGCTGTTTGTCATCGACAACGGAGCAGACGACTGGCGCATCGCCATGACGATGGAGAGGGTTCTGCTGATTGCTCTGGAGCTGCTGGTGTCTGCGGTGCATCCAGTGCCCGGGGACTTTAAGTTTCAGTGGCGGGCGCGGCTGGCCTTCTCGTATGCGCCGTCGCAGGCCGAGGCCGACCTGGACATGGTGCTGAGCGTGCCCATGTTCCTGCGCCTCTACCTCATCGCCAGAGTCATGCTTCTGCACAGCAAACTCTTCACCGACGCCTCCTCCAGGAGTATAGGTGCCCTAAATAAGGTCAGAACGGTTTTGTGCTTGCATTTGTGTGTGTATCTGCATTGTGCATTCAAGAGTGTGGTTGTCAAAGCTTTAACCAGAAAGAGATGATGTAGTTGTAAAGGTATTAAGGTCAAAAGCTCTCTCCTCTGAGATAAATCTGTGTCTCCCCTTCCCTTTTCATTCCCGTCATCTATCTCTCTAACTATCTCAAGTCCTTTCTTTCACTCTGTCCTTCTAGTCACCCTGTTTCTTTTCATCTATCAGTTCAAATCCCTTTCCTCTCCTTTTGTTATCGCTCTGCATAGAGACTTAGATGTAAGCTATTGTGGATCTTTTATAATACAATTCGAGATGGGAGCGTGAAATGGGAACAAGATATTGCATACGGCTCAAATGGGGCATGAAAAGAGAGTACTCGAATTAGATTGCAATAGGAGTGCAGAGAAATATGTACGAGCCATGCAATGAATGATTGGTGCAAGGTTTGTAATGACTTTAAACGATAAACATTATTGTAAAATCAGGAAGTAGAGATGTAGCATGTGGTGGAAATATGCAAACTAGTAGGAGGAGGAAAGGAGCACATTGGGAGACATGGAGTAGATTTTAGATGAGAACTTTAGCAGGTTGCAAGTGTATCTGCGATGGCACTCTTCTGACCTTCAGGCCACAGTAACGGGGAGGGGAGGTGAAACTGCCACTGAAGTGCAGCTCTAACATGACAACTCATTTATCAGCTGCTTAACCCTTTCAGGGCTCAACCATTGCTCTCAGATCATCCACCTGCCAGAAGTTGATGACAAATGAGCCGCGGATAAAAACTACTGTGAAAAAGGCCAATTACTCAAAGACACTGTATAGCTTGACCCGAGTCAGAGGGGGAGCCCCGATCTCGACTCCAATTACAGTGGAGATTCTCCGAGTGCTGCCGCTATCAAAAGCCACTCAGAAGACTAATTACCAAAACATCAAGTCCGTCTGTGAACAGTGTACAGGATGAGGATTCAGGGCTACGCAATACTAACCCATGAAGGAAATGTGTGTTACAATGTCATTTATCAACTCTGCTATACTGAGTGTGTGTACTTGTGTGTGTACTGCAGGTGCATTTTAACACACGGTTTGTAATGAAAACCCTCATGACTATCTGCCCCGGGACGGTGCTGCTGGTCTTCAGCATCTCTCTGTGGATCATCGCTGCCTGGACTGTACGAGTGTGCGAAAGGTCAGTCACAAAGCTGGTTCATTTGGGTGTGTGTTTGTGTGTGTTTTCTTTTGTGTGCGTGCAGGAGACAGAGTGCTGGACTGTGATTGGACAAGGAATACTACTGAGCAATTAAATTCAATTGGCAGGAAATATAATCTGGGACATGTGTGCAACATAATCCATCTTTAGACTCCAGTTTATGAAGCTTTCGCACCAGTTGTACACTTAATTTGATACAGGCGAGGGAGTTGTTACTTCATTTGTCCATTTTGTTTCATAAATCAGCAATATAATACCGTCCTGAAAGACAACTGCGGTAATACTTTATTTTATCTCATCATTTATTAGCAAGGGTCAAACTCTTAATTTTGTTATAGCACACTATAATGTAGTTTTAAACAGCTATAAACAACTATAAGACACATTTGTAACTGGTGTATAAACATGTAAATTAATGGTTGAAAACACAGTAAACATAGCCGAAATCACAGTAAAGTATATATTATATAAAGAAACACACATGAAACAGATCTTACAGCGTGTTATGAAGCATTTTCTAACAGTTTATACACATGTGTAAAGACTGGTAAAAAGGGGGAACAGCAAGTCTATCTCCGTCCAAACGTAACAAAAAACTGCCTACCAACACCCCTAACAATTAGTAATTCAAATGTAAAAAACAGAAGTGTATATATGACACATATTACAGGGATTGAACAAATGTTTATTAGTGAGCTTTAGAGGTGCTGGTAAGCGGACTTTGTTACCTTTAGACAAAACCAGGCTATCTGTGTCCCCTTGTTTCCAGTCTGTATGCTAAGCTAAACTAACCAGCTGCAGGCTGTAGCTTAATATTTACCGGTCAGATATGAAAAAGGTATCAATAAAAAGCCAAAAAGGCAATTAGTGTATTCCCCAAAATGTTGCTTCAACTCATAAGTCCATTTACTAGATTTCTCAGAGAGCTGCATCTCATGGCCTTCATCAGTGGTTGTCATGGAGAGTGAAGAAGTATTTCTAAATACATAAATACTGTAATGTAATAAACAAATACTTCTTATGTGATCATTACAACACTTGTATATTATATAACTAATCATTCATTAATTGTTTATACACCAGTGACAAGTGCTTCACAGGAAGATTTATAGTTGTTGACATGTACATTAATAAATACTTAAAATGTCCTCATACTCCCATAAGCAAAAATATGATAATGTGTTGTTTATTAATTGTTAATTTACTGCTCATAAATGCTAAAAGGGGGGTTAAAGTAATATGTTCCTGTCCTTTTAATATCTTGCAGAGCATTTTTAGTTTTAGGGTTTATGTCCTGAAAGTTTTTGTACATACACAGGAAGGTAGAAGAATACATATTGTACTTAAATACTAAACAGCTGTGCCATATGGTTGTGTGATTTATTTGACATTATTTTAAACCAGCAGGCAGATGCTCAGATCTGAAATAGCGACTGACAAAGATGTCTCGCTGTTACTGGATCTGTAACAGTGAACTGTTCCAAACTGTTATTTAACTTCTCCACTTATATTTAGATATTTATAAGATTGATAATGATAATGATAATTAATTGTATAAGTTATATAATGTTTTTATAGAACAGGAAAGCAGAAGGTGACCATCCTTTTCAATGTGTTTAAGCACTTTTGGAGATAATCAAGGAAATATGGGGAAATGTCTGTTGGTTAATAAGCTTGATTAAATGCATCATTGCCCGGCTGCTGGGAAGTCTTTGTTTGGTATACATCCAAGTTTAATTGGCATTTCCTCCACTCTTCAAACCAAATTAACAAAAGAAAAAAAAACATATAAAATTCAATTGAACTGCTTCAAACAAATGTGAGTATTTGGAGAGTGTGTCACTTCAGGCTAGAGAATAGAGGGCTCCAAGGCTAAAATGTACGTTTTTCTATTGTAATAGTTTGTTTCAGATCTGCACCAGGTTTGGTTGCTATGGCAATAGTGGTGTGCATAGGGCAGGAATCATGGAGGCAAGAGCTGCAGTTATGTGTTATGTTCTGTGTCAGGCAAACCTGAAGTACACTTGTTTGAGGTTTGACGCCAACATTTGCAGACAGGACCAGTGGGCCCGTTATGTTGTTTTTATCTGTTTATATCTTTTACCATTGACTGACTTTATCCTCTGAACACGGGCGGCATTTCTTTTTAGGTACCATGATGCCCAGGATGTGACCAGTAACTTTCTGGGAGCCATGTGGCTTATCTCCATCACTTTCTTGTCCATCGGCTACGGAGACATGGTTCCTCACACCTACTGTGGCAAAGGAGTCTGTCTGCTCACAGGAATCATGGTCAGTACATTTCCTCCCTCTTACCCCTGTCTTTCTGTCTCTCCCTCCCTCCCCTCGGCGCTGTCCTCGCCTCGTTCTAAGGTCAGCAGATTAGAGAGCATGCTGTCATTTGCGAGAAAAATTTTGCCATTTGTGTAATTTGGGCAACCCTCCCTGAATTAGCCTGCATCTGTGCTTCTGTGTGTTTTGGGTGTGTAGGCGTACAAACAAGAGCACGTTAGGGGTTTGTTTGTGTGTGTGTGTGTGTGTGTGTGTGTCTGTGTGTGTGTTTGTGTGCCTGTGTGTGTTATTTCCTTGACTGTCCTCATTGCATAATGAAGGTCCCACCTTTCAGTGTGCTATGTCCTCCCACTCTGTTTCTCTCTCTCTTTCTGTACCACTCTCTCGTTCTGTCTCTCTCTTTCTATTTATCCATCTATCTCTCATTTTCTCTCTGTCCGTCTCTCCTTCCCTGAGGCCATGTGTTTATTTCTATCTACCGTCCATCTGTTAGTATCAGTGTTTAAGCTGCCGACTGCTCCTCTATTTGCTTCACTTCACAGGTGTTCTTCCCTCCTCAAACTATTTCTTTCTCTCTGTCTTTGTCTCATTACCCGTCTTTGTTTTATCACAAATAAAAGAAATAACCACAAGTCTTTGGAAATTGGGCCAATCGGTCAACTCATTCAGTAATTTGAATGTAGACACCACTCATCTTTTTCCATGCTATCACTTTAACATGCACTGTTCTGAATGTTTTTAGGACATTAGTGTCTTTTCCAATGTGAGAAAATCAGAATTGTTTAATAGCGCTACATCTAAATGTCAAGTAATCTTAAATTAAATGTGCTGTGGTAGCTAAAATAGGGACTCAAAGTATGATGAGCTGAGTGTGTTTTGTTAAAGCAGCAACCACCATGGCTGAATGTTGAAGCCAGTGTAGAAGTACCTTAAGATGCAGTTTAATTACTGCTGAATGAGAAAAATGAGAAAGCCCTCAACATAACTCTTTTTAAATGAATGCACTATTAGTCTTACCTTAAACCTTTTGTAATGAATTTGCTATTTGACATTGTAGTTTAAGTGTGCAGCACTGGATGGAATAATCAACTAGGGTCACACTACATGATTCTGGTGTCTATATTTCTCACTAGCTAATTCCCCAAAACTCCCAAAAAGCTGCATGTGTATTCTTTCACCCCTTATTGTGACTGTCCAACTTCTCTATATTTGCCAGCTCACCTACTTTCTTTACTGTATAGTCCATTAAATGTGTGAATAAACACATTCATGCACACATACACACACGGACCCCCATTTGCTCGGTGAATCATCCAATCGTTGTTTTACACAGAGTACTACTCTTACTGTAATGTTAACACACAAAAGACGGGGTGGATACAGAACGTCCCGAGCCCACTGTTACAGACTGCATCCTCCACACAAACACTGACACAGAGCTTGACACACACTCTTAGTATGACTCCCACACACACTCTCCTCTCCTGTCACACACACACACACACAAACACACTCTCATTACACTCTTCAGAGCGTTCAGAGTGGTTTATTTTTGTTGGTCTTCAGAGAAGGAGTGAGGATGCAGGTAGAACGAGAAAGGTGAGGCTTGTATAGGTGGGGGAGACCAGGAAAACGTGGGAACGTGGAAGTGAAATGAAAATATTTTCTTAGTTGAGAATTATTGTAATGAGTTTCTATAGGAGGAATTCTCTCTGTTGTTACTATGACAACACATGAAGGGCAACAGTGTCGTAATATACCACTGCCCCGAGGCTACCTGGGGGTGTGCCAGGTGTTAGTGTGTATGTGTGCGTTTGTGTATTGCTGTGGGTGGGTGGATGGCGGTAAGGTAGACTACCACAACATGTTTACACGCAGTGGACTATTTGTTGTTCTTATATGCAGCAAGAGGTGTATGTTTTCAAAATTACAACTCTAATCGTATATTGCAGTTCATGCATGCGTGCGTGTGTGTATTTGCATTCTGATATCTTCATTCATGCTTGTTCTTATGCACTTTAATTAACCCACTCAGTGGTTTATAACACACTACAATGTAGTTGTATACATGTATATGTGTGTAAGTGTATTAATGTATTTATCACCAACGATTGCTCTTACTGTGGGCACTCATAAGTGGAGGCTGGTGTATAAACAGATAATGAATGACAATATAGTAAAAAACTGTTGTAAATCATAAAATATGTTGTCATAGGAGACATTATAATTGTTGACAAATACTGTACATTAATTAAAACTTAAAATTAACTTATATCTGCATATAACTACATTATATTGTGTTGTAAACCTTTTTTGAAATGGTTATATATACTTTTGCAGCCAAATGGTAACAGCGTATGCCACGTGGCTGCATACCGCCGGTTTGGTTACAGCCAGCAAGCTTTGTTGCATGTCATTCCCCTCTCTCTCCCTATATCCTGTCTACCTCTTCACTGTACTGTCCAATAAGCGCAAAAATGTCAATAAATAAATAAATAAATGGGGAGTGGGGGGTTAAAGTAAACTATTACCATGTGTATTTGTGTTTTGTTTGTCTTCCATTTACTTCAGACTAATGTATACTGTAGTTCTGGATAGGTCGTCAGGCTAAAGAGATGTAGAGTAGCTGCCATTTCAAACCTATTTTGTGTTTTTTTTCTGTCCCTAAGTACTTGTATTATACACAATAATTGAGCAAATTAAATTAAATTAAATTTTTTTTTTGAACATCTACACCTCTTTCCTCTGTGTTTTCCCGCTGACCGGTTCGTGAAAAATGTTTCCACTGTTTGTGCATGAAGCTGAAGAGATGTGGTTTTTACCTGGAGTGTGCGGATGTTACAGAGAAGCACAGATGGGTGATTCCCCCCTTTTTCTGACAGCTACGTCGATGGCTGCCGTGTAATGGAGGAAGTAAGGGAAACACCGAGGCATATGAAACAAATCACAGCAGCGCAGCCATCATCAGCCGTGTCACTCGGTGGAGATTGCACAGGGAACCCTGCTGAAATCAAATGGATGCGGCCGTATACACAAACAAACTCTGCACATGCATGCACTCACTAGCACATGTACATACACACATACCCTTCCTTGAAAAAACAATCAGTACCCCACTGATTCTGACCGAGGAGGACAATTTTGGAACACACACACATACACACAGTTGGGTACATGCACACCGCGCCTCACTTGTACACACTGTACTGTAGCCACTCGTTGAGGGCCCTTTTCCCTAAAACACAGACATGTATGAATGCTTTAAGGGTTTTCCATCGACTCTCATCATATTTTATTCATAGTTTTTGAATAAACACAAATAGAATGGATGAGTGTATAGACGTGGGCACTAATGCCTGTTTGTGCGTTACATTTTACTGAACCCAGCCAAAGTTATTTTTGTCAAACCTGTCTTATCGCTCAAGAGTGTACACGGTGAAGTCTTGGCTATTTCCTACACGCTTCAAAATGTTGCATGCTCCCTCGCTCTCGCTCCCTAACTCACTATTTTTCTCTCCTTATATCTCTTTTATTCCCTCTCTCCCTTTCTCTCCAACTGTGAGATGCACACACTCACAAGCAGGAAGGAAGAGTACTCATATATTTTCATTAAACACTCTTAATCTTAATTTATTACTTATCAGGAGATATGTGACCTCATTAACGTTGCCTTCTTCTCCATCATTCGCTCCTCCTATTCTGTGCACACACCCTCATCCCTCTATCCTCTACATGTTTCCTTCCTTTCCCATTTATATTTACTCATAGCTCTTCACTTTCTTTATCTTTTCTTCCCTTTTTTCCTCTCGGTACCTGCCCCTTCAGAGGAACCTGTGAGCACTCAACAGCCCCACTGAAAACAGTGCCTAATCTGAAAGTTAATTAAGTCTGTCTTCCTCCCCGTGTTCCTGCTCCTCTTATCCTCTCAAGCATGTCTTTTCTGGTTGAGAGACTGCTGTCACTCTCTCACAAATAAATTTGCCATATGTCCCATGTGGGTCGAGCTGGAATGCAGACAAAACGGGCCGTGTTTTACAGTTTACACTTTCTGCAGGCCTCCGGTGACAGAAAACTGACATCATGTAATTTAGATTGACAGCATCTAATTAAATTAAATTAGGTGGTGTCAATTTTATCTATAAAGGGCATATTTTTCAGCTACATATAGAGGCGATATAGAAGGGATCTCACACCAGATGGATTGGACGTGAAAATAGACTTGGCTTGCTTCTCAACACGAGGAAATGTCGATCTGGAACAGAGCTATCCCTCTTAATCCTCTCCTCTCTCCCATTCATTTCTCCTTCTGTCGTGCAGCTCCCTTCCTCATATTTGTCCTGGCTCCCTTCAATCATCTGGGCTAATTCCCCAGCCAAAAGCCACCGATTTACCAATTCCTCCTCTTTACTGACTAAGTGCTCTGTTTTCTCCTCCTCCTCCTCCCTCCCTCCTCTCTCTCAGGGTGCAGGCTGTACGGCTCTGGTGGTTGCCGTGGTAGCCAGGAAGCTGGAGCTGACCAAGGCCGAGAAACACGTACACAACTTCATGATGGACACACAACTCACCAAGAGGGTGTGTAGGCTTGTGTGTCAGTGGTGTGAATATGTGTGTCTTGCATAAATAAAGCAAAACCGTGATTTTTGAAAGAAAGCACACATTATATGCATGCATTATGATTGGAACTGTAATTTATAAAGTACAGTTTTTATGTATAATTGTCCTTTGGGGGATTTTGTACTATGTCTTTAGATTTCTTTGGGGTTGAAAAGAGGTGGGAGGGCAAAATGTCTTGTCCTTTGACTGCCCCCCCTTCACCCTCCCCAACTACTATATCACACTATCACCCTGTATTGTTGTGACAGAGTGCCATGTTAATTGAGTGAGTGAAGGCAATAAAAGGTCATCTCTTTCTCACCTTCTCTGTTCTGCTCCCTCACTTACAGTCTCTCTCTTTCTTTCCCTCCCTGATCTTTTTCCTCCCACATAGCCAACCCTCCACCCTGCCACCTCCCCTCTCCTCTGACATTTGTCTCTCGTACAGTAAATCCCTTTCTTCTCTCTTTTTTCTGTCACTTTCTCTCCTATCCTCCCCCCTTTGCCTTCTCCTTCCCTTCATCCTTGCCCCCTCCCTGCCTCCTTCCCTCCATCTCTCACTCCCTCCCTCCTCCAGTCCTTTTCAATTTTTCATACAGTTGAAAGACCCAAGTTTTAAAAATAGCTCCCACATCAAATATGTAGGGTACATTATGGCAGCAGGATATCTGGGTGACTGAACGGGGAAGGGTGATCAATATTTTCAGTGTGGATCAAATATCGACAGAGAAGCTGAATGGACTGTCTATTAGAGCCAGGCTTTCACCTCATCTTCTTGCAGGACATGGACAGGTCAACCAGAGTCTGTTTTCACAAGCACCTTGAACCGTAAAAGTGAATGTATATATGTGTGTATGTGTGTGTGTGTGTGTGTGTGTGTGTGTGTGTGTGCGTCAGTTTTGGCACATAGATTACTTACAATCTGGAATTTAGTTGACCATCCAAAGCAGTCTGACTGTCATGGCGGAACAATGTAGGAAAACAGGGCTAGGACCCAAACGCAGAGAATAGAGGAGAGGAGACTGGCAGGTATATTACCAGGTGTTTATTTAAACAAGACTTACAGTAGGGTGAGGCAAACTGAAAATAAAAAAAGTCCAGAGCAGGTAGGTGACTGAAAAGTCACAGGGAAATCCAAAAACATGGCACAAGGTAACACACAATGATTTGACAGAGGAACAAAGGAACTAGACCGGTATATAAGCAAAGGGTCTGATGAGGGAGGGAGCTGCAGGTGAGGAGTGGGCGGAGTGAGCCAGGTGAGTGCAGGGCTTATGAGAAGTGGGGACAGGTGTGTAGATGGGCGTGGCAGTCTGGTGATGGGGGAAGGACGGAAAGTCTGAGGACATCTGGTGGAGAGTGCAGAGATGGCAGGTCTGAAGAACAGGGAAAAACAGTAACACAGAGGGCCGGGGCTAGAACATGACAAAAGCAACGTAAAAAAGGAACAGATCGTGACACTGATGTACCCATCCTTGAATGGATCCTTAAAGGTACTGTACGTAAGTTTCCGAAAGTCTTTGTTATTAGTGACACCGGTGGTTATTAAGTGAACTGCAGTCAGCATCCTGTTGTTCACGCTTGCGTGTGTGCTCGCACTCCTTAATCAAATTCCTGTTTGGCTAGACCGACTTAAATAGATGTGTGGTGGTGTAGGTATCAAATGTGCTCAGCCCGCTAGATCTGCTGGGGGCTTGTAGAGAAAGAAATCCACATCTAATAAAATGTAAATGCCAAACTTGTAATTTGGCCGAAACATGTAATTATTTCATATCTGTTTGTGCAGAGAGTGTAAATCCACTATGTATATACAGTATATTACTTTTTAAGTCAGAGAGTACGTGCACTAAATCCCTGAAAAAAATTTAAAAAAGTCCACAGCTCCCCATCCAGGGGTGTGCAGACACTGGAGGAAAGCCGGCAGAGGGCACTCGGCCGTGGGTACGGACCACGCCGACCTCCTGCTCTCCCTCTGGGTTCTCTTGCGTAGGAGCAGAGCCCAGCCTGGGTCAGTGGGGCTTGCTGGAGGCTGCTTAGGGTCTGTGGGATAGAGCCAGGCGGCTGAGAGTCAAGACATGGCCCGCGGAGCATGCTGGAGGCTTTTCCGGCCGTGGCTCGCCTCTCATCCACTATGACTGCCTCTCAAGCATAGGTAAAGCTTCCAGCATGCTCAGCCCTTATTTTTCTCAGAGATTTCATGCTTATGCTTTCTAACGTGTTATAAGGTGCTATATATATTCATAGTGAATAGAAACAGATATGAAATAATTACATGTAAAGTTTGGCATACATTACATTTCATTAGATGTAGATATCTTTCTCAACATGGAGGACCCCGAGCAGATCTGCCAGGCCAAGCACATCTGGTACCTACACATTTGTAGACGTTAGCGGACTCCATTTCTAAGCCAACGTTAATTGGCCGCTGTAGGGGAGCTCAACAGAGTTGAAGAGAGGCAATGAAGTCAGTTTTAGCTATTTCAACTACCCTGCTCAATTTGTAATGAGCAGCTCGTGGTATTAAGGTGTGACAGTACAACTGACTCAGGTGGGTTGGAGCCGTATCCCGTGCAGTCATATTTGTATGTTTATTTTCCTGCTAAACAGATATGTGGATATTTTTTTAAATCAAATCATAATTCGTTTTTTCAAATGAAGCTACTCAGTCTTTCCATTTACCCCTTGGGAACTGTAGCCTGAAGTCTTCCATTTTAAAATGGGAAATAATATTTTGTTGTATCTTTTTTTAAGTCATTGCAATACCAGTCATTGCATTAATATAGATAAAATGTATGCTGATTACATTATATCAGCCCCAAGATAAAGAAAAAGCTCACACCATACATTTCAAAGTGAGTGTCCTCCTCAATCGAGTGAATCAGTCGTAACAAAGCCCGTCACCAAGTAAGGGAGGTGCCATACAGCAGTTTCATTCAACACAGTACCGCGTGCTGCTTGGTGACATTTCTTTCAAAGGGTCTTCGGTTTATGCAGTGGTAATTGTCTCCTGCCCTCTATTACTGAGAGACCAATGATTGAAGCTGTTGTATGCACATTGATTTACATGGCTGGGGCCATTCTCTGCCATATCATCTTAACAAGAGAATACAATCACTCAAGGCTTTATAATGAATAATGCAACGATATCTATTCTACATCCTGCCATCATCATACGTGCACATACACACACACACACACACACGTTGACAAAAATGCACACACACTGGCTTTCTACATCAGTGAAATGGTGTTTCCTTCTCTTTGAAGGAGTACCAAGAATGTCAGTTAAATGCATGTGTTTGATGTTGTTATCTATATCTTTACACACGTGTTGTATAAAAAAAAAACATGTTGGGTTTGTCCAGCAGTATCTAAATAGTGCAGAGCTAGAACCCTTAAACTGCAAGCAAACTAGCTTCTACACCACACGGTAAAATAAACTTTTCCTTAGACATCTGTGTACCACACTGATCATTTTTAGTCCAAATGTGTCTGGTATTTTTGACACTTTCTGACGTGAACTTCAAAATATTTTTTCTTTCCATCATTTTGGTGTTCTTTGCTTTCATCCTCAGATCTGATTTTTAGACACACCCGACAAGACTGAAGTTTAAAATCTTGAAATCTTGTGGTGCAGATTGGGTGCAGAGGACCTAATAACCTTATCAGGGAGGATGATTTGCTTTAAAAACATAATTCAAAGTTCAATGCACAGGGTTAATTTTCATGCCGTGTTCAGTGAAGTGAAGAATTCCTCTCCCTTTGATAGGATTAACACGGATGTTAATTAAATAACAGTTAACACAGCCACAAAGTCGACCATGTGTGTGAAGTTGTAAGTGCTCTTGTTGGATGTCAGAACTTGTTGTCTTGATGCAGAGTGTTAAACGTGTATTTAAAAGGCTGGCACTCTGGTTGCAGTCTAGACTCTGGTTCCATACTGAAGTGTCTGTTAAGTCAGAGCACTGCTCAAAGTCCATCTGGTGAGAACGATTCCCCTGTACGTTCACAGAGCGCTCTCAATGCTGAAAAAGCAGGACACACTTACTGTAGGTACTAAGTCAGTGGAGTGGAGTGGTGTCTTCTTCCTTTTGATGGCACTACTATGTTAATTAAATGCCACTCATTGAAGCAATAAGCCAATTGACCGTGTAAATGTGGCTAACAGAGTGTGTATGTGAGGTCGATCCTTTTATTTCAAGCTTTTTGAGTCTTGATACAAAGTTGAAAATGTGAAGGCTTTCTATAAATTTGCACTCTGAATGTGTATGTTACTTGTACTCTGGGCCATTGGTTAATTCAGAGCACTTTTTTAAAGTCCCTGTGGCATACTCAGAGCTTCGCCCTCTCTGAATATTGAGAGTGCACTCTGGGCTCTGGCCAAGGAGGAGGTGCTCCAATGCCTTCCAATGTTTACACCACTTGCCAAATGGGAGCATTCTAACCCCCGAAGATTTCTACTAAGCTATCTTTCACTCCACACAGTAAAAATAACAATTTTTCCGACAGCCTTTTAATTCGCACACAAGCAAGATGGATCATTATTAGCGTAGATGTATTGTGACAGTGACAAAAATTAATTTCGACAATCAATTCATGCATTTACACATCTCTCTGATGTTTTTCTCTTTTTGCCACTTGAACCTGAGTGTACTCTTTCTTTCAATGGAGCAGTGTCTAGATTCATGAAGGTTCTCTATGGTGTGCTCTGGCTGCCGTCTAGCAAATGACCTCATTCAGGAGACACAAAACCTATAAAACCAGTAGAAGCCAATTATTATTTTACTTTCATGAAATGTTCTGTGCCTCTTAACTGATTTTTTTTTTTCTTTAGCTTATGTCTTGTGTTTGTGTGCGTTCATTGATGTGTGACCATGTTTGTGTGTCTGCTTGTGTGCGTGCTTGAGACTTGTCTCTTCCCTTTGTCACCATGCCTGTGAGGGGAAGGTCAGAGCAGGTAAGGCCACGTGTCACCATGGCACATGAATGAAGTGGGAGGTTGTTGCTAAGGTAATTGGCCTGTTTGTTTATGTTTTCTATTCTCCTAGCAAACACCAATGTCTTTCTAGCACAATGCACATGATTACTAATTACATACATTGGTCATTAATGCTTGCCTGGGTTGGAAGGGTCAGGCGCGTTGGCTTTTCCTCTGATGTTAAATCACTACAAAAAATGTCGGGGAAAAGCAATCCACAATTTTTTTTAGTATAAGCAACATATGGAGCATCAGTACCCAGTTTTTAGTTTTTGGATACTAATATCTAAATATTTGAGTCCATGCTTATTTAAAAAACTTTTATTGCATTACTTATGTTATTAATAGCGGTATGAGTATTTGTCTTTGATGACATTTCTAAAATATTTCTATTGGTACTGATTGACTTATACTCAACAATATGTCATCAACCACCCAACATGCTGAGGTGTGGGAACCCCTTGTCTTAACAGATTTCTCGTGTACCTGCCATAAGGTGTGCCGTGTAGGGGAGCAGCCAGAACAGATCTTTGACCCTAACCAGCCATATGGTCCCAACGTGATTGCCCAAGCGCAGGCCATATGGTCCAGGAATGGCTGCCGCTGCTGTCGTTTGGTTTCTTGTGGAGTATTCTTAACAGTTCATGTTGGGTCTTTTTTTTTTTTTTTTGATGGAGATGCTGTCCTTGCCTCAGTTTCAACATTTATTCACAGGAGGAGAGAAACAGATGAATTGAAAGGGTGGTGAGGGGTATTAACTGTAAGATAAAAACAATGTGGTATTATCAGGCCCTTTTATCTGCATGTGGAGCAGTTTCCAGGATTTAAATAAAGGTTGAAGCTTTAGCACAGTCTAATTAAATGGCCTTTAGCAGAGCAACAGGCTCCCTCTGCACTGCTGGACAGGTGTTAGAAGTTTTTGTGAAAGCTTCCACAGCGAGCCGGCAAGACAGACGTAAGATGCCATCATTCATCATATTCACTCACCCTGCAGTGATTAATCAACTGATAAATAGGATTTGACATATCAATTTACCAATGGGCCTGTAGATATGAGGGGTATTAAATGTACTCTTCAGTAACCTGGCCCGGGATTAAACTAGAGAAAGTGTGTTTTGTTCAACCGTAATCCCGACAAATTAACTATTTCCTGACTGTCACTGACGTTTCCTTGCAAATATCCTTTCCAGCAGTGTAAGCAGCTGGGATTTTAAGTTTCATGTTGAAACACTAAAAAAAAAGTGTTGCCATCAAGATATTAACAGTGATGTTGACATTAGTGGCATAGGCCCACGAACAACATGTCTTTATTTTGATGGTGCCTCTTTAGGATCTTTGCAGCTCTGTCAGTGCCTGTCCTACATGGAAGGGAGTTCTGTAATCCTATTGATACACACTGGGAGATGAGGCTCAGAGGGAGAAACATGGAATGGCAGGGTTTACCTCATGCTCCAGCCTTAGATTCACATCCAAATCCCATTTGTCATGGCGTGTGAACTAAACATAAATATTTTTTTTTATTTTGTTGAGTTTATTTACATGGGATTTACGTACTATATTTGAATATCATATCAGTAAACAAGCTGTGTAAAGATATTAATGAATACATAGCACTGGCCATGTTACCTGTTAATGGTAACATGGCAAGTGTTATGGTTCTCTATAACCCAATCTCTTGGAGGGGTCTTGTATATTATCTATAGTATGTTGGATTAGGTCTTTTTGGTTTGACTTCCTCTGTGTCATTGAGAACACATTTGCAAGGCTCAAGGGCCTCCTACTCTCTTCATCTGTAGCCAATAGTGTGTGTTTGTCTGCATGTGTATATGTGTAGGTGTGTATGTGTGTGAGCAGTCCTTGACTGCGGTGGATAGGTGCTGATTAGCCAAGCTGCCGGGGTCTTTTGTGCTCCTCAGACGGGGGTATAATTGTTCTTTGTTCAGTGCTCAGCATCTCTTTGAAGTCTCTCATTCAATTTATGTCCTTACAGATTCTCTCTCCCTTCTCCCTTCTCTATGTATCCACCCGCGCTCTTTTGCTGGGTGTCAGACCCCTGTGTTGTAATTACGTAGGAACCTATAGGGATATACAGTACATGAAACATACAGGAGCAGATATGGATATCAATTGTAACACAATCCTGTTCCTTGTCCACATAAATCGATCTGAAGCCTTCACTGACATTTTGAATGAGTATTTATTTATAGCGATCTCACATTTAGATGGTAAAATTAAAAAAAATAAATAAATCCCATATCTGACCAGTAAAATGGAGAAAAATAACCATCTAGCCATTGACTCTGATGACTACCAGGCTTTCCATAGGTGAGCAACCATTATATAGACTATTTCTTTGTTCTTTCTGTGTCTCTTCTGCAGGAATGAGAATTGTCTTTGACAGCGATTTAGGAGCAGCGACTCATGCCGCTATTGTTTCTTTCAGTTGCTGTCATAATTAAATGGTAGATCCCTGGTTTAAATGTACTGCAGTGGTACTGTAGTGAATTACTTCCAACCAGCCAAGATAATGCGGCCCATTTGAGTGAGTCTCAGATATAATGTGACATATAGACAGACCGAGAGAACAGAGAAATGTGTGTGAGGGAGACACTCCTGTTGGTTCTCATTGCCAGATCTCCCTAAGGAGAGAGCTGTTTATGAAAAGCATTGGCAAGCAAGCTGGTGTGTGTAGAGAGAGACAGAGAGAATGAGGGCAGCCTCTAAGAAGAGAACGATGGTTTAGTGTTTTTTTTCTTTGCGGGGAGACAATGCAGAATGGAGGGAAAAGAGAACGAGAACAGGGATGGGTAAACCTGTTGCCTGCTTCAGTTGCTAAGGCCTACCTGTTGCTAACAGTGTGTGTGTATGTGTGTGTTTATTGTCTGGGAGCAGATAAAGAATGCAGCGGCTAATGTGCTGAGGGAAACCTGGCTCATCTACAAACACACCAAGCTGATGAAGAAGATCGACCACTCCAGGGTCCGCAAACACCAGCGGAAGTTCCTCCAGGCTATACATCAGTGAGGCCACACCTCACACACACCCACACATGCAAACACTCCCGCTCGAAAACACACACATGCACACGAGCGCATGCACCCAACAGGGCAGCTGAGCTGATGAATCCTTTGAAATCAGCTGTACTTTCTATCCACCCACAGGTTGAATCAACGCTCATAATCAGATAAAGTGCATGAATCCCTACACACACACACACACACACACACACACACACTCACACACACTAGACACGCAAAGTGAATCATCATCTACTAAAGGGCAGGTTCACTCCAGGCAAATACAGTTGTGGGACTGGATAATCTGTGCATTGTGTACTATTGGAGACACTCTGATCATCACATTATCTGTACTTAGGAGTGTTGTTGATGATACTAATACATACAGCAGAACTTAATCGCACATTGTAATTAATTTCTCCCATAGTATTGTTTAGTTATATTCGAATGGCCACAAGAGTGGTGGTTTTTTTAATGTTTGTTTTATTCAGAGATGGTTGAATATCCTCTGTCTAGCATTTGTGTGCCATTAAGTGGCCCTTTAATGTTGCTTGCTCCTTTGATTGTGAACATTTCGGTCTAGACTTGAGAACATTAACAAGTGTCTTCAAAAGCCAGAGTTAAGGGACCTAAGACTCTTTAAATTGTAGCTGAGAAGAAGAACATAGGAAGGATAATCCTGAAGCACGTGGACTGTGGATGAGAGGCTGACTCTGTGAACAAAGTAACAGGATGATTTTATGGGGATATGAGTACATTTTCTGGTTTATACTTGTTAGCGTAACAGGGAGAGAGTTCATCTGGAGGTGCAGCCTCATAAAATTCTGGTCTGCACTTCATTATAATGGAAGCCACATGGTTTGTTTTGTGAAAATACAGATTAGACCTTTTGTGCGCTAATTATTGTATTGTATTATTAGAGTCAGCCAGGTCCTATTTTTATATTTATTTGATTTTATCTTATTTATGCCCCTTAGTTTATTTCCCTGTAGGCCTTATTCCCCTGAAGGTTTCTTAATATTAAAACTGCCCTGTTTGTTTACTCTAGAGCTTAAGGTCTCAGTCTTATTAAACGTTAAATGTATGTATATTTTCACCTGGATTATAAAATTACAGTGTTTCAGAGCACACTATGTGCTTGCTGTGTTTGTACATTCAAATCCAGTGACACACTGCAGGTAGAAATGAAGCTGAATTAAGCAAGGTGACCGCTCCACAGTGTTGTTATCTGGACCCGGGGGGATTAGCTCTCTGGACCGACCACTGTATATTTACTGGGTTTCAACTTTGTATGTGTGTATGTGTGTGTTTCTGTTTGCAGATTACGCAGTGTGAAAATGGAGCAGAGGAAACTCAGTGATCAGGCCAACACACTAGTGGACCTCTCGAAGGTGAGACACACACACACATCTGTGCTCTTCATTCATGCAGGACATACACTTCACAGACACATAACCATCGTGCAGGCTAATGACGCTACTTTGCATGCCTTCGCCCCCCAAAATATACCACAACATTCCTCCGTTTCAATGCTGACCTGCCCGTTTCTGTGGCTTTGTGTCTCCTAGCAACCAGAACAAGTGTTAAAACAGGGATGACTGAGTGAGAGAGCGAGGAGGAAATGAGAGGAGGGAGGGGAGTGCTCATGTTTTTCTGTTACTGTGTGGGTGTCTGAGTGAGAATGTGAGCACACGTGTGTGTGTGTGTGTGTGTGTCTGCGCGCAAGTGTGAGTGTGTAGATGATTGTGAAACAGATAAGAGAGAGAGAGACAGAGGAGAGAGAGTGAGATAGAGACTTGAATAAGAGGGAGAAAAAGATTGAGCGTGTGTGTTTGTGTCTTTCTGAGAAGCAATGCCTTTAGCACCAAATATTTAGCAATTATGCCATCTCAATGACTCCATCTCAATTGGCCACTTGTGCGTTTACCATGGTTACGGAGGCCAGGATGAGCAAGGCAGGGACACTCTGCCGCCTTCCTTTCATTGTCTCTCTCCTCTCTCTTATTCTCTTTTTCTTCACAATGTTTTAACGCCCACATAGCGACTTCCCTCCAGCCTCTTCTTCATTCCAGCTTCTACTCCCTCTTGGACATTTTTTTTCCTTTTGCTCAGTGTCTTACTCACTCCCTTCTAGGCTCATGCTTGCCCTCTTTCCACTTTTACCTGACTGTCTAACCCCTTTAACTGTCTCCTCGTATTCAATCCACAGTAATTTTCTTTGACCAAGCTTTAATAAACCCTCAGAGCACTCCTGTTTATGTATTTGAAATCTGTCTCCTTCTTCAAAGTACTCTGTGTTCACTGAGTCATCTCCCACTCTCCTCTCCTCTTTTCTCCTCTCCTCTGTCCTCCCTCATAGATGCAAAGCGTCATGTATGAGCTCATGTCGGAGCTCAACGACCGCAGCGAGGACTTGGAGCGGCAGATGCTGTCACTGGAGCAGCGGGTGGAGCAACTCACTGCCGGCTTCAACACCCTGCCTGCCCACCTCTCGGCCACCCTCAGCGCCCAGCACGCCGCCCTGGTCCACTTGCTCCGAGAGAGGGACGCGAGAGATGGCAGAGGAAGCGTTGGAGGAGGCGCTGTGGTCCCACTGTCCCCAGCTGCTTCTTTAACCACTGCCACAGCTTCAGTGTCTCCAGTCCAGGTCGCATCTCCAGCACCGCCCCCATCCCAGGTCCCTACTTTGGCCTTGGAGTCCCCTCTGTCGCCCCCACCACTGAGCCCAGAGGGGAGCCTGGAGGCTAGCCCCAACCTCAACACCTGCACTTCCAGCTGCTGAAAGCAGCTCTGAGGACCAGGAGAGGACACAAACAGGGAGAGAGCAGAGGGGGCTGTGTTAGTCCTCTCACTTCAGTCTAAAGCAGAGGAACAAGAGGGGAGGAGGAGAGAAATGTGAGGTGATCCTTGGAAACTAACGGTCCATGAGGGAGGGGTGAAGATGGTTCTGTGAGGGGAAATAATAGGATTAAGATGGAGGGCCGGTATGAATGATGAGACATGTTAGGGACTTTGGGGCGCTTTCCTTGACAAGGGAAGGAGAAGAAAAATGGAGATAAAATGGAGACTCTGAAAGGTGTTGGGGGGAGTAAGGGTTAGAAATGGAGGTAGAGAGGACGGGGAGGGGGAAAGAGAGAGGAGGAGACGTAACTAGGAATAATTATATGAACTCAGAGCTCCTAAATGGAATCCACTCCAATTACTGAAAAGGGCCTTTAATTCTCTCTCTTTCTCTCTCTCTCTCTTTCTCTCTCTCTTTCCTTCCCCCTCTCCTAGTCTCTCTCTACCTTCATCAGGAATTAATGACCATGACTTTTTATCCTTATGATGTATTTTCTATCTGAATGCTTATTGTGTGTTAACGAGCATCCCTTTAACAGAAGGTTCGATCAATACGACCATGATGTAAAAAAAAAAAAAAAAAAAAGACTAGTGGCATGCACCGCACACACACACACACACACACACACACACACACACACACACACACATTCAGACATGACTTATATTGACGCATTATCCACGCAATACAAGTCAACACAGCACAAACATAAATCACAATGCAGGCCCAATTTACACTTACACAAAGAAATGAATGCAGTAGCCCACAAGATAATACTAAAGCCTATACTGCCAAGTACTCAATGCACTGTCAATCTCCACAGAGCACTGCCAAGCGATGTAGACACACTGTAAAAATGTTCATCCAAACGACTTATCTTTTGTAGGTGTGAGATAATGCAGTAGTTTAGACTTACAATGCATAGTTGTGACATTTAAACTACTCAGTTGGGAGAATCATAACCGTTCACTGAACTACACAAATTTCAGATCAGGTTGACATAAGTTGGTATCACACTGAGGGACATGAGTCATCATCACTTGTGTTTGTGATGAGGAAGACAGTAGGAGATGATAAAATAACACAACTTCAATAGGACTTTATTACTGCATTTACTGAATTACAGATGAAGTTGAACTGATGTTTAAGTGTTGCTGTACTGAAAAGAGTTTGATTTTGTTTCATTTCTGTGAACGTTTCTTATGAAAACTTCAGAAAATTGACCATTTATAGTTGTATCAAGTGCATTAATAGTGGGATGGATGTTGGAAGAAAGAATAGATTACAACACAAACATTTATTAAACTGGCATTTCAATCTGGTTGATTACTTTTGAAGATGATATCACAACTATGTATGAGACACTGACTCTACAAGACAGCTATGCACAAACCTAATGCTCCACATTTGGTGAGTGTTCACATTTTATGTTATTAAATTTACTGGAGTCTATCTACAGAGAGGTCTGCTGCAGACAGTTAAACTAACAGTTAAAACATTATCCATCAATAATAAATGATCTTATTCTTTTACTTAGATGTGGCTGAAGTCAGTGGAGTCAGATTGACTGGGGTGCTGTAGTATCTATTGTTTTGCTTTCATTCTCTGAAAAAAAAAAAAATACTTAGAATTACAAAAATATAGATTTTTTGCATTAGTAATTTAATTGACTTTAAGAAAAACAAACAATTATTTAGCTGTGTGAGTTGATGTGATTCATATTTTTTCACAATGTCCGGTTGTGTCTATGACCTTTTATGAACAGAAGACCTTACTTACTGCCATTCTTTTTCAAGCTTGCAGTCCCAAAACAGCGCACTGTTATCATGAATGTATTCTGTGTAAAGAAATACAATCAAACACTCTCGCTTGCTCGATCACTTAAACTGCCATGCAGACACAGGAACCAACTCCCACACGCACGTACACACAGATATACACACACCTCGCCAACCAAAGTGCTCTCTCTTAAATGGACCTCAATAAGAGGCAGGGAACGCTGCTGTCACTGGGGACAAAAGATAGCAGGAGGCATTGCAGATATCTTTACAATATTTCTGAGGGAATAACTGTGAAAATCTGGGCTTGGACTTGTTACAGTGCTGTACATGGACTGCTCTTCACTGCTTTAAAACAGATCACGGGGGACTACGGATGAACACAAGGGAACACAAATAAACCTTATAAAGGATAAATGGCCATGAAGGAGCAGCTGTTTATGAAATAAATAAAACACAGAAAGAGAGACTAAGGTATATCTGAGAGGAATTATAATGGTATGATGGGAAAAGAGACAAGCCTACACTTGCATTGGAGACAATATCGAAAACTGTCTTATAGCGACATGCTGTGGCCGGAATACTGAATTACATACGCTTGGAATATTGTATAGTATGCTGTTAACGAAATCTAGCTTTGTATTGCTTAGTCTTTTCTACAATTATGATTAAACGCAGTTATAGCTGATAACTAATATTACTAAACTATAGTATTCTTCTCATTCGTCATGACAATTATGATATATGTATTAACAATACGTTAAATAATTATCAACAAGGAAAGTGCCGTTTGAGGTTGAAATTATTTTGTAATTTTATTTTATCAGAGAGAATTAATAAAGTATATATCTATAACATTATAGCTTCCATGTTTTTCTGTGTCGCTGTTTTTTTTTTTTTTTTTTGTTTGTTTTTTTTTCACTTTATTTTTTTCGGTGCGAGTGGGCTAGAAAAATGAAACACTCCGTATTGAACGAATTCACGCGGTAAACTACAGATTATCTTTCATTCTGTGTAACCAATTTCCCTTAATGTGTGACAACAATAAGCACATTTCGTGTGTCTCCGCACCGACAATTTACCATATGGACACTACATACTGTGACAAACTCATTTTAAGGTTGCTACATGCTATTTACTTATTTTGTCAGTCGATTATGGGCCTATTTTCTCTCACTGTATAAAGATGATATCTCTCTGTGACTGGGGGCTACTCATTTCTTGGGCATATTAAATTGGGTATTTGTGACATAACAATGGAGAGAGCCTTGTTTTGGAGAAAGACAGCGACTTGGTGACAACTCTCAAGTGTGTGGTTGTGTTTTTTTAGACTAATTATTTTTTATTTCTAAGATGTTGGAGTTTGGAGCCAGCTTGGTTATGGGTTTATAGTGAACTCACATAGTAAGCATAGCCGGATAAACAAGCAGGAAAGTTGGCTACAGTCAGGTGCTGCATCATTTAAAAATAAACCAAAAAGCACTTTGCAAATCAAGTTTCTTGCCAAAACTTAAGTAAGTCAACAAGTCAGAATGGCCGGTCAAATAGTGTCAATAAGGTAAGTTTTGCTTTGGTGCAAGTATGTGCAGGTCTTAGTGCAAAGATCTCTGCTGCTTGTTAATAATGTTAATGGAAGTTTGGTTTAATGACTATTTGAATGTATGTACAATTATTTTAACAGACAGCACAGTCAAAGTAATGAAAACAAGCTGTATTTGCTGGTGTGTGTGTGTGTTAATGTAGGCTATGTATGTAACTGAAGGAAATCATCCAGACCTGAGACACAAGGTCCTAGTTTCTGCTTTGTCAGTGGACATGTGGATGGTCAGTGTATGTCTGTGTCTGGTCTTACCTTTGTCAAATGTGGGGACCGAATTCACATTTTAATCCACTTAATTAGGGAAGGCTGTCTTAAATAGAGATTAAAGTGTTATGCTCAATTTGTTTTCACTGGATTTGCAATCAGCAGAAGCAAAAATGTTCTGTGTCTTAATCGAGATTAAGTTACAGTTAGGGAAAATGTCAAGGTTGTGTCAAGCATGTGTTGGTTATGATTAAGTTTGCAGTAAACCTCCTGCAACCTTTACCTGACATATGAGTCAATGAATATAAAGTACAATAATTCAGTTGAACTCTGATGACTCTGTGTTAAGACTAAAAGCCAGCAACAATAATCAAATGTACTAGTGGCAAAAATAAGAATAAAAACACACAAATACAAGAAAAAAAAGCCTTTTTGTGCTGATTTTCAATTAGGTACTTGCTTAAGTGATTAAGTCAGAAATGCCTGTGTTAAGGTCACTTATTCAGTCATGCTGAAAGCTTGTTTGTCCTATTTTCCTGTAATTCAAATTATGGATGGAAGTTTTTCTTGCCAGTGAGAGATGCATTTTACAACACAAGATTATTTGTTTTAGGATTTGCATGTTTGTCAGACGTCCTCATTCTAATTGGGTGCAATCCTTTGTTAGGTTTATAATCTCACCGTAGCAGGCCTAGCAAACTGTGGGTTAGGAGTAAAGTTTTAGCAGTGAAAAATGCTCACAATAGGCAGCCATATAAGTAGGTGAATTTAGTTTTCTCTTGTTTTTTGTCTTCAACTTTTTGTTTGTTTGTTTAAACAATTCTTCACTTGTCTGGTCTTTGAACATAGGTTCAGTACAAGGTTTTCAATTACCGTGTGATTACCAATGGTTGGCCTTCATTCATCATTAGGGTAGTGAAGACATCACTGTTCAGAATAGTCTGAAAAAGGACCCCACACTATTTGTATTTATGCCAAACTAAAAAAAAAAAGTAAATAATTGCTCACCGACCTTACCTCATGGTGTGAAAGTATCAAGTCGAATTTGAGGTCCTAACAACACCTTTGTTATATATTAAGTACCTTCCTTATAATCCGGCCTCTTCCGGTCTTGACCACACACTAGTCTTGTCAGGGCTTATCACATGTAAGTAAATTTACTTGAAGGCATGATGGCAGTCACAGCATTCACACAGTCTGTCATTGGCAGAGGAAATTGATTTTCTTATTTTTTCATAAAAATAGGCATCATGTAAACCCAGTCTGTTGTGTGTCCAGCCCAGCGTAAAAAATAAAACAGAGTAACAGAGGTGTGAAAGACAGACAGCCTGAGGCTGTGCTCTGCCCAGAGAACAGCACATACCCAGATGTGATGAGCTTGTTATCTGTGTTGTTTACTGGCGGGCTCTCTGCTCCCAGGGCGTTCGTCATCTCTCTCAGGCTATGTGCATTTTCATGATTGTGTTCTATAATTTTAAAGCCAAGGTAATGTACATATCCTAGTTTTTTAACACACCCCTCTGCTTCTCTCTTTCTCTCTCCACCTGTCTCTCAGTCTCTCTCCATTTTTCAGCAAACCCATTTAGTCATTCAGGTTTGCTGTTTGAGCTGAGGTTAGCAAAGGACCCAGAAAAAAATTTAAATCTGGAAATGGTTTTACTAATTTTCTTGCCAAATTTAGCCGAAAGAATGACGAGAACATTTTATTACTCAAAACATTTTACGAAAAGCAAAAGCAAGAAATGGCCAAAATGTAACAGCAGAAAGATTAAATGTAAATAAGATGCATTTGTAGAAAGAACAAAGCCTTTTTTAAAGCTATTTATTGTAACACACAACACTCAACATTACAGCTGATCACTTTCCAAAGTGAAGTGTGTGTTCTCAGTCTTTAAGAAATTGACCACAAGGTTTGTTAGTCGATCCCAGGCTCCTGTCCACATGTTGAGTAAGATACTGAACCCCAAAATATCCAGATAATCAGGCTTTGGTTAGTGCATCTGCAAAATGCTCTTGTCCATGAGGACAGTTTGACCATTTAATATAAGGAATACATAGTTTGCATGCATGCACACACATACATCAACACAAGTGTATTTTCCTCATGTAATTTTTTTCTCCTGGCCTGATTGATTCTGCTGAAATCCATATTTTGCCTCCATGATGCAGTCTAGCTGCCTCCTTAACACTTAAAAACAGACCTAAACCCAAACTCCTGTATTGACGGGGACGGCTCATGTGTTTTTGTGCATGTGTATGTGCATGTAGCTTTGTCAGTGGAAGAGGAGGCAGCTGGAGGTCAGCCACCATTATCACCTGCCTGTACTGGTCAACAATCATGTGGTACACCTGTCAACTATAATATCATCATCATAAAAAAAAAGCAGCCCAAAAATCACCAGGTTCTGTCCGTGGGAGACTGTTCCCATCACAAAGAGGTCTTTCTTTATTTGATTTTATGTGTTCTGACAGTAGAGATGAGTGGTATATTGGAAGGCTGAGGAAGAGACGTCACAACAGCAAATAAAATTTATTTTAACTCTACTGGAAGCTCCTACCAACAAAACATACAGTGTTATGTTGTGGAGATGAGTAGCTCGTCAACATTGTTGCGGGGGGAAAGCATGCACACATACCCAAAAGCACACACTGTTGCTGACTCTCCCATCCTTTTCATGACAGTAAAACCCTTGTGATGCTTCCACCAGTCACAGTTCACCAGGAAGTGGAGAGATTTGAACCCCTCATTCCGATGCCTTATGTCCTGGTGTTTCCCTGGCAACCAGAGGGACCGATATACCATACAGGTACGTACGTATGTGTGTGTCCATGCATGTGTGCATTTATGTATGAATGTGTATATTAAAAGAGGGATTAGAAGCAATATTAATTTCAGAAAGATTGCATGTGTTGTGCGCTTGTTTGTGTTTATGAATGTGCATGTGCTGAGCAGGTAGAAATGGGGAAGCAGCATTGTGAGCTTGTCAGAGGGACAGTTATGTTGCCGTGGTGATGATGAAAGGAGAAATAATAGTGAGAAAGAAGCTGGGCCAGACTGCAATTCACATAATGGATACACATAACCCTCAGCACCCACCTATCCTGTAATAGGTGAGTGCACGCGCGCGCACGCACACACACACACACACACACACATACACACAACTACTGTAAAAAACTTGAAGATTCATACAAACAACCTTGTGTCATGGTGACACCTGCCCTGTCTATCTTTCTCCATCCCCCTAATCCCTGTATTTTTTATGACCCTGTCAGTCCCCGTCTCTCAACCAGAGATGGGGTCAGATATTGCCCGGCCTTTGCCTGTCACCTGATCCTGCTCCTCCCTCCACACCTGTCCCTCATTTAGTTTACCTTTAAATTAAGATGGTATCTAGATTATGAAACTGTAACAATATAACACCTCTCTATAGCCAGTACTGAAGTTACATTTTAGCTTAGTATGTATTTTTTTATTCATATCCAACACTTTGTTAACTTTTATGGTGAAGGAGGATATAAATGAGTTTAATTTAGTGTCCAAAGCTTGATAATACTAACACAACATATAGTGTTGTTGTGTTTTCGTAGGCTGAGTCAGTGCTTCTCCAGCCTTTTCAGTGCAGCACTTTTCTGTACCTCAGTACTTTAGCATCTTATTACTGATAGAGTATGTGCGTGTGTGTGTGTGTGTGTGTGTGTGTGTGCGTCTTCAGCTCTGCTCTGCTTTGCCCAAGTAAGTCAAAGAGTTGTGGAAGAACATTACTATCCCTCACTTACTTACTTACAGACACCTACGTAGACATTTTTATTTAATGTGGCTGGATGCACACAATAAACGGCTTATATATATATATTAGGAGTTTATGACAATATGCTTTTTGCTTTTTCTATTCAATTACCCAAGTCCATTAGCGACTGGATTGGATTAGGTGGTGGAGGCAATGTTGACATTCCATTTGTGTTTCTGAATAAAATTATTAATGCATGCCTTTGTTGGTATAACAGATCAAATTACAGGCTCTTAAAAGTCTACCTGATCCATTCACGCTTTGGTTTAGTGTGCAGTCAGCTTCCTGGGCATTAAAATCTAACACACCCTTATTGTACTGCAGTCCCGTCATTTTTTGAAATCCATAAATGTTTTATGTAGTTTTAATGCCAAACGCTAAGAAGGTTGGCCAGCACCCAAACAGGAATTTATATAGTAAAGTGGACTGTGCATAGATTGCCAGCTGGGCAGTTTAATGAAAGGGGATGATCATTCCTAAAACGAAGCGTTACAGCAGGTGAAGCGCTACTCATGTGGTCCCCAAAGAGTGGGCTGCAGTACGAAAGTAAATTCTCCTTTCTCTTTTTCCTTAACCCATAAATGATTTTTTGTGTGTGTGTGTGTTTTTGTTTGTTGATATCAACTGCATGCTCTATATGTGTAAGTGTTGATCGTGGTTCAAGTTGCTGTGCGTGTGGATGCAGTGGGTCCGGGACATACCCTTGTCACCATCACCACAGAAGCGGACCGGTACAATATTAGCTCCATGGCAACACTGGCCACCCACACTCCCCTCAGACTGTGTGCAGGGGATGTGCCTCTACGTATGAGAGAGAGAGAGGGAGTAAGAGAGCATAGGTGGTTAATTGACCTATTTTTCAGACTTTTCAGTTGAATCGGGATGAAGGGAGAGACGATGGGGTTTCTAATGATGCCACAGGGGAGTTGTGCTTTGCTTCCTCCCCTGACAGGACTTCAACTGTTGCCACTTCCACTGACACAACTCGGCTACATGTAACTTTTCTGCATACTCTACTCACAGCCAGGGCCCAGTGCCACTCATACGTTTAATTCCCAGTTCACTATTTCTTTTTCTCTCTGTGTGGCTTTTCTTTCCAGGTTTCTGTTTCTGAGGCGGTGCCCTCTGTCAGATTGTTACGCCTCAGGTCTTATGAGGCAGGTCTGAAGTCTGACCCTCTGGCCCCTTGAGGGAGGATGTAGACAGGCTAAAGGTGGAGATAGTGAGCCAAGTAGAGCATAGGAACAGTCAGCAGCATGCCAGCAGTGTTACTTGTCTGGCTCTCAGCATCCAGGTGGGACTATGGTATGTGGCTCAAGTCAAATTAGATATTTTGTCTTGACATCAGTACTGTGGGTGCATTATTAAATTAACTTTCTGCATGTGTGCGTGTTCAGTTGCTGGTGTTTGTCAGTATTAATACTTCAGGCCCCTAACCGTCAGTCATCAAAGGAGGAGAAGAGGCTGAAAGTGGCATGCAGCTCCCCTGCTTCTTTGTCTTTGTCCACTCGCCTCTTCGTTCTCCATCTGGCCCAAACCCTGCCCTCAGTCCCAATACTCCACGAGCACAGCAAGTTTCTTTATTCAGTTTTATTTCCTCTGCTCATTTCTATCTTGCCTCCCTGCTGCTAGCGCTATACCTTCTGCTTATCACACTTATGCGCATAGACAGACGCTGAGACTTGCGCGGGCACACACACACACACATACACACACGCATACACAGAAAGGATTACATTAGAATTTCATATTCATTTGAACTCTGTGCTTTTAGCCGCCCCCCTCTCCCTCTCTTCCATGCCTCCCCAGCTACTTGCCTGAAAAGTGATGTTGGTTCCCATAGCAACCGTATGTGTCTGTATCAGACAGGAGTTTCCCTACACAGAGTATAAAGGATGCCGAGCAAGGGGAGTCACAAAATCCCACACACTCAGATGTGGAATTGTTGATTAGCAATCAGCATGTTCTTCACATTGACGGCTTTTAATGAGCTCAAAGAAAGCTGTTGATTGGGTTTTTCCAACAGGAATAAGCTTGAGTATATTACAAATTAGACATTCAAGTCAAATTGATTTGGTGGCACATGATGTAATGGGAACAAAATGTGTTAATCCCTAACAATTTCATTATTTTTTAATTCAAACTGCACTGAAGTTCCATCAGTGATAGCAGTGATTGTTGTGGGTTACTATGAATTGTTTTTTATTTACTTTATAATATTGATCAACAATTTTTGTTTGTTTGTTTGTTTTTCTTTGTTTTTTAGCATGAATACATACATACATATGGTATATTTTAGTCATTGCAAGATGTCTCATACTTCACAATTAACAACATGACTGTTTTGGTGCCTGGTGAATGTTATTAAGCAACAGGTAATATAATGTTATTTTTGTCACGTAAATAAGAATGGTGTCCGTTTTTTCTGCATTTCTGTGTGGAGTTTTGAGACATTTTTGGGTCTGTATGTGCTGCTGTCACGCTCACTCTCTCACTTTCCAGAGGAATGTAGGTCAGGTGGACGGGAGACTGTAAATTGCCTATTGTTATGAGTGTGTTTGTGTGTTCCCTACCTTCCACCACATGATTGCAATGGATGAATGGTATGAATGCATAAATGAATGGAGCTGAAAGGAACGTGGAACTTTTGTATTATACAGTAAATACTGTAGCACAGACATTCAGTTTAATCATTTTCACATTTGTCCAAGAATTGTTTTGAAACACACCCTTTATAAATTTTGCTCAAATACGGAATTTATTTACTTTTGTTTTGTGTATAAATATATGTACGTGTGAAATATGTATGAGTATACTCATCAAACGCATTTTTCTGACTGCAGAAAGTTTCTGACAGGAGAAATAATCCATTTGCCGCCTGTGTGTAAACACACTCAGTAACAACTTGGCTAACCAAAACAACTGAGTGGCATCTGGCTAGTGATTATATATTTACATTGTCTGAGCCTCTCTCCAAAGCAAACTACTGACAACAGTCCTAATGCATTATCTGTCCCCTCCAGTAGGACCAAGGCTGCAATTAGCCAACACAAAGCAGTGTGCTCAAACATTTTTGGTAGGTTGGAGCAGGCTGTGTTTACATCTTCTCTATGCCACCCTGCTTTTCTCCCTCCAACTCACGACGATGATCTGAGCAAATATTTTGACACTTTAGTATTTTTACCACCAAAAAGAGCCGCGCTAGAAATAATTCATCCCTATGTCCATCCTCACCATCCTCCCCAGTGCCATGTATTAAGGCTTTAGAGGTGCATTTAGGTTTTGACCAGAAGGGGGTGTGGTTTTACAATCTCCATTCCTCCCTCTCCTCATTCTTCTTCATCTCCCTAAATGTTCTTTCACACATGGTGCTGGCAGACACACTCACAGTGCACAGACTATTTAAGCTACATGGTCAGAATAATTAATGCAGGAAATTATCACAGACACAGGAATGATTAATTTCAAGCTGTGACAAACTGACATGACTGATTGTTTTTACCAGGTCGCCAGGCTTTTAATACTCACGGCCATTCGGGGATAGCATCCATCACAGTGACCCTCACTCCTGCAGAGGTGTGTGTAGTGTGTGTGTGTTCCTGTCTGTTTCTACGTGCGTGCATGCAAGCGTGTTTTCATATGTGTGTATGTGCATGGCACAGATGCCTGTGTCTGTCTTTAAGCATATGTTTACTAATTTATCAACTTTATGACTGTAGAGCTCTGGGGCCACTACTCTGACTGTGAGAAAGATATGCAGCAAAGCAGACCCATCTCAAACCTTTACAACCAGCCTGATGTAACCCACGAGGGACACACACATACACTCATATTTCATCATATTTATCTCCTTTTACCTAGACATGGATGATGTAAAACCTGTCCAACTAAAATATCTTTTTTTTTTTTGCTGTATGCCTTTCCTTCAGTCTCTCTCTATGTAGCACAATGTGACTGTAGTAGGTTAGTTTAAACTGATTTTCCCTCATACTTTATGTGTCCAGGCAGCAGAAAGATTCCTGTTGCAGTAAGAAAATGTTTACCATGGACAGTTCAGGGCAATCAGTGTGGGGACAATTGGGAGATAATGGCCTGCTAGTTATGCTACAGATCAACCAGAAACATAAGATTCACTGCCAATACAATAAGCAAATAAACTGTGAGTGCGCTGCAAATTATGTTTTTACAATCCAATTACCACCTGTATTTTGTCTTTGGTAATTTTTCCTGTGAGTACTTTTGTTTGTCTGTGTGTGGGGTTTTGAATCTTTGAATCAGAATACTGAAAGTTTTATATCAACAAGCATCTGCGGAAGTGTCCTTGACACTCACTCCCTACCAGTACCTGTGTCTTTAAGTGCACAAAAAAAAAAAAGGTTTTCTCAACTATTCAATAAATTCTAGCAATGGAAAATAAATGTGTGTGTTTTTGTCTTGTGCACCAGAGATGCCATCTGCCCTGTCCACCGCACTCTGTCTCAGTGTGTGACAGGACACAGCTTGTCACTGTGAAGTCCCAGGGGGTTCTGACAAGTGGCCCAGACACTGGCTCTGCTCTGCTGGAGGTCGTCACCATGGAAACATGTGGGGTCACAGTCAGACCCTGCTCATCAGTGTTCAGGTCAGTTAATTGTGCACTGGAAGCTAATGATGTGTAATGGCTCCGTCCTTGGCAAAGGAGAAACTCAAACAAACAAAATGCTGTGTGTGTGTGTGTGTGTGTGTGTGTGGTGTGTGTACATTTGATGAGGTCTCTTCAGTACGCTTTGTGCTTCTGCTCATCCCTGTACAGTGTGGGAGGACAAGGTCAGCCCGTCTTCCCTTTGTCATAGGGTGCTCTTCTGTGACCGTGGTATAATACTTCCACACACACATACTTCCTCACCCCCACACCCTCTCCTGTACATGGTTCGTTTTTTTCAGTCGTTCTCCACAATCCTCTTTCATATGACTTTTTCATTTTACAACTTTCGTTTTGCCAAATTTTAAGGTGGAATGAGAATGCAAACTGCTCAGATCAATACTGTAAAAACTCATCTGGCCACGTCTCGGAATGATTTTTCAGCCCTTTGCTATCGATCCTCCCGTCTTGTCCTCCTCTGTGCCTCCCACTCAGAGATGACCTGACACAGATAACTTCCCCACCATCACCTCCCCTACCCTGCCTTTCATGCTATCACTGTCTTCTGTATCAAATCAGACAGGGAAAGGCATTGTACTCAAGTACCACACTTACAGGACAGCACTTGGCAAACCAAATTGGCGCTCAGATCAGACAGGTCTTTCATCAGGTGTTTCAGGGCAGCCCTAAAGCATCTTGGGACAGTGATGGTTTACTACAGGGTAGAGGAAGCCCTGAGAGGACTGGGGCTAATTTATAGATGTATGGATAAGTGCACAAATGGATAGGTAGAGTTTGTGTCTTGGGTTGGTTAAGTATCTACCTTGTGACTTGTGGGGTTAAGGAGCCTTACTCCATTCCCAAGAAACACCAACCTGATATACCGTGCTTACGGTGCTTCTGTCATGCAGACATACACATCACATTTTTTCCACACAAATTAAACTAAAGCATGTTAGGATCAGACTAACCCAACATCAACCAGCAATGTCACCCACATGCATCTTTTGTCTTCCTATTGCTGTTAATTTGTGTCTATCGGCTTCATGCGTCTTATCAAAAAGGAAAGCTAGAGTAAGGCTGCACCCTCAGACGTTGCACTTTGGCACCCCCTACTTACAACTTAACATTTTACAGTCAGTGTTGAAAGTATCACCACACCATGATAATAACATCAATAACATAACACATAGCTGTTTGTTATCCTTGGCACAGTAGGGTTTCACTGCACTAACAAAATGCACTCTTTGTCTATCTTTAACTCCCTGCAGATGTCTGAGGATGGGTCTAGTGACCCTCTCATTTCTCTCTCTGAAAGTCTTTGTGGGGTCAGTCCCTTCTGTCACAGCTGCTCTAAGGTGTCCAAGGGACGCTGCCCTACCTGCCGGCTTCCCACTGCTTTGTGCCGGCCTTGTCCCTAACTGGCCCTCAGCCTGGGGTTGAGCTTCTTGTGATGGGTACCAGGAATATGCTCTCATCCCTCAAGGTATGTCACACACAAGCATGCACAGATAAGGTCATACACACAGAGTTTGTTACGCAGCCTTTTATAACTCTTTGATGAGCCTTAGAGTGTATTTAAAGGCTCATGAGTACCTAAACTTAAAAGGAAATCTGTGCATCTACAGCTTTAACATGAATTTTGTTCACAGACCTAAAAAGCTGTTTGGAGTCTGCTGCCGTTATCCAAGACACCTAATTTTGAAAGTTGAAAGGATAGGTTCACTTTAGTTAAATTGTTCAATTTTGATAGTCAACTTAATTCATTCATACATGATCAGTTGAGATCGTCAGACGCAAGTGTCAGCATAAATATGTATAGTACCTTAATACCAGTTTGTCCAATGATAATACTTAAGTCGTTAAGATGTTTTGTTATTGGACAGATGACAGTATATTACAATATTTGGTGTTAAACAGTCCAAAGAAATTGTAACCAATCAGCACACGCCCACCTGCAGGTATTACACAGAGTTCAGTTCATGTTTGACAAGTTTTTAAATATCTGGCATGAAAATGTATGTTTAGACATGACCATAGACAATGTGCTGTCTTGAGTCCAGATACTTGGAGCTTTTCAGTAGCACTGCCTGTCACCACCTCACTGGGCAGGGTTCAGACCACATACGATGCAGTTTATTATCTGTTACGGTCAGACCGGCTAAAGTATTAAAATATGATGGAAAACGAGTAGGGATAATAGGATCTAGAATTATTTATTATATTGCTTTTTTCAGTACTTCTTAGCAGTATGTATAATTGGTAATTATATAATTCAATTAGTGAGGCCTGGTCCTGGATGAACAGTAAACAATGGATGGATGGATTAACCAATTAAAAATGATTAATGCGTTGAAGTTTTTGATCAAATCTTATCTTGCCCATGAGACAATGAGCTTCCTAGCTACTGTAGCTATTAGCAGTTACATTGTTTGCTACAGGTCTGATGGCGCTGAGAGAAACTCTTCACTCCTGCACCCTCTGTTTAGTTCATAACATCTACAGACAGCAATAGAAAATATGTTCTCTTACTACTTTAATAACTTCTAGGAGATTAAATTCAGTGCTTTAAGACATTTTAAAACCTGCAGATACCCTCTCATGAAAACAAAATGGTACTGTAAGAGGAGTCTATATAAGTATATGTAACCATTAATCCATGAGAACACTTTTAGTTTGAAGTATTAAGAGAGAACTACAGGGTAAATTGTGTTGTTAAAACAGCTGTGGTAGAATGTAGTATGAAAAATAGATGTAATAAATGTAGAACATATGACATGTTTATCATGTTTTAGTCATTCAGTAACCAGGAGGCACATCAGTCTTATTCCCATTTACCATGATTTTATTTGTAAGCTGTGTCCAATATACAAGTAAGACACAAGAAAAATGTCACCATAGCAACAAGAAAGTTATCATTCACTCCCTCTCCTAATTTAGTTTCTTTATTCGGTGTACAAACACAATCCTGTCACAGATAACGACTGTGCAAACAGCCTACATGCCCACAAGCCTGAACTAAAGCTGTGAGTAAATCGTAGGACACAAATTATTTTATCTGATCAACTCTTCCCAAGCTAGTGTGATTGTTTTTGCAATTTCTCAAGAATTCATCCCACAATCATTTTCACACAAAGCTGGCAGGCACATGTAAATTCACAACCACAATGTTCATTATGAAGTAATTTGGTGTCACATTACTGTGCACTGTGTTTGTGTTTTACAAGCATCAGGAAACAGAGGCAGAGCCAGCGATGACTTTCCCTGAATCAACCCTCGCTCAGACCGAGAGCGGACCCTGCACCAACACCACTGGCTTTGGAGCAGGCACTGACGACGTCATTGTCAATCTTAAATAGAAAGTCGACTTCTGTGGCATTAACCTGGCAGATGAATGTACGTATTTAGTGTCTGGATGCATTACTAGCTCTAACACACATTAGTATACATTCAATTATGCTCAGTGCAAAACTGATGTAAAGGACAGTTTCTTGGATGTAATTTGCAATTTCAGCCACAGTGTCTCCTTTCGTAGAATTGGTCTAGTGTCTTAAAAAGGAAATTTGCATAAATCTATAGTGCTGAGCAACTGTTGGACAATATCTGTAAGGCTTATCTTATACCCTCACCTTCCTGTAAATGTTTATGGATAATCACTGAGGGTGCAATGCAAACAAATGGATTTACTTGCCTCAGAACTGTTGAGGCCACACATCTGTGTACTTGAAGGATACCAACTGATGGAGTCCTCAAATGCCCTGATGTTTACCAGCAAATGTTTAAGGGGTCCTGACCTGACAAGTGTCTTTTACCAGACAAATGACATCAAAGAACCTTCATGAGATAAAAACAACAAACTGGATGACAAACATGCAAGATTATTTTACCAAAAAACAACCTAAGTTTATTAAGAGAAGAATTAATGGATAAGTGGTGTTGGTGGGATCTCAGATGCCATGCACTTTTCTGTGCCTATTCTGTAGATAGACTTCTTATATTACATGATTTGCATTCCCACTCTCCATTTCCTCATCGCTGCATCAGCTCCATGGCAGTGTTACTTGATGTCCATCAAGCGCAGTTCATTCTCCTCCTCAACTGTGTCCAACTAGTGCTGTTTCCTCCTGAATGAGCATCCTGAAGAAATATGGAGAAAGACTGAACTTCAATTTAGGTGTAAATTTAACAAAAGCTCTTAAAAACAAAAAACTGAATGTTATGTTTAGTTTGTGTTGACTCTGTTGATTATTGTAACTATTATGTTCACCATGTTTATATCAGTGAGGATAGGCTAAATATTAAAAAATACATCTCAATAAAACACAACTGGGGCTTTCATTTCGTGCAACCATGAGTCCAAAACCCAAAGATAATTACTTCACTATCGCAAAGCTCTAAATACATTTCAATAGCACCATAAACTTCATGTACAACCTTCAAAAAAGGCATAAAGTTAAATCAAATCTTCTCAAAACTGTTGAAGACTGATATGCGACTGAAACAGGGATAGTATATAAGCTGACTCACTGACAAGGATATGACAGATAAGAACACTAAAACCTTTTCAAAGACTGAATCAGCTCCAAATAAGTGTGGCTTTAGTGCCAATGGTTGCAGCTGCACCCATAGTAACTCAAAGCAGAGCACATTAAGAAGCCCTCGGTTACCACGGCAGCAGAGCACAGGATAGAGTGGGTGGGACAATGAGAGCGTCAGTAAAAACAAACCTTGACCTTAAAGCTCAACCAATTCACTCACTAACTCTCTCAAACACACACACACAGTATACAGTGTATGATCATATTATTCAATGTTCTGACTGGTGAAGCAACTCTGATCTATCTTTGATCAGATTTCTCATCAGAAATAACAGATTAGCTATTCAGAAACTGTTTCCTGTTGTACTTGCACAAAAGAAGTCTAAACAATTGTGTGAATGAAAAAGCATTTGTGCTTGCTGTTGACTGTGTAGAAATGGATCAATGATGATGAATTTCTGTCACAACAACAAGAGTCACTGTATGCCTTAGTTGACACCCCGTTCATGAAGAATACAATGAAAGGGCAACACAAAGGCAAATGTCTAGGTGTCCTTTATAGATGTATTGTACAGCAAAGTTCTACTACCTGATCCCAACCCACCAGGCCCCAACAAAATGTTGGGTGTTGGCACATTTTACCGTGTAAAGCTTTGTGTTTAGAACAGGTTCAGATTTAATTATTCCCAAATGTCATTTTTAAAGTACATTTCGGTTTGTCTCTCTCCGGCGGTGCCAGTTGTTACTGCCAGTTTAGCCTGTGGGGGTGGCAAAAAAGTGCTTTAACCATAAACCAACCACTATACTTCTCTGCTTAAATTCTACCAGGTTTTCTGTGTGTCAGTTAGTTTGTGTTAATTTGATTAAACACAACTTTATTCAGGAATATACACAAAGTGTGCCCAATACAATCCTACAGTAATTAAGGTGTTGAACAACATTTTGACAAAGGGTCTCTACAATACAGGGCTACAGGATTAGAACTATATTGTACAACAATTATACACACAAACAGACAGGAGAAAATTCCATGCTGAAAGTGACACATCTACAGTATGCAAGGTTTTTAGGACGTGTAGTGATGCATGTATATTTAAGATGTACGGGTAGACAGTTTCTTCAATAAGCATTCTGGTTTTCCCGTACCTTCTGTAAGGCGAGCTTTCCCTCCTGTAGGCTGGCAGAGGACTGTGGAACAGCCGACACACAGCACTACAGTCTGAGCATGACTGAACACTGTGGTGATCTTGTAGCAACCTGCAGACAACATACACGCAAAAAAGTCATTAGACAGGACAGCACTGAAACCGCGCACACACAACCAGTGCATAATCAAATGTACTTTTGATTACTGATGTGTCCTTGCAGCTGTTTGTTTAAAAAGGAGTCACTTGGAACTCATTTAACAGACAGACACAAGTGTCACTGTATGCCTTATTTGACACCCCGATCACTACAGGAAACAATGAAAGGGCAACACATAAAGGCAAATATTTTTGTAGTCTAATGTAGATGTGGGAATAAAAAGCAATTACTATTATATCATTTAGGTTTATGTGCAAAACTAAAAGCAGTGGTTGTAAATACTTTTAATATTGTGCCAAATTTTCTCCAGTATTTCTTTACTTAAATGTGTAATAATGTAGTCTCAATAATCAAGTGCCACTAATTAAATATGAAGTTGTAATTAGGTACTTTACTTATGTGTACTTTGTATTTTTCCCCCTCTATTATCTGACCTATTATTAACAAACTGACCTGGACATTTGACATCCATAAAATAGGAATTAGGACTCTGTACAAGACGTTTTTTCTTGTGTCTCCTCTTCTCCTCCTCGGAGCTCGGGTGCAACAGATCTTTGGCAAGCTGAAAGGAAATCACAGACTAGAGTTTAGCTGATTGTAAGTCTACATGCCTATCTTACTGTAATAAAAGGATGGATTTCAGTTCTAGTTAAGTTGACAACTTTACAACATGATTACAGGAGGCAAAGGTCGAGATTTCTCAACAGTTTTCAAGTGAGAGGAATTATGATAAAAGGAGAGTAAAACTGATAAGAAAAGTGTATCATTCGTTTAGATCAATCAAAACCTGATGTATCTTAAAAATATAGTTTTTACCCTCCAGAAAAACTCAACATGTGACTGACGGCCAAAAGGGAGCAGCGTGGGCTGCTATGCTGTACACGTGTTCGCCATATTACGTCCGTTTTCACATCTTTACATTTACATTACAGCGACACAAAAACGTTAACTACAACAGAAACAAAACACTACTTTATATTGTATTACATTCCCCCCGGTCAAAACACTTTTTAAGCACTGATGGCAAATATAAAAACCGTGTGGTACTTACAGGCATGTCTGCGTGTCTGGACGATAACCGGAAGAACTCTCTGGCGACACACCGGAAACTTCTGGCTGACGGACAAAGACCTGGCGGAAGTAAGATTTATTTAGTTTTATTCTTTATAACCGTTGTTTTCTTTGGATATTTGTTGGCGTCTACGTTCAACTACCTTTTAGATAACATAAAAATAAATCAATTAAAATTAAACATATTTGTGTTACACTAACCTCCGGTGGACACTAAATACACATTAAATGTATTATACCTACAAAAAAGGAAACATTTTGAATATATTTTACAATTAATTCATTTCATTTTCATGTAGCAGAACTTTTAATTGTCAAGAGTGACTACAAACTTTCAAATTCCTTAAAAATCCCCAAATTTTGATCGTCCTTCTCCGTTTTCTGATCAAACGGCGCCATCTTGTGTCGGCGCCGGGCGCCTGCGGCCCGGAGCCGTTACTCCCACGGAGCAGCACTCCCACACTACGTAGCCTGCAGCGGGTCCGGGATCGAGTCTGACGGCAAGTTTTTTTTTTTTTTTTGAGGCAGAAAAAACACGTAGCCACCCCCGGTACATGTGTAAACGGAGTGGTATGGACTCTTGGAGGGAAGCGAAATGAATCCCGAATAGATCTGGTGTTGACGACAGTTACACTCTGGATGGAGAGTATTTCTTTATGCAGCGCGGAGGCACTGAGGGGGATCGGAATTTACCGGTGACAAGTCTGAGAGGAGAGGGGGGAAAAAAAAGGAAAAGACGATCCACTCGTTACATGTAGCAACCCTTTTCTTTTTCTTTTTTTTTTTGTTTTTTAAAGCCTGCTTTATTTTAATCACGGCTAGAAGTAGGCCACGTTAACTGCACCAGAGAGGAACAACCCAAACTTTCCCCATTTTTTAAAGTTCTGCTTCAACTCTGAAGAACAGCTCCAACCATGGCGAAAAAGTATGATTTCCTTTTCAAATTGTTACTCATCGGGGACAGCGGAGTGGGCAAAACATGTCTGATTATTCGTTTTGCTGAGGACAATTTCAACTCCACGTACATTTCCACCATCGGTACGTTGTGTCAGTGAAGTGTTTTCAGTTAGGCCTCTGAAACTTGGGAAATGAGTAAGGAGACAAATGTTTGCTGAATGCTTACTTTCATTCTTCCTCTATTTGATGCCCAACGTTGTACAGCCAAACTGGTTTGTCAGACTGTTTTCATGCCTCAACTAGTCCGTGCCTCTCTCATTTCTTTTTTTTTCTTTCTGTCTCTTTTATATTTTTTTTCTCTCTCTCTCTCTCTCTCTCTCTCTCTGTGTCTCTTGTTGAATGTGTGTGCTGTATCTTCCCTGACCCTCTCCCCCATCTCTCCCTCAGATCTCATTCCTCTCACTGGGCTCTCAGAAGGTCCACCCTCATTCCTATCTCTTTTTACCATCTCTACGCTCCAAGAAGAATGGTTGGCTCTCTGGCATGCAGTGTTTTTTCACAGGACAGCCCCCCTCCTCTGCCCCTCGCTGTCTGTCTGTCTGTCTGTCTGTCAGTTTGTCCACCCTGCGGGGAAAAAAACAAAACTCAAAGACAGTGTGTCCTGCAGGACTCTTTCCTTTCTGTGTGTTTGTGGATGGGCGTGCGCCGAGGGGGTCAAAATCCCAGTGAATCAGTCTCCACCCCTGTGAGGGTGACCTATATATTCTGCTGTGTGTGTGTGTGTGTGTGTGTGTGTGCTCGTATGGGTGTGTTTAAAGTTCATATCTAAGGTATTTAACTCATTCTCTGTCTTTCCTGTCTTCTTGTTGTCTCCCAGGCATTGACTTTAAAGTAAAAACCATTGAAGTGGATGGAAAGAAAGTGAAACTACAAGTCTGGTAAGCGATCACAGTTGGTTGCTTGTCTGGAAATGCTTTGTTTTGTGATTTGGTGAAGCAGATAACGCTGAGTAATACGTTTAGTTATGTTCCCCCGTACTGTTCATGCTTCTGGCTCATTTTCCTGAGAGGAAAGAGGAACCTCCCTCTCGTCCTCCAAATCAGGACTTTATGACAGGGTTTGTTGTCCAAGTATCCATCTGACATGGCCGCCACAGAGAGTCACTTCATGTCACACAAGGGTGTTGTTACAGCACCATAAATTCGGCTTGCTATAGCAGTGTGAAATGCGCATCAAATGAATCGTCCTGCATTCTACTACGTGTCCGACTCGGTCTCCAATCTGCATGCATCAGTTCACATTTTCTTACTTTGTACGTGTGTGTGCTTTGTGTAGGGACACAGCAGGGCAGGAGAGGTTCAAGACCATTACGACAGCCTACTACAGAGGAGCCATGGTGAGCACAGGACGCCTGCAGAACAAGCAGACTGGATAATCGGGCTGACATCACTGCCCCTTTGTGCTGGCTCTGTACCTTTCACTGACTCCTTAAATCCTCTCTCTTTGTCTCTCCCTTCGCTCTGTGTCAGGGCATCATCCTGGTCTACGACATCACAGACGAGAAGTCCTTTGAAAACATTCAGAACTGGATGAAGAGCATCAAAGAAGTGAGACTGTTTCCACTCAGCCAAGATAACCAGGAAAGACTTAGAAAATAGTGCTTAGTCAATTGGATACATATTAGTCACGAGAATGGGCCTTTACTCACTGCAACAAAGCAGGGGCATTGCACAACTGGTGATTTTATATCCAGTGTATTTGAGGGGAGGCAGAAGTTTCAGGGCAGTGTCTCTTAACTGAGAAGTAATCAAAGACCTCATACTGTACTCTCTTTATTTTTTTTAACGTTTTTTGGGGAGCATTTTTGGCTTTAAACAATAGTGGCCAGTTGGGTCACTGAGTTTACAAACGTCATTAACAGAATGAGTACAAGTGACCGTCTCCATATGTGCGTGATTCTTTGGTTCTTTCTCAATAAACAGCTTTTGATTGAATGCAACTTTCATTAAGACATAATGGTGTGCAAAAAAAACGTAGATACTGCTAGGGAAACGTTTGAAACAAAACAAAACATACAACTGTTTCTGTCCCAGATGTTTGTTAAATGAAAATCAACAACCTAGAATCTCAATCTATAAATATAGTCCTATAAATATAGGCCCAATGGCAGAATCCACTTTCAGACAGGTTCAGACTTGATGTAAAGTTGTCCGCTTTCCTTTTCTTTGATCTCTTGGTAAATGTGCTCTCAGCTAAGCAAACATTCTTGTAGATAAGAACTCAGCTTTCCCTAATCAATTAACTGCCTTCCCTCTTTCCCAGAATGCATCTGCTGGAGTCAGTCGAATGTTACTAGGTAATAAGTGCGACATTGAAGCGAAGCGCAAAGTTTCCCGGGAGACAGGAGAAAAGGTGAGATAACTTAACAGAATCTTAATTATACCTTATGTGTTGTATTATTGTTATTTTTAAAAAGTTTAATTTATGCAGTAAAGTAGTGTCATTCAGAGAAAAGTGGGTCGATGAATGTGAGATTTGCTGTGCCATCATGCAGTAATAGTCAAAGGTTTCAGTTTGAGAAACAGACAATAGAAATTAAGACTTGTTGACTTTTTTCTACTTTTTAAATATAAGAGGGAGTGATTGTTTGAGGAATGGATTGAGCGTGTCGCGCAAGTTTTTCATGTACCCGCTTCACATTTACTTCAGATAAGAAGCAGGAAGTAAGTATTATCCATATCCTGGCTTAATGTAAACAGGTCTGTGTCTGTTGTTGACAGTTGGCAAAAGACCATGGCATCAGGTTCTTTGAGACCAGTGCAAAGTCCAGCATTAACGTGGATGAGGTGAGTCGGAACGTAACCACTGAATGAAACACTGTCTGCATACCTAATTAAACTTTAACTTATAAGCTCTTTTCTTTGGTTTTGTGTTTATATGCTACACATGCCTTAACTTTCATTTTTCTCTCACTCTTTTTTATCTGTTTCCTTTAGTCTTTTCTTTCCTTGGCACAGGACATACTACAGAAATCCAGCAAGAAACCTGTGAGTCAGAACAGACTTTTTAGACCAAATGATACCAAACAGAAGCATTTGTTCCTACCTGAATATAAGATAGTTACTTTATGTTGTACTAGATATGTCTGTGATTCCCTTTCTTTGTCTTGTTTTTCCTTGTTTGACAGGGCCCCACAGGTCGAGAGGTGAAAATCACGAGCAAGACAGAGAAAAAATCCTCCAAATGTGTTCTTCTTTAGATAGGACGCTGGCCAACAAACACAAGAAAGCACCATATAAATTCAACAACACATCAGTAGTACTGGGGAGAAATACAGTACAGCAGGTTTTCTGTCTCCATCTGGTGGACTCAAATATGAAATATGTACAAGTGCTAAAAGTATTTTTTGTACCTAAACTACCCATTACAAGTGTTTGTACCTTTTATTCCCCAACGGCGTACTTTGCCAGAAAAGTAATTTATAGATTTCTCCTTTGAGCTTAAGTTTTATTGATGTGATTTCACATTGAACATATGTTCTGCCACATCTCCTGTGGCGGTGTCATTGTCATGAAAATGTTGCCAAGGGGGATGACCCTAAACAGATAACTTACACAGCATTTCACCAAGCAGTTTCCACCATGTGTAGTTAAGCTATACATTTCTATTGAAGTCATATATTTCTCTGTCTTATCACCACATTATCATCCCTACAACAGTCACTGCTTAATGTCTTAAAATAACTTGAACTGTTGAGCCTACTGGCAGAGGTGGAGTTTGATGCTAAGTGTTTTGATTCACATACAGTGCACACAGTAGGCTCCTGGTTGTAGTGTTTGACCCAAATGTTTGTCATTCCTGTTCATCTTAGGTCCAAGGTCCATAGCACGGATAGTTTTATCCTACAAGTTCAAAACATGCTCCATACGTTAATGAATTAAACAAGCTGATGGTATGAAGTTGAATCTGAAACAAACAGCTGAGTTTAAACAAATAAGTGGATTCAGAATGTGGAAGATAGGAAGTGAGAGAAGTGCAATATGAGAAGATGAGTGGAGGGATGAAAGAATGATGGCTCATGCAAGTGAATGGACAGGATGTGAAGGGAGCACCAGTGCTCACATGCCCCTCATTGTGAATTGATCTAGTGGGTCTTGCCTTTTATCTGAAGTGCCTGGTAAACCTCACAGATTTGCTACATCTGACATGACAGTCTCCCTGTTCAGGCAATTTAGATCAATCGAAATAACTGATTATAGGAGCTCATTGGATCCTGACAGACATACTGTATTTCCTGTATCAACTTTTTATGCATTTCTTTCGCATTTTATGTCTTTTTAGACCTGCCACAAGACTCTGTATGTAGTTTACAGACCTGCAGCTTGCTGAATAAAACATGATGAGTGTGTAATCTTGTAGTTTAAATCTATTTGTTGGCACAAGAGAAATCCAAGTATTTAGCTCGTTCATGAATTTTGTAAATAATGTATTGTGTAAGTTAAGTCAAAGTTATTTATATAGCCCCAAATCACAAATTTATCTCATAGGGCTTTACAACAGATACAGCATATAACTCCCTCTATCCTTAGAAGCTCAATTTGGAAAATGAGAAACATCCCCCCAAAAAACCAGGAAAGAAAAGGAAGAAACTTCATGATGAGTAACAGAGGAGGGATCCCACTTCCATAAAGGACAGATATACAATTGGTGCTGTGTTCAATAGTAGAATTACAACATGGAAAATCAAAAAATATATATTAGATAGATTGCAAACATATATAAACAATATGGATCCAGGAAAACTGATATTTTGTATTGTGAGAAGAGAAGGCGTAAAAAGTAATGGTTCACTGCTGTTTACAGTTTTAAATAATCTTTATTTTCAATCCAAACAGTCAGGCAGTTTACAGTTGAAAAGCAGAACGTGGCTTTGTGTCTCCATGGGACACTGACAGGAAGTAAGTCTATAGAGAGCCTGTGCTGGTTAATACACAAGCCTAAATTAGACCAGGCACCTATGGGACACTCTTTCTCTCACTACTAGGACCCCTTGTTGCCTTCTTCATTAACTACTATCCTCCCTGTACAGCGGCCAGTACAGTACCCCCCCCCCCTCATTGCTGCAGCAGCAGGAGTTGGAGGCCGTCGCTAGGCAACCGCCCCTCCTTCCCAGCATCAGCACCAGGACGGTGTGGGCGCGCGCTCTGCCGCATCTTCAAGTTGCCTGCACGTTCTGCTGCGTGCCTTGTCATCACGCAGGGCAGGTTTCAGTTTGCAAACACGATACATTCCTCTCCCGGTGCCGGAGCTCCACCGCTGAACAGAGAAAAGGACGCGAGGGCAGCAGAGGGAGGGGCAAATCAAAAAAAAAAAGAAGAATTACAAATAAACTTCGGATGGATTTAAACATGTAAGCCCGGACATAGGTAGGCTGCAGGCTGTGCTGTTATGTTCATGTGACGCCTGGTCGGAGGCAGTGAATTAAAAGTCCGGGATACATACACACACACACACACACACACACACAAACACACGGGCTGAACGGGATGCCCGCGTGACTGCAGGGAGGAAAGAGGCGGCGGGGGGTGGGGGGTCTAGGTGCGTGGACCACCGCAAAACCCCCGAGGTGGAGTTGTGAAAGATCGGAACCTGTGAGGAAAGATTCACCCCAGCCTGGCCGCTATTTTTGGTGCAGTTTGAAAATCGATGGAGGATATTTGTTTCCTGTTCATGTCGAGGTAATTAGTCCCGCTTCCCGAGCGAACCGATGTGATCTTGGGGCTTTGATCTCCAGCGCCGTCTCTCCTCTTGCGTGACAGGATGAGGACCTAACCTATGGTGGCGGGAGGGGAGCGCACATGCTCGGATGTTGCTCCTCCTGGGTGGACACACGGACTGACCGACCGCTCCTGTCATCTCGGCCCGGGGGTGAAGCGGCGAGGGGATCAGCCGCTTTCTTTGGGATGCTTTTAAAATCTGCGGCCTGCAGTTACCGCAATGCCACTGGCGAGAGGAGGTAGAGGTGGAAAGGCGGAGGATGGAGAGGAGGGAGCAGCGAGAAGCCAATGAGTATGACAATGATGTGCAGATCGCAAAACACTAGCCACATTGGTGTGATTGTGCTTTAACCAGAGAGTGAGCAGGGGAATGGTGTAGACTGTGGTCTGTAGGCTATAGTGGCCTGTGAACTGCACGGGGGGGGTGAAAGAGACACTGTATTGGCTGAGGCAATCTTAGTATCATGGCTGAAACGTCAAATGAGGTGAGTACGGCGGCTGGGAGTGTGTAGCGGCTGCTCAATTCTCAACTTTCTGCTGACAAAGTTCTTGGACTCACTGACTGGACTATAGTGCGCACCATGGGGCATTGCGCAGAACCTATGGCACCTGCCAGTGGAGAGCTTGGTGCATAATTGTGACAGAGTGGAGCTCCGAAGCCAGCATTTATGTCTCTCCCACTGCTACTCTCCCGTGCTTCTACCCACACAAGTGAACTTTGTTTCAAGAACTCAGAGTAAGAGTGAAACCTGTGCCAGCCTCCTCCACACGCAGACAGAGCCTATAACATGCCTTCGCCATCGGACTCCAGCAGCGTGGCTTCGGCCTCGGGGTCTCGAGGCTGGTCGGACAGCCGCAGGGGCATGTCGGGCCGGGGGCCCGGCGGGGCACGGCTGCTCCTGTACCTAGGGCTGTGCCACCTGGGCCTAGGGGCCATGGTCTTGGCCTTCTCGTTCACCAGCATGGCCTTCACCTCCTCAGCCCGCGTGAGGCAGTCCTGTCCATTCTGGGCTGGCTTCTTTGTAAGTGTAAATCTGACTGATAGTAAGAAGAATTTAAGAGAGTGAGTGTTTTTTCTGATGAATGTGGTGTCTGTTTGTAGGTGGTGGCATCAGGGATAGTGGGAATAATCTCATGGAGGAGACCCCTGACGCTAGTGGTATGTATACTTCCATCTGATAAAAGGAGCATTCAAGTCTCTTAGCTATAGGTATAAAACCATGTGCCATGAAGCAATGCTGGACTACCAACAGGGCCCCAAGACCCACAGGGGGCCCCTAAAACCCCAGGTTCACTATGGGTCAACTAGGTTATTGTCATTTGATTAATTGCAAATGAGTCTAGGAATATGCACCACTAAAGCATGATGTAAACTGAAGATAAAGGTTAAGAAAACAATCTCACCACAAGGCCCCTTTAGCTGTTCTGGAGCTTTTTATAATATCACATGATCTTCATCTGCAGATCGAGTTTGCCCAGTTGTTAGAGAATTGTTCACTTTAAAGACTTCTCGTCCTCATTGGCTTAAAAGCTGAGGTTCAAAGTTTATTCTTGACTTTGGAAACTGCAGTTGAAAAGTGAAATGTGGAGGAGTCTTAAGGTGGGTCATGCATATTTACCTAATAATGAGGCCCTTTGTTAAGGGGCCCTGTGTAGTTGTTTGTATACCTTTACATAAAAACAATACTATTTCATAATGTGCTTATACTGTGAACATTCATGTATTAATTCAGTAAAATTACTACAAACTAAGTAACCCACAGCAAATGTGGGGGTGGTTGATCTGGCCATGACATGGAGGGCAAAAAGAGTGCAGCTTTTCAGTCCGTCCAAAAACCAAACCAGGTACTTCACTTATTAGTTCCTCCTCTCTGGCTGAAGGTGTGTTTATCAGTGAAATTGGCCTTTGACCCTCCATGGCACAAGTTATGTCACCCTCCTCTAAATCAAAACATGGCTCTGTGTTCCTCCGCAGGTGTCACTGTTCATGCTGCTGTCTGCAGTGTGTGTGATCCTCAGTCTGGCCGGCTCAATGCTGTCCTGTCAGAACGCACAGATGGTCAAGTCTATGCTCACCTGCCAGGTACACAACATTATGCAAGTGTTGTCTTCTGCCTCGTGCTGGAGTGCCCTTCCAGCCAGATGCATGGGCAACGTGGCAGGAATAATTGTGAATATGTTTTTAGTGTGCAGTTCAGTCCTTCACATCTATCCTCTGTGTAGGTGGAGAATGGTCTGTGTGTGTGTTGCGCGCCCACTCACTCCTGCTCCATCACAGAGGAGGAGACCTTGGTCCTCTACCTGAATGCTGACTGTCACTCAGTCAGACATCAGCTGAAGGTGGGTAAGATGTGTCTCTGTACTGGAGACCCAGGATAGGTTCACAGTTTTTAAGTCTGTCTTAAAACAATATTCAGCTTCCTGTATGAACGTTGAAACTGTTTTTTCTTGCTATAATCATTGCTCATGTTCATACAGCCCATTAAAAGATCCCTAATGTGCTTTCTATATAAGTGAAGGGGGACAAAATATAGTCCTTATTTTGTGCAAAAATTGATTCAAAAGTTTATATGACGCTTATATCAGGATTCAGTGGTCTGAGTTAGACAAATCAAGCGTATATCTTCCAAAGTTACAGTGTTTTTAGTACTGACTTGAAAAATGGAAAACCTATCCGTTAAATTTGACATATTCCTACCAATAAAATGCATTTATGTATGCCTTTTTTATTTAAATTTCCTAAATGCGTATTTCTCTGCAGGACCTTTTGTTCAGTGCATGTGGTCTCAGCATTCTCTCCACCATCATCTGTACTCTGTCCACTGTGACCTGCAGTATCCACATATTCTCTCTGGACCTTGTGCACCTGGTGAGTGCCGACACAGCACATTTTACACCAGACTGGCTTTTTTTCCTACAAATGACAAGTACCCGGCAGTAAACTACTCTGCTGCATTCAGGTAATAGATACACAAAATGTTACATTTGCCTGTTGTATTACCTTGATGAGTTTCCCATCCTCCCTGCCTAGCTGGCTCCACATCGCTCTCGTTCAGTCAACCCAGAATGCACCACTCCTCAGGACGCCTTCCTGACCAACATCATGGACTTTGAGGAGTTCGTCCCACCCATCCCTCCACCCCCCTACTATCCTCCTGAGTACACCTGCAGCTCTGAAACAGACGCTCAGAGGTACCACACAGGCACTTAATAATAAGTATTGTTATACTTTGACATCACTTGTGTACAGTCTGTAATAGTCATGCACACGATCAGCATACAGACACATTGGACAGAGTACGCAAGGAAATTATTTTGAGTTAGTTTGATATTTTTGTATCAACGTCTAGCATCACCTATAATGGCTCCATGGAAAGCCCTGTTCCCCTCTACCCCACTGACTGCCCGCCTCCTTATGAAGCTGTGATGGGACAGAGAGCTGCAAGCCAGGTCAGTATGTGTGAGTATGTATCTGTGTGTGTGTTATGGGTGATGTACCCACTGCCTGTGCTGATCCTTGTCTATTTTGACTGTCAAGGCAACAGTATATGACCCCCATGGCACTGAGCTCTCTGGAGAGAGAGGAACTTCTACCGCCTTCAGTGGAGAAGGTGAGAAACCATCAAATGTTGTTACAGATTTACTCATACTTGTTGGATGGAGGAGTAGAGTTAAGCAGATGGTTATATGAATGATGTGGTAGAATGTCGTATTTAACAATTACTCAATAGACCGAATATTATCCAGAACAAATCTTACGACTTGTCGTCATTTATCAAGCAACAATTCCAAAGATTTGTTGTTTCTCAAATGTGAGGATTTGCTGGGTTTTTTTTTTGGCATCTGCTTGGGCTCGAGAAATTGTTATGGATCAATTGACAAATCTACAAAATAATCAATGTATTTATGGATATAGAGAGTAATGTTAGTTCCAGACATAATTTACACACATGAAATTTTATGTAAACACAAAATTCACAACCTCAGCTCTCAATGATTGAAAATTTCAACATTGTGCTGAGGGGAAATTTGGGGATTTGGAGACGCTTTTGAGCTCTATATCAAAATTAGGGAGTACACATTTTAAACAACTATAATAGCATACATTGGATTTGTATTTTTCAAAATGTGATATTAAAAATAGTCTTTTAATGATGATGAAATTGGCCATTAATTATCAGTTATTACTTACAGTATTTCAAACCTGCAGTGCAGAACTTTTGTCTCCCCCTTTTAGCAGTGAGAGTAATTACACAAACATTGTCGACTTGTGTTTATGCAGTATGCCTCCGCCATACTCCTAGGCTCTCTTTCATTAGTCGTTCAACATGCCCTCATTGACTTCCCCTTCAGCACTTGCCCTCGGTAGAATCCACGCTGCCATCATAAGGGTTCCATTTGTCTGAAAAAGAGCAAGTAAACAATCATGGTCACTCCAGAGGTGTATATCACCCACAATGCATTGCATTTATGCATTTGGTGCAAAAAAAAAAATCATAACTAAAGGCAGTTCATATTTACTTAGATTGTTGTATTGTTCGGCTCAGGTGATTTCTTTATTCCCAACATTATCTGTAAACGCATGGAAAAGTGGCCTCTGTGCGACATATGCTGTTACGTAATAACCCAGGGCTGAGGGTAAGTGAATGAGGGGAAGTGGAACTACTAATGAAATTCAGCCCCAGTTGCTGTAGCCTACTCCGTCGCTACGGTTGCTCCCACCTTCAGCTCTGGCAAACCAATTGTTTGTTGATGTAAAGCGCACCACTACCAGTGGTGCCAGCTCGGGAATGTCGCCATAGACACCAGATTTAAAAACTCTGGTATCTGTAAAATACAGGGAGATTTACCTGGCGGTGATCGGCTTAATCAATATTGTGTGAACTGGTTTGGCAAGGGCTTGAGTGTAATGGACGTTCATTTATATGTAGAACTCCAGCTTTAAGGAGGCACACAAAATAAAGTAAAATAAATGAAGAAATGCTTAATCTTTCAAACTGTACTAAACTAAAAGCTAAATTTGTCGCTTCATAATAAAGGATTACCTTTTCTTTATCAGTGTCCATGGACAGTGGGTCTCTGTTAATGTCAGAGATTGTGGACATCCCTGATGATTCCTCCCCCTCCGAGGACTCCTGTCTGATGGAGGTTGGGCTGAGGAACCAGGGGGAGAGGGCCAACAGGACCGTTGGCGAGGGGGGAGACGGAGGAGACAGTGGGGAGTACATCAGCTTCCGCGGTCCCCCGTCTCTGACACCAGAGAGTCCTCTGGCAGGAGGACCAAGAGCCAGGCACTTCCTCAGAGGAGAGAGGTCCAACTCGTGCTCTTCACCCAGCACAGTGACCACCACGTACAGGTGTGGAAAACATCCACGCATACAGATATAGTTCAATAATGTAAGGGCTCTACAGTTGATGGTGTTATGGATTAATATCAGCACAGTTCGAGAAATACGTTTTTGTGCTCCCCCGTTTTTGTCCTGCAGGTCTCCAGTATTGCGTCGCCAGGTCATGCTTGCCAGTAGCTGTTCCCAGCTGGAAGCAATAGGGAATTCTGACTCTCAACAGCGATCCTCCATCCCGGAGTTTCGAGTTCGCCCCTCCACCCCCTCACGCCAAGAGGCCGCCCCAACCTCCCTTGCGCCTCCCGCTTCATTCTCCTCAGCTGCCAGTGAGAAGACTGGTGGTCAGGGTAACGGGCCACCCCTCCCAGGCCAACCACTGTACCTTCGACGAAGGGCTGGGAAGAGTGAGAAGGATGGAGAAGGTGTAAGAAGGGATAGTGAAGGGCTCCTACGTCTTGTGAGGTCGCACAGTGAGCCAGGCCTTGGCTCCTCGACTGATACAGGCAAGCCAGACACAAAAATGAGTACATCTCTTACATTACTATTTCAGTGTCCATAACATGACCTTGTATCTCCTCTTTTTCTAGTTGACTTTGGCTCTGGAGGCAGCAAAGCATCTACAGACACAGGTAAGTGCTAATATCTACAGGGCTTTAAGATGTGATGTTTTGGCAGCTCAGTGGTCTAAAATGCGTAAAATCCTTTGTGCAAATCTGTCTCAGAGCCTGTGTTGCATTTCATCTTCCTTTCTGTCTTTTTTCATGTCTGACAGACCAATTAGAGGCAAAAAAGCCTAAAAGAAAACACTACTAAGTTCTTTCATAGAGATAAAATTCAACACATTTGCACCTAATGGCCACCATTTATCAAACCCTCTTAGAAAACAAGGCAAAACTGTTTCCATGTGCATGTGATTTCTGAAACTCTTTTCACAACATCTACATTAGCAGTGATTTGATTATAGATTGATAAATTAGATTCTGCTGAGGAAACAATTATGTCCCTCACCAGTTCATCATTTACATATTATTTCAAATGAAAAATCATGATTTATGAATGTTAGATAGGTCATGGAACATATCAAAAGATCTGCAGTGTTTACTTGGCTTCACTGAAGGAATTGCCCAATATGAACCTGCAAGTTATTGCATGTTATTCCAATAGTGTTCCATACTTCTTTGAAGCAAGGCTACACATTTTCAAAGCAGAAATTCAGCTCATATCTGTGACAGAGATGGAATTGATAAATACAGATCACGATCGGATGACACACTTTTGGGCCTCTTGGCCATTTTCTGCTGCCTGCTTACACCCAAAGTATTTGTGCATTCTTTGTGGGATGTTGCCAACTTAATGTCAGAAAGCACATTGCCATGAAGCTCTGTAGGGGAGAGTTGCCATCTTGTTTCCTTCTCTTTCCCCTTTAAAAAAAATGTATTTAGGGAATTACATTTAGCATTGTAAGTTTTTCTTTTTGGGCTCAGTATTGTGTTTTTATTTTCTAGTCAGGGCTTGTTGGTCTGTTATTTTGGCCTTAGCTCTCCCTAAAGTTCAATTTAAGATTAATATCTGTCAGTAAAAAGAATGACAAAATCTGCTAGCTGACTGCTGATATTCCTCATCTAGTTTTATTTTACCCCCCTCGCCTAGACAAATCTTTTGTCGTAACAGTAACTTGATAAAAGAGGGTGAAAATCGTTTGTCTTTTTTCCTGACGCCGTCTCTCAAAGGTCCGTCCTCTGAGGCATGTCTGCTGCCCCGCACCTCTTTGCCTCCTGCTGCTGCTCTGCCAAGGAAAGGCAGCATGAAATCAGCAGCCACAGGGGTGCAGGTCCCCTCCAAACCTCCCCCCACCTCACCACTGCGTTTACCTAAAGACTGCCACCGTTCCCTTGGAGATCTTAAGGTTCATTTTTGATAAAAGATGCTGTACTATGGTTTGACTTTTTGTTGTTGTTTGTCTTATTTCATCTTCCCTTTCACTGATTGTCTTACTTCTCCTTCAGGTGACTCGAGTTCTGATGGCTCGCTTCTTGCAGCGCTCCAAACGCAACTTAACGCTCTCCTCCGAGCATGCTGGGAACACAGGGCAGGGGCCTAAGAGAAGGAGTGGAGCTGAGGGCGCTGCCACCAACCACCTGGCCTTGGAACAAGTATGACAACAACTTCTGATTATACTCATTCATCCCCCCTATCTCAAGTTCACTAGAATAGTGAATACATCAGAATAGTTCAGTGCTTCCGTGGGGAAAGCCATCTGCTCTTTTTTTAAATTTTTGCTTGGTAAATTCATCCTCAGGTGTTGCGGACCCCTTGGAACACCAGCCGAGGATACCCCAACCATCATTCCCATCACCCTCATCGCCGTGGACACCACCATTCCCACAGTGACAGTCGACACAACCGGCAGCACAGCAGTTGGGTACCAGAGGGGATCCACTTGCGCAGCTGTGGAGATTTAAGTTCCTCATCCTCACTACGTCGATTAGTGACACCTCATCCACCGCATGGGTCATCAGGAGCTCTCTACTCAGAGTCTGCACTGTGAGGAGGAGAGGAGGGTGAGGGAGGGATGGAGGAAGAAAATAGGAGGCATACAAGTTGACGAGGTTGTAAGGAAGACAGGGATGGGAGGAAATAAGGCAGGTTGATGAAAACGAGAGTCTAAGACAGTTTAGTGGAAATTCTGAAAGTCTTTCCTCCATTTCCCTTTTGTCACCTCTGTCTCCTCAATTCAACTGTGCAAATGGCCTTATTCAGTGGTGCTCTTTATCACTCTGAACATCAGCCTAGAGCTCACACTATTTCACTGTTCAACATCAGTGAAACCTTCACTAGATCCGTATTTTGGGGCAGTGCGGTCCCCGTTCTAACATAATAAATCCCACAACTGGCCGAAACCAACCACAAGCATCTTTTATGCTGTATTTCTTCACTCCCTCTGTCAGTACTCATTTGGAAACATGTTTTCCTCGAGACTGGAGACAGAACTCATCTAGCATTCATGCAACAACAACAACTTACTCAGATGTACATTCGGTCTGTTACATAGTTATGGGTTGCAATATGCTTCTGGCCCATTTGTACATTGCTATTCATCCACAGGATCCCTCAGGTGAAGTGATCATGAAAACTTATTTTGTCTTCCATTGTTTAAAAAAATGCATCTCAATAAACATAGTTGAGTTGAGCTGAGTACAGTGTAAGATAAAGTTGTACATGAGGACAAATGCTCTCACATGGAAAACCCTTTACAGAGTTGCTAATTTTGTCTTTTTCATTTTGCAATTCAGATTCCCACTTGCTTTTTTCCACCTCCACATTGGCTTTCAAAAAAAAAAAAAAAAAAGCAGCCAGCATTTTTAACTCTGACATTAATGCACGCCTCAGACACATGCTCAGCCTTTGAAATGTATTCTCTCTGAGTGGCCCATCAACATGGTGGTTTGATTTGCATATGTGCATGTTTTTGCTACAGCCTCCCGAGTACAGCAGAAACCTTGTGCATTCAATCCTGACCGTCTGTGTAACTAAGTAACATGTCCTCAGAATGTCTTTATCTGCATGTTTTGACAATGCTTACTTCTTTTCCTCTTGCACCCAAGACCTATGATAGTAGCCATTTGAAATGTATTTGTGTCAATAGATAGCTCAAGGAGAAGGTCAGAGTCAAAGATGTGCAGTGCTCCCAACGTTTTCTGCCAGATGGCACCAAACGTGCCTCTGCATCCTAATTTGATTTTGATTGGGTTTAAAAATGTTTCAAGCACACAGGCATATCTGTGACAATGGCTAAAGCAGCCCAATCTTGTTGGATCAAGAAGTGTAAATTGCACTGTGACTCTGATGACACAAAGAGTCTCTTGCAATAAATGTACAGACAAATTTGTTATGAAGTTGGGCTTCATGTGTTTTGGGGGGGTGGGGTGGGGGGGGCATATGGCATATGATGGATCTGGCAGCTCTGGAAGTGTATCAATATGTGTGTCGGACTAGATTTTTTTTCTTCTTTGGAAAGTCTTTTTTGATGTGCTCACTAAGTGATGATATTGAACCCATATATGTAAAGGCACATTTTGGATACACTCATATGTATGTTACTAATTTTAAAAATTTACACGCATAGACACTAGCCTGCACACCAACACAGGTACACCCATACACCCCCTTATTAAGGCACTGAGCTGTATTTCTACCTCCTGTCTTGCATAAAACATTATTTATTTGAAGAAATGTATATCTGTATGGTAGGCTTAACAGGATACAGCCTTGAAACCTGAATAATAAATGTATCTAAATATGACACATATTCCAGATTTTAAATGCAGTGTCAATGGCAAAACTTTCAATGCAAGTTATGTATTTCAAAATATGAAATAAATGATAAGACTTAAAATAAAAATATGTATGTTGATGTTTTGTATATATTATGATGGATAAATCCAAAACAATGCTGCAAGGTTAATATTCTCTTTTTTCTCCATCAGTAAAACTATAATAGTTGAAGCTCACCGATTGCTTCACTATCTCCCCACTCCACATAAACCTTACCTCTTCTCAAATCCTATTGGTCAGCCGGTGTGAAAGCCCATCCTGGTTCGATGCTACTGGCCAATCAAAATGCTAAATGTCAAATGGAGCCTTCGAAATTCCACGCCCACACGCACCACTCGCAAAGGATGTTGGGGAATTTAGTTCTCCGCTCTGTAATAAAACAGACAGGAGCGGGACCGCGAACTACAACCCGCACATCCTGGTTTCAGGAGACGTTCACAGACTTCAGTTTGACGCGAAGACGGGGAAACAGAAGAGAAACGATTTTGTGCATTAAACTAAACAATTTGGGATAAAAGGACAGTATCATTATGGTATGTAAAGGCTTGCGAATGAACCAAAAAAAAAAAATGATTCGGTGTGCTTTTGCTACACTTTTTAACAGACATGGATGCAGGCAATACATGTAGGCTACTGTCAGCTAACGCTTCTCTTAATGACAAGAACTTGTTCGCTATTGATGCTAATTCTCTTGACATGAGCCTGGCTCTTGTTTACTGATCTCAGTGGGGTATGATACCAGGGAGACAACTGGCCTGGCAGTTTTCCTCAACCGCAACAAGTTACTAACATTATGTGGTTTGTATTACTGAGCTAGTCACCGGTTCGCCACCAGCTCCTTCGCGGTTCGTCGGGACATTTGGACGGTTGTTTTGTTTTTTTGGGGGGGGGGTGGGAATGAGACGCCTGCTGAGCTGGGTCACGCGTGCCCCTAACTTGATCCGGACCATGTGGCTGGCCGTCTCCCCGCTCCGGTTAAAAAACAGATCTCTTCTGCTGTGCACCTCGTCTTTCCAGGGAGACACCATTTGCAACGGGATGCACGGCAAGCAGGCGCTGCTGTCGGACCCTCAGCAGTTCGAAGCCCAGTTTGACGACCTGGTCAAGGAGCTTTCGGAGAGGGACCTCGTCGATCCTGCGCTGGCTGATGCTCTGACCAGGCTGAGAGAGGTGTGTGTGTGTGTGTGTGTGTGTGTGTGTGTGTTATCTCGTGTTTTGCCCCGTCACTGCTGTGTTGAAACGCTGCACCCCCCCCCTCTCTCTCTTAGGTTTTGGTGTACAATTCCCCTGGTGGCAAGAGGAACCGGGGCCTGTCTGTGATCTGCTCGCTGAGGGAGCTTCTCCCACCCGCTCAGCTCACACAGGAGGTAGTGCAGCGGGCTCTGGTAGTTGGCTGGTGCATTGAGTTGGTAAGGACGTGTTGTGGTGTGTTAAAGGATGAGTCCGGCAATGTTGCACAGTTTTTTGTTACTGGCAAGAAATCCCATTTGAAAAAAAAAAAAAAAAAAAAAAAAAAGACCAAAACCTGATGCAGCCTTTCCCTGAGTTCTGTAGATGTGCATTGCTGTCCAAAAACACATCAGTGAGTTCAGGCTGATCAAGTTCTTTCATTACGATAAACGTAAAAACATCATTTTGTGTAGTCCCCATCAAATGTGCATGTTTTGCACAGTTTTAGTAATGTTTGCTAACAACTACAGCGCTTGGCTTTTTAAAGAAATTACTTAGGCTTTTTTAACATCTAAATATATATTTGTGACTTCTTTTTTAAAAGAAGATTTATGTCTTCAAAAGAACAAATGGGCTTGAGACCAAGTGCCACAAACAGGGCCAGAAGGTCAGAAACAGACAAAAAAAAAAAAAAAAAACAGACTGACGCATTGTTGGTTTTGGTCTTTTCATGGGATTTGTTGACAAGCAGAAAACATTAAGAATGACATCAGCCTTATGCTTTAAAACTGAGCTTGTGGTAATGTGATATCTGTGTGGGCTTTTGTGTATTAATTCATGGTCAGACCTCCATCTTGTCAAGTTCTCAGAAATCCTGCGCAAATGATCCAAGAATGATATAAACAGAGCAGAGACACTGTGTTTTATTATACCTCAAACCAATAAATTTGCACCATCTAATCTTATCTTAACCATATTCATTTATTTAGTTTTTTCTTCAAACTCAAGCTCCACAACATGAACTTGAGCTGAACAAAGTTAGGGGGATTCTTTTGGTAGGAAGGGAGCCTAGGTGTTGCTTGAACTTCAGCTCACAAGCACAGACTGTTAAAGTGACACTTTGCAAGCGTGTTACGTTCTCTTAATCTAAGTGTTACATCTCTGTTGCTTGCAGCTTCAGGCATTTTTCCTTGTGGCAGATGATATCATGGATGCTTCTGTGACTCGAAGAGGACAGCCCTGCTGGTACAAGAAGGTGAGACTTGATATATTCCAGAAAAAGAGACGCTAAAATTGCTGGGGGGTTTTTTTGTGTGGTTATTTATTTTTCATGATTAATGGTGTCTGTTTGTTTTTAAGGATGGAATAGGTCTGGATGCCATCAATGACTCATTTCTCTTAGAAGGGTCAATCTACAGACTACTCCGCAGACATTGCAGGGATCAGCCCTATTACGTCCACTTACTGGAGCTATTTACTGAGGTACTATACGTCCTGACGGATTTCACAGGCAAACAGAAACACACACACACTAACACAAGATTCTTACTGCATCTCTGTTTGTTTCAGATATCTTTCCAGACAGAGCTCGGTCAAGCTCTGGACCTCATGACCGCTCCTCCTGGTCAGATTGACCTCAACAGATTCACCTTAGAGAGGTAGTGAAGATAAAGCTGTAAAGTAAATTTGCAGAGAAGGATATTGTTTGCCAAAGCAAATGGATCTAATTTTTTTTAAAATGATTTCTCTTCTTATCTTTCAGGTATAAAGCTATTGTAAAATACAAGACCGCCTTTTACTCTTTTTACCTCCCAGTGGCAGCTGCAATGTACATTGTGAGTGTGTTTATATTGTACACACATGACAAGTTTACACAACTGGTCTTTGAAGAAGGTTAGAATAACACACTCTGGACAGGGAAGGCAACCATTCGTATAACTATTGTACCTTACATTTGTAGGCAGGAATTGAGAGTGAAGAGGAACACAATAATGCCAAACACATCTTACTTGAGATGGGCGAGTTCTTTCAAATACAGGTATTTACTTTAACACGTCATCCCACTTCCACATCACACGTCATTGAATAATATGCTGCCGACTATACAGAGTTAATAACCACCCACTGTGCTGTATTTCGTTTGCAGGATGACTACTTAGACTGTTACGGAGACCCCGCTGTGACAGGAAAGATTGGTACAGACATCCAGGATAACAAATGCAGCTGGCTGGTAGTGACCGCCCTGGAAGTCATGACTCCTGAACAGAGAGCAGAGCTGGAGGTGGGACTTCAGATTGCAACCCTTTCTATTTCATCGCTAATTAATTAAATATGTGCTGATATTTTTTGGCTGCAAACCAGCTGCAGAGCTGTATGAACGAATCTTGTGGCTCGCACACAGTCATATTAAACTAAAGAAATGTAGTTTTCTGAGCCCAGTGTGCCCATGTTTTTATGTTTATGATCCTCTGACTCCTTCATGTATGTGGTGGCCCCTGATCCCACCTTTTTTTTAGAAGTAATGCTATAGTCACTCCCACAGTGCATAAGCAAAACTTAACTTCGCCGTTGTCTCCTCCTCAGGCATGTTACGGGCGGCATGATGAGGCCAGTGTGGAAAAGGTCAAAGCACTGTACAAGACCCTGCAAATACCAACACTGTACCAGAGATACGAAGATGAGAGCTACCAGCGGCTACAGAAACTCATCGCTTGTCACGCTCAAAACCTTCCACACTCAGTCTTCCTCAATTTTGCCAAGAAAATATATAAGAGGAACAAGTGAATGGGAATGGCAGTCATAAACCATGTCAGGTGCATCAGCCCATTTGACTTTTATCATGACGCACAGATCAACTCTTCTCCTTTTTAAAAGAGGGTTTGCCAGGGACAAGGCTCTGGTTCCCAACAGCATGACCCAAACAGGACAGTGATATTTAGAAATCCTGCAGGCAGTTTCCTAACTTTGCAATTATTTGTATATATTTGGCAGTGAATGTCATCTAACATATTTTGCTCCATGTTATTTGTTGAACCCAGTGCATAATCTACACCTCTCCAGTCATTTATCCAATGAAGAATCTTCTTGATTAAAGAATGACACTTTAATGAATCACACATTGACTGGGCTAGCTTTCATTTTGTGTAGAAGAATGCATGGCAGAATGGAGATACAAATCAAATCAAATTGTGAAATAGTTTTGATTTTGTATAAATAGATTTATTAATTCATTAGGGCTAAGGACAGAGGGTCATACCAACACCAAATCAGCTTTCGAATTCCATATATTTTTATATTGCTGCTGTAAAGTCTGTGCTGGCCTTGGATTTCTTTTAATAAATAATGTATAATTAGTATTTTTTGTCTCTGTATTTCATCCTTTTGATGTATTTTTGTGTGTGTTGGCCATAGAGTAGAGGGGATAAGTTGATTAAAATAGACAAAAATAAATATTGTGACAATCGATCAATCGTTTCAGTCATTTCTCAAGCAAAAATGCCACAATTTATCTTTTCCAGATTTTCAGCTGTGAGGATTTGATGATTTAGTTTGTAGTATATATTAGCAAATTGAATATCTTTGGGTTTTTGACGTTTGGCCAAATAAAACAAGCAATCTACTTTGGCTCTGAAAAATTATAATGGGCTTTTTTTTTTTTTTTACTATTATTGCATTTTATAGACTTAATTTATCAATAATATGGTCTACAAATTAATCAGTAATAATGAGTACAAGCTGAACATGGCTGTATATGAGGTTTGCATATTAAGTTCCTTGACGGCAGACTGATAAATGCATGAATTCATTGCAGATAGGATGATATCCTAGAGGAATGGAAGGAAATTAGACTCTTCCTCTCAACGCAGGCCCCAAAACTAATCTTTTGAAGGACGTGAAGCTGAAAATGACTCAAGACAAATTGGATGTGATGATAAGGCAAGCGAGGGGTGTGGTTTGGGTTGGGGGGGGGTTTCTGGAAGCTCGCGAGAAGACAGATGCTGAGGCTGTAAACGCCGGAGAGAGATTCACATTCACATAGACTGGGATGTGATGTGAGAGAACCCGACGAGATGGAGACCTTCATCCATCTTTATCTGAATCTGATCGTGAGTAGAGTCTGAATTTATTGTCTCATTGTACATGTTTTTTTTTTTCTTGTTTTCAAAGGAACCTGCATAGTCGAGTCGGGTAAGAAAAAAAAACCTCCCATTCCCACGCTGAGCCTGCGTAGGTCAAGAAACAGGCAATTCCGCTATTAACAGTGATATTTCCTGAGCAGTTTTTAGGTAAAATGCATCATTATTATCTGTTTTAATTGGAATCTAAATATCATGTGTATTATTCGAGTTGTAATAGGGGCGGATGGGCCTCTATATCAGGGCGATGCGGTTGGAGGTACCCCCTCCTCATCCCCCCCCCACCCGTCCCCTCCTCCTCCTCCTCCCATCCTCCCTGTCTCCATCAGCTCTGTGGGATCAATACATTCATTGGTAAATACTGTGCACAGGATGGGTTAAATTACATAGGATGATATGCTGTTTTTTTGTTTTTATTTCAAGGCTTTGTTGTCTTTAATGGTCATTCCGACGAAAGGCCCAGTGTAAGCAAGCACTTGAGTGATTTATATTCCTCAGTGATGTGAAGGGCACTGTGGAGGAATACATGAGCAGTAGCCTTCGGTAGATGGGCTTTAAAAAGGCAGACCCGGTATTGTTCACTGCTGCTGCCTGATTATTTCATGCTCCAGTTAAATGTACGTTATGTTCAGTCATTGCTTTATGTACAGTGTATCTTTTTAAAAGACATTTATTTTGATCTAGATCTTGCCCCTTGTCAGCTTTTAAGGGTGGACTGGCACAGATGGAGACAGCTTGGCTACTGTAAACTCATGGATATCAGTGCTCAATGAAGCTTAACATAACTGATGAAGACGCTGAGTGACAGCTATTAAGCTATAAATTAGCTGGCAATTATTATCACGGGGATCATTTCATGTGATATATGTGTGGGTGCCTGTTTGAATTTTAATACATCGATATATAGCAAAAAAAAAAAACAAGAAAATAACCAAACAGATGAAACAAGGCAGACATGCACCTTGCTGAATACCTGCCTACAAATGGAGTTGCACTTCTGTTATTGTAATATAGCCTATATTTTCAAGTATTTGTTTAACTGAACAAATATATATTATTGTGTCATCTGTATATTTCCAAAAAAACAATTTAAAAATTTTAAACGCGTTTACAGAAATTTTGTAGAGAAGCCACTTCCTTAGTGCATTTCAGTAATTCAGCTGTATTGCTAAACTACTACCAATTTTTCATTATCAACTGATCTGCCAGTTAATTACTTGATTAATGAATTAAGTCCAAGGTGATGTCTTCAGATGTATTGTTTTGTCCGACCAACAGTCCACAACCCAAAGATAATCAATTTATTAACTATGAAGACTATCTGGCATTTTTGCAACTCAAACCATTAATTGATTATCAACATACTGTAGTTGCTGATTCATTCTCTGTCAATTTATTAACTGATGAATTGTTTCAGCTCAAATTATTTTCCTTAAGTCGGGATGCTCCATAATGTAGGACTGTGTGTGAGACTGTGTGTGTGTTCGTATCACTGCTGTGTCATCCCAGGACTTGGGCTGTGATAATTATAAAACAGAAAGCCCAAAAGCAATTGAGTTTTAATGAACAGTCCAGATGATGGGTTTAACTTCAAAGACTTAGCCTCATATGAACACATGTAGAGCAAGAAAACGCTCTTTGAAGAGATGAATTTGCTCGTAGTCGTTATTCACTGTGTGTCTCCTTTGATGTTACAGGATCTTGGGAGTCAAGCCAAGATGTGACTGTCACGGCGCGTCATAGTTTGGATCTGTCCAGCTTTTACAACATTTGTTTCTATAGCAACAGAAATATCAGAGTATCCTAAAAAGTCCCATTCCGACAATGCAGTCCTCTAGCTGCTCCTCCCAGCCTCCAAAGCCACGGCGCTTTGACGTCAGCAGACGAACCAATACCTTAGCTGCACCAAAGTCTCATGGCCCTGGTTTTCAGAGGGAGGATAAAAACATGAACACAATCACCACTTCCTCCCCGCGCCGAGTTACTAGAGGCCCTACTGCACCCGCCAGGACTAAGGTGGTAGTGCCGCCTCGAGCACCAATAAGCCAGTCAAGGTTTAGCTCACAAAAACAGGGTTCCACTATTTCAAAATCAGCTAAGCCCAAACCCAAGAGTGCTCGTGCGTCGGTGGCAACCAAAATTGCACCAGCAGCTGCTCCTCCACCACTTCCCTCTGTTCTCCCTCTTGACCCGAATTGCAACGAGCCGAGCCTCCCGTGTCTGTGCTGCGATGGCCGCTCCCCACAGGACAACAACAGTATGTTCAACCATAACCACAACAACAACAACACCGTCTCTCTCAGACAGCAACTGCAGCTCCCGCCTCCTCCGGGCCCGTTGTCCCAGAGGCAGGATGGGACAGTGGCCAAGGAGCAGCCTCAGCCTCCCTCGCAAGCACAGGCCCAGCTGGAGCCCTCTGCCCGCCCTGCCGCTAGTCTGGAAAATCAAGGCGAGAATGCAGATGAAGGTGCCAACCTGGACAACAAGAAAAACATGAAAGTAGAGGAGGAAGACGACGAGGAAGAGAGCAGTGGGGATATTGATATTGATGATGATGAAGAGGAGGCGGACAATGATGACGACGACGATGATGATGATACCCTGGTCCCCTCGTGCTGTGACTGTCCCCCCTCCCTCCTGGAGTTCTCGCTCTCCTCTTCTACCTCCTCATCCTCCACTTCCATCAGCTCCTGCTCTGATCTGGATTCTGACTGTGCAGATCAATCTGCCTCCCTCTGCTCTTCCCACGACCAAGATAATCTATCCGTCGCTTTGTCCCCTAAAGAACACTCTCTTCCACAAGGCCCTGAATGCCAGCCTCCTGCGCGTTCCCCCCCATCCCTTCCTCTTAGCTGCAATCCCTTCACCTTAACATCACATTCCCCAATTCCCCCTTGCTCCCCAGATGAGGGCTACCCCTCTGCCCTGGATTCCCCTTCTCCTGACTACTTAGGAGTCAAAGGTGATTCTGAGGCCACCAAACTAGGCTTGCTTGACTTTCTAGAATCAGTAGGGGAGTTTGGGAAAATGGAGCGCTTCAGCCAGGTGATCCAAGTGGCTCGTTGGGACCTGGAGGGGGAACAACACTGGGATGTTCTGAGGGATCGGCTAGATCACCTGGATCGCATGGAGAAGGTGAACAGGGAAATAAAACTGGCTTACATCGCCAGACTCCACGAGAAGGGATTTGATCTTGGAGATCTGGAAGAGCAGGATCTCTCAGATGTCATGGATGAAATGGGAAACATCGACATTCCCTGGAAGTTGTATAAAGGCCGCACAGGAACAATGGGAGACTCTCAAGAGTTTTCAGATGCAGGGGTGGACCTCACTGCTCCATCAGACTGTGAGGATCCTCTCGTTCCCGATTCCCTCACCCCTTCTCCTGTCGAGCCGCCGCCTAGACCCCCCAAACCTCCGGCGCGTCATGCCAGCGTGAGCTCTGACCTCCACACCTACATCAATATCAGCAGGGAGACCACCTCCATGGCTGTCTCCACCTCTCCTACATTGTCTACTTTCTCCCCTAATTCCTCATCCCCCACATTCACCACTTTTAGGTGTGAGAAACCCCTACCTCCATCTCCGCCATCCATTCCTCCTCTCCCCACCTCTAAACCGCTCCCTTACCTCACCCTCTATACTACTCCTTCTCCACCTCCATCTATCCCCACCCCGACTCCTCCTATTCCTCCCCCTCGGAGGCGTCACCTAGCCAGGAAGGAGGCACAGCGGCTCGCTGCCCTTCAAGCCCAACAGGAAAAGACCCCCCTTTCCCTTCCCCCTCCTACCACACGTCCCCCACCTCTGCCTCCTCCACCAGTTATATCAATCTCCTCCTCGTCTCCCCCTGCCATACCACCTCCACCAGCTCTGCCTCCTCCCCCCTCCTTCCATGCCCTTGATGTAGAGATTCGGAAGCTACTGATGCTTGCTGGATTGACCCAAGCTGAGCTCCTCAAACTCAGCCCAGAGCTTGGTGTTTGTGTCGGAGGGTTAGAGGATGAAGGAGATGGAGATATTGTTGTCTCGTCCAGGTCTGTGGAGCCACATGAGTTCAGACTAAAAGAGAGGGAGGAGGAGAGGGAATGTGACACCAAGTTGATGGCCAGAGATGGATGGAGCAGCAGAGGCAAGTTGGATGGAGATCAAAGAGGAGATATAGCTGAAGAAGGCAAAAAGATAGAGGAGATCAAAGACACACAAAGAACCACCTCTTTCACTGAGATGGCAAGAAGAAGGAAGAGGAACAGCGGTCTGACCTCCGACCCTTACTTCAGCACCGGTTGTAGCAATATACATGAAACTAAAGCAAAGAACATAAGCTTTGAGTCTTTCCGGTATCCTGCTGAGTTACCAGATTCACCTCCCCCTCCTCCTCCTCCTCGTCCCTTACCACCAATCCCCCCATCTGTGCCACCCCTCAAAGCCAGCACTCTCCCTGCCAACTCTGCACAGCCGGAACGATTTGATTGGCTCATAGCATTCACACCTGATTCTGAAGGCCCACCACATCCTCCACTGCTTGAAATGAGAAAATCTCACATGGAAACTCAAAAGAAGCTCAGTTCGTCAGGGTCGTCTCCAGGGCTAGCTCCAAAGGTCACAACTTTTAAAGAGCTGCGTTTCCGCAACAAAAACCCCTCCCTGCCAACAAAGGTGATCACTGATCCAGATCCTGACCCAACAATTGTTACTCCAGATCCAGACATACTGTACAACCTCAGGTGGAGAAGAGAGAAGGCAGGTGGCGATGGCAACCAATGGGAGTACACCTCTCAGGCTCAGGCCTTCTTCATGCAGCCGCCACCAGCCCTCACCTCAATGGCTGCTCTGAAGGAAATGCTCCAGAGAGCTGACAAGGAGGGTGGACAACCGGAGCTGTGCCCATCACAGAAGATTGGCTCCTCAGTCAGTGACAGCAGCCTGTGGACCACGGGCAGAGAGTGGGAATGTGAAGAAGTTAAGAGGAAGGAAAAGGAAGGGAAAGAAGAAGAAAAAGAAGAGGAGGAGGAGGTGGTGGAGGTGGAGGTGAGAGGACGAGCCGATGGAGGAAGAACTTTTGAATCAAGAACTACAGGTATGAATTTCCATGATGATGCTAATAATTATGAAGAGGGAGCTGAATTTGATGGTATAAGGCAATCCATGTTTCTGCATGTGTGTGTGAGAGAGAGAGAGAGAGAGAGAGAGAGAGAGAGAAAATAAACACATTAAAGTAACTTGGTGTAATTTGGACGATACAATAAATCTGGGATGGGCACATGATGGAGAAAAAGAGATGGGGAAAAAACAGACTGCACAAATAGTATCCTTGGACAGTACAATAGGAAGAAACAGAAAACCAAGGGACGTGAAAATATTGACTCATTTATGGAATTCATATACTAAACGAGAGCGAGGAGATGGAGGACAAGCATGAGTCACAGAAAGGGATGACACGTGGTATGATGGATTAGTGATGATTGGGGATAAACAGACGGGGGAAGCGAAAAAGACAGTGGAAGCTGGAGAGGGAACATGAGCAATAGTGAGAGATGAGGGGGATAAACACGGTGAGGGGAGTGTAGGTAATATGAAGAGAAAGGTTGGAAACTTTCCAGCCAGTTTTTCCTGCACTGGTTATCAGAGTGTGATGTCATCACTGCCTTATTCAATTATTCATCCACTCTTCAGACCAGAGGGGAGGGGGATAATGGAGTGCCCACTGAGCTCACTACCTTTCTCTTCCTTCTTTCAATCAGTAACTCTCAGCTCAACTATCAGCTACTTTCTTTTTTATTTCTATCTGTGTATCCCAAAATATTTCCCTGTTCCTCTTTCTTTGCCACTATGCTGGTTCTAAATCCCATCAACATGGGATGTTTATATGCTTTTTTTTCTTGCTGTCTATCCTGTCTATCTGCTTCCCCCAACCCTTACTCCCTAGAGTGGCACAGATAGCCAAGATCAAGTTACCTGTCTCACACAGTGCGGCAGCAGGCTACTTAGACACAAAGGATTAGATTGCAGATGTCTAGATACAGTAGAGTGTATGTTTAATTTAAATTGCTCATATTTTCCCAATGCCAATTAGCTGCTAATTTTGTTAGGAAAATTAGTTCCCGGATCATATAGAATTACTTTGGCATTGTTTCATGATTTTACCTTTTCTTTCTGATTTTTAAAGTCAAATGAATTACTAATGAAGTTGTATGGCCAGGGGGCGGGGGAGCTGGAAATAGGTGTGTACACCTTTAAGAGTCCAAGGGGTGGCTCTTGGTACATGGACCAATTGCTGAGAGCCAGGGTCAGAAAAATAGGAAGTATCATGTGCTGGTAACAGTTCAAAGAAAGCTCAAGTCTAACCAAGGTATGGTGGTTTTCCAGCTCATTGCGTAGCCCGTAGCCTAGCAGTCTGTCACTGGTAATTAGGTGTAAAGAAAATGTTGTTGCCACGGCCTCTGTGTCCTCACAGAAGCAGACATGGTGATTGAGCAGGAAAACGGACAGAACTGTTGACTGACTCAGCAGTACACTGTATGCTGTACTGGCGGATGGTGGTGGGGGGGAGAGAGAGGGAGGTAGAGAGCAAAGGAAGAGAAAGAGAAGGTGATCCAGAGGTGATGATGGCACACACTGCAGTAAAGTCCAAAAGAGTTGGCATAGAGATTGGCACTCACTGTGCTGTCTTACGCCTTAATATCCATAACTTTCAATGCAATGTATGAAATGAAAGTGAAACCAGATGCCGTAAAGAAAACTTGATATGATGAATCTTTGGGATTGATGGTGGCATTTTGATTATGGTGTCGTGAATGAGTGGCTGATTGACGGATTGAGTATTTCTACTATGCAGCTGTGAGACTGCTGAACAGTTATTCTTTTATGGCAACAGTATAATTTCCTGTTGTGCCAAATGCTCTTAAATGAAAGACCGTGGTTATTGCTCTTCATAAATCAACTCCATTGACTCTCATGCACTGTCAGTGTGTAACTGTCAATCAACTGTTTGACTTGTTTAAATACTGCATTACTGCATGATGTTACATGATGATGATTTCTGCTGGAATACACTCATGAATGTGCATTTTTCTCTCAACAGACACTAACATTTTCTGCATCTCTCTCTCCTTCCCATTTCTTTGCCACATTTTTTTTTACTTTGATCTTCCTTGTTTTTCTCACCTATCCATCCCATTATGTTGTTTCCATTCTTTGTCCATGGCTCCGCTTTGCTCCCTCATATCACTTTGCTTGTTTGCCTGCCCTCTCCATCCTGACTCCTGCACCTTACAATTTTTGCCCTTTTTACCCTTTCCAATAAGCAGTTTCCTCCCCCCCACTGTCCCTCGCCCAGTCCTCCCAACCCTACTTCCTCCACACTGCCCTCCCTTCCTATCGCCCAGGCTACTGTAACTCCCAGCCCTTTGCAGATCCCAGACCCCACAGCCATGTAGGCAGGGAGTCCAAAGACAAACACTGCAACACACAGTGGACCCCTGCCGCCAGCACAGCTTGTATCCAATCAGATGATTCCAGCACTGATATAAGCTCTGGGTTTAACTATGAATCCCTGACTGATTTTGGTGTAGACTCTCCTTGTGATTATGGGAATATCTTTAACACACACAGGGAGTTTGCGTGTGACTCTATCTGTAATTTTGACTCTCTCTGCTGTAGTGACTCAGAGAATGACACACACACTGAGCCAGACACAACTGTTGGTGGCACTACAGATCCCGGTTGCACCACCCCATACAAGAACATTGATGTCATGATGACGTATTCAAACAGTATCAGTGCCATGGGTCCGCTGTATTCCGAAGCACAGAAGCGCACACACTCACACACAGACCACAAGGCCAGGACATCTAAAGAGCTTCCTCCTCTCCCCACATATTACCTGTACCACCCTAAAAACTGCCCTCTGCACAGGGGTGCCCCTCCTCGCCTCTCCCCTATCGGAGCCCTCTCCCCTCCCCAGCGCTCCGGCGCGCCCCCTGCAGGCACAGCAGGCTCCTGCCTCAGCTCCCCGCTTTTCCCCCGCTCTCACACCTTGCCTGCCCTTGCTGCTCCACTCTACTATCCAAACCTCTACCCTCCTATACCGCCCAGGGCGCCCCCCATACCCCCAAAACTCTACCAGGCTCCTCCGCAGTCACGTGTGGCGAGTAAGATTTCTCTCTCTCTTCTCTCTCCCTACTTCTTACACACTCTCTCTCTCTGTCTGACATCTTGCTTGCGTGCACGTCTGTCTGTCTCTCTGACTGTCTTTTTCTGTCTTTGTTCTCTTGATATGGTGGCCTTCGCACTTCAGTCACTTTTTCAACCCGGGGGATTTGCAGATTTGAAAGAACTGGGTAACTGTAGCTTTTTTATGTATCAGAAGGCAGCTGCCTGCAGGTCATCTGATACGTCTTATCGACACTGTCCTTTCAAATCTGCAAAGGGCCATCAGAAGGGTAACAGCTGTTCCTGTCAGAGGGTGTCTAGAGTCACTCTCATCACTCTCTTCACTCTCTTTCTCTTTGTCTTCCTCTATCTGTCTGTCTATGTGTCGGTCGTGTCTAGTCCGTCTCCCGGTTGTGTTTTGTTTTCTTTTTGTTTTTGCACGGTGTGTTGAAATGGACACATGCATTTCATGCCAAGCACAACCCAAGTAGCTTGTTGATGATGTTGTAATGTAAAGAATTTTGTTTTAAGTTAACCTTTTTTACGTTATGTGTGTACATTTAGGGCAATTAGGTCCACTGCATCCTGCTCATTGTAACAATGTCTGTATTTATATAACTAGTTTATATAAATCCATTTATATAAACATTGCACTGTACACAACACCTGCCCTTTGCACATGTGTGTAATTATATCTGACCTGATGTGGTAGATTATACAATTGTTTACCACCCCTAGCTCTGCAGTTTCTCCTATGTATACATATGCTTATAGTAAGTATGTATGAGCATTTGAATGAGTTTGTTTTTGTGCGTTTGATTGTGAGTCAAGATTAATGCATGGGATTCTGTTTATCCCTGATGCATACAGAAAGGTGTCCTCACAGATCCAGGTGTTGAAAGCTCACCACACTAAACCAATACTACATTACTGGATGTCCTCACAGACTGTTTGTTGTCAGTAGTACCATCTGCTTCTATCTGCTTAAATGCTATGCTTCTCATTGCTTAATTGCTCCTACTAATAATGCAAATATTTTAGTTTTGGTATTTCTGTCTGTGGTGATTAATCTAGCCTCTGTTGAGTTTGTACAGTAAATAATTGCTCTTTTACTGTCACTGTCAGCTGTTCGCAGTGTCTCATTCGCTGGCACTGTGCAGAGGACTGAGACATCCTGGATGGGCGAAGATGTGAAGCATCCAATGAGAGGTCTGGGCCTGTCCTCTCTGTGCCTGCAGGAAAAAAAAGGTGTGCATCTCGCCTGTGTGTGTTCACCTGTCCAGCTGTTTGTCTTCATCCCTGATCTATAGTTCTTACAGTTTAACATTAGACCATTGTTCTTCCCTCCAGCTCTGGTTAGTGCGGTCAGTGTGGCAGTGGAAGCCATCTTGGCCCAGTTCAGTTCTTCTCGGACTGTAGTTCAGAAGGTCAGTCATTGCTGAATTTACATCACTAGTGGGATTTTGAATAACAGAATTAAGTTATGTTGTTGTTTTTGTAATTGTGTTTGTTTCCCTATCGAGAAGTGTGGTGTTTCACATCATTCTCACTCACACACACTCTTTGTATTGAGAAACAAAATGTCATATTGTATCGAAGTTATTGTTTATTTTTGAAATGCTTTCCCTCCCTTCCATCTTGTTCTGACTCTGCATATTTTGTTCTGTCTCTCCTCAGTCTCTCTCAGTTAACAAGGTACTAGAATATCCTTAGATAACCCAATCTCGTAGTATTGAGAATTTCCTTGTAAACTAACTCCAAACCTATCCCCCCCCCCCCCCCCCCCCCAAAATCATCTCTCATCACATCATACCGACTCACATCATGTTTCTCCCATTCATGTGTTACATTTTCCTTTCCTCCCTCTCTCGAGCAATCCTTTCTGATCTATTCCCCTGTCTCTCCCTATCACTGCACATCCTCTTCCTCACTCTATCCCATTTTCCTCTCCTCTCCTCTCCTCTCCTCTCCTCGCCTCTCAGGCCTTATCAGGAGACAGCGCTATAAATCCATCTCTTGGCCGTCTGGTGCTGCAGTGCCTCTGCCCTGCCCTGCACAGCTTGCTGACCGATGGCTTGAAACCCCACCAGAGTGACCTGATTGCAGGCAGGAGGCCAAACTCTGCCTGGGGCCTGGTCCAGGCCTCAACCAGGCCAGGTAATACACCAAGGATCGAATTTGCATTTATAGACTTGGATAAGAAGGATTTGGTATTAGGCTATTATTTCTGTGGGGTTTCTTTCCTGGATGATAAAGAGAAACCCTGGAGTTCATCTGTATCTCATTTTCCCACACATCAGTCAATACTTGTTGATTTTAGTGTCTAAAATGCTGAATAAAGTGAACAACAGGATGCAGATATCGATTGGCCTAAGAGTGCCAAGTTTCACTGCAATCTTTTGCTCACCTCTGTAGGTTTCTTTGTCGATCCCTCTCTCTCTTCCTCTTTTTATATATATTTTCTCCACTTCTCCTCAACCCATTTTTCAAGGTCCAAAAACACAGGCCTTGTTCAACCTGCAAGTTCGTGTTGGAGAGCTGCCCCAGCTCAGACAGAGCAAACACAGGTTCAACGCATTCCTCCTTGGCGTACTGAAGTGAGTACTGGCTCCTAATTCTCTCTGGTCTCCACTGGTAGCATGAAAAGTGCTCAAATCAGTAATTCAATTAAAAAAAATTTAATTTAGTTTTCATACTGTAGTTTGATTTACCTCCACATGTCCTCTTTGTATCCTCAGTTTTCCTCTTCTCTCTATTTCTATCTTATAGTACCAAGCTTCTTGATTTCTGGCTGTCTCACCTCCAGTCTTGCAGTGGTAGGTTTCCTTCATTTCCATCTCATCTCATTCTTGTGGGCGTGTATGTGCATAACAGTGATCTCTCTCCCTCTTAGATGTGCTGGAAACGTATTACCGTCCCACTTCCTTTATGCGTCTGTCGCTGACCGCCTGCCAGCCTCTGTTTGAAGAGCTGCTCCTCGTGTTGCAGCCTCTCAGCCTGCTGTCCTTCAACCTCGACCTGCTCTTCCAGCACCACCATTTAGAGCCAGACAGTCATAGTCCAGAGATCCCCAGTCCACCTTGTCAGGATGCTGGATTCCAGCTTTCAACAGAGGGGTCCCAATCCAAAATCACGGGCTGCAGATATATTGAAAGCCTGTCAGAAGTAGACTTTGGAAGCCCAGAAAACCAGGCAACCAAAGAAGAATCGTCAACATTGGCTAATCTAACGAATGGAGGATCAGGGGACTCAACACATAGCAGTGCTGCACCCATAAAGGCATCAGTCACTCTCGGGCAGACAAGTCCTCAGCTGTTGTGGGTGCAGGAGAAGGAAATTGGAGAGTTACCTCCTCCGAATACTGAGGAGGACAGCCTTGCTCAGCAGGCAGGACAGGTACTCACCTTTGTGTGGCCGTTCAGTGCTTATAGTCAAATATGTTTGTGTGATCCTGCAGGGCTGACATGTTTTTTAAATCATAGGTGATCCAGCAGGGATGGGGGGCTATGGTGCGCTGGGGAGGCAGACTGAGCCAGAACCTGGCTGAGCTGAGCCTGAAAAAGGAGGAGATGAAGACGGATCTGTCGGATCTCCAGACAGAGAGTGACTTCACCCCGGTCAGCACCAGTGCTCAGGTTCCCTGGGGTCTGGGCCGGCTCTTTGGAGCCTCTAAAAGCCCCAACAGCCCAACAGGCCACACACCACCAACCAGGTTAGCCAGTGAATTTAACACGTATACTGAATAGAAAGAAATTAATTTGTGAATTTAACCACTATAGTGTTTGGTTGAAATTGTCACTGTTTTACTAAATTGTTCTGAATAAACTGCATGAATGGTAACTTTTCTCTGCCCATCTATCCCACACTCTCTTTCTGTTTTTCCCATTTCTCTCATCCTTCTTCTGTCTGTCTCTGCAGGCGTCCCTCTCAGTGGCTGGCTCCTGGAGTCACTGCACTGACCCGAATGGTGAGCAGCAACTCCACTCCGATAATAAGGAGGGCCCCGGAGCCCCAGGGAGAGGGTGAACCAGAGTTAGAGAAAGAGGTCGATACACTGGAGATGAAGGACAAACCCAGACCACTCAGGTACAACTGACATAAAGTGATGGTGATGGTTATGGAGAGTGATATATAATTCTGTCTGTTGTTAACTCACAGTTGATATCTCACACCACTGATTAAGTTTTAATTCAACTTGGAAGGATGGTACATTTTGGCACTTTTTACAAGTTTTAAAAATAAATAAAAATAAAATTGTCTAAAAGAGTCTATTCCATTTTTTTTTTTTAACCTTTATTGAATCAAACCTGAAATCTCAGACAACATTTTGCTAATTTTTTACAAAACCAGATGGTGGCGCTATAATCTAAAGTAAAAATGAATTCATAAATTTGGGACCCCAAAGCCTTGGTGTCTGTATAGACTAACTTTCACTTTTTCAACTCTTTCAATTAGAGTAATGTCACATTTTGGGCATTTATGTTCTGTTATTTAGAAAACATTGATTGGCCTGATGGGAAACCAATATTTTAGTGTCAAAATGTTCAACTTTGAACGACTGTAATTTTAATTTAAAAAAAAAACACGTCATCATAGCTAGGGTGTGGCAAAAAAAAAAATCACATTTCAGGTGGATGGTTAAAAATGAACACTACAAATATGAGCTAATACATTATAGAAATACACTCATCGATACACATTTGCCTTCCTCAGGGTGTCTAGTTGTGGTGTGTTGTTTCCTTTTTAAAATGACTTCATTCCCCCTCCAGGAGCACCGGTGGATTTAGGGGACACCAGAAGTGCTCCTCTTATTATGTTTGTCTTTGAAAGACTATAATTGGTGACTCACAAGTCGATTGAGCGATTCTGCCTTGTGACTCATCCGAGATTCGTCTACATCATCTGTTGGGGATGACGTTATTGTTTGTGGTTGGTGTATATGTAGAAAGGTTTGACTGAGAAGGTCTCTGGTGTCTGTCCTTAGGTCAGTACGAACGCTGTGTGACCACGCTGGAACAGGTTCGGAGCTCAGCTTCTGCAAAGGGGAGGAACTCGTGGTGTTAGGAGGAGTCGATCAGGACTGGATTCGCTGTCGTCAGGGAGAGAAAGAGGGGCTGGTACCGATTGGCTACACGTCCCTCATCATGTGACTTCGGCACCATAAACGCTGCACTCAATCAATACAACAAATAAAATAAAATAAATATATATATATTTTAGGCGAGTACTGAGAGGTTATGGTGAGGCTCCACTACTCTGAAAGGGATATTTCACGCTTGCTCAGTTAGAGTTTGAGTTGAGTGCATAACACCATCTGTTCTGCTTTACGTGCATCAGGAGCAGTCTGCAGCCCCTCTCCCTTAATGAACACATGGGAATGTTTTTTCCCATCACAATCCATCCAGTTTGGTAGCATTAAACTAATGGATTTTAGCAGCAGGAATGCAGCAGATGGTGTGAAATAATGACTCAAGTCAAATTTAGATCATTTCATACTGAAAGACCTTTGATCTTTGAGTGCAGTATCCCTTTAAATGTAATTTTCTCAATTTCTGCCTTCCTTGTCAGCCACTGATCTAAAAATGATCACAGGAAATTCTGTGTAATCAACCATTTGTAGATTCAAGTGCTTTCAGATCAGCGGCTGCTTGTTGTGAGGAGTCAACAGCCTGGTAGTAGCCACGTTAGTATCTCTAGCCGTCATCCGTAGAGAGTCGCGGCTCGCAGGTTGTTGAGTGGAGAAAGCATGTTAGAGTACTGGGCCGTAGCTCTTGTTGCATACTGCGTAGTAATGTAGTGAATTGTAGCTGTGTAGACCTGTGTTCTATTGACCTTTCATCCCTATTGACCTCTCACCTTTATCGCCTGGTTCATGTGTGTTTGACATGTTTCTGCTACTATATTTGACTGTATAAATATACATAAAAAAAAGCTATATATAGGTATATAAATTGAGATTGATATTACCAAGATAGATAGAAAGATGGATGAACAAGAGAAAGCAGATAGTAAAACACAAGCAGCAGCTTAATACTGTGGCCATATTGAGGAAGTGGATGATTAAAAATGAATGGATTAATACTTTATCTTTACATCTGCAACTTTAAACACACAAGTAGTTGTCATACATGCAAAAAAAAAAGTATGTGTTTTAAGTATGAAATCCAACATCTTCCCTCCTGTGTGCTTTATGAATTGCCATTGTCTATTAGATGAAGCCTCATACCATAAACACTGTATGCATTGTAATGTGCCATGAATGCTTTAAATGAATGCCAGAAATTATCTATCTGTCCCACACAGTTATAGAAGATAATATCAGACAACAGCAATCTGTAGCTAATCTTTCTACTTGTCCAAAATCTCACAGGGCCAGCACGTGTTGGAGTAAACACCTCACAAAACTATGCTCAGCTCTTGTTCAACACTATTGGACCTTAAATTTAATGCAGTGAGAAAGTCCCAGTATGTATTTCATAAATGCTACTGTAAAGTCTGTAGGTTTGGTGGCTGGTCCTCACCTTGTACCTCAGCTTTTGTATTTATCTTAGCCCTTCCTGCCATGTTTGCTTATCATAATCATTGATATTAATGATAGTGGTAGTAGTAGTGGTGGAAGTGATATGTTGGTTCTAATGTTTCTCATATGAAACAGATTGCTTTGTGTCATATATTAATTGGTTATTCTCTAGATTCTGTATTGATGACTATGCATATGGTTAAATGTACAACTAAAAGCCTTTTTGTTTGTTTTAAAGCCATGGTTCAAGTTGACACCTGAAGCCTAAAACAATAGCTTAAATAGTTAAAGTTAATAGAAAAGAGCTTGATTATAACTGGTCAGGAAAGGCTGACACTAAACGACCTTCATTTAATTCAGCACGAAAGTTTCATTGCTATTGATAAATCAGGGAAAGCTCAGTTCTTGAAAGTTCCTCATGTTATTGTGTCAATGCCATGTAGCATGTAAATTACTGTGACTATGGCAACTGTCCAGTAGCTTTAAGTTAAACCAGGACTCATAACTTGTAACTTATGATTACAATAAAATGCTATCAAATGGATCATACCTAGGTGTTTGCACAAAATAATGTCAAGATAAAGATAAAATACCAGTTGGCACATTAAATTCTGTTGTTTATTTTTGTATTTTCTTTTTTCAAATGTGAGGTTATAGTCCAAATGCAATTGTTTGAAAAAGCTATTAATTTATTGGATGTACTATTTATTGATCTTGAGGTTTCTGAAAGGAATAGCTCTATCTGATCCATCTAGTGTCTCTCTATCTATCTGGGTTCATTATGTATGTGTGTGAGTGTGAGCGTGCACATGGCAGCGTATGTGGCAGTGAAAGCAGAGATGAGTGTGAGAGCACTTCTTTGTGTCTGCACATCCTGCACTTTCACTTGTGTGTGTGTGTGTAACAATGAGTTCTGTACCTCCCTCTCCTCCTCCTCTTCCTCTCTTTCTCTCTCTGGTGTCATGTAGCCTGTAGACATCCCCGTGTCCTACTATTGCATATAGTTCAGTGCCCCTATAGTGTCAGTCACTGTCCACCTCCTGCATGTGCTTGTTTGTAAATACACCAAATAAAAAGATCAGTATAAACCAAACCTGTGCATTTGTTTGACTCATACATTTGCACTAAAATTCATATAAAAAGCCATATTAATCAGAATTTATATGTTAGGCCATTATGAAAAAACTACCTATATGTGCCAGATTGCAAAGGAAGTGAAGATTCATAATTGAGCCTCCTGTAAAACACTTTGACTACCTAACTCCATCCCTTTTAAGGTCATGGAGGGGGAGGAGGAGTGGGGGGGAGGCACACTTCAGGAGATTTCTCTCATTTCCTTGCTCGGATCGAAAGATCCCAGGATGCCCTCGGATGTTGTGAAGGACAGAAAGAAGGAGAATAAATCTACAGAGTGAGCTGCAGCCCTCCCCCATCTTGTAACCGTGTTCCTTTTATAGCCTCCTCCATTGTGGGTCATTATGGAGGACAACACAGTGAGATATACAATCTAACACCACTAGATAGCACTGTTAGCTCAAGCTGATTAAAATCACTGCAGTAACCTCCCAAAACACATACACATACACACACAGCAAGAAGAAGGCTTTATAACTGATACAAAATTCGGCAGGGTTTAGTACTAGTAGACGTAAAATGCTTTTATTATTATGGTTATAGAGGCAAAAAGTCTGAGCTGACATTCTATGGCGTTGAGTTATAACTGTTTTTGATGTTTTGTTTTTCAGATGCACATTATCAGAGGCAACAGGCAAAGGTTACATGTCATGCAAACTAGATAAATAACTCTTTATGTGTACCTTTGCTATAAAGTTAATCATCCACTGGCAATAATGTAGTGCTCTTAGTTAAAAAAGGAAAGAGGAAAAATATACATACATTATGTAAACAGTCAAAGAAATTGCACTTTCTTGGCTTGTTATTAGAAGCCACACTACTGAAAGAGAGCAGAAACACTGGATAAACTAATTCACTGTCACTGATTGTCTGACCAATAAAAAAAAAAAAAAAACGTACGCTCAGCTAAAAAAAGAGACAAATGATGTAATTCTACAAAAAAATCATATACAATCATAGTCAATTGTAAGGAGAAATTACTGATATATTGGTCAGCTTTATAATCTGTTAAAAACATGTTAGTAAAATGAAAGATTTGATTATTAAGTTTTATGTATAATTCCAATAGTATTGTCATGTATAATACTAGTTTTATACGCTACTGCTGATAGAAGGAAAACAGGTCTCTCTCTATGTACATTCACATGAAACTAAACGCTTATGGTTACTTCCACTAAGTGGATTAGCCCAATACTCCTAAAATGAGAACAATCTACTATGCAACTGTACAGAAAAAATGACCTCCAATCCTCAAATATTCACAACTTAAAAAAAAAAAAAAAAAAAAAAACCATAACAAAGTAAGTCCTTATATAGTCCTTATCAGAGGAGATATTGCTTTTAAAGACTGCATGAGTTCGCTTAGGTACGTACACAAGACAACATGGCACTTCTACAGAGCATTTGGGGCAAATCAATTCTAGTTTTCATTCCCTTTCCTCTTTCCTTTCTTCCCCCTAGGACATTCTGATTGTCAATGCTCTGGAGCAAAGAGCGAAACATTCTCAAAGGCAGTCTGAAGTAAACAAAACACTTTTTACCCCTCTCCCTCCCTTCCCCAAGAAGCAATACTGAAAATAGTCAACAATAAACATTCCTATCATGAATATATTTTGTCCATTTCTTTAGCAGACAGTATGCAAGCTGTCTTTTTTTCAAAAATAACTTCTTTCTTAAAACCTCATTAGAAATTCTCTTGCAGCGATGCCAAAATTCCTATCACTAAGCCCACCCCCTCCCCTGCCTATTCACTGGTACATAGCAGACACTGTCTTGGTAAAGTGAAGAAAAACCCTAACACTGTCTCAACAGCTTTTAACTGGTTCACTTCTCCTCGTGTCATTTCCCAAAGGTGCAGTGTGACTTTGAAAGCTTAACGATTAAATGAGGGTTCAATTTTGACCTACTTATGGCCCAGGCTACATTTTTGTTCCCCCGGGCAGCTTGTGAACTCCTTGTCTCTTGGAAACTTCAGAGCCGAAATGCTGAGTACCATATATGTCCACGTTCAGTCTCGAACAATGTCTGTCTTTCCCAGTTTACTTAAGGTGCCGAAGTAAGAGCAATCAAAAGTGTATGTGTGTGTGTTTATAGAGTGTCCACTCAGCATACATACAGTCTTTAGTGTGCTTGTTCATCCAGCACTAGTGCAAATTCATTTCAGCTGGTCTGTTTCTTTCTTTCATCCGGGACAGTCTATCTCTGTTTCTCTCATCCTTCGCCACTTGGACAAAAGATGTGTTGCCATGGTTTCATCCTTGGTGTGATGCCCTTCAGAGCGCTAGGTTCAACACACTCATCTGTCAGTGTGTGAGATGTCTTTCTTGCATTTCAGCTGCTTTAATTCTCCAACTCTCTTCTCCTTTTCTTGCTTGTTCTCTGTGGAACTACTACTGTTAATAGCAGTGTTGTGACTTCAGCTCCTGTCCATCTGTCCAGTGGTGGGCCTGGTCCCTTTCTCAGAGTGGTCCCACCTACAGTACATAAAGGCAAGATACTATCAACAAAACAATACATATACCTCCCTGATACCCTCCTGCCTTTGTGTCTGATGTTCTACAGTACTTACCTCTCTCTGTTAGCTTATGAATGCTGCAGGGTCAAAAGTAAATCATTCAGCCGTTTCCGCCTCTGTTCTCTGCTGCAGACCTCTTCTTCCCCTCGTTTTTCTTCCTCTCCCTCCTCCTCTTGTCTGTTCTGGGTTTTGGTGGGCTGTGGTGAACAAGTATGCACAACCAATTGCAAAAGCAGATTTTTATCCTTGTGGAAATTTGCATTCTTAAAAGAAAAGATCTTTTCTTTTTCTTTTGCATTTGTTCACTCACACAGGGGCTGGCAGTGAGCGAGCTCGAGGTGTCCTGACTCTGAGGGTGGGGGTCACTGCTGATAACTGTCACCTCCACCCCCACTGGCTGATCTGAGGGTCAGAGGTCAAACAATATTCTGTACGTTAGTAAAGGCGTTGCAGGAGGGAATAAAAACATCATTTATTTTACAGATATATGTGTAATTATGTGAGTGTCCTTATTCCCCCTTGATTCCTTATTTGTCATCAGTCAGGAAGTCTTTGATGGAAACTGTGCGGTTTCACTGCTAATGGGAAAAGTCGATGCCTGCTGGGTTCTTGGACACCAACAGTGGATGACAGAAATGGGGAAACATTTCTGCAGGCTGAAATTCTGTGGTTGGAAAAGCACTTAGTTTGTGCTGCTGAGTATGATATGGAGAGACAAGCCAAATATGAGGACGACGGGCTGTAAGCAGAGCACACACACGCACACATACATGCACACATAAAGTAAAAGACACAACACATGACACCAAAAAAAATGTATACAGATGTACAGTAAAAACAAAAAAGTATAGTTACAGTAAACCACATACACTTATGCATACACAAACACCTACAGAAACAAAAACTAACACACACACTTGCTTCATGGACCTGACTTGATGTGGCTGTCGTCCCCATTGGCTCCATCAAAGGACAGACATTGTGAGTCCCTCTCCTCTCCCTCGGCGTCTCTCTCTCTCTCCCTCTCTATCCTCAGTTGGATCTGTCTGTCTCTCACGAGCTCCCAGTTCCTCACAAGGAACACGTGGTGTTTTACCACGAAGCTCCTGGCCCGGCACACAGGGAGAAACATAAACCATCCACGCTGACATTAGTTCAGTAACATTGCATCAGGTAGTTTATCTTGAAATGTGAATTGCTGTGTTCTTTTTATACCTCTCACTGCTGGTCAAAGGCTCCATGTCGAGGTGAGGAAACAGGCTGGTAATGTCACTAGAGCTCTCCTCCTGTAAAATAAAATGGCGGGACGCATGCATGTTTTAACAATTATTAAAGCTGCGTTCTTCACGGGAATGAAACAACCTCAAGCCACATGAACTCACTGCTGTCTGGTGAGAAGATACAGTCCTCTCCTTCAACCGGCCTGAGTGAAACAGAGGGAGAGAAACAGAGTAAGACACCGCATGAGAGTATTGATCTGATCCATCAGCTAAGCCTGAAGATAACAGATCCAATAGTGGCAACTCACAGTAACGCCGCTTCCTCTTCAGGGGGACAGCAGGCTGCCTTTGAAGCTGTAGCAACACAACATGAGAGATATATGTAGATTCCTGCCACTCCACAAATCTCCTTGTAAGACACTTTTATCCACAAAGATGCATCTACTTGACTGTGTAACCTCCTGACTCTGTGTTACGGGGCTCTACTGTACCTGATTGTGCTGCCACAGCCACATAACATCATAAGGTAACTGGAAATGAATCCGCTTCAGCCTAAGGTACTTCCCTGGAAGACACAAAGGAAGTTTGGATGAACTACCAGAGCCAGAAAAAACACTACACCAGTGTTTGCATTTTCTTATATACTCACCAACATGTATGGGAGCAGGTAAAAGGCTATATTCACGCTCCCCTGGTGTGTATTCCATACTCTCTCTGCATAACTGCTGGGCTTGGGAGGGGGGACTAGGAAAGAGACACATTAAATACATAAACAAAAGACCTGATAACAAAAACTATGTTATAATAGTTTGTTTATGAATTCAGTCAACTCACTCTGTAGTTTTGTAATCATCAGAGTAAAGACCTGCCCTCAGAAATGTCTTCCTGGGTGGACCATCTGCTCTCTCCTCTCTTTGGATGTTTACTGGTTGGGATGGAGCCTGGTCGACATCTGATTGGCTAAAACATTCAGGGGGGGCGTCACACTCAGGTTTATCCTCAGTGACACTAAAAGGAAAGCATGAAGAGAGAGATAGAACGATAGAGAGGAAAAAGAGAAAGAGAGAAAAGGCACTGGTTTAGCACACAGTGCTGAAAACGATGGGTTAATATAGCAGTAGTGAGTGGTTGTATTGAATTTTCAAGTCAACCAGCTCAGGTGCTTTATAATACAGTTGTGAGTGTTTACCTCTGATGACAAGGAGAGTCACCATGTTTTCTCTTTCGTCCTCTCTTCCTCCTGGCCTGCAGCTCCAACTCTGTCACCTGCTGCACCGTGTCGCCTCCTCGATCCCTCTCTGGCCCTCTTTCTTCTTTTCTCCCTCCCACCTCTCTCCCATCTCTGTTGTGGCTGTGTCCTGGCAAGACATCGGGTGATGACATGGAGGGAGCTGCAGAGGAGTGCGTTGGGGAGGACAGAGTGGAGGGCAGTGGGTGCTTTCTGGGCCGTCCTGGCCTTCTTTTGTTTTTCCCTGCCACACTGTCAGGCGTTGGCACACTTTTCTGCTGCCCCCGGCTCCTTGAGTCACCTTGTAAACCTGCGGTCATTGGAACAGAAAGAGGGAGGGAGGGGTTGAGGCAGGAGGGAAGGGTGGGGTGTAAGTGGCGGAGAGGAAATGAGACAGATGTGGATCAGTGATTGAGCCAGCAGGAGGTGTGAGGTGAGGCCAGTCTAGGCTGAGTCATGCGGATGGGGCACAGATTAGGTGAGTCACAACATTTCCTCTGACCAGACCACTTCTGGGAAATGCATTAAGAAGTGATTTATGTACACATACACACACAGCAAAAAACCACAAGAATGGACACAAACTCTGTGCAGAATGCATACATTTTAATTTGAGTATGCACACGTATGCACTCTTTGCACATTCAGTTAATGTGGAACACAATCTGAAAAGGCTGAGCAGACAGAGAAAGAGAAAAAAAAGTGTGTGAGTGTGCCCATGCTAGCGTGCTCAACTTGCAAACACATGTGTGTTCAGTTAGATGATGTACTGATGTCAAATGTATTCCACCTCTTTCAAAAACAACATTTTCCCCTCACTAGCTCTCTTTGCCCCTACTCTGACCTCCATGCTATTTCTTCATCAATCACTCCTGAGGTCATCTATCTTTTTGTTCCATTTTCCACAGTCCCTGACAAGACTGACCACTCTTTCCTTATTGGATTTTTCCGAGTCAAATAGGCCCTGTTGGCCAACAGTGAGGGATAGGCCAGGCTTTAAATAGCCAATCTGGTGGTTAACTAATGACTGTGTTCACTGGGTAGCCCCGGCCTGCAACAGCGTGCGGTTCACTGCAGACCGGGAAGATTTCAAAGATTTTCTGGAAGATTCCCATCAAGATGCTGCCCTCTTGCTATAGCACTTTTTTTAACATTCGAACAGAGAGTGGTTGCTGAGTGGTTGCGTTTGTGTGTGTTAGGCACGTCCCCTGTAGAGCTGAGGGAGTCTGAAATTGGCTATAAAAAGAACGGAGTCTGATTTCCTCCCAAACACCCTCCAGGCTTTGATGTGTGGCTCAACAACACCTGAGAAAAAGCCATGCTGTCACTACATTGGCCAAACTATTGGTGCCACAATCTCATCTCCACATTGTGCAAATATAAAAATCTGTCATGCTGTGCAAGTTAAAAAAGAGCTTCTTGGCATAAAACGTATTCATTCAGCTAGCTGTCAATTTAGGTGGATTTGGGTGCTATTGATGTATTTCAATGATAAGCACAGTTGATGTTAGACTTCCCGTATTATCTAAATAACTGTCAGTATTCTATGTATTCATATTTTCTGTCCGTTAGATAATAACGGAATACAACTGTTCATTCACACAACTGAAGAAGCAATGTTAACAATTGAGATTTTTGTAGCATTTATCAGCACAGACAGTTTCCAGACAGAGAAATACTAACATTGCAGTGTGTCCAAGTATTTGCACCAACTATCCTCATACTGAGCCATCAAACAGAAGCACATTTATCGATCCAACCATTCATGCATCCTCACCTGCTTCTCTCCTCTCTGTCCATGCTGGCTCATCTCTCCTCCATGTCCTGTCTCCACTTCCTGGATTCCTTCCGGCCAAAACGCTCCTCAGACCCCTCCCTGTTGCCATGGCAGCGGATGTGAACAGGTTGGTGTGTGTTGGGGACGGGGACATCCTGTACAGGTGTGACTCGTCCTCGCCATCTTCGTCCTCTCCATCTGATGCAATCACTCTGCCTGTGTGTTGCTCCCCAGTGAAGCCTCTCCAGCCGGGGTTTGAGTTTCCAAACCCTGTCCCTCCCAGGCCCCCGAATTTTGTCCAGCTCTGGCCCAGGCCGCCCCAGCCTCCTCCAAATGAGGACAGGTGAGAGGAACCCAGCCCGAGTGAGGTGAGAGATGTGTGTTTGTACCTCTCTGCTGAAGATGATGATGATGTGGCAGCAGCAGCAGAGGAAAAGGAATCATTTCCGTTCTCACATAACCAAAGCGATTCTTTAGACAGCATATTCCCCATTCCTCTTGCCCCTTTTCTTCCTCTTTCTCCTTGCCCCAAAATGAAGCCTGACCTTGGCTTTGAACTGGCCAACCCATCTCTCTCCATTCCATCTTCCTCCTCGTCCTCGTGTAACTCCTCCTCTTCATCCATGTCTCGCTCGCAGTGCCTGTGGCGGTGTTTATGCTTGTGTTTGTGTTCGCTCCTCCCACAGCCACAGGAGAGGCTGGATGTGAACCCTGAGCTGAGGTGTGGGCCTCCTCCACTGCCTCCTCCTATATTTACCTCTAACTCTCCTCCTAAAGCGCCCTCCCTCAGCAACCTGCTCCTCCGCCTGTGGAATCTGGCGGGGTTGAGGAGGAAGTGGGCATGATGGGGCTGATGGGGGGCATACTGGTGATGCGAGGGAAGCGAGTAGGAGCTGGGGAGGTGGTGATAAAGCGGTGTGGCTGGGGGATAGCTGCTGTAATAGCCCAGATTTTCAATCGTCTCCTGAAACTTCGACGGGCAACCACATTGCCTGCGGTCTGGCTTCCTGTTACAATGCATAGGCTGGCAGGGGTAGAAAGGCTGGGGGGAGAAGGAAGGATTAGTAGAGTAAGATGAAGGGTGAGGGGAGTAGAAGCCGTTCAGATTGATCCTGAAGATGTTGGAGCGGAGAGAATGGGAGGAGGAGTGATGGCGCCTTCCTCCAGCAGCATTCCCACTCCCATCAAAACCCTGTCCCAGTCCTGTCCTCGCCCAACTTCGCCGCCCGATATGGACCTCGCTGAACTGACCGATCAGATCTTCTAGTTCAGCCAGAAACTCTGGATCCTGCATGTGCATCTGCTGGTGCTTCTTCTTATGTTTATTTTTCTGTCTCTTCAGTGCATTGTGCCCAAGGCAAGGGTAATAGTCTGAATGAGTGCACTTGTTGCTTCCTGGGCAAGGGCATGGGCACAAGCAAGTACAGGAGGAGGAACAGTCGTAATCCCTCCTCCTGTGCCTGTGCCTGTCTCTATGCCGCTCCACAGTGGTTGAGTTGGTGATGGGGTTAGTGAGTCTGGGCACGTGAGAGAGGGGTGAAGAGACAGGAGAGGGACGGTCCACAAGAGAGGAGGGGTGCCTCTGACCCCCCAAAATCACTCCTGACCCCTGACCCAACCTGAGCATGCCTCGAACTCCCCTCATCTCCGCTCGTTCAGAAACGCTGTTGTTATCCGTTCCAATCCCGCTATCGCTGGGCAGAGTCTCTTCGCTGTGTGATTCACTCCTAGGGGAGGGGGTGGCCTCTTTCAGGTGGCCAGGTGAGCCAGGTATGTGATGCAGTGGAGGGGTGGGACAGGAGAGCTTACATGAAGACTGGTGAAAGGGGAAGTGATGCCTCCCCTGACACGGACAGCTCTTCTTCACAAAGGGAGAGAGGGATGAGGAGGAGGGAGGACGAGGGGAGGTGCAGGAGGATGATGGGGAAGGGAGGGAGAAGGGGTGAGGAAAAAGTAGGGAGGATGTTGGTTCTGTGAGGCTGCCTTCACTATAAGGGCTCTGGGCCCCACTGGAGTGGGTGAGAGATGGGGAGGGAAATGGATGAGAGGGAGGAGGCTGGGGTTGGTTAGATGAGAAGAGAGATGTTTCAGAGGGATTGGTAAACAGAGACGATGGAGTGGAGTTCTGAGGGGTGGTTTGGACCGTTTGAGCCGTTTGGGCTTTAGGCTTGCGCCCTCGCCTCTTGCCCATGTAGATGGTCCCTCTCTTGCTCACATTGATCTGAGGGCCCAGCTTACTCCCAAAGGAGGAGGACAGGGCTGAGAGCGTGTGTACTGTTGTAGCCTCTATTGATTTACACATTCTCAGAGAGGTCTCGCCATCTGCTGCCTCACTTCCCCTTGCCTCCTTTCCAACATACCCAGACAGCATTACCTTGTGAAGTCTCCTCTTCTTTCTTTTCTTCATTTCATTAATCAGCCTCCTGATCTTTAGCTGCCTGTTCCCATTTTCAGGAGGATGGAAATCTTTAGTCCTGTCTGTATCATCAGTGCGATTCAGTGCATCTCCACTCTGGTCCCTGGGGATGGGGCGTTTGGGAGGACGGCCACGCTTCTTGGGGCTGGATTTAGACTGAGCAGCACATTGCAGTATTGGACTTGGCTCCAGCACAGGGGCTTTCTGAATTCCGTCACACCCTAGAAGAGGCACCTCCGATGGGATTGCGTTTGGTGAAAGTCTAGGGGGAGGTTCATCTAAGGAAGAGCTGTGGGATTTAGGGCGGCCCCTTTTTCGGGCAGGGGTTATGGGGCATCTGGAAGCGGGGGGGCTAGGGTCTGATGTGGGGTGACTCTGTTTTGGGGATGGCGGTTTAGTTGCAGAAGAGAGGGGGGAGGAGCTGCTGGTTAAGGAGCTAGAGGGAGCTGGGTGTGACTCATCAGTCTGCTGAATAGTGGCCTTGGCAGGAACGGATGTCTTGGGGTTCTGGGGAAAATTCAGTAAAGCGTTATGCTGGGAATCGGAAGGGGCTTCCTGATTTTCCGCCCTCTGAGCCCGGTGCACCAGCTTGGTCCAGCTGGGCCGTCTGGCTTTACGTTTCTTGAGTGGTCGGCTGTCCTGCTCTTGTGGGGAAGAAGGGGGAGAAACGGGGGCACGGGCTGAAGGAGTGGACAGAGAGGGAGGAGCCGAAGAAGAGGGGTGGCTTGGAGGCACAGTTGAATGTCTTGAGACGTCTTGTTCTTTTGATTTACTGGCGTCACCTGTTGCTGTTGCTGGCTCAGCTTGTTTAACTGGCTTGCAACTGTCATCTGTCTTGTCTAACTCATCTGGTCTGCCTGGATTCATTACTTTACACGTTTTATCTAGTTTACCACTGTCAACTGTTTCACCACATCTTGCATTATCATCCTCTGTTCTTGGTCTGTCTGGGCTAAGTTTATCCCTCTTTTTCTCAGCCTTTCCTCTTTCAATCTTTAGGTCATCCCTCCACATATCATCAGTCCTGTGTCTTTCATCCTTTTCTTTACCATGCCTTGATTTTCCATCCTTCCCTTTCACCTTTTTCTTCTTTTTGCCTTCCTCCTTTCTGTTTTCACTCTTTGCTCTTTCCGCCTCCAATCTATCCCGCTTAGATTTTTTGTCTTTCCGTTTCTCTTTCTTTGCTTTCCTTTCTTTCTCTCTCTTTTTCTCTAGTGAGGGCTGTAGAGAGGGATCCTGATCTTGGGACTGGGCAGAGGAAGGAGCCACAGTAGGAGAAGACTGTGGTTTAGGGGTAACTGAGGGAGAGGAAGGCGAGTCTGGCCTATTCTTATTGGACAGGCTAAGTTCTCTGTGGGAGCTGGTGGAGACTGGAGGTCTTGTCGAGGAGTCCATGGAAGCAACAGCGGAGGAACTGCTGTGTTTTCCAACTTTGATTTTCGACGAGATGGAAGTGCCAAGCACGTCGGCAGAGCCTTTCCCATTCGATAATCCCTTCTGTTTAGTTGTCTGTACCAAACCATTATGTTTCTTGGAGGTCTTTCCTTCATTCCTGGTTTCTGATGCAGATGGGGCTTGGATGCATAGGCTGGAAGGAGTAGTTGAAGCTGTCTGGTCTGTTGTGGGAGAGCAGGGTTTGTGTCCTGCAGATACAGGCTGGCCATTGACACTAGGAAGCTTCTCTTTCTTCACTCTCTCAGATGAGCCATTTGAATCTGTCTTATCGGCCAGTTTGATAGGAACCTGGGGAATGCAAACAAGGAATCTCTGTCATAGACAACAATGGCTGTGACATCCAATAGTTTGCTGTTGATAACAGTGAAGGACAATAAGGGAAGAGACAATAAGTGAAATGCTTTTGTTTTTGTTCACCCATTAAAAGAGAGGGTGAGGACAAAATGACTCGATCAGGCAGAGAAAATAGGGCATACTGAGGAGAAGCAGAGAGTGAGGTGATGGAAACAGGAATGGGGTAGAAAGGGAAAAATACAAAGGCAGAGAAACAGAGAGGAAGGGAGTGGGACAGGGACAGAGGGGGAGTGAAAGATAAATGAGAGCAGGTAGAGAAAAAAGGGGATGTAAAAATAGAAGAGAGGGACAGATATAGAGAGCCAGGCAGAGACAGAAAGAGAGAGAGAAAGCTATGCTATTGGTAGCTATAAATTGCCACTAATACAGATGAGAAGGCTTGACATTTCGTACTTGTCCTGTAATTTTGGTATGCTGCAGCTTGAGTGGCGTTTGTGCAGCTAAAGCAATAAGCTTCCCCTTGGGTGATTGTCATAGGGACTGATGTACCAATGTCTGTAATAGCTCCAAGTGGTTGCCGTGCTGTTGTCCTATTTATAGGTCTGTTCATTTAAATGGGCTGCTTAGGTTTCAGCATTGAGACAATAGCTCATTTGACCTTATTACAACTGAGCACAAAGCTGAGCGATTTTTTAACTGCAAAAACCTGAACAGAGCTACAGCACATATGTGCCATTAATAATGTATGAATACCTTCAGTCACTGTAACCCTTAGGTTTGTTTTTCCAATTTAAGGTAACCTAAACTAATATAAGGTTTGATACTACAGCTGAAAAGATGGAATCTGTATGTGTCTGTGGCAAATTGCCCTTGTCCTTAACTTACCTGTTTGGCAGACTTGGTCCCTTGGCTGGTTATGGCAGGGACTGAGGCTGTGGTGGAGGCTGTAGTAAATGTTGATGATAACGACAGTGGCTGCGATGACGAAGATGATGATGATGATGATGATGATAGTGATGCAAGTGGTGGTGAAGCAGCAGATGCCGTTTGTTTGGATGTGGTCTGGACAGCATCCAAGCCTGAGTGTTGATCTCTGGTTGCCTCGTCTGGAGTAGAGCTGGTTTTGCTCCGCTGGCCCTCTCCATCCCCCCTCGGCAGTCCCGCCCTGCCTTGTCTCTGATAGGTCCTGATGGTGGGCTTGCAGACGTAGCTCTCCAAAATCTTGGGTGGTTTCTTGGTGCGCTTGGCCTGGAGTCCAATCCGGAGTCGTACATTCCCCTCAGGGCAGCTCGTCTCTTTGCCAGAGATCTGAAGCTGTTGCTGCCCTGCGCTTCCACAGCGCCCCTCGATGAGCAACTCCAGCACTGCCCCCTTGTCTCCTTCTCTCTTTTTCCCTGCTCCCCTTTTCTCCTCCTCTTTTTCCCCTACATCGCCATTCTCCCCCTCACCTCTCCTCTTTTTCTCTGCCACTTGGTCCCGTTCAGAGTCTTCAGGTGCAGAGGTGGGGTCCAGAGTGGAGTTTGTGGTTGGAGGGGTTCCCCCCTTCACTCTCTGGTCCATCAGAGAAGTCAGGGGGGAGAAGTAGGATGCTGTGGGGTTCCCAGTATAACACTTTTAAATGACCCCGGTGGAGTTGATAATGTCAAGGGCGAGGAGCAGTATGCCGGTGTAGGTCAGGAGATTTCCAAAAGAATATCCTGAAACAGTCCAAGAACAGCTGGCGTCCTTCATCCAGCGAAGTAAGGTCTCTCTCTTTGTCCTTTAGGCTTGAACTGAGATGGAGTAAGTTTGAGGCAGAGAGAGAGGGAAATAAAAGACAGACAGACAGAAAGATAGAGAGGCCAGTGATTAGTCATTTCAGTGAGCTCAGATGCCGAGTAGCAACAGTACAGGAATTGAGGGGGAAAGTCCCCTTCCTGCAGGCAGCTGTGGAGAGGTGCTAAAGTGTGTGTCCACAGAGATGATCTCATCATACAGAAAACCCAGGGGGCCAATCAACGCCACCGATTCCCAGAATGTCGGCACTAACTGGAAGAAAGACCTACTCACATTCTTCAAAAACAGCCTCAGCTACTTCTCTCTAACAATCTTAAAATAACGGCAGCTCTGGAAGACAGCAACACTCCCTAAACCTCTAAGTTTTTACGTTTTTATGTTCTAATCCTTACTTTGTCTCTTGTACCCAAATCAATATATCAATCAATCAGCTCCTGACTAATTCAAACACTTGATCCAGTCTCCTCCCCTCCTCTCCCCACCGTCTTTGCGCCTTCTGTTCTCAGCTACTCCCACAAGCACTTCTCCTCCCACCCTTCCCTCTGCTGTACTTTCTTTTCTCTCCGAAACTCCCCTTTTCATGTTTGGCAGAAAGCGTTTGCATGCATTCTCTATTAGTCCCATCCACTCTCTTTTCTCTTTCTCTCTCTGTAGACCACACAGTAAAATGGTCAACTCATACACAGTATCCATGTTAATCAGAACCATATTTCCTCCTCCACTTCGTTCTTTTCCTCCTCTCCAACTTAAATCCCTCCATTCACGGTCCGACCATTCCCCTCCTCCCCTTTCAGTAGTGGTAACACAAATCCGTAGGAAAGGGTAAAACTTATTTTTGGAAAGGAGTGCAAATTCCTCCTCCTCCCATTGCTTCCTCTAAGTCAAGTAAGCTTTTCATTGACCCCATTGTAAATTGACTTCTAATGTGACATTACAGCAAGTAACACACCCTAAAAAAACATTCTCCTCACCAAAAAAAAAGAAACTTTCACTCTCACTCACACCGTGTTCAGCCCAGTTTTTAACATATCGAAGGGAAGCCGCATCTTCTGTCATGCGTCCTTCATTATACTTTTGCTCTCATTAAGGGAGACACTCATCCATTTTCTAATAAAACACACCCTGCCAAGCATTCTTGCAGCTCTCTCCTGAGAGCCTCTTATGAAATAGCTCTTCTGTCTCTCAACGCACTGAACTGCCCCCTTAAACTTACAAGAGCATCTCAGATAATGTTTTCATTTAAGAGCTCAGTGGGCTATCTCTCCTGCCTCTTGGTCCCTCCACACCCAAACCCTTTCCTTGAATCATACTGAGCTCAAATCAACATCTGTTCCACTAACTGCTGTTACGTAACAGTTTTGGAAAGAATTTCCAAGGCCAAACCTCACAATAAAATAAAATGAGCATAGAGGTGGACAGTGGTCCTCTTAAATAACTGCAGCCACTTTTATTATGACCTCTACTCCAGAAGCCTGACCCGTATGAAGAAGAGCAGACTGAGGGGATAAGAGGAGGATACAGGCATGAGGAGAAGATTGAGTCATATGGGTTTCGATCTTGTTGTGCAAAGGGACTACAAGACGAGAATAAGAGTGGCAGGTTTTCAAACTTAAAAGGGCAAGCCCATTCAACATCAGTCGAAGCGCATACTAATAGCTTTTTATACTCTCCAGAGCTAAACCTCTCAAACATAACTCAAAATTATTCTAACATTAGACCAGAAGCTATTTCCAGTGACAGGATGATGGGTGGACTTGACACTGTAGTCAGTGTGGTTCCTCAGCCAGCGCTGAGGCGAGGATTAAATCATGATAATGGCCCCGCCATATTTCCAGCCATCATCACCATCCCATGACGGTGTTCATCATCAATAACTACAACACCATTATCATCTGCCTGACAACAGCACGGGCACAGCAGCCCCGGCTGGAAATCAAGGGGGTGCTGCTGTGATGGCATCCCAAAAAAAACCCTACTGAACCGGGCGGAAGGGGCTCGCACAGTCAGTGCTGCCGTGCCCCAACACATACACAGGGAAGTTTCTCACGTGAGTCTCCCTCCTCCTCCTCCTCCTCCTCCTCCTCACATACTTTCCCCTAGTTAGTGTATTAGAAGTGTGTCGCTCGTACATTGTGTACCCAGGTCGCAGCTGCGTAGGCTGACTGATGCTGCTACTGTAGATACAGTACGGGCAGTGGGGGGGTGTTACCGCACTGGAGCAACCTATCACTGGTCTACTGAGGACGTCAACAGGGGGGCTTCCTTCTCCACGATGACTTTGCGCACCTCTGAAAAAAAAGAAAAAAAAAAAAAAAGAAAAAAAAGAAAAAATCACTATCCGCCTGATGCTGTCGCACTTACAAATGACACACACACACACACACACACGCACACACATATGCACGTGTTGTTGTTGTCGTGTCGTCGTCACTCCTGTCTCCCCGCGATCAAATGCGAGCCACGCTCAGGCGCCCCTTAAAAAAAAAAAACGCACACATCTGCGCACCGAAACTCGACATGGAAGTGGGCTTTCTACGCAGCAGCATGCCCGCTAGTGGTGTTTGTGGTGTGGATTAGTCCCGGGCCACCTTTTTTTTCCTCTCTCTCTCTCTCTCTCTCTCTCTCTCTCTCTCTCTCCTGTCTGTCCTCTGCCAGCCCTTCTGCTGGTGTCAGCAACACTGAAATAAGAAATATCAACCACGCACGGAGACACACACACACACACACGCACACACGCACACGCACGCACGCACGCACACTCGGCAACAAGGGGTAAAATTAGCGCAAAGCGGATGCACAAAATACTCACTAACCTCCCGCGCCGTGAGCCCGCTGCTGATGACAGGCCTGCACACATTAATACGGACTGCCATGAAAATCTGTAATAAGGCTACGTAGGCTACTTACCCGAGAGCGCGTCCCAGAGCCAACTGCGTTTCGGCAGCGGGTTAAGGTGTTGCTGTCCTGCTCTCTCTCTCTCTCTCTCCCCCCCCTTCGCACCAGCGGCAAAATCCACAGCTTTTGGCGCATTAGATGCTGCTTTGATTACATAACTAAGGCCGGCGGAGGTTAAAACACCTCCTAAGACCGAGTTTCAGTCTCAGCGGAGCGCAGAGCCTACTGTGCAACAACATTGGCGCGGGTGTTTTCATAATCACACAGTCGACGGGTCTCCGCCGGCGCGTCTCCGCAGCTAGGTGGCGGACTGGTCACACCGGATCGTATTTTGCCCACTTCTCTCGGGGAAAGTTGCGTCTCTCCCGCCGGGAATAATCGCTCAGATTGTCTCTCTCGTTTGCATACAAGCTGTTAACGTGTCAGGGCGACGGGCTGAAGGCTGCAGCGGTGCGCGCGTGTGTGTGCGTGTGTGTGTGTGGTGTGCGCGTGTTTGCGTGTGGGTGTGTGTGCGTATGCGTGCGTGTGTGTGTGTGTGTGCGTGCGTGTGGGCTACAGGCTGACAGTGCAGAGGGGCTGTTGGATGTGCGGGAATGCAATTGCGTGGCCATTTTCATGTGTCCAGAGGAGGAGATAAAACAGTGAACGCAGCAACAGGATCTCATTGCGGTTCATGATCGGCGGTCGGGGAGGGCTACTTAGACGCTTAATAAAATGGCGACGACTTGGCTGAAGTAGGGCTGCTGGTAGGATTTGGGGAGCAGCCCAAAAGTTGTGTCGCGTAATGTAACAGGGGATTCAGTTTGCACTAGTGGGGGAGGAAAGAAAGGCAGGCTGGAATAAGCACTTATTAGAAAGTTAACATGTGAGATCACGCATCGGTTAAGATAGATAGATAGATAGATTACTTTATTCATCCCCGAAGGGAAATTAGGTAAACCGAGGCATATTGATCCTAAACTACAAGCAGTGTTTTCCCCCGCTCATGCAGTAGGAATAACACATTTACATAACATACAAAAAAAAAACATGTTCATAAATAAATGGTTAAGAAAAACATAAAAAAGCTGAGTAATAACTATAGTAACAATGAAGATGATATTAAGAATTATAATAATGTAGAAATTACATTATTATTGTTGTTATCTGTAGCATTTTTGTTGTTTCCAGGTCTATATGCAGGGCAGGATTCACCCAGTACGGGGGCCCAGGACAAAGTCCCCCTCAACACGTTGTGTTCTAACCTCATTACATTTACACCTGGTGTTAGTCCGTTTCTCCAGTGTCCACCTTGACATGATTGAGATCCGATCACTCAAATAACCAAACGTCACTTCCTGGTTTGTTCGGGTCCCCCCCCAAAAAAAAGAAAAGAAAAGAAAAAACAAAACTCACGTAGTTTCGCTCAGATCACAATCCCTCCTCAGTGCGTCTTGGTTGCATTTACACCTGTAGTACTTTCATGTGGTCAAGAATTGCAATCCAGTCACCCAAAATCCATTTTAATGCAAGTTGGAAAGAGGGTCAAGGATAAGCCTCTGGGCTTCAGAAACCAGTACTCCTCTAACAGCATAGGTGTACTGGTACCAGACCAAGGTTTTCTGTGTGTAAATCCGTCTGAGGTATGTTGATAAAGCACAAACTTTATTTAGGAATATGCACCATGGGAACACAGTATAAACTTAAATGACATAATGCCAAAAAAAATACCATAAAATCTTAAGAAAGAAAAGCTGATGAAAAGCTGAAAGCTTGGCTTTTTTATTAAACACCTGCATTGGACCCAAGTGCACAGACCCTTTCTTTCTCAAGCACAATAAACAATTAAGGTCATATTAGATAATAATGGACTATCTACGTTGATATTATACTTCAGTGGTGAATTTTCCTAAACCAATTTGCAATTAATCAAATTATACAAACAATTGACATACAGTGAGCCTGTTGGGGGCCTTGGGGTTCTGAGACACTGGGGTATACATTTTACCTCCAGCACATTATTTTAAAGCTATTTCCTATGGGCTATATTGTTTATGGTACAGGTAGGCCTTCATTTTTTCAGGACAGTTTTATTGTTTGATAAGTTTAAATATGAAAAAAGTATTAGTTACCATTTCTATAGACTGTGCATAATGCAAGTAGGTTAATAAAATTGAGAAAACACGAGAATGAGGAACAAAATGAGGCTATTGAAAATGTAAAATATAAAATATATAGAGCTAAGTGTTGTAAAGCAGCTCTGAGGCTATGTAAGTAGGCCTATAGATAATTATGCAGGTTAGTTTTTCATCATGGATACCTACTACACCTAAAAGGCGCTGGAAGGGTCTTCTGCATCTCGCTAGAGTCACTACAGAGCTATTGGTTAAGTGAGATTATAAAATTGAAAGTACTGTAATCGTTTAAAGACGAAAGTGGGTAAAGCCCCCCCCCAAGAATCCTGTCAAAAGAGTCATCTTGACTGCTTTAAAAGATCACTATCCTTCTCCAAACAGTCAACTATGTACGGAAGACCTCCACAGTGTGTTTACAGTAGTCTAACCGCATTCCTCATTACTGCAGGTGAAACCATGGATGTAGGTGACATGTGTCAAAGTCTCATAAACTCCATTTTCCTCAGTTGTTGTCGCCTGTCTCGAGTCCTGCCACCTCATTGGCTACAAGCAGTTGCGATGTCGTGACGTCACTTCCTGCTCTGCGCTGCATGATGGCGGTGTCCACGACAGGTCCGGACCTGGCACATTGACTTCGCCTGGAGCCGTGCAGTCTGCCCTCCCACTCAGCATTTAAGGACATTTTTCAGTACACGACCTCAGCCGAATTTGTCGTCACTTAATATTTGATGAGGTGAATCCCAGGTAAACGGCTTTGTGTGCTTCACTGGCTCCGCATCGCTCATTTTGCCTGTAGATTACGTGCCCGCTGCAGCTAGCTGTTAGCCGAGTGTTTACGCAAGGTTACAGGACGCTCGTGTGTATTTTACACACTGCGTGCTTCATTGGCGCTTGCGATTCCTGAAATTGAACTTAAATTGATTTCGCCTCCCGTGTTTCAGATCATGGCGCTCCACAGACTGTCCTTCAGACTACGGCAAACGGTAAGATCACTGCTAACTGAGGCGAAGTACTATCTGACAAGCTACAGACACATAACATGGACAGGATGTTAAGAATGATCGATTTTAGATATTTACAGTATGTGGTGATATAAGCTGCGACTTGGCAGTAGGTTCATATACATGCCTTCCAATAACCTACCAAAAAATACCTTTTACTGAGGTTTTTAAAATAACTATCCATGAGTAAGGTATCTTACATAGTTATTCTCAAGGTTTGGTTTACAGTATACATACAGTAAACTCACTTTTAGTTGTGGTTATTGTGAAACTGTCATTTCAATTTTTTAAAAATAAAATGCTTAGAAGGATTATTAAGTAAACCAATATTTAGGGCGCCAGAATCAGTTTCATTGGCCAAGTATGTGTACACATACAAGGAATGTGACTCTGGGTTTAAATTGCTCTCAGTGTACTTACACACAGTTCCAAAAACAAATTCTCAGGAAGATAGAAATATACATACAGTTAAAAATAAGGAGAACCAAGCTGGACAAAGGTTAAAAAAGGCATAGAACTATTATGCACATAGAGAGTAGGTGAAAAAATAGATGCATATATACATCAACATACAATGTCTAAATACAAGTCAAACTGTTTCTGTAAATTGTAAACAAGAGTACAGCAAGGGTGCAGACAGAGTACAAAGAGTGCTGGAATAAATATTGAATGATTCGTGTAATAAGTTACTTTATACAGATGAAGTATGTGTTTTTAAGCACATGTACAATCCAAAAAAGTACTGTATGTTACCCTAGAACATGGATCTATCTATGTGCTCATTTAAGATTCAGCATTTGTGCTTTGGTTGTGGACACTGGATGCTTTCATTCAGTCCCAGAGGAGGGCAGAAAGGGTCACCTGTGTGATTTGAGGTTGAAATGCATTTTATATTCTACTCTATTTATCATCATTTTTAGTTAAGGTCTTCCTGAAAATGCCCTTCAGATATCCAAGTCTGATCAAAACTACAGATGAATGTAGATTACAGTACATGTTTACATACAAGCAGTTTAGCTTAGTGTTGTATAATTAATTTGTTGTTTGTTTTGTTGTTTTTCCCTCAGTGTGTATTGTAAATACTGTCTTGTAAACCTTTTGGATATGACACTTCATTCTATTAAACTTTTGCAGTTAACACATGTAAGGTCCCTTCATACCAGTGGATGTGGGCAGCAGCAGGAGGCTGCGGCTGCGGCTGCAGAGTCAGATCCTGAGCCCTTCTCAGTTTTCAGAACACAGGAGAATGATCCGGTAAGCAAATCTGACTTTACCCGTGTCAATGTCGTTATCATGGTAACAGGTATGATGAACACTGTACAGCTGCCTCACTGTTTGTCCCTTTCCAGGCATGTCAGTCAGAGAAACATATCGGACAGTATTACAAACTGCCCTCCGCACACATCAGCACTCTGTTCCCTCACGGCCTCCCTTATCGCTATCAACAACAGGTATGTTCTAAAGTCTATGACTGCATGGACATTATTTTAAACTTACTGGCTCATAGATAATATTTGGCGACTTGGTTTATTTTTTTTTAACATAGTAAAATGTCTAACATGAAAACAAATTGTCATGTATGGTTTTAGGTGAAGACGTTTAATGAAGCCTGTATGATGGTGAGGCAGCCAGCTCTAGAGGTCATCTCTTACCTGAAGAAAACAGACAACAGCAAACCTGCTGTGCGATATTTATTCTGTATCCTTTTATAACACATGCTCACACTTGCACACACATAAACATGCTCTTTTTTCGTTGATGCTTCTGAATAAACCTGTTGTTAACCTTATCAAGTTGTTCAGATGGGTTGAAGGGCAGTGGGAAGACAATGTCTCTCTGTCACACAGTCCACTTCTGCTATACACAGGGATGGCTTGTGCTGCATATTCCTGATGGTGAGACCAACACAATCACACACTCCAAACGGCCGACTGCTAGCTACCACTGCAGAAGTACAAAAAGTATCAACAGTGACCCTCTTACATCTTCTCTGTGTTTTTTATAATACAGCTCACCTCTGGGTGAAGAACTGTATGGAGCTGCTGCCCTCATCCTATAACACCTCTCGCTTTGATCAGCCATTACAAGCCGCTGAATGGTTACGCAACTTCAGAATCACCAATGAGCACTTCCTTTCAAAGGTAATCACTTTTCACTGCCTTTGTGAACATCTGTCATCAGAGGAGATTGATACGGGCTGTAACTGACAATATTAACTCGATGACTGTTGGGCTTGTGGAGTGTTACAAAATTTGTCTCATTAGCAAGCATTTAGGCATTTATATACCTCAAATGAGCTTTGACTGTGTCTTCACAGCAGTTTTGGTCACATGCTGGTATACATAAAGCAATTAAACTGCTTGAAAACACCACCTGAATATACCCACATGTACCGCTGTAAAAGAAAGTGTCTGAAATACAGTGTCTTTGCATGGCACAGTAGCAATAGAACAAGATGATGGGGTTTTTATTTGAGTGAAATTTTGAACATTCATGTTTTAATGTAATGAGGATGGAGCATGTTAAGGACTCAGCCAGGCTCTGCTCTTTAGTCTGTAAAAAGGGAATATGATCTTCATCAAAATACTGTCTGTTTAATTGATAGACCATCTAGGAAGTTAACTCTATTCAGGACTCACGTGTTTACATTCTCCACAAAGCACTCAATCTTTATCATATTGAGACACATGCAATTCATGTAAATAGAAAGCTAACATTATACAGCTTCAAATATATGGGTTGAGATATTTAAAACATGAACATTTTTAGGAAAAACATTAGAAACCTAATGCATAAATTCAAATGAAGACTCAGCCCATGTACACATGGTTAATGAAACTGCATTGTTTTTTTCCCAGATAAAGACAAAGCAGCGCTATGTGTGGACAAAGAGAGAGTTCACTGAGGAGGGAAGTCTACTAGGAGAGCTGGTGGATCAGGTGAGTCTTCTCACAGTGCAAATGGGGAAGTTCTGATAACCCGCTCTCACCTCTTGGCCGCCCTCGTCTGGCTCTGAGTATTTATTTGGGTTCATTGGAAACGTGGTTTATCTCTCACTCCAAAACGTTTTCATCAGTTTGTTGTATTTTTTTTTTTTTAATATTTGTTAACCAATTCTTTCCCTCTGCCCCACCGTTATCCCCACAGGGGACATTACATTTTCATCTTGCCTGTGCTTAGTGGTGATCAATAGCCAATGAACTGAGCATGGTGATGGATCAGCACAATATTTTTGTACCGCACACGCTGACAAAGGTGGACAAAGCAGTAGATTTATGTTCAGCATGTGAATTTTTCACCTCTTCCAATCAGCCATCTTGCACTACTATTGTTCACCGCATAATTTGCTCTATAAGAAAGAAAACTTTGAGACTTGAGTGCTGCCTGTTAGTGCCTATTTTGTCTGACATGTCATACAAACTAATTTGTGGTGACTGCTGGTGTTGCTGTGAGTTGTGGACTGTAATTAGATCTGATATTAATAGCCAGCCTTCCGACAGCCAAAACTAAAGAAATGGTGCATGAAATTACTGTGTGCTCTGACACTTGACCATAACTCAGTTGCTTAGATTTTGACCTACAAAGTTAAGTGTTATTACTATTTAAAGGAATACTCCACTGATTTATCACTGTGCTCATATAACATTGTCAGACTGTTAAGAAAAAAAAAAGATAAAAATCGAAGCAGCAGAACCAGAAATACCAGCGTTTTTATTCCACGCATTCTTCTTCCTTGTCAAAACCTGGTGCCTAAATTACCCACAATGCAAGTAGACTGGCGCCAGTTCAGTCGGAGATTCAGGTGTGTTGTGGCAAATGTAGCCTCGAGCTGCTATATATTACAGAACTTAGTCAGATATGCAGCAGTACTCTCCAAGACCTACAAACAGACCTTGATGTGTGAAATCGTGGGAGTTCCCCTTCAATTGCCTTTCATTTCCCCCCATAAGACGTTGTCATCAGGCTTTTGTTGGTGTTTCCCCTGCCGCAGGGTATATCTCGTGTGAAGAGCAGCAGTGATGTGGTGGGGGCGGTGATGAAGGAACTGAGGCTGCAAAGCGGGCCGGAGTCAGACTTCCGCCTGGCCGTGGCTGTGGATGGTGTCAACGCCCTGTGGGGAAGGTCCACCATCAAGAAGGAGGATAAGAGTGCTGTGAGGAAACACATTCACAATCCTGTCATGCCCAATACTTGTCTTCATGCTTTTTCCACAGATAGGAAGTCTTATGTGTCTCTCTTCCTTGCTGTCCATCAGGTGGATCCAGAGGAGCTCACGTTGGTTTATAACCTGAGGAAGCTGATGAAGAACGACTGGGTGAGAAAAGGCAATGACCGCATGAAAATGAGAATATTATATTATATGTCAGATTTGTTCCTGTTAACATACACTCTCTTTGTCTCAGACTGGAGGCGCCATCATCACCACTGTGTCACAGACGGGGTCTCTCTACACTTCAAAATCTGCCTACTTGCCTCAAGAGCTGCTAGGAGAGGTCAGAGATCATTTTATTATACTTTATAATCTGTGTTTGCCCTTAAACTCTGACAGCAGATTAGTCTTTCTCTCTTTTTTCTTACTTTGGTCATTAGTTGAGAAATTGCAAACCTGACCTCAAGGCTGCATTACTCCAATCATCAGGACACAGCGGCAGAAGTTGTTTTTCAGAATTAAGTAAAGTGATGCACCAAAAAAATAGGGTTACACTTTGTGGCGAGACTGTGAACAACAAAACAGCCCATCCTTTGTTTTGTGCATATAAGATTTCCCTCTGTGCTAACTGGGCTGTTTAATATACAAAAGAAGTGTTACTGAGCAGAAACATAATCATCATTGAATCCTCAAATGTGACAGTACTGTCCCCATCCTGTCTACCGTGTTCATTGGAGTTTTACGCCTGAAGCTGTACCCGTTTGCATTGTTATACTGTGTGGTTGTGTTGTTGCGTTGGGTTGTAATATTATTTATTGTGGTCATATTTATCTGATGTCTGCATGTCATAAGATCAATTTCCTAATGGACCAATAAATCCATCATTGTCACCCACCTTTTCCATCTATGAATTTAAAGATAAAACACAAAGTAGGGTCATATAAAATTCTTGTTTCCCCAAATTAAATGTTTTTGATATTGTAATTGCATAATATTAATCACTTAGACTTCTGTTTTTGACCACATTGTGGAAAAAATGCATTGTATTTTTATATATACATTATATAAAAATATGCATGATTTCACCCCTCTCTGCATTAAAATGATATAAATATTAATATTTATATTTATTTGAATATTGTCACAGGCCCTGTGTTGCATTATATATGATGATCTGCATGTCTGTATTTATAAATGTCTTTTCAATGTGTTATTTATTTAATTTAAATATTTTCTTGTCTGAACGCATTATTTAAAAACATTTGATGTGTTGACTTCCTATCCTGCCTGTGTTTTGCTCATCAGAGTGGGTTTGACCGCATGGACCCGTTCATCCCGGTGTCAGTGCCCAACTATAGCGAGAAGGAGTTTGAGAGCTGTTACCTCTACTATATGGACCGCCACTGGCTGCAGCATCCACAGAGTAAGTGATGATACTGTGGATGCTTTTTATAAAAAATACATTCATGTGATGCTGTTTTAGTAACTTGTTTTTTTTCCCTTCATCAGGTCAAACGGAGGAAGGAAAGAAAGAAATCATCTTTTTGAGCAACAGAAATCCATCAGTGTTGGACAGAATTTGTGCCTTCCTGTGAAGCTGCATAAACATTTAAATCACACACACGCACACACACACACACACATAAATATCACACGTAAATATCAGTGTCCTAGAAATACATAAGCATACAAGCGTCCATGTCTGTAATTACGTGTCCCTCTGTAAATTATGATGCATGTGTTACTTTGATAATAAAATGTTGAAATAAGTAGTTTGTTTCATGAAAACAGGTTCAGTGATTATTGCAGAGCTCAAAAATTATGGAGCTCAAATCCACTGTAAAGAGATTTTTAATTCTTTAATTACATGAAGTTAACACTTACTAGTATTCAGACCTAATCTTTGGGGAAAGATTCACATTAATCAATGTGGGAATCTGAAAAGCATTCTTCATGAATGGAATACTATTATCTACCACTTTGTAAAATTTCATTGTGCAACTGAGATGGGAAACAGGATGCAGGATGATCATATAAAGAAATCTGATAACAATACTAAAATATATTCCAAATCCGTAGTTTCTAACACCGTCCAGTTGTTCCTGAAGCTCTGTAAAGGTATAAAAACATACTAAAACTCCCCTTGAATGAGGAATAAACTTGATAAACGTCAAACGTAAAACGTGATAAACGGGATAAGCGTTAAGGCCAAACACGTTCACTCCTTCACTCTGCACCTCAGTGTGTGAGACAGCGCCACCTGGCGGCGGCTCAGATCACTGTGTTGATCGATCACGTGACAGCTTACAACGTCACGTGACCGGCCCAAAGTCTCATTTGATCGCCAAAAACAAAGTGACTGCGCAACGCCGGCATGGCAGATTTGACACAGCGGAGGTGACGGTCGAGTGTGAGTCTTGAAGTCGGCCCGCAGGAGATGCCAGAGTCTCTGTCAGGATCCTCTACGGTGAGATACTCTCCTCTAAAGCGCTCTGTATGACATGACAGTAACGCGTGTGTGTGTGTGTGTGTGTGTGTGTGTGTGTGTCAGCCAAATGAAAAGAGCAGTCGGGTGGTTAACTTGTATTTTACTGTCCGAAGAGCCGCCTGACTCATATTTAAAAAGCCTTTTATCCAACTCTGTCGCCTCATTTGGATATTCTTTTATTTTCTAGATAAAATGGCGCTGTCCTGGCCGTCCTGTGTACTTCTGGGTCTTGTTTTCCTCACAGCAGAAGTGAGCCTCTCTGCAGGTAACACAGCAACACCACAGAACAGCTGCTGTATGGCTGCAGTCGTCCCAGTGCTTGTGTGTGAAGTTCATCACATGACTTAACACAGGAAGAAAAAAATAAAATAAATATCATGTTTTCTCTGACTTCCTCTCCTTCCAGGAAGCAGTGAGTGTGTTGCCAGACACTTTGGCTATGACTCGGTGGTGTGTGAGTGTAACTCGACCTACTGTGACAGTGTCGGCTCAGTCCCCTTGCCTCCTCCGGGCCAGTACTCGTCCTACCTGACCACCATGGCCGGCAGCAGACTGAAGGCCGCCCGGGGTCAGGTCCAGGTGAACAGCACCGGGGCGGGTGAGTGTCCAGGCTGTCGCTGGGATGTCTGTGTGATGTTGAAGCGGGTGCATCTCTTTCGCTCACGCGTCTCTTTCAGGCCTCCGGTTGACTGTGGTTCCCTACCAGAAGTACCAGAAGGTCAGGGGATTCGGTGGAGCCATGACAGACGCAGCGGCCATTAACATCCTGTCTCTTTCTGCTGGTGCCCAGGACCAGCTGCTGCGACAGTACTTTTCCCCTGAAGGTACACTAAGTAAAAGCCGGTAGCCGCTGTCAGAAGAAAAGGTTTGCTTTCTGGCAGGGTAACAGATCAGAAAGGGAATATCCAGGAATAACATGCTCATTTATTATTCTGATTTTAATGTAAAAACATCGCAGCCAGTGTTTCTCACATCAGGGTTATCCTGCTTCAAAAAAATGAAAAATCCATTTCACACGTTCTCAGATGTGTCTATATGTGCAGGTTAGTTTGTTCCACACATCAACACGATGGAGGATCAGCAGCAGCATTTAAATCTCCTACCAGCTGTTATCAGGGCTGGGATATATTATAAGGATATTATATTATAAATATATTAATAAGAATACTTTCCTAAATATATAGTTTGTAGATATCATCGATTCAATCTTGCTACACGTTGATAACCAAAATGAATAATGCTAAGAAAGGTGTAAACCCTTGAGTTTGAGTAATTGAATGTGGAAGTTTCCAACGTATATCATCAAAATATGAAAGTCGCAAAATGATAATAGTGAATTAATTTCACCTAGCCTTCATTGTTATTGCTGCTGTGTCTCTGGCAGGCATCGGCTACAGCGTGGTGCGTGTGCCCATGGCCAGCTGTGACTTCTCCACCCGTCTGTACACATATGCCGACACACCTGGAGACTACCGCCTGGACAATTTTACACTGGCCCCTGAGGACATCAACATGAAGGTCTCTCTCTCTTCTCCTACTCTCACACGTGCACATGTCCGTCGCTCCGTCCCTCTTATCTATCCTCCTCCTCCTCCTCCTCCTCCTCCCCTTCTTCCTCTCAGATCCCTCTCCTGCAGCGAGCTCAGGCCCTGTCTCCTCGCCCCCTGTCTCTGCTGGCAAGTGCCTGGAGTGCCCCCGCCTGGATGAAAACTAATGGTGCACTTATAGGAAAGGGATCCCTGAAGGGCCAGCCTGGGGGCAAGGAGCATAAAACCTGGGCTCAGTACTATATCAGGTGACAAGTCGGGCTTTACCTTAATGTGATGCCACATGTTGGTAATGTTTCATACGAGGGAAACTTATTCTGCTGGTGACTTTTTTTCTTCCTCTCAGGTTCCTTGAGGAATACGCTAAATATAACTTGACTTTCTGGGCATTGACCACAGGGAATGAGCCCTCTGCAGGACGGCTGACAAACTACAGGTCTCTCCTCACATTATATTACATAGAATTAACCATCACCATGGCTCCTAAATTTCACAACAGACTGAGAAGCATCTTGGTCTCGCTGCAGTTTCCAGGCGCTGGGCTTCACTCCTGAGGAGCAGAGGGACTGGGTAGCTCTGGACCTGGGCCCTGCCCTGCACGCTTCGTCACACCCACACACACACGTCCTCATACTGGATGACAACCGCCTGCTGCTGTCCCATTGGGCTAAAGTGGTGAGTCCAAGGACGAGGAGACAGTCGGAAAAGGTCATGGTAAACTTTGTTATACCCGAGGCTACACTGGCGTAGCAGACAAGAACCCAGGAATAAATCAGGATAAGAGAAGAAAATGGATTAATCTGTACACAAAAATCTTAACATGATGATTTAAGATATAATGTAAAATTCAATATAGTTCAAATCAACACAATAAAGATATAAGACATGATAAAAGTGTGTAGATGCTGAGGGAAAGCTAAAAAGGCAAAGCAGGAATAAAGGAATTTTTTACATCTTTGGGCTCCAAATTGTTCTCTGGAGGACCAAATTCAGTGCTTTTTAAGACTTTTCACTGCAGATACCCTGGAAAATTTTTTGCATGCATTTTATGTAGCGACTAAATTTTGACTCCACTCTTTTTTTTCCATGTGCCTCCAGATCCTTAGTGATGTTAATGCAGGAAGGTACATTCACGGTGTGGCAGTCCACTGGTACATGGACTGCGTTGTCCCAGCTGAGAAGAGCCTGGTAGTCACCCATCATCTCTATCCAGAGTATTACTTGTTTGGCACAGAGGCCTGCTCTGGCTGGAACTTATTCGACAGAGGGGTGAAGCTGGGTAGCTGGGACAGGGCTGAACAGTACGCACATGACATTATAGAGGTAAGATCATCTTAGTTGATACATCAGGCTTGTTCAGTCAGATCCACCGTAACAGATGTGAGATTTGGCGAGGCTGTGAGCTGTTCCTGAAAGGTGAATCACCTCCCTCGATGCTGCAGTGCAGGTTTACAAGTTGCACTCAAGCTGCACACACTCTTCAAAAACTGCCTGCAGGCTATCAAAGCAAGCTGGAACTGGTGTATTGTTTCTTCCTTCTTCACTCTCTCAAAGGAAATTGGACTCCCTCCATTCTATCCATTTTGCATGGGTTCATTCAGACTAGAGATATCTTGAGAATCAGGAGGGATTTGTTTTATGTAGATGTGTTGTCCTTGTGACATTCAAACAAAACACCAGGCGCCAGACCAATGGATCCTTTGAAACGAAACAACACGTCTTACTACAAAGTTACAAAGCACAGACTAGATACTAAACTGTGGTTGTTTTCTCCATGGCAGGACTTAAATCATTATGTGGTAGGTTGGACTGACTGGAACCTGGCGTTGGACCAGACTGGTGGGCCAAACTGGGTTAAAAACTTTGTAGACAGCCCTGTCATAGTGAATGCACAGCGTGATGTCTTCTACAAGCAGCCATCCTTCTATAGCATGGCCCACTTCAGGTAGCAAACTGGGTCTCACGTGATCTTTGTTCACACTGAATTACACTTTTCACCTGTTACATTATGACAAGGAGGCAGTCTAATGAATCCACACGAATCACCTTTTTACACAGTAAGTTTCTGTGGGAGGGGTCGCAGAGAGTGGGCGTGTCCGCCAGTCAGAAAACACCCCTGGAATACTCTGCCTTCATCAGATCAGATGGCTCGGTTGTGCTCATCTTACTCAACAGGTACATGAGATTTGGTTTTAGTTCGCAGCAAATGAGAGCAAATTCATTCCACTGAGGCGTGTGTTTGTGTTTTGTAGGTCATCGTCGGTGATCCAGTTTGAAGTCTGGGACCCCACTGTGGGCTACATCCCCGCCACTGCTCCGGCTCATTCATTGCTCACTCTAGCTTGGAACACACACTGACCGTCAATACAAGTTCACATATATTTGTTTCACCTGAACCACATCACAAGTATTTCCATGCACATATCAACATGCCACAAAAAAATCAGCCTTTTATGTTGAAATCTAAGCATCACTTTGTTGGTATCAAGCCACTCAACAAGCACATTTTTCAATTAACTACTGCAAGATTATTTTTAATCGGCCGTGCTTTTCTGCACAGCTTTAGTGATTTCACTGGTCACTTAAATTAACCTCATCAAACAGGAACAACCAAAACTCACTTGATTTTCAGTCAAAATCCTAAAATGCTCAATCTTTATCAGGAATGCTACCGGAAAGTAATGACTGTATCAGCTCACCAGAATGACCTGTGCTGAAGCGTAACTGCTGCCTTGATTTCAGCTAATAAAATGCTTGAAGTGTCCTTACCATGTCACATCTCTGGAGAAATTGTATAAATAATGTACAGCATTTGTAAATGCCTTCTGTTACTATTTAATCTTTAAATTTTAAATAAAGTTGTTTTTAAATATCCCATGTCAAGTCTAATGTTAAGTATCTTTAGGTGCATGGGGGGTATAAAATCACATCTTAATCGGGTTGTGAACAATGACAAACAGGTTTTTTTTGTCAATTTATTAATACATCATAGACATTTTTTTCATATATATAATATACAGCTTGATAACCGGGTATTTCACATTTGTGTCTCCATTCTCAATGTTTTTTTTTTTCCATTGCAAACCATAAATTGGACTAAAATTATTTACATAAAAAAAAGTGATAAAAATGTGAAACAAAAGAACAGAGGAATAAAATGACAGAGGGATGCCATCTGTTTATAATATATACACCTGGAGAAGTACGTATAAATCTAAAGCTTTAGATAATTGGCCAAGCTCCATAGGTTTTTAATTTCATTCCCTTACTGGTAACATTTAATTTTTTTCGGATGAAGATTCCCGAAAGGTGTAAGGAATCCCTTTGCTTTCATTCGATGTCACAGCTTCCATTTGTGGCCGTTTAACAGCAGCGACCCGGAGTTCAATCAACACCTTCCTGACACCATCGTAACCAATTGAAACAGGATACCCTTCATAAACATAATGTTTATCGCAGGGCTATAGGTGTTCATGTTGTTAATGCCAAGAGTGAAAGTAACCCATTCAGCATTCCCATATGCCGTACAGGGCTCAGTTGCACGATTTAGCTAATTTCCAGATGAGTAAAGAGGGCATGGTGTATGATATAAAGTCTGGCATTTCTCCACAATAGTGTATTGCAGCAGTGCATATTAAGAAAAGATGGAAAATGAGTTTGCTTGAGAGGTGGAAGGAGAGAAGACTTGATCATCATCAATCGAGGCTGGTTTGTTATTAGGCAAAAAAAAAAAAAAGAGATCTAGCAGACCTCAAGTGACTGTTAAGACGTCTGTACGTGTATCTGTATACATGGTTGAGGAGAAAGGCATTAAAATAGAAAATAAAAATACAAAAAAAATATCAGACTGAGATGATTATGACTGCAACAGAGATGAACAAAGGAAAGTGAGAAGCGTTTTGTCTTCTCGGTGTGTTGTTGGATGTAGGCGAGGAGAACCGAGGGATGAGACAGGTGGGTGTCTCAGAAGGACCATCTCTCCTGTGTGCGGGGGTCCATGGAGAGGGAGGGGGACTCTGATGGGGGCTGGCTGCTGCTGTCTTCTCCGTTCAAACTCTTCCTACACACTGGACATGTGTCATGCTGTGTGGCCACAGAACAGAATATAGATAACATTAGCTTTGGGCAGTGTTTCTCACAAGGGTTTTAACAAGTGGACTATTTTACATGATGCACAAAAACTGCGCCGGCTTTTTTTTGAAGGCCACGATCTTTCTATCTGGTCAGTCAAATATACCTCAGCAACATTCCCCACTGCTAATGTTAAATGGTTGAGTAGGGCAACTTCAGCATGGCTAAACTAATCCTGCATTCAGCATTAAATCAATGTATTGTTGATTTCACTTGATCTGAACACGATTACAGCTTTACTCCATTCCTTTAACGGTAATTCTAAGGGTAAGGCTGGCGATATTCTATATATTTTCTTATTGTCTGTTAAGAACACATTAATGAGCCACACTGTTGCACTGGACGACATGTTCCTTCATTACAATAAACTAGGTAAATGTTTATTTTGAGTCGACCCCACATAAATGTTTCTATGTGGATTACCAGGTAAGCCAAAGTATGTGTTCAAATTTCCTTTAGGTCTTAATACCCTCATGAGCGCTGTGAATATCTCATACACAGTTTCACATGTCATTAAGGATCTATCTCATGAGTTTATTCTACAAAGTTCTACCTTCTGTGTTGTGACTCACCATTTCCAGCCATGGTACTATACAGTCTGAATGAAAGAAGTGGTTACAGGGTAGCTGTCTGACTGGCTCTCCAACTGCGAAGTCCTCTTTGCACACCGGACATTCCATACAGCAGTCTACAGGAGCGAAGATTAAAAGTGATTTTTACCATCCACTCGCTGTACACACCCTTGTGGTTTCTAGTGAGTTCTTGTGTTAATTATAAGTCCCTTGGTAATAACTTGCTACATTTGTTGAGGGGTCATGCAATGGATCATTCGTACCAAAACTATGTTTGCATCATTAAGTTCCCAAACAGTCCTTAGCATGTTTTTTTTTTTTTTTTTAACTAATTACTAAAAACAATGAAACAAAAAGATACTGGCCTGACGCCAAAAGGCCTGAAAGAAAAAAGACGCATGGATCGTCATTTATCCAAATAATTCAGCTTTCAAAAGCCCTGCAAAAGCTGGGCTGCATAACTAACCACACAGTTACAGTTGGGTGGTAAAATAGGACAGCATACAGAGAATAGGAAGTCAAGAAGAACAGATCCACAAAAGGACTTGGAAGAAAAACAGGGGAGCTGCAAGACCAGTGAGCAAAAACACGTCATCTTAAAGTAATTCATGGAACAAATTGTTGATACTCTCAAGGTTAATGCCCATTTCATCCCAAACAGACAAGAGGCTTGGCAGGCAGCAACAGCATATAAACCCTTTTCATGTTGTTTCTAAGTGCTGCACAGACTTCTAAACAAATACGCATGTATTTACGTAATACCAGATGTGGTATTAGCACATTTTTATAGAGGAGATGTATACTTGTATTATCATCTTATATATAATTAATAATAGATTCACTTAAAACCGGTCCAACCCAAGGTGTGTACCTAGCTAATTGTATAAATACAGTTATTGCGTACAGAGTGACAGCTCAAGCCATGCCTAAGAGACGTTTTGCAATTTGTGCTGTACACAGCAAAAGAAACATGTAGAGATCGAGTGAGACGAAAAGGAAAACAAGGTATCACTGACCTGCTTGTTCCTGAGAGATATTGACAGTTGGGAGAGAAGAGATCTTCTCTTTCTCTGCTGGAGGAGGTCCTGTGTTCTCCAACTGACCTAGTAACTACGCACACACACACACACACACACACACACAACACACATCATGAAACTGCAGAAAAATTAAAAGATGACAAAAGTTTGAGTGAATTTCTATTAAGTTTGGTTTACCTGTGTTATCACGGCGTCCAACCCTCCCTGTCCCCAGGCGTAATCCCCTGGGTTAGAGTGCAGCATCCCCGTCCTGAGAGAGACACAGACACCACAAGTTGATAGGAAATAACACAACACTGTCACACTAGCACTGACACTGTGACGCTACTGTAATGTCGTCTTACCATGAGAGGGGAGGTGAGCCAGGGACTCCAGAGTTGGCAAAGAGGCCGGCAAGAAACTGTTGTACGATCCTGAGACACACAGAGAAAATATACAACAGTTAATGTCATCACCAAAAATAAGAACAGTTAGGATTGTAAGAGCATAATAAATAGCCCAGTCATTATTATAAGTGGGAGTATGCAAAGCAGAGAAGAGGGCCAAGAGGATGATAAGGGAGACAGAGGAGGTGGATGCTGAATTGATCAGTTACTCACCCCTCCACTGCAGGTGAGCGATCTGGTCTACTGCTGCCTCTGGAGCGGTATCTCCTCTGGCTGTGCAGGCGAGGGGGACGTCCTGGTCCCCAGTATTCCCCGGCTCCTAGTAGACCCCCCATAGGTCCCCCTAGACCTGCTGGGACTGACCCCCCAATTGGTCCCCCTCCCAACCCCCCCAGGTCACTGAGACCCCCCAAGCGCCCTCCAGGGAGCCGAGGTTCTGAGTCAGGTGTGTCACCGTCTGTTGTAAATGGCCGCTCCAGTAACAACAGGTGCCAGAGCTACAGGGATACAGGACAGGGGAGGAGACAGGAAAGGGTTTGGAGAAAGAGGGATTTTCAGACAGAAAGGGGAAAGCACGAAGCGCAGTGGCAAAAGAGGGGAAGCCAACATGCAGCAGCAAAAGGAAGGATGGGGCCAACAGAAATGTGAGTAGAGAAGAGAAAGAATAAAACAAAATTAATCCAAACACAAAAAATGATAGCAATCAATCCCTTCACCCACCCTATTCTCCCCCAAATCCCTCGTACCTCTGCAAACTGTGTGGCTGTGTCATCTATCCCGTTAGCGCCACCCTCTAGGAGACTGAGGGAAACAGCGCACAAGGGGACAAAAGACACATTATTAGCAACATCCACTGAACCCTAAACACAGGTTCAGGTTCAGTGCTAACCTGCGACAAAACTGCACGTTAAGCCTACAAGCTTCAACAGAGCAACATTTGGGTTCTTTTAAACAAGAGCGAGAAAACGTCTGACAGTCCATGTACCTGCTTTTGTTCCAGACCAACACTAAAAGGCCTGAAAAAAATTAGTAGATGCCTAGAATAACATGTCTCTTACCTGGAGTCTTCTGTTACTTCCTCTATGAAACCTGAATCACATCTTGGACAGATGTACTCCTGGAAAGAGCCACCACAAAGACTTGAGTCACACAGGAGTCACACATTATAAAACAGTCTACAACTCAAAAGATATTCACTTCACAATGTTAAAGAACTGAGAAAAGCAAGTAAAGTTATATTCAATATTTGCCATATTATGATATATTTATAACTCCCACACATAAAAAGGAATCATAGAAACGTTGGAAAGGCATTATGCTGACTAGTTTAGTCAACAAACCAACACTTTGTCTTTGCAGGGATATCAGTCAGACGGCCAGTGATTTATGAATGTAGCCCAGGAGGTAGAGCTGGTCTGCCAACCACACCTAAAGTGTGTTGTATTTTAGAAACCACTGTAACAGAATGAGGAAGACACTACTGCCAGTTTGCACAGCTGGGTCATATGTTGTCCCCTTAGTGTGTGAAAAGAAACAGCCGTGGATCATAGTTTTAACATTAATCACACTACTGAAGCCAGCGCTTCTCAACAATTCTCAACAGGACTGAAGTGGGGACATTTAATTTACAGACCGGGCTATGAGAGATTACACTGATATGCTTGTTTTATAACATATTAACATAATGAAAAATGTAGGTCAAACAATATCAGCTTTTTATATTATATAATACTCTCTTTTTGGAGCTCACTGGATGCTTTTGAAAACAGAATACAAATGAATACCATGCTCAAACTCACATTACAATTTAACTCTCTTTTAGCTTGGTTTGCAAAGATTTGGGGATCTAAAACCAGTGTTGTGGTCAGAATTAGTTGAAAAAATGCTGCAATGAGCAAAAACAGTTTAAGTGAGTTGTTAGCCATTTGATCATAGAAAAGTTATTATGTCTGTTGTATAAATGGCTACATGACTGAGAGATGGTCCTTTAGACATACTGTAGTAGTGTGGCATGATAAACCTGGGTGTTGCAGTCAGTTGGCTCAGTGAAGACATGCCACAGGACTGAGTGGGCTTGAGACAAGCAGGCCAGTTTAGAGTCCACGACAGGGCAGGCTGAAATTACCCTCAACCATACCATAAAAATAAGGATTCAGCTGACTGAAGATAATCTGGTTAATTCTCACAACAACTGCTAGCCACATAGAAAATGCAATGTGCACTCAGTTGCCAGTTTATTAGGTATATTTTACCCACCAAATTTATGTCATCAAGCTAGACTAACTATAAAACCCCTCAGTATTAAAGCAACAAGTAAAGCTTATTTTCATTTAAAGTGAATCTGCTAATCATTCTCTCGCTTAATGAATAAATCATAAGGTCACAATACTAATAAAATAGTCCAAATGCCCATCAATAATACACTAAAACCCAAAGATATTGAGTTTACTCAGACTTTAAAAACCAGCTAATCTCCACATTTGAGTTGCTGGAACTAGAAATGTATTGGTCCTTTTGCTTAATAATGATTTACAGAATTAATTTGTTATCAAGATTGTTTGTGATTCATTTTCTGTCAGTCGGCTAATAATCTCAACTCCAGGTAGTTTAAAGCAATCTAAGTCAATAGCACTAAAAAGACAGCTTCCAAAATGACCAATAAGTTGAATTAACACCTCTCTAAAACTGTTTCAACAAAACCATTACAACTCTCACAAACCTAGGATTTCCTACTGGGCTGTTATATTAGAGTGGATTAGTTTTAGCTTGGCGTACCTTATAAACTGGCAACTGAGAGTAAACAAGAAACCCTCAAAATTGTCTCGGATGTAGAAAATATATTGTTAATACATCTGGCAAGCTGTGAGTCATGTCAGCGTCTATCCATTGTATTATTCTTATTTTGACTTTAAAACTAAAACTGAAAACGAATTATCTATGCTCCCGAAAATTCCCCAACTTATCCTTTCAATTTGATCAGAAACCAAAACTGAAAACGAAGATAGCCTAATAACAAACAACTAATGTTAAAACTGTCCATACAGTTAAATGACATGGTAATAACACAGACCCTTTCTCAGCTGTTGGTGTTGTTTTGTGCAAAACACAATATCCCCGAGCTGTCAAAGCAAGGCGTCCGGCACGGTGCTGTGGCAAAACTGTCTCAAGCGTGCAAAACCCAACACGACCTCTACACATTCGCTTCTGATGTCTGATTTGGCCGAAGACATTTGCGAGCGTCACGAGTTTATTTAGTGAGTTAACAACAACAAACGCCGCTAACTGCTAACTGGCTAGCTGGTGTTTAGCTGAGGCGAACAGGGGAAACAAACGGAGAAATGTTGACCTGTCAGCCGCAGACGCTGCACAACAGTCTGACGGATGGAAGGAAGACAAAGCGAGAAAAGGATCTGCCTTACCGGGAGTTTGGGGTTCACTTCTCCCTTACAACAGTGACAGAAAAACCGATGCGGTGGAACAGCCGCAGCCTCCGCCATCTTGCCCAGACCAGCACAAACAGTGACGTCGGTCCTCCACAAACTGAAGACAGCTGTCCGCCTCCAGCCCGGCATGCACCGCGGCGCCGCTGGGCCAATCAGAGGCGGGCGGGCCGAGTCGAGGGCGGAAGTGTCGCCGTGTTGTGGACGAGGAGCCGAGCAAGCGGGAGGCAAGAGACAAGCCGCGTGTGTTTGGTCGTCGGTCTGTGGGATGCTCAAACGCGAGGATAGCCTCAGCACAGAAACGTGTCTGTTGGAAAGGTTCGTGAAAAGCAGCGAAGTGGCAGCATGATGTTCAGGTGTAAACATGGGGTGTTAGCTAGCCTACTGTGGAAAGTGTGCACCTGTTTGGTCAGCACGATTTACAGCTTTGTGACAGGAAAAATAAGCCTACTGGCTTTTTATTCTCTTAAAATTTCTTCTTGAACTGCAGAAACGCGTGCGAGTGTGTTTATGTTGTCACTATGACAAGCACTGACATTAACACTCAGCAGACGTTTCTGTACAGCATATTTCATCATTTTAGCAATCTAATAGCATCCACTAAATTAGAAAATATAAGTAAGTAATAGACATAATTGAACTCAGGAATGTTGGTAACTTTTGTCTTAGGTCAGATCAAGTTTCTGAGTGTCTTAACCGTGGTCGATGCTTTAAAGAAGCAGTCCAGGGATTTATCATTGCACGTCGATAAAGTTGGGGGAGTTTTGAGAGAAAAGAAGGATGCACATTAAAGCAGAAGATGCCAAGATCTTTTGGCTTTTAGTCAGTTCAGTTAGTATGGGTCAAGCTCCAAACATGCTGTGTGTTACTAGTACTGAAACGATATGTCTATTAATCGACTAGTCGACTGATATATAGATAATTAACTGCAATTGTATTGCTAATTGATTCATTGTCATCTTTCACGCACATGTGCAAAAACCTTTTCTGGTTCAAGCTTCTTAAATGTGAGGATTTGCTGCTTGTCTGTGTTATGTCATTGTAAACTGAATATTTTGAGGCTTCGGACTGTTGGTGGGACAAAACAAGACATGTGAAGACATCACCTTGGACTATTTTCTGACATTTTATAGACTCAGTAATTGTTGTTAAGCTTCATTTATTGATGACATCACATTGAGCTCAAGATCACTTTTGCAAGATTTATAGATAAAATAATTGTTAGATGAGTCAATAATGAAAATAGTCATTGGCAGCCATCATTGTTGCTGTGAAAAAGGCAGACAGAGATCCTTTTTCTGTCTTCTAAGGTTCTGGATGCTTTTTAGCTCAAGACAGCTTGACAGCCTGGCACAGATTATCCAAGTCCTTGAACTCTACTGGAAGGATGGATAGGTGTAAATAATGACATTCTTGTTATTATTTTGTTGAGTTGCTTCATTGTCTGGGTCCTGATATCGTGGATGCAGGCTCACTGTCACACGGCTTTCTGGGACACAGACTCATCATTAATATTATTATTAACACCTGTGTGAAAAAAGATAAGATACTCAAACCAAAAGATACTCCTTCATTTGGTGGTTAGCCACTGTCAAAAGAAAATGCAAACTGACAATGCAATAGCAAGATAATACATCAAGTGTTCTGTGTGACTGTTAATTTACCATTTTTATTTTTTGCAATATCCAGTAATGATTTAATTTCTTGCAAACATGACATTTTGTTTTTTGCATATATTTTCCTTCCATGATGACTGTAAATCCTTGTGTTCAGTGGCCTTTTAGTTGGCACGCTCTGAGGTCCTAAGTATACTTTTAATTAGTACTTAATTAGAATCAGACGTTCTGTAAAGGTCAACCAGTCAAGCTAAGTCTACAGTATACACTGTTTATTAAAAGCACATAGAATTATATTGGTTGTTGTGTTGATACAGGTTTTTAATTTAGGTCATTGAGAAACTTGTGGTGAGTCTAGATGTGAGACCTTTCTTTATCTGCGTCTTCCTGTGTGTTTATTTGTGCAGATGACTGCCCAGGAGGTGCGTCTGTGTGGTCTCCTGCTGCGGGAGCACTTTGGAGAAGTGGTGGAGAAAGTGGGAACACACCTGCTCAAAAGTGGAGCACAGAATTTAAGATCCATCATTAATGAGACTGGCATGTCACTGGACCTGGTACCACTGCTACACTTACTGTTTCTAGGCTGTTACTGTCTTTACTTCACACCATGGAAATATTAATATACATTATACACTGCTTACAATGCTTCTTGGTATTTTCAAGCAATGGCCAGCCTTTGCAGTGACATTGGTTGGGCAGTCAAGCCATTGTAGGCATAATAGTAATTGCGTTTACGTACATTGATTATTCCACATTTGTGGCAGTAGTGTAGCTGTAGTTTTTTGCACCATCCCCTTAAACGCAAAATCCAGTAACACTTTACATAACAGGTAGATTTCTGCTCCACAAACCTGATTACATGGCCATGTATAGCCTTAGCTGTGATTTTGAAATATTTTTTAACACTATGTTAGAAAGTAATGTTGCTGCAGGTTGTGTCATAAGTGACAAAGTGCAAAACAACAGAAACATAACAATCAGCTATTACACTGTTGTTGTATTTTGCTGAACAATAGTGCAAGGAAGGTAAATGTCAGATTCTTTAGGACAGGAAATCTGATTACTGACAACACTGCTGTTTACTTGGCTTATTTGACCTGTAAGAGTAGCACAGTACATGCTAATGCGCTATGTACAATCTACAAATACATTTTCTGCCTTAATTTGATTAATAATCTCTTTTCTGTGTGCAGTGACGGCAAAGCACCTCTTCGCTCCCTTTTTCTGTCTCATTGTAGGTTAAGAAGTCCCTGTGCGTGCTTGTGCAGCATGGGACCTGTGTGTTCAGGTCAGGCCGTAAAGGAACTGGGAGCCCCACAGAGTATCGGAGCAGCTGTGATCGTATTTTGAGAATTCTGCGATACCCGCGCTACATCTACACCGCCAAGACCCTGTACGGTGACACCGGAGAGCTAATCATAGAGGAGTTGCTACAGAGAGGTGACATGACCATGAGTAGCACGGTTAAGACAGTCGCCGACCGCCTCACGCAGAACATGGAAGGTCAGTATCTCAGTGTCTGTATCAAACAAAGACAGTAGAAAAGCTTCCATGTCTACCACAGTTTTGTGAAGGCATGTTTCGAAGCCAAGATTTGGGTTTATCCTTCCATGCCATCTTGGCAGTTACCTGAAAATCCACATTTGGCAAAGGGGAGGAAAGCCTTAGTGGAAACCGGGCAGGAGTAACCACCACGTAATACCTGTCAATGAAGCAAACGTGCTCCCAAATCTAGATGATCTCAGCAATTTTCTCTGTCTTTCCTATTGTTGTAGAGGGTCGCAGCATGGATTACAGTGAAGTGTCTTCTGCCTTCTCCAAACTGGTGGAGACCCATTTTCTCCAGCGCTGCCCTCCTCCGGCAGGAGTAGGACCAACAGACAGTGCTACTCCAGCTACCCCTGCAACCCCTGCCACCCCTGGTACTCCTGCTGCCCCTGTCAGCGCCGACCTACCCACACCAGAAAGCTTCCCTGACTGTTACAGGGTGCCTCACGTGACACTCATAGGGCGAGGCAAACGCCAACTCTCCAGTGAGGATGGAGAGGACCAAAGGAATGCAAAGAAAGCTAAAATGGATTCAGAGGTGGGTGTTTGGAACATGTTAATTACACTTTTAACACATTTGCTACACTTTAAAACTCAAATTACTTCTTCATTTACCCGTCCCTTAGATATAACGTATTGCTTATCTTTTGTGTGACCTTCAATCTGTCCATCTCTTATGCTCAGACACATGGTGATGAGGGGATTTACTGGCAGGTGAATTTTGAGAGGTTTCATCTCCACTTCAGAGACCAGGCCATCATCACTGCTGTAGCCAACAAACTGGACCAGGTCAGGTGTACATGGATGCTTAAAATGTATTATTTAAAGAATAGTCACTTTGGGAAGTACGCTTATTTGCTCTCTTTTGGAGAGTTAAAGGAGAAAATTGATACCACCCTCATGTTTGTCTGTTATATGAGGCTACAGCCAGCTAATCTTCTCATCCAACTGTTGGCAAGAAAGCGAATAAGCATATTCCCCAAAAAGTCGAACTATTCCTGTAAGGATTATTTTAAAAGTGTGGCTAGTTTCCCACTAACAAGTAGAATTTTAGTTGAGCAAGCAAGGTATAGTAATATTTCAACTAAAGCCAGGGACACATGCACAATTCAATGTTCTGTTTCAATTGGTTTGGAATGAAAAACAAAATAATTTTAATGAAATGTCAGTTTCAGTTTATCTAAGAGAGTAGAGAAAATGTCACAGTCAGTATACTATACTAGTTTCTATACTAAGAACAACCATTATTATTATTATTATTATTATTATTATTATGGTTGTTTATGATTATAATAATTGTCTCTCTAAATTCATCTTAATAACTCAGACTAGCAGTGAGATAGTGAGGACTATGCTGAGGATGAGTGAGGTGACGACCTCGCCCACAGCCACATGCACAAAGCCCCTCTCAGCCAACGAGATCTTCAGGTCCCTCCCAACCAGTTACAACATCCCCAGACCCATCTTAGACCAGTACCTCACGTTACTGGTTGATGACCCGGTATGACCTCTGCAAGGCACGTGACACATTCTCCAATATCAATATCTATCTACAAGATTTTTTTTTTTAGATCTGCTTTTCTCTTCCTAGATGGAGTTTGTGGGGAAGGCTGGTGAAAGTGGAGGAGGGATGTATGTTGTCAGTATCCTTTTCAAGCACAGTTCTGTGCCATTTTAATTCATGAAACACAAGGTATGGCAGCTTTTCTTAACTCATCTGTCAGATCTGCACAGAGCGCTGGCCAATCTGGCTCGGGCCACACTTGAGTCTGTAGTACAGGAGAGGTAAGTGAGTGTGTGTTTAGAATTGTGTACACATGCAATTGTCCAATCATCAGCAAGTTATAATTAAATTAATCACTTTAAATCTGTTATCAGATTCGGCTCCCGATCAGCACGCATCTTCCGTCTGTTGCTAAGGAAACGTCATCTGGAGCAGAAGCAGGTGGAGGATTTTGCCATGATTCCAGCCAAAGAGGCTAAAGACATGCTCTACACGCTGCTTTCACAGAACCTGGTTCAGCTACAGGTGTGTGCTTGATTGATGTGAAGTGTGTGTTCTTACTAAGATATTACATCGGAACTTTTAAACCCTAATCTGGTTCAACAGGCAAATATGAGAAAGGATGATAGATTGGGAATTGTATCCAAAGCATATTATAGCTTTTGGGTTGATGAATGCTTCTTCTCTTCATTCCCACAAACCCAACATGGAAAAGCTTCCAAAACAGTCCTCCATCTTAACTGTTGCCAGAAACCATTTGAAACTTTGACAGAAATAAGAGGACATACTGATAACTGTGATGGATTAAAATATACAAAGCAAGTTCCAAGTCTCTTTGAGCCATTTTTCTTAGTTTATTATCATGAGTGACTGCCTGGAAGGTAGGAGTAATCCTAAAAAATCTGATCCAAAAACCTACTTTGTAAATGATTTGGCACACTAGTACAAGTGAATGACATATTTTTAAAACTAGACGTGTAAAGCACCATAGCCCAATCTTTTATTCTGTCTTTGTGTGGAAAATGATGCAGGAAGAATATAAGAAAAGTGGCCGTTTGCCAATTTCAATGACAAAATAACAATTCAATGGACACACTTAGATGAGTAGTCAAATTTGGGAGAGCAGCTCTAGTTCTTTTTCTTTAATCTACCTACTCATTGTCTCTGAACAGTCATGATATTTTTTTTATCTTTCAGGAAATCCCAAAGACTCCTGACTATGCTCCCTCTCGTACCTTCTATCTTTACACTGTCAACCAACTCCCAACTGCAAGAATGCTGCTTCAGAACTGCTACAAGGTAAAACAATGAACATGCTGTAACCTTCAGAGCTCTGGATAGAAAACCTCTATCAATGGCATGTGTTCTTGCTTTATGTAATGTCTTGCCTCTGGACATTTTTCTCTCGGCAGACAGTAGCCAACCTCATAGAGCGACGCCTGTTTGAGACCAAAGAGAGCAAGTGAGTTCATCATAACTGTATGTCCCCATGTTTTCTATGTCCCTCTGCCCCATGTAAGCCAGATAATTTCACATGACCAACCTTAAAAGTTGGTCTGGCTCACACACTCTGTCGCAGATCAATGGCTGATTGGTTTTCTGCTTGACTGACAGGCGTCTGCTAGAGAAATCCCAGCGAATTGAGGCCATTCTGGCGTCTCTGCAGGCTAGCGGGGCTGAGCCAGAACAGCTGACAGAGGTTGAGGAGATGATCACTGCCCCTGAAAAGCAACAGCTGGAGGGCTTACGGCTTCATATCAACAAGTAGGACCGCAAAACAAAACTACATTTCCCTTTTCTGCAGGTGACATCATTGAATCACCTCCTTGGTCTCTTGGTGTTGCTATTCTCTCTCACACTACTAATTTATTTTCCCCTCCAGGTTAGATTCAGCAGAAAACCAAGTAGATGAAACCATCTTTCTACTAGAGTCCTACGTCAGCTCCACTGCCACATCCAGCTGAGAGCAGGTGTCCAAGCATTACAACCCACACATAGTAGTTTAGCCGTTAATTCTTGTGTATGGATGCTGTCAAGTATGGCTGTTTTATAGTTTACATGACTGGACTATTTCAGTTTGGAGTGATATAAAATCTGAATAGATAATTTTGCTTGTTTTTATTGCATGCATCAGCAAATGAATAAACTGTGCACAATAATACTTATTTTCAATAGTTTTAATTTTGTTAAAGAACAAACACAAAACTGTAAGACAAACAGGACAAAGTGATCGTTTGAAATGTGAAACCATGAAGATGTCTGTATATTAAATAGAAGAATTGTGGTTTAATACACTTTGGTTTTTTCCTTAAAATTAGAAAAAGATTATTTACATAAGTGCTCCCGACCCTGGAAATAGTGGGTAGTGCATTTCTGGTGGACTGTCATGATGCTCTCTTTGGTCCTAGAGGTCCCTGTTGCGTCTCTATATTGAGTCCAGTCCCAGGACTATCTCTGTGCCTGCTAAGAGGTGAACTCAGCTCTCGTGGTAGTCGTCATGGCAAATGACTGTTGTCATGGCAGCAAAAGTTGGGTTCAGTCCTCATGGTTCTCATCCTCTCCTCTCTGTTTGCGTGTGAAGAATCCGAGCTGAGGAGAATTGAGATATATAGATTGATATTCTGTCCGCAACACATTCATTTTCCCGAAGAAATGTGAAAGAAAGTGTAACATGAAAATACCTTCCATAGTATGAAAATGATAAGGGCCAGTAGCAGCAAACCTCCAATGATGCTACCAATCAGAATCCACAGTGAGATGGGAATAGCTCGGCCCTTTAGCACCTCTAGTACAGTCTGCAGAAAAATAGATGAAGGGAGAGATTAGAGAAAGAAAAGGCGATTCCCATTCTGCTACTCAAAAATCCCACTACAGTCTTCTTACCTCCCTCCAGACTGTTCCTGTGCCCAGAGTAACAAGGTTAGTCTCTTGAGCAACGAGGCGATAGGCTCCTATTATCCTCACTGACTTATATTTGGCCTGCAAAAACAGATATAAAGGTGATGACCAATGTTTGTGTCATAGAACAGAAAAATTGGGATCTGCGTGCTGTTGTGTAACTCACTTTTCTGAAAAAATCATCGTGAACCCTGCGACTGACACGAATATCGGCGGTCTCGCCTCTTAGAAGCTGCTGGACTTCACACACGACCTCAGTGCACCACGACCTACTACAGTTCTAAAGATACAACCAAACAGCATGTCAACATGTATACTGATGCTGCACAGTGTGCTGTGTTACCAGGGGGCTCACCAGTATGTCATTCTGCATCATGTCTTCAGGATGAAGGGAGCGTACATCTCTCTGTCTGGCCTTCAGCTGGGCTAGATCACTCAGCACACTGCAGTTCACCGCTGTGGCCTACGGGGTAATTTAAACATGTCAGATATGATCTAAAAGACAGATAAAAACACTCACACAGCAGCGTTACTCACGTTGGGTGAAAAGACATCAGTGACAGTCATAAAGACTCGGTCTCCTGCAGCCACGGAGGGCAGATGCAGCCTTAGCTCCAGATTACTCACAGAGTAACAGCCAAGGTTCTGCAGCTACAAACACAAACAAAAAATTCTCTAATTTAGCCTTGTCTTGTTTTTTATGTATTTAATGGAAGCTTTACAGTAACTTAAAGCCATGGGTTGCATTAAAGTTTATAAAATGAGCATGTGAGCCATAGCTTTGCCTTGATATTTGTGTAGAACTCCGGTCCAATTGCCTCTGACACTGTCCGAGTGGGGTGGACCTCATATCGGTTCAAATTAGAGTCACTGCACAGGAAAACAGGAAACGAACCCATAAATACGAAAACATTTTAAGTAGCTAAAAAAATATCTGATTGTTAAATAATAATCACAATATGCTGCACACACATACCTGCTGGCAAACAAGTCTGGTTCATACTGAACAAAACTCTGCAGCTGAACAGTGTTGTCCTCCAAAGTATCCTGTCTCTCCACACTGTCGCTGTAAACAAACCAAAGGGTTACATAAACTTTTCATGGAGGATGGTACACTTTTATTTATGGAAAAAATTTTAAAACATTTTTGTTTATTGAAGTTTTCAGTATTTGTGAACTGTGTGCATGGAGTAAGCAGAACATGTCGCTTTAGTGAGCTACCTGGCAGCATTCAGCTTCATTTGCACTCGACTGTGCAGAGATGTGCAGCTGAACTCAAACTCCAACATGAAGTTAACCTGCAAACAAAAGAGAGAACAGCCTGCTGGAGTGACACATTTCACCTGGAGGAAGTAAAGTATGAGTGGGCTGAGTCGAGAGAATGATGGAGCCATTTCCTCGGCATGGACGTACTTTTGACTGGGAGCGGAATACCGGATAGCTGACATTACACGAGTGGCTATTGGCACCAAGTGCTGTACACTCAATCTTAAAGTGGGCATCCTCCTACGTCAAAAGAAAAGTGAGAAACGTTAGATTGTCTGTTTAGATCTGTGTAAATGTGTATGGTGAGCTACACGTGGTGTTGCATGTGTTAGCAGTATATGTGTGTGGTTTACCCTAATGCTGAGGCTGGAGAAGTGCAGGTTGCGCGAATAGTGCAGCGTCAGACTGGTGTTGTAGGCGTTTTCCAGTCTGTTCTGAAGCTGCACCTCCACCGCCAGACGCCTACGAGGGCTGCGAATCACATAAGGCTTCTGTCTGTAGAGAAAACACAATAAAAACTCACTGAGTCAACTGAGTAGATATCTGAGCTTGTCGAACTTGTGTAGAAAGAAAAGAGAATAGGAAAATACTTCAGATCCGTACCTTGTCCCAGAGATGTCCATGTGAGCCTGCAGCACCAGGTCTGTTGTACACACATCATCCTCACCGCAGTCTTTAAAGAACTGGATCTAGAGACGAACAAGTGGAGAGGACAGCTTGTTTGATGGAGAAAAGAGGGAGGGAATGTGATGCAGTAAGAAAGCTAATAATGATAACAGTCAATGTTGTGCCACTCACAGATTTCTTGACAGTTGTTGGCCAGCCTTCATCCAGCACTGGACCACTCTCTGTATTGTTGATCTTAAACCGCAGCGAGAAGCTTATTGGACGGATATAATCTGCTGTGTCCTACATCAAAGACAGAAACAAATGTTAGTGATGAAGTCACCTAGTTTGTCTTGCTGCTTGTGTATGAGTGATGTTTTAATGTCAAATTTGTGTGTGCCAACACTCACATAGACATGGAAGGGCAGTTTGTAGCAGAGAGTTTGTCCTGTGTGTGCTCGGACTGGCAGCTGGGTCTGTCGGTGGGAGCTGTCGTCAAACAGCGCCCGCGCAGACAACTTCCTGTCATCCAACATGGCGGACACCCACAGATCTGAGGAGAGAGCAGGTAATTGGGACAGATGGTGAGTGTTGGAAAATCCCCATACTAATCATTTGTGTGCCCGGTCCATTCACAACACTCACATAAAGATTAGAGAGTGAAAGCCTGTGAATTTGGGGTTTATGGAAAAATAAAGTGTGATACCAAAGCTGTTGCTGTGTGATCCAGGGGAGCGGGAGACGGTTGTGAAGCAGGCAGTGGCATTGAGACAGGCTGATTCTCTGCCTCCCCTCTGGCAGGTCTTCTGAATGACATTGATGGAGTGCGGCTGGAAGGACAGACTCACATTGATCTGGACTATGCTTCGAGAGCTGGGGACAGGAGTGGATGATAAAAAGGATTAAATTCTTAGCCATGTGACACCACAAACATGAAGAAGCCAGTAATGATTTGAATCGTAGGAAATTGTTTTTTTTTGTATGATTTTTTTTTTTTTTTAAATCTGGAAACTGGCAGGCTATAGGCGATGCATATAATGTGTAGTCTTGCTTCATTATCTCTCAGTGCTTGCAGATATAAAATAAAATCTGTTCTGGCAATGCCCTTCCTTCCCCTCCCCACTCTGCCTCTACCCACCTGAGCAGTACGGCACTGCCCTGTGCTCCCACTGCCAAATCTATTAGATCATCTCCATCCAAGTCCAACCGAACACTTATACTGCGGCCAAAATACTGCAGGGAGGGGGAAATCGATGACCCCGAAATACGCTGAGAGGAACAAAAACAGAAATCAGTTTGATTGAATTCTGAAATACACCAGCAAAAACGTAGTTGTAGGAAAATGACAAGTACCTGTTTATAATTGTGGATGATGTAAATACCGTATCCATGGTAAACATAGATTGCCCCGCTGTGGTCATCCTCCAGCGGGGCTCCCACCAGCAGGTCAGTGAAACCGTCGTGGTTGAGGTCTGGAGCGGCTGCCAGTGCATAACCAAACCTGGCATCCTGGGACTTTTCCTCCGACTTCAGAGTACCATTAGATACAAACACCTCCTCCTGGGAGAACAGAAAGGAGGAAAGGAAGATGGAAGAGATGGAGGTGGCAGGATACATTGCAGGGGATAGAAAAATGTATATAGAGAAAATTGTTAGAAACCTAACAAGAATTTGATATATTGTTGATTCTCATAATGATTGAATAATAATCCATCAGAATGATCAGTGCCACTGCTGTCTTACCCCACTGAGGGTGTAGATGTAGACTTTACCAGCCTCCTTGTTTCCTGAGCCAAGGTACATTGGAGCTGCAACCAGAAGGACATCAGTGATGCCATCCTGGTCGATATCCAGCCCACACACCTCGCTGCCATAGTAAGATCCAATCTACGGACAGAAACGTGCTCTTTCAGTTTACTGCCACTAGGTGGAGTTCTTGCTTTAATCTCTGATAAAAAGAGATCCCTGCTGTTTCCTGCTACAATAAACAAACAAATAGAAGGGACTGAGCGAGAGGTGGGACTCGTGAGCGCTAAAGAGAGCTTTACCTGTTCTCCATTGAGGGCCTGTACAATATTGACATCGCCCTCGTTACTGAGTTCAAACAGGATGACTTTGCCTTTGTGTTTGAATCGAGGGGCCCCAGCTACATACAGCCTCCTCCAGTCACCCACTATCACAGATGACACTGTGTAACCTGGAAACACATAAATACACATTATCCAACACTGCAACCTAATTTATTGCCTTCAATAAAGAGTCACACTGGTGTTTTTACGTGCTGCTGGAAAGCTCTTACGTGTGTGATTTAGCTGCAGAACAGGAGTTTATTCATAAGTTGGGTTTAAGTAAATTGAGCAGGAAAGATAAACAATAATCAGAATTTTGTAGTTTGTTACATTGAATGAGGTTTCTGTTCAGTAGCTAGCCAATGCTGGAATATTAACTGGGCAAAGTGGGGCGCTTTCCTGTATATATATCCCATAATATCTTTGGGTTTTGGACTGTTGACCAGTGAAAACAAGCAACTTGGGATTTGCAAGGTTGTAACAAAATATTTTTACTATTTTCATTTTATAGACAAAACAATAATCTGCATATTAATTGTTAGTGTATCTAATCATTAGTTTCAGTCCCAATCATAGTATAACCTAACTTGTAGATGGAGGGTGATTTGGCGCCCACAACTCATTGTTGGGCCTCAGCCCACTTGTGGGTGAATTTCGCCTCGCAACCAGCTGTAGTGATAGTAATGCGAATACAACATGCAAAAACCACGAGTATGATCCTTTTAGCATCATGTTCAGTGGTGTTATAGGTGGGTACCTAAATAAGCAGCATGATTTTTGAGCTCCAGTGGAAACTCGCTTTCAAAAGCCTCTCTGGGCGGCATGATGCGTCCGTTGGTCCCTTCCTTCAACACTCCACCGTCCCAGTCATAGGCGCCCACCATCCCAAACAGAATGCCATCCTGGAGAATGGAGAGGGACATGGATGAGACACACAGGTAAGACACGCGCACTTCACACAAACACGAACAGTTACCAGACTTACGTCCAGTGTGTGTGTGGAGAAGCCGATCTGAGACATCTCCATGTGGAACGAGCTCTCATTGTAGCCCAGTGTGCCTACAAGTGGACAGAGGCAGCAAGTCATTATTCTCCGTCGTCATGCTGCTTCACACATCTCCCTCCCTTCCTTCCTCTCCCTCTGAGGATCTGATCTAGATGGCATCATCAGCACTCACTTACCATGAAGACCACAGGTGGCAGACATGCCTCACCCTTTCCTTTCCTCCTGTCTCTTCCTCTCTGATTTCCCTAAACGTTGAAGGGTGGCATCGCTTTTCATCAGCCTTCCTCATCATCATGTTCCTGCAACTATTGTGTTAGCTGTACACTCCCTCTACCTTCCTTTCCTTTTCTTGCTTCCCCTGCAAGACTGTTTATTTTCTCACATATATCCAAATCGTCATTCTTCACTTTCTTCCACTCTCTTAAATATTCTTTCTCCACTTCTGTCCCATATTCTTATATTTTATTCTTCCTCGACTCTTCTTTCCGTTTTTGTATCCTAATGTTTGTTTCCTTTATATTGGCTGAGTATTTTATCTAATTGGTTGTCAAAATATGTTGATTTATGTTGGATCCAACAATGCTGGATTAATCAAATCATAAAAATTGTAAAATACTTTGTAAGAAGGAGGCTAAATAAAGAATTTCAATATAGTGTTGTACATCTTAAACCTTAAAAAAGGACATCATATGATCCTGTCATGTGATCTGGAAATAAATAAATAAAATGAATAATAAATTGATTTGGGCATCCAGCGTAGGAACATATGCCAATCAAATAAACATAAATAAAAATAACCTAATAAATTAGGTATTGTCACTACATATTTTGTATATTATCATATATAAATCAAATATTTGATAGTGATGAAGTGCTAATAGCAGACAAAGATAGGTCACATTATATGACAAACTAAAGCTGTTAATTAAAGTTGTTTCTTAACACATGATTTTTCTTGTTGAAATCAATAAATCTGTGTTTAATGCAGTGAATGTGTGGTTGAAGTTAATCTTACTATAGTCAGTATTTGGATTTTGTCATTTCACAGAATTAATACTATTATAAAGACTTATATATACATACAGTATACAGTAAATATTTTATGTATGCTTTTTATGCATCATGCGACACAATTATATAAAAAAATATCTATATTTCTTTAAATGAACCCTACTGATAAATCAATAAATCCTTGGTGCTAATCATGAGTAACTCAAAGAATTATAACAGTGCTGCTTTCCTTCTTCCTTTTTTAAACAGACAATCTTTCATTCATCCACAAACCTTCCAGGGTGAAGATGCGATCTCCCAGGGCATCCACAATGTCGTTGAGCGCAGCTTCATCGGTCACATTGAAAAAGTATTTGTCGTCAGGGTCGCTGGCGATATACTTGATCTCAGTAATGAATGTCTCAGGGTCCTGCTGACGGCGGATGTAATGACCCAGAACCTGGAGCCCAGCATGAGAGAAAGATAGAGGGAAAAAGAGAAAATACAGTAAATGAATAAGCAGATAACACAAGCTCTATAAAACATTGAGGGATTAAGCTTGAAGCAGACAAAGGGGATGAAAAACAGAGAGCACAAACAGAGAGCATGTATGAGAGCAATTACTTCTCCATGTTTCTGAAGGACAGTGAATATAGAAAAAGATAAAACAGGGTTCTCTTCCTGCAGTGTTTAGCTGAATCAGGTGCTTCTCAGTTCGAGGACAGCAAACCTCCAAGAGAGAAAAAGGGGACTGGAGCACACTGATTGATAATCAAACAGACTAACTTTTCAACACTACTGTGTCTTCATCAGAATGAGGAGAAATATCATAGAAGTGAGGGACGAGAAGAGGGGGCCAGCGCCTGGCAGTGCAGGATTTAACTTTGAATACAATGAAAATAAATACACTTTCATAGCCTTTGTAATTTACTAGCAATTAAATACCTAAAGGCAACAAATTGACTGGAAAACATAAGAACGGAGGAAATGGCAGCCACCAGAGATTTGTAAATGAGGAGCGCAGGCCTAGCTGTGAGGTGAAGAGATGACTGATGCAGAAGATATACTGTAGCAGCAGTGGCCTATGGCTTAACGCCTGAAGTACAAATGAGAAAAATTCCAGAATAGAAACCAAACCCAAAAATCTCCCTCTGTGCCTCCAGCTGCCAAGCACACTAAGGAAATCCTCTGTTTTCAAAGGGTAGGGGATGGAGAGGAGTGTAGTGTGTAACGTGAAGAGGTACCTACATATTAACATGTACATTAAGATCTTATAGAAGCTGAGAAATTCCACTCAGGCTGCCAACTGCTGCTGGCTTTTACATAGTCATGAACAGAGAAAGAGGAGAATAAAGAAGAAGACAGAAAAGGGAAAGTATTTTTAAAATGTAAAGCACATTTCCAGATTTAAGGGATTTGGAAACATAAAGGTGTCTGAAAATAGGAATATATACATGCATGGCTCTGCATAAACTGCTCCCCCACAAACACACACTTCCAGCCCCTGATCTGCACTGATGTATAAAACACAGTCTGTAATGTCTGTGCTCTTGTTTGGAAAGCTCTGCCCTCCCCTGTGAGCCGTTTTCACTGCACACACACATCACAGGCAGGAGCACAGAGAACAACATCAAAACATGGCTGCTGTTACAAGTAGCACTTACCTGTCATCACTTTGACGTTTTGGGAAAACACTCGACCACAAAACCTACCTCATTCTCTCTTGTTTTCTTCATCCAATTTTGTGTTTCTTTTTGCATTGAAGGCTGCGTATACAATTTCTGCTCTACTCGTACCTTGACTCTCTGTCTCTGGCTGTCGGTTTCCTTCTCTCAAATTAAACTTCTGTTGACCGAGCATTATGTTGCGCACATGTCAGATGTAGCCCATGGTGATGTGACCATAACAACACGTTTTAACGCAATTTATGGTTTGCAGACCTTTATCCCCTCCCTTTTTCTACTGGGATGTCAAGGATTTAGGCCTTAGTAACATACCTTTTTGTCAGCATTTTAAAGGGTCAGTTAACCCAAAAAACAAAATTGCCATTCAATTCTGTACAGACATTTATGTTCCCCAGATGATGAATCCTAATAACTCTGGTGATCCTCCGACTTTTCCTCTAGTGCCACCACAAGGTTGACCTTTCTGGTTTTCAGTGAAATGTCTTAATAACTATTGGATGGATTGCGGTGAAAGTTGGCACACAGATTCATGTCCCCCACGGGATGAATTGTAATCCCTTTGAGGATAGCGTCACCATTAGGTCAAAAATTCAGTTTGTCCAGTTCTTTGGTTTATAGCCAAACTAATGGCATTCCCATCAGCCTCAGCTGTACTTTGTGTTAAGTGCTAATGAACAAGCGTTAACATGCCAATACACTAAACTATGATTCTGAATATAGCAAACATTATACCTGCTTAACATCAGCATGTTAGCATGCTGACATTTGCATTTGGCTTGCAGCTAAATTGTTTTGTCCATTTCTTTGGGCACTGCAAACACAATTTCTTTTCCTTCTGCTGTATTAGTGTGGCAGCAGAAATCTCAGAGACAGATATCCTAGGATATCTTCCTTTAGTGAAACAGTATTAGTGACAGATTCATGAAGACACAGACATATAAATCAAGTAAAGTAAATTTACCAAACAGACTTTTAGCACAGCACAAACAAACCAAACTTCCTAATAATTCAAGCATCAGGATTATCCAAACAGAGTGTGGCCAAGTGGGACTGACTTCTCCATCCATAGATTACTAGGTAGATCTGATCTTCACGATCAACACATATTTCAATAGTGACCACTTTGCCACTCCTCCTACATGTTGCTCATGTTCTCCTCTTCTGTGGTTCCAGTGGAGTCTGGAGGTTCCCCAGCTTCTCTTGTGGGGAAGGGAGGGGTCTGCAACCAGCTCTGCCACTAAGATCTGTCTGCCCCTCTGACACTAAAACCGTGCTATCGCTCAGTGTGTTTCTATGTGTTGAGGGGGTCGGGTGGAGCTGGAAAGGAAGAGTTTTTGTTCCCACTCTGCTATTTTAGTAGATCCCAAGGGGTTCATTTGGTAAGTTGGAGATGTTATTTTGGGGGGAGTGGTGGTGGTATTTTGTGGTTGTTTAAGGGTGTATATGGTCACCATACCACTTTCACACAATGTGTGAAGAATTTCAGGGATGCTCTACACACCCCACTGATAATGTAGGTTAGTTGTTTGTGTGTTTCCGTCAATACTTTCACTCTTGTCATGGTAGAAAAAAGCTCCTGAGCATTATGAGACACTAAAACTCAAAATGAACCCCAGAAATTCTAATTCTTTTAGGTTAGTAGGTTCTTAAAGCAGAATGACCCATTGAGACTTGATGAGATGTACTCACAGCAATGGCATATCTGGTAATGTTTCTGTTCTCGCACTCCTGCAGAGCATCTGGCAGCTCCTCTCCGTCATGTGACTCTCCATCCGTCACTACAATCATCACCTTGGTGGCGCCGTCCCTTGCTCCTCGCTCAGCACTGAACGCCTCCGTGCTACAAAAAAAGAAAGGACAGACTGGGATAATGAATTTCATGCTAGTTTGCTTAAACATCAATCTGAATGATCTTGAATCATCACCGAGTATGGCAAGAAAGAAAGAGAATGAAAATAAAAGGAAAGCACAAGGAGTGAAAGAGCCAGAGGGAGGATACCAGGGTCAATCAGTCACTTGGTTTTCCCAAAATCTCACATAAACACCCGGTATAATATACAATTTCAAGTGCTTTTCTGAGAAAATGAATAGCCAGTAAAACACTGAGTGATGGGATTTAAGTTCCCACCAAGTCAGATATAAATGGTCCAAATCACAACTGGACCTTTCCACAACTATATTAGACACACATTCATTAGCTGCCAGTTGACTCAAATTGGTCATCGCAGGCTGCGTGCATGTGTCATTGCACACAGCGACCGCATCTGTGCATTCCCATCCGGTTGTGCCATGATACAGAGAGGAAACCTAAATGACAAACACACACGAACAGACCCAAGCCGCACCCTGTTTGTCTGCAGGAAACCTGTTCTCAGTGGGACCTGCTTCAAGCGTTGAATAGCGTTGGTAAGCCTCAGACCAACACACACACACACATACAGTGAACTGGGGAGAGTAGTCACTGCTAGTGAACTCAGTCATTTTCAGGCCTAACTCCAGCCTTGCCTAAATATAACATTGTGGTCAGCCGCAAGGAACCCAGAGTTAAAAACAACCGTTTCCCCTATGCAGTCTGCAAATTACATAGGGTGCAGAGAAGGAGAGGAGAAGAGAAAACATAGAGTGGAAGAAAGAGATGAGAAAAATACCGAAGAAGATGAGAAAAGAAAGAAGATAAAATAAAATAGTTAAAGAAAAGGGAGAGGAACAGAAAAAACAAAGGACGCTAACTGGAAGGGAGAGAAAGAGATTGGGAATCCAATTTAAAAGAATGATAAAAGACTGTAAATGAAGTCAAATATTACAAGAGAGACGTGCAAACCCTGTTTTGATGTGGTATTAAGACTGTGTGATGTATACAGTGAAATAAAACTGGTGGAGAGACGGACTTATAAAAGTGGGGAGGATTGTGGTAGAGGAGAGAGCAGAGAGAAAGATGATGAGACAAGACAGAAATAAACAGGTAAGAAGGGAAGGAAGAATAAAAAGGAAAAGAGGAAAGCACATGAAAAAATTAGTTGAATGAAAGAAACAAGGAGATGAGAAAAGAGGGAATGGGAGATGAAAGAGGAGAGAAAGTGAGTAGAGCTAATTGGGAGGCCTGGTTGTATTTACAACCCATTTTATGGAGTCACAGCAGTGTGGTAATGACACGGTGCAGCGGTCTGTGTGTGTACTTTTGTGTGTGTGTGTGTGGGTGAGGGAGAGCATCTCAGACGGGTGGAGCAATATAAAAATCAGTGGCTAATCCAATTGTAGAGGGTTGTTTGATGTTCATCCATCAGTCTGTCATCTACTCTGCACTTGGTGCACTCCATTATTCCCATTTACATGTCAACATTACACTGTACAAACATTGTCCAACATTGTCTAAAGCAATTTACACTTACTCCACATGCGTTACATATTTGAAACAATTTAGGGGGTCACTGTCTTGTTCTGTGTTAACACAGTTCTTTTTGAAGCTGAGACCAAGGTCTTTCAAAGGAGAAGTTCGACATTTTGGACATTTGCTTTCTTGCTGAGATATAGATGAGAATGTCAAAACAAATCTCACATCTGTAAGGTTAAATATGAAGCTACAACCAGCAGCCATTAACTTAGTTTACCATAAAGGCCGGAAACAGGGGAAACAGCTAGTCTGGCTCTGTCCAGCAGTACTGCACCTACCGGAACCTTCATAGGGCTGTTATTAACATTACATTTTTGTTTTGTTTATTCTGTACAAAAAATAAAGTGTAAAAACAATGCATTACACTGTTACAGAGAGTTATGTGCCAGACTATTTCTTGGCAGTGAGCCAAGTCTCACACGATAAGACTTCAGGAAGATTTTTGTATGAATTATAATGTGTCGTGGCAATGTAAAGCCCACATGTCACTGTCTTATCTAACTGTGTAACTAACTCTCAAATATTGAATGTAACTCATCCCAGAGTTCTTGTTTGAGATACATCTCTTATAACAGTAGCCATCCTGTGATTGGTCCGATTTTCCTGTTGTGTTGTTTGCATTTTCACTTTTGTCGTGTTTAGAGATCCATTCAACTGCAAGTTGTTCTTGAATTTATTTAACTTTTTATTGTTTTCCCTAATCATCACTACTCCTTTATAGCATTTGTGTATCTAGTTACAAACAGATAATTTAAGTATTAGTAAGTATAGTATAGTAATACAATGTGTGTATGTGAATTTGAGTGTATGGTGTGAGCCCTTAATATGTGTGTTCATCCGTGCATGTGTGTCCTGTAAGTCTGTGTGTGTATTTTTACAGCTGCAGGAGCACGACTTGGCTGACCAGGCTGGGTCAGGCTGTGCCACACCTGCAGCTGTGCTGAGCCAGCAGCCAACTAGTCCAGCTCAGCTAATCTCACTGTTTTTCTACCCCGTCACTTTTCTGCTCGGTGCCAGCACTGCTATCTGTCCATCTGTGTGTGTGTGTGTATGTGTGAGAGTAAGAGTATGTACAGTATATGTGTAAATCAAAACATAAATTGTTATATTTTGAGATAACCTCCTTTTGATATCAAATGAATCTTAAATTCTATGTTTCTTATTTTGTAATAAGCACTGATGAGTCTATTGATGTGTTTTCACCACCTGACCAGTAGTGACAGGTAAAGGTAAAAATTAGAGAAAGTGTGTCGTGGTGTTACACTATTTTACTGCCTCCATTTTCCAGTCACTGCTTTTCAACTACCTTTTAAATGTTCCTCCTAACCTTAAAATGTAAGGGAAAACAGGAACTCTCCAATTACCTGTGTGTGTGTGTGTGTGTGTGTGTGTGTGTGTGTGTGTGTGTGTGTGTGTGTAGAGGTAGTACACCTCTCCAAGACACACATCCCAAAATGGAAGTTGTTGCCACACATCAGGTCTGGGTGTGGTGCGCTATGTGGGTATGACTTTAATAAAGCAGGAATTTTATTTTGAAAAGAAAGAGATATTTTAAGACTGAGGTTTTAATTTAGCCACTGACCCCCAACCTATAGAGCTGTTTCTTTAGGCTTGGGTTACCAGTGCAAATACACCAAACATACTTCTACGAAGAAAAATCATTAAGGTGATGAGACCGTTCCTCAACAATACTTATATATCTCTAATCAGTAACTCGTGATTGCACATCCTTACAAAAAAACTTTATAAACATAATATTAGCTAAAACAATCTAAAACATAATATTAGCTTAAAAAAAACCCTTAACTTTCATTAACTGATCTTTTTGGCCTCTTGGGGGCAGCACAACAAGCTGCGAACTTGTATTATCTTTTCATGAAGTTATTATGGCTAATGTGTTACCAAACAGTTGCTTACTCATCCAGCAGACACAGAGCAACATTATTATCAATTTAGAAAAATGTTTGTGTTCACCTGGCGAAGTCCAATATTCACTCTGTTTTAGCTCAGTTTTTGGCCTCCACCAGCTCCTGAGGGAAATATCTGTCTCTTCAGCTGCTAAATGCTCCACTATGTTCCCCAGCTAGTTGCTAACTGTGTCTGCTGTTTGATACTGTGCAAGTAGAGTATAGTGGGATTGTCAGAGATTTTCCAGCCAGAGGCTGCTTGCTCTTGTTGGGAACGTGCTTGATGAGAGCAGTGAGAAAACAGTAAAGTGGTAGGCTGTAAAACCAAAACAATAAGCTGAAAGATGCTAAAACTCTGGATAGAGTCGAGGATTTATCATAATCACGTGTGGGTTTGTCTCTACGAGCGACTCCTTTTACTTTGTGCATGCGTCATTTGATCCACTGTTAAAATCAAAATATTGATTGAAGCAGCTTTATTTAAGGTTATATTCTCTGAGATTTTCATTCAAATAAATGTCTCACAAGTCACTAGCTACCGTGAAATGACATAACACAATGGTGATTGAGTCTATGGCCCACTGATGAAGGCCGTAGCATTTGCAGTATTACAAATTGGGTGTCGGTGGCGACATTCCCGGGAATAATCACAATGGCGCACAGTTACTGACGCGCTTTCCATCTGGGTGGGCGGCGCTAACGCAACAGACTCACTTTTTAACTCACTTGTGTGTGAAGCGGTGTACTGTTTTATTCTACAAGTAAATGGTTATGGCAGCAAACAAAGAAAAGATCAATGACTACACAACAATGAAACTGAAAAAATCCAGGCAACACTGTTTGGATCTCTGTAAAGTGAGGTTCAAAAACACCTGCAGTTACTGCTTATTGCCATAAGTGCCGCCAAAGAGAAAGAAACTGAGATCTTCGAGACTGTTACTTTAAGTACCCCATGTTACACTGTTTAATCTAATCCTTGACTGATAGTTTGGTAAACTATAAATCAAAGCAGCCTGATGGGATCATACTGGACCATATCATTAAAAAGAAGAACAGACTCAAAGAAAATAGACCTTATTGTCATTACAATGACAAATTATACAGTAATATATTTAGAGAAAACCCCTAAGAATGTTATACCAAAATCTAAACTGTCAGACCGTTTCCAGTTAGCCAGCCGAATCTACAGTATGTTTTAGTACCAGGAACGTCAGCCAGTAAGAGTGAAATAACAGTGATTGACAGGCCTACCAGGCCATTTGGATGGCGTATGCAGTGCGCGTCTCTCGTCCCTCCTGTCTGCTGATGTTCTTGGCGGCCTCCACCACCTCCTGTGTGGTCTGGTAGTCCTTCAGAGACCACTCGTGGACTGCTACCTCGCCATACTGCAGTATACCAACCTGAATGTGCACACACACACACACACACACACACATTCACACATACAAAGTATTTCAACAATGCCAAATGTTCAAGGTTGTGCGGTCACATAGTTGTGGAAAGCAACATCTGAGACTCTTGTTTCTGGGGTGAACTATCTCTTTAAGTACCAATCCTGTTCTTAAAGCAAACAGTGCACTTTGGGAATTTTTGAATTCATTCAAAAACCAGAGGTATTTCCTCTTCACCTCACATTGCCTGCTACCCCTTACCCCCCACCCTCCCTTTTCAAAACCCAAACCTCCTTTCACTCCTCTTGTTGTTTACCTCAGAATAATGTCCCCAGACCCCCCCGTCCAACTTCCATTCCTCCCCAACCACAAGCTCACCCGGCTCATGTCCCTTTACTTTACTAAAGCAATTCATTCTGGTCATATTTGCCAAACTGGTTCTTTATATGTGTCACTCTATGCATGTTTTCACTCAAGGGAGTAGCTTGTCTTACTGTTCTGGGCAACAGCTAAGGGGTTCCAGAGGTTTAAGAGGGAGACTCACTCAAATTCAAACCCACAAGTTTCCATTACCAATGTAAATAATATTTATAGGCAGTGAAAATACACATCGTCCTACACTTTTACCTGCATCTGGTCTGAGCTGATGTGGAACTTGCTGAGGATGTTGCTGAGGAAGTTCTGGACCTCATACCAGGGGTAGATACTGTTGGAGCCATCCAGCACGATCACGATGTCCATGTATGTGGAGCACCCTGCCACATGTGGGAGTTCAAAAATATTTGGTTAGCTAAAGCAGGCATGTGCAGCATTTTTCTCTGCTTCAGTGTGTGTGTGTGTGTGTGTGTGTGCAAATGTGTGGTTACTTTGCGCTGTTGGAGCGATGGTCTCTCTTGGTTCTAGGTCGTCGCTGACAGAGGCACAGATGCCAGTGCTGAACATAGACGTACCACACTCCTGAGACCACAGAGGCGCACATGCCTGCAAAACACACACACACAAACACACATATCAGCATCTGTCTTACAGGTGAAGCAATTTACCGGGATCATTTACAGTCAATTTGAGTGGTTTATATTTTTAAGTGTTTGTGTTCTGCTCACAAGATGTGTAGGTGTTTTTTTGGTTGTTATCAAAGGGTACAAACACGTAGACAAACGTGGTCGGGTGACCGACAAATAAACACAGAAAAAAGAAAGACTAAATGAGGGCAGGCGAGGGAACAAAAAGACAACAAGTCAAGAGAAGGAATAAGTCATGGAAAAACTACAATAGTGTGGTTTGGAGGATAAGAAATAAAATGAGGGAGAGGCAGAGAGAGAGACTATTGTTGACATGTTGGCAGTCACTGTTGTCATGAGCGGTTTAACAGAGCTGGAACACTAGACCAGTAAAGCAATTTAAATCTGATTGTGCTAAATGTAGGAGGGTGAGTCTGGGGTGAGGGGGGGCATCATATAAAAATATTTCTGTCTTCAAAGCATGCTGTTTATTTGGCTTTCATGCCAAGAGGGAGAAATAAGGGGGAGAGTGCAAAAAGAGGAGATAAAAGAGAAACTCATGCGCACAGCAGAGAGACAAAAGAGAGACCAAAAGTGGCGTGAAAGGGGGGTAGAATGAGAGAAAGAGAAACATCCTGGTTTTTCTTGCCCTGTCATTATGGACGTGTTTCTCCTCAGGCACAGAGACAGGCAGAGAAGACAGGATGGAGAGAGGGATGAGAGAAAGGAAGGAGGGAGAAGACGGAGAAAAGAAAGAGAGGTGCTATGGCTTTTGGTAGGTCTGTCATTAACAAAGGGCCGGAGACGCATTCCGATCCTGTTATAGACCTGACCACTGGGGTTAAGATAAACACACATGGACGCACACACACACACACACACACACACACACACTAAAATGGTCTAAGCTGGATGGCGTTGGTGAACTCTTCACCACTCCACAGCCGAAGCAGCAGTAAAAACCTGGCAAATACCAAAACACGCAAGCTCACTTGCTTAACACACACACACATATTTATACACACAGAAACAGACACACAGTAACTAACATGCAAACACACGTACATAACACACACTTCTGCTCGTTGGCTCAGGCAGAAGTGTGTTCCTCTGCGAGCCAGAGGCCTCAAAACTGGAGCAACAGCAAGATGTGTGTGTCAGAGTTACAGACGAGTGAGAGTTGAGACTTAGACTTTAGTTAGACTTAAGTCGAAAAATGAGGACTTAGACGTGACTGCTCTAATATTTTACCTGACCCCCTTAAGATTTGACTTTGATTTGATTAAAACAGCATCAGTCTCAAATTTGTACCTCCTACAGTCCCGTACAAAGAACAGAAATTAGCCAGAGAAAGGCAGGCTTTGCATAGCTCCACAACTTGCAGTATTATGTATTATAATATTATGTATTATAATTACATTGCAGTATTAATTAATTGTAGTATTATAATTACAGTATTATGCCTATGAACTGAAAGCATGGTCTCAGTTCAGTAAGCCAATAGATTATTATATGAATGTAGAATTTGTACAGAATTGATGTTTGGCGTTTAGGCTCTGACCTTGTCACTCTCCACAAGTAAGGGCCAAGCTCAGCATAGCAGGGAGTGGGGAGTGGTGTTAATAACTTACCATATACTCAGAGCCTGCAGGTGGAAGTTGGGGTGGAGGTGGCTTATGATGATGCTACATATATTACTATATGAGTTTTCAAAGAATGCTAAATTAATTAAAGCTGAAAGAGTTAATCTGCAATAACTGAGAATTAAATGAATCATTTAGCAAACAAAAATGCTAAACATTCTGTGGTTCCACGTCCTCAAAAGTGACTGCTTTTCTCTGTTTTATATGATTATGAATTGAAAACATTTGGAATTTGGGCTGTTGGTGGGATGAAATTAGCAATCTGAGGACGTCATCTAGGGCCTTGGGAACTTTTTTCACAATTTTATAGACTAATTTGACCGATTGATTAATTGATCTTATTATTAATTGATAATCAAAAGGAATTGTTAGATGCAGCAGCAGCCTTGGCACTAGTAGCTGCAACTGACTTGATTTGACTTACGCTTGTCTCATGATATGCATATATAATATACTGTATGTGTAGTATAATCCATGAACAAATAAAGACATTTGGATTCTATATCTAAGTGATTAATCAGTCTGTGTGTTTGACTTTGTAAATGTGCGTATGAATCTCCAAAAAGCTATCCAGGATGTGGGGGATCAGTGAACCGCACATGGTCAAATCTAAAGTCAAATAGAAACACACCAACAGGGCTGATTCATTAAAATTCTGTCAAACAAACACAACCTGGTCTCACCACATCCCTTCAGGCTCCCACTCACAACCCAAATGCCCATGTAGCAGAAATAAAATGTCTTGGTTCTCAGTGCTGGAACCACGTACCAGGAAGCCATCAGGTGAGTCTGGAGTGAGCGTCATTCCCAGGTGAGAATTCCTCAGGTTTTTAGAAACGTTTCGGAGAGCAGTCTCACCTGAGATAGATAGACAGACCAGGTTACTGGGTAACATATCTAAACTTGATGTGAATTTTTGGTTAAATTGTTAACAATATTTGTTTCTCTCACCTAGATTTACTTTGCTGCAGTTTGAGTTCTTCTCTGCTCCCACAATGCATTTGTATATATCTCCTTTCCTGTTGTTGGGCGGCCCGTCCCAGGGAGCACCAACCAGCATCCTTGAACAATATCAGTCATTTATCATCAAAACATCATCGTACATCCTCTTTGTGTAAGAATTATGAAGTTTAATTACTTGTTTCTCTTTCTTCATCTTTCAACACATACTTACGATTTCTCTCCGTCTGCTTCATGTTGTAAAACAGAGAAGCCAAACAGAGCATCCTCTGGACCAGTGAAAATACGCGGATGCTTTACATCTATGTTGAAACACTGACAAAACTCTGAAAGACATAACAGAAGACATTATTACACAGATGACAAAGTACCAAAGAGACAACAAGTTATAGCTTTTTAAAATTGGCCTCGTGGGTCAGTCAGCACAACTGCTAGCCTTGCTCTTGTGAATAAGCATATTTCCCTATATGTCGAACTTTTGCTTTAAGGTGTTAAGAATATAAATTGACATAAACAATATGAATTGGCTTTTAACTGAGTGCACACAGTGCAGAGTCAGATTATTATTTTCCCTCTTGGCCTGGGAAAGGTAGATGGGGGGGTGGATAAACAGAGTGACCAAAGGCAACCTCTGAGGAAAAAGGGAGTTCAGTCTGAGGGGAAAGAGGGAGAGGAGAGGGGATAGAAGAGGCAAGGCTGGGAAGGGTGTGGGTTAGAAAAAATATGGAGTATAGTAAGCTCCCTGTTAGGACACACAAGCCTGCCGTTCATACAACGAAAGAGAGAGGTGAGGGAGACACAGAGAAGACAGAGAGCAACAAGATGGTAGTCAGGCCGTTCACTGAGTTGTGAACATTTAGATGTAAACTGAAGCATGAAAATATGTTGTATGGACCTGATAACCGTCTGTACGAAACTTCATGGCAATGCATCCCATAGTTGTTGAGATATTTCAGTCTGGACCCAAATGGTCTGACCACACAAATCTACAGACCCACAGACTTTGCCATCCACGAGCCATGCCACTCGAATGCTTTTGCAAGCAAAATATAAATGACCATGAATAAAATTAATAGAGATTGGCATCTGCTGGTCCAATCACTAGCTCAATTGTTTGGTTATCAGACTAGTAAAGCCATGCAGGGGTTCAGCGTGGCCATTATAACCTGAGACTCACTATTACTCTGCATTATTACGCATACCAAAGCCGTTTCCTGCTGCAGCTCCCTCCACCATCCCATCCTCCTTCTATGTGCTAAGCTTTCATATATCGTGTTCTTGATTTAAGTATGATTTAATGTTAAGGAGGGATTAGTTCTCCCAGCAGAATCTTTGTTGCTGCTCCGATTATTCAAAAGCTCCCTGCCCTTTCCATGAAATGATAAAACCTTTGCTCTGTGGATAAGAGTTGTGCAATATGTTTAATGATATGTTTAATTGTAATGAAACTCACACCGGTGTGCAACTGACTGTGTGTTCTCAAAATGAGTAGTTGAAGAAAGAAGAAATTCACCACTGACCGGTTTTTGGTTCAAACTTGGACCAAACTGTATAAAGATGGACAGTATACTGTATAGAACACCTCACACTTTCAAACAAACATAAAAATGGATCAACATTTATTTCCTGTTTCATCAAAAGTGCTTGCTGATGTTGTCTGTGGCTGACAAGTGCTACTTCCTATAGATAAACAATTCCACTTAAATTAAAGAGCATCATACTCTTGACAGTTAGAAACTTGTCCCACTTGTGTATGTACTGTATGTTACTTGTAGCCCTGAAAAGCAGGGTGTGTTGGATGTGTAAATATGACATGACATGTAATTTAGCAGCATCCGGGAGCATCTACAGTAACTCTTTTCCACTGGAGAAAAGTAGTCCAGGATGGGGGATAAGACCAGAAAACTGCTGCTGTGATTATCCACCAGCTACTCACACACTTGTATATAGATACTTCCCCACAAATACACACTGACACACACAGACAGTTACCTCAGCCAGGCCAATCAGAGGGGGATTCCACTTGGTTTTTAGAGGGAAACTAGATATGGTCACTGTTTCGCTTCCATCTCTGCTCCTGCCTTTCTCACATGCTGTAGTTTCTTCTACCTGCTCCTTCTTTTTCTCTTTCGCACAGATGTTTCTTTATATATTGTCACTGCATTTTCAGTTAAGTTTCTTATTTTTCTTGTACCCAGACTTACTCACTGGACATCTATAGCTATAAATATATGGGTTTTTATTGCTGGCAGCGTGACTGTAGGGATGGGAATGTTGTTTGTTGTCCCCAGAGGATGAAGCCTATACTGACTTTGGAGATTCTGGATTTTTGCTTAGCGCCACTGTGAGGTTCACATTTGTGGTTTTGAGTTAAATGTCTCAACAAGTATTAGATGAATTGCCATAACATTTGGTACACACATTCATGTTCCCCTCAGGATGAGTTGTAATAACTTTGGTGATCCTTTCACTTTTCATCCAGTGCCATCATCAGGTGAAATTTTGAATTGGTCCTAACACCTGCAGAAATGATGACAATCCCATCAGCCTATTTCGTGTTTAATGGCCATCGTAGGCATGTCAGCCTGCCAACATTACCATTTAACTCAGTGCACTGCTGTACCTAAGCCTGACAGAGCATCTAGTGTAGATGTAGACTCTAAATCTTGCAGATCTGTACAAGCTTCCAATATTTCGACTTCCAAACCTCTAGTGACTTTGATGAAATTCAGCCATCTATCTGATTCTACACAGATGTTTAATACAATTCACCGATGGGAATATGCGTAGGCAAGTACAGAGTAATTCCTTAAAACTAAACCTTCCGTTTTCAGAAGGCCAGAATGAACAAAAATCTTTCTATTCAGCCTTGTTTTAAGTTATTCACTCCTGTTCTTTCCCACCATACCCCTCTTATATACAGTGCAGGAAAATGTTTCTGTCTTTTCTTGTGGCAACACCACCCGCCCTCTCCGATTCCAAGTTTTTTTTCCGCAACAAACCAGGCTCTGATAACAACCCCTGCTACTGATTTTCTCTGTCATCCTCCTATTTCACTCATTCTCTCATAAACCATAAATTGCTCCTTTCTTTTACCCCCTCTCCTATAACACACACACAAACACACTGTAACTCTACCACAAGGCCCCCTCTCCCTTCCCAACCCCTCTGACTCCCAGAAAACTGTACCATCGCTCCCTGTTTTCCCTGTCCTGTCCTCCCTTTTCTGGTTCCATTTTCATTGGGGTTTATATATGACACTGTACCGCAGCCTGTCTGACCACCCATCACCATGACAACTGGCGGCAAACATTTATCAAGCCAAACTGGGTCCAGATTCTCTCAACCACACGTTCAGCTCTGGGCGCTGATGCTGCTGGATGTGTATAGTTGTGATTGTGTAGTAGATGCATATGTGTGTGTGCATATGTTGAAGAACAGAAACTGAACTTGACACTACAATGTTTTGGATATTACAGAGACATTCCAGCACTTCTAGCATTGTGCAGAGACACTGATGTATGCTGTTGTAATTGGTCTGAGTTTTGCGCTCTCCATTGCTGTTTCTTTGTCTCTTTAATTTACATCCCTGACCAAAAGCACCTCTGCGAGATGGCCTGTCTGTTTCTATCATCTTTGCTTAACTGACTCATAATGTTTCCCATGCATCCCCCTCCTTCACCTCTTCTCACCCTCTTTCACAGATTTTCTCTCCATTATCTCAATCGTGTTCTGTCACCCTCTCGTGGGGAATGGGGGTGGAAGAAGAGGGGGAGTAGGAATGAAAGTCAGCGAGTGATGGGAGAGTAAAAAAACACCAGAAGATAGCTGGGAGAATTATAGCAAAAATGTATGAATGACTGGTTAAGTGAACTGTGTTACACACACGCGCGTGCACACACACCTGTGTTCGACATCTCAGTAAAGCATAACAGAGTGTAAGGATGCCTGCTGCCCGCATCAAGGGAAGCTCTGCTAAAACCATTAATATTACACACTCACTCACCTACATGCTGATGTATGACACATGCACAAGCTCGCCAACTCACACACATGCAAAAACACTAACACTAACATCACTTAAGCTACAGTACAAATTTAATCAAAGGTTATACAGTAAAAAAAAAAAAAAAACTTATCCTGTACATGCTTAATTCAAACAGGTAATGGAGGGCAATGTGTAAAACCAACCCACAGGAAACATTTGGCTGCTGGCATGTGTAAATAGGTGTGTGTGCATGAGTGTATAAGTGTGTGGTTTGAATGACCTTAATGCTTGATGCATTCCTCCTTCATTCCTCAACTTCCTGATGAGAAGCATTTAGGATAGCATAGCTGTATGGATAATCATTCTTCAGTCTACATGTTAAAATTGGGCAAATGCCAACATCTCAGTATGTACATTAACCCCAGAGACTGTGTGTGATTCAGAGCAGGTACAAACTTAACATGCCTTGCACAACATAATATCTCAGCCTATTGGTCTCATTTTGCTCCAGGTCTGCATGCCATAATGCAGTAGTTAAAACACTGCTTATCAGTTGCATAAACACTCCGTTTTGGTAGACAACAATGGTCTTTTTCTTCGGTTTCTTGCCGGTGAGCAGGAATGGCTCAATGAGGTGTGTGAGGCTGCTCTGCCACAGTGAACATGAGGGCAGGAAAGGAGCTGATGTTCATGCTCCACGGATAAAAAACGCACATGGCACAGATGCCTTATTAGGGGGAACTCTAGCCATCAAGGTTAAGCAATGGAGATAGCTGATATGGCCGGTGAGGTCGAGTTACACAGCTGCCAAAGTCCGAGTGTGTCAGCTGTAAGAGGAGATGAACCAGTAACCTTTTGGCAGAGGATACATGCAAGTGTCTCTGATTGCTCCAAACATCTTCTGGTAGCTGGAGGCCTCCAGCAGGGCAGAAATATTCCATCAGAACTGACATAACTGATGGATTTACTTAAGCATCAGACTTTGAACCAGGAGCCATTACTTTGTTGGACTCATGCACAACTTCCTATACTTTTGATCTGTTTGGCAAATGGAGTGTGGCCATATGTTTTAATATGCCTGCTTCTCTACTCTCCCGCACACAATCGTGTTAGGAATATCTTCATGGTCAGTTGCTTACTGTCACACAGAATAAAGCTTTGGGACTAGGGGAGGCACGTGTGACACACATGTTGTCTGTTAAAGTGCAAAAGTTGAGGAGGTTAATGACCATGTAACCCACTGAGACAGTGCTTGAGGACAGAGGAACAACTGGACAGTAAAGAGGCATCAATCATGTATAAGATCTTGACTTTACAAAGTTCTCCATAGTTCACAATTTAGCTTTATGAGCAATGATTGCATAATTTCCCCTCCTGTTCAGACTCCAGTGATCCTTAAACAGTTTCCTTTCATTTTAAAACTATCAAATGTGTACAAACAAAAGATAAAGTAAACTTCTAAACCAAAATATAACCAAAAAAATATTATAGTTCTTACCTTCAAAAAGGAGGATGAACTCCAGGCACAACAGGTATTTACGCAGCTCCATTTATGAAACCGAATGAAAGCAGTCTATTTTTCCCCTCCTTTTTTTCTCTGTTTACAAAGTGGTCTCCCCTGAGCTGTTGGAAATGCAATGCATCGGTGTCCACCACACACACACACACACACACACACACACACAGAGACACACACACAGGCTTTTTCAGCTCTCTCTTTCCCCAAGGGATGCGTAAAATCCGCTCAGTGGCATGTCCGCTGCGCGTGTGGGGGCTCAAGTCAGGACGCGTACGTTTACCAGAGCAGTCCCTACTTGTTAAATAAAGATTAAGATAGATAAGCTTTTCAACTTTTTTGCCTTTCTTAAAGTCCGTGTAGGGATAGTTGAGCGGCACCACAGTAGAGAGTCACAGTGTGGGGCATGGAAAGGGTCTCCAGGATAAAGAGAAACACTTAATTGACACCTCAGTGACCCGTGCTTTGGACGTGGACCTCCGGCACCTGTCCCATCCAACAAGAGGGCGCAGATCAGAGTCGGCAAACCATCACTAATGTGTAACACCTTCCCAAACAGTCAGCAGGCAGCAGTTCTCCCCCCCTGACTCCCTGCGCGTCTCTGAAGCTTCGCGCTGTGGACAGAAACTCTGCTCATCAGGCCGAAAGTTGGCTCTGAGTGGCTCCTCGCAACGATTCGTTATCCGTGATCCTCACGTCAAGGCGAAAGGAGACGGTCGTCTCTCGTGAGTGTTTCTGTGGGTGCCCGTGTGCGCCTCCGGCAGCGGGTTTCCCTCTCCCTTTGAAATGAAAGAGCGCAGTTATCCTCGTGGCTCCCCTCCCTCCATCCGTCCTCTTCCATCCACCAGACTTCTCTCTGAGGAACTGCTCCACACTGACGGACCTCACATCTCTTCCTCTCTCTCTCTCTCTCTCTCTCTCTCTCTCTCTCTCTCTCTCTCTCTTTCTTTTTCAAACATGGGCCTACTGATGTTTTTCCCCTGTCTTTCCGTTTGCTCACCTCTGACTTACCTGTTTCTTTCTTTGAGGTGCTCTGCACAGACGAGATCTCCAACTATGTGGACAACAATTAAGCCGTCTGGTACCACTTTCTAATTAAGGCACACTTTAAAGAGGGTTTATAAGCTTTATTAATGGTTAATAAATCTTTTAGATCAGTTATCTCTTCCATGAATAAGATCCACTTCTGGGTTGCCAGGTAGTCAAACACAGATGTAACTAATGGCTTAATTAAATGCTGCATTGTGTTGCAATTATTCCTGGAAAGGAGCAATTTTAATCTTAGTAGTTCCACTTGTGGATCTGCTATGACAAGTAAAAATGTCTGTCTGTGAAAAGGGACTATGAATCTGATTTATATGGGAAGGATGAAAATAAAACTGCCCTGATTCTGGCAATGCGATCAGGATTGATATCAGCCAAAATTAATTTATATACGGGATGGACAGAATAAAAAGGAAAAAACTGATGATGCACATACAGCAAGCATAAACATGTTGGTCTCAAGTTAAATGTCAATAGTGGATTTTTTTGTGTGTAAAACTAATCAAAAATAAAGGACATGTAACTGTATAAACCTAGAGAATGAATGGATGTCTTGGCTATGTAATATGTTTAAAATTCTCCAATTTAACCTCATCCTCAAATTAGGATCAGTCAACTGAGCCATATTTTAAGATTTAGTTTGGTGGACCACCATCTTAGAGGATTTTATCAGGTGGAAGTGGAAAGTTCTGTAGATGGCACGACAAAATGAAAACACAGTTCAAAATCAAGCATCAAATCAGCTTTTATTCACTCAAATGTTCCAGATTATACATGTTAAGGTTTGACGGAGTTAATACATGGGGGACCCCTTTGCTCTGCATATTCTTGTAAAGCTCTTGGGCGCCATCCTCAGGCCTCTACAGTTACTCCTCCACATGTCCACAGTGGAGCAAGACCTAAACCTCATTAGAGGTTGACAGTAACCAAATACATGCACTCAAGTATTTTACTTTGAATGTTGCCATTTTATTTGAATTCTACTCCACTGCAATATTGTACTTTTTTACTACATTTATCTGACAGCTGTGGTTACTTTGCATGTTGAGGCTGTACATTAGAAACATATACGCTCAAAATGCGTCACAGTTAGAACGTGAACGACCCAACAGTGAATTAAATACTAACAATTAGCTCCACATTAACCAGCTACAACATTACAAAGCTGTTTACATCTAGATGCATCTGTAATAATCCATATAACAGAATAAAAACTGAAAGGACTTTTGACACTTTAGATACATTTTACTGACTTCTGTACTTACACTACTTTAAGATTTTGAGAGCAGGCCATTTATTTTAAATATTTTTACGTATCCTATCTGATATATTTAGGATCAAAAATATTATGATACTTAAGTTTGGTATATTTAACCATTTTTTATAGTTGACTGATGCTACCTGTGACTGAAAGAGGGTTACTGTATTGAACATCTTGTGCTCCTTCACACTTCAAATGAGTTGCCCAACATGGACCCTGGAAACACCTTGCTCTGATGGAGAAGAGAGTTTGGTGTCCACATGTGTGTCATAGTAGTTCTGAAAAACATCTGGCAAAAGGTATTGAGAAGAAGGCCACAGCCTTAATACAAAACAGAAAACTTTAACACTTTTCACTGTAACAACCCAGTAACCCACAGGATAGGAGACATGGACCTCAGACGGTCTGTTGCACTGCCTCAGTATTACAGCTGTCTCAGACCTTCTTCTTGTACATCCATGTCTGTGAGCCAGCACCAGTACAGCCGCTGAATAACTTCCGTCCAGTCGTGGCAGCACCGCTCAGCATCACCGAGGTCGGTAGGCGAGGAAGAAATTTCTGCGCCATCTTTGATTTTCACGTCGGTCCTCTTGACTTTTTCTCCACGAAACACCCACCTTCCATGGGACGAAATCATGTTTTGGTCACTTTACACCCACCTGCCGTTGAATTCCCCCCACCTAACTTCTCACCAAGAAGACTATCTTCTTTTTCGTGAGCTCGCTCAATACTCAGTGTGCTGTGGGTGTTTCCCCTCTGACCCCTAGAGACCAAGAGCCACCAAACCAGAGACTTGCTGTCAGGTGAGATGATGGTATGGAGATGATGGGGATATCCTGTCATTAAAGTGAAACTTGTTTTAAAGTTGCAGTGGATTTCCAGCTCAAAAACTCGTCCTCGGAGTACTTCTGGGTCACTACTTGGTCACTACACGAATGGGCCTAACCTGTTTGTTTGAAGGGTTTAGGTGTTTGTCACATATTGGGACACTGGAGGGGGAAAAGACAATCTACATTTCAGGATAGATGCACATACAAACATTTATTTATGAGGCGTCCGAGCACATACATGTTGTGTGATTGACTTTTAGTAAGTGGAGGCAATGTCCTTATTGCTCAGGCCCATATCTTCTACAGAGAGATTTTATCATCTGCTCAAGTCAAGAATTGCATTAATTTGGAGGTTGAGGTCCTTAATTGTGCTTGTAGAATATGTGTTGACTGGGGAATCAACTCACTCAGTGCAGGAGAATGCAACCGGGACTGGATCTGTACTGAATGATGGCAAATAATGAACTGGGATTGGTGGATGCCTTTTGGAAATGTGTACTATTCTTTCTTGATAAAGTATTTCAGCTAGAAAATTTTGTATCCCCTTAAGTTAAAATGAAATCATATTTAGTCTCACTGTTTTTGCAGCCAACAATAACTTCAACATTTTATATCTATTGTTAATAGTAGGGAATATAATGATAATAATAATACATGGGGGACCCCTTTGCCCTGCATATTCTTGTAAAGCTCTTGGGCGCCATCCTCAGGCCTGTACCGTTACTCCTCCACATGTCCGCAGTGGAACAAGACCTAAACCTCATTAGAGGTTGACAGTAACTAAATACATGCACTCAAGTATTGTACTTTGAATGTTGCCATTTTATTTGATTTTATAGAAAATGTTGTATTCCCTTTCTCACAAAATATTTTTCAATAAGATCTATAAATATCTGTTTCCACCCAAAAGGCAAATTCATTTAACCTCGTGTGCAAATAAACACAAACAAAATCTATTCTTAATACATAGAAATCCATGTTTTCAGAAAGCACTGTAAAAAAAAAAAAAAAACATAAAAAAGCCCAAAGTCATCAACTTCAAGTCCTGTCAGTTGTGAATCAGACTGGAGCTTCCTCCTTCACTCTTCCCACATTGATGATACACTGTATCAGCAAAACATCTGAGGATATATTTGCTGAAAACTCACCTAACACAAGATTCTGAAAATGTTGCTAATGAAATCTGATACTGTTTACAGTAAAATGTCATTGAAAAATGTGTACGAATTTGAGTGAAAAAGCATATTGTTTCCTCTATAGTAGTCCTCGTTGGAGTTTTTCTATATTTCTGTCACAAGTTTGCAATGATATTTAGCAGTGTTTCATGTATTTTATGATTATGTTGCATCTGAAGGTGAGGCTATGAGAATTTGTTTCATTTTTGCTTCAAAGTATAGTGAGAGAGTGAATTTGGTGTTGTGCTTACAAATTTTGAAACTATGGTGTTATTTCAGCAGTTCTGATAAAATTTGCTGTTTCACGGCTCACCACTTGGTGGCGCTCTGTTTCAACTAATCTTTTCCTCAAGCCTGGCTGAACAGCTTTATGGTGTTCTTGAATACTGTAACAGCTGGTCAAAATTGGTGTTCCTTTTATGGCTAATTGCAAAGATCATCCAAGGCCAGTTTGTCTTCTGATAGTCAGCACTATGACTCATATTATACAGAATTCCTCCTTTCACATTTATAGTAATGTTGCTGAATGTCTTTTTCTGTCTCTTGTAAATCAGCTTTCCCAGTCGAGACTCATCATGTGGTGATGGATTTCTGCCAGGACTAGGACAGAGAGTGCAATGGGTTTGGAGAGTAAACTCATAAGTGGCCAACACATCTTGAAATGAGAAGAACTTCATTAGCTTTGATTTATGAATCCAGCGGGGGAAATTAAAATGACTATGGGATCATTTTCTCCGTCATTGCTCTTACAGTTACTGCTTAATTGACATTGGTCTCCATCAGTGTCCTTGCCATTATTGCCTTCTTCTTTTTCTTCTTCTTTCTCCACCTTCTGTCTTCCTTTTCTTGGATCTTACACAGGGAATCTAGTGAGGAGCTTTATTTTGACGATTTATACCCAGATAACAGTGCACAGTGATTTGAAGAAAAATACTTTCACAAAGAGACACATACACGTTTTACGTAACCAGTGACCCACATTAGTCTTTTTTGGTAGCTGACTGTTACTGTAACTCGTCTGACGGTATAATCATGCTGACTGGCAGCCGTATGTAAAGTCAGATGCGCAAGCTCACATGCAACCAAACCAGACTGTACACAACCACAGATTCCTGTGAACTGGAGTGAGAGCCAAAACACACACACACACACACACACACACACACACACACAGACTGTTTCACACCAGTGGGACTCGCTATGCAAGAGGCTATTAACATCAGACATAAAATCGCACTTTGCAGTCACACTGCTTTAACACTACTTGAATCAATGCAGAGACGATAACTTTTACAGCTTTTACAAATCAATGCTGCACAGTACAGTGAATATTGAATACAGGTGGGCAGCATACTTTATTCTTTGTGTTTGCACGAGGAATTTACATTGATTAGGCATTTAAGAGTTGTTTTAAAATTTCTCGATTTTCTGCACGAACGTTAAAAGTGTAGAATAATTAGTCTTCAGTGTTTTATACTAGTTCTCTGATGCATATTTGATGAATACTCCTGATTGTGCATGTTATATGAATGATGAAATACACCAGCGGGGGGTATTTTAAACTGCATGTGAGCTATATCAAAATAGCAGCAGAGACGGGAAGTTGAACTGACATCTAATGCAAAGCAAATGCACATTTTAGGATGAGGAGCAAAAGGAATGTCCGCTGGGCGTACTACATTAGTTGGCATGTCCATGGAATATTTTGCCTGCTGGATGGTCAGTAAATCAACGTCAGACATAGAGCTTGGCTGTGGAGATGGATAGACGGAGGGCAGTAGGAAACCATATCACCAGTGTGTTACATATTATCAGTGCTGTACAGTAGCTGTGATTTGTGGATAAGTTAGACAGTAGTGACAGTATAGTGCTAGTAGACGAGCCTGTTTTTCTATCTGTCACCAGGTGCTCCCGCAGTTTCACTCCTGTTTGGTTTGGCAGGAGCCCTTTTTTTTTACACCTGTGGTTATCATGATAAGTTTCTGTCAGTGTGCAGTGCTTTGTTATCTATTCCAACGGAGGGTGCAAAGTTTAGCTGTTTTAGAAAACATAGCTCTCTCACACATACAGCAACTTGTTGGTAGCAGATTTGGATTTCTTGTCATGCACACACATGTTTCAGTGTGTGTGTTTGCGTGCATGTGCAGCTGCCAGTAGGGTTTTTTTTTTTTTTTACAAGGTGTGCTTCCTCCATCCCTGTTTCCCAAATCACAGTCCTCTGCAACCAATCAAATGACACCACAGCACACCTCAGCCAGCGTTACACTGTATCCAGCTATGACATGCTGGTCTCTGGTATGCTTTGGCCTGGACGCCGTCTGGAGCTGGTCAAAAAAGGAAAGAGATGGGGAGAGTCAGGAAGGGAAAGAAAATAAAGTGAGGGTGATAAGCTGAACCTCATGTAGGCAGTAATCAAATGCAGGCTCTTTAAAAGTACCACTTATCTAACTCCAGCTATTATTTCTTGATCTTATACCTCTTTAGACCTTCTCTTTGATTCCCTGGAGGCTCTCAGAGGTCCCTTGAAGTTTAATGTCTAGAATACACCTTTTTTTTTTTTTTTTAATCTGTTGATCCATACCAAAGGCACAGTAGCTGTGTCAGCAAGCTGTGGGTGAAATGGCCATGTGTGTGCTTTCCTTTATGCCCTGGTGTGTGTGAGTGTGTCTTGACAGATCCTATAAAAAAAGGAATGAGTCATGGCAGTTCTGACAGTTTGTAACCCTGTAATGCCTGATTATCTTGTTGGGCGTATGCTGCTTTTGTCCTGCACCTGTACACAACTGTTTGAAAGTGCGACCACTTTCTTTGCTTGGCTGTGTTTTGGTGTCCACATCAACATCAATACAAAGTTGAGTTCCTATATAAGTATAAGAGAACCCTTCTCCTTCTTTAACTTCTCCCACAATCTTCCTCTTTCTCTTATTCCGTCTTCAAACAGTATCTTCCATCTTCCCATCATCTCTGGCTGCCCAAAGGTCACCGTTAGAGTCTGTAATCAGATTTAAATTACATTCTTCATCTCTACAAAGACTTTATTTAGCCTGCCTCGAGTATACTGTAAGACCATTGTCTTGGATAATGATGGACATCCAGTGATATCAGTTGGGGGATTCTCCCCGCTGAGCTGAGAGTAGATCTATAAATGGGCAAAATACATAAATAAACCTTTGGCTCCTTTTTTCTTCTAAGTGAATGAATCAGCTTTTATAAAATTAGACGAGGAAGTTGAAAGGAGGCTTTCGTCCTTACCTCACCCCTCCTTTAGCCTCTGACTCAACGTCTCCATGTCTCTCCATTCCACTCCTCTTTGATTTTATTTTCCCTAATGGAAGGATTCTCTGCCCAGACATTAAAGAGAAGAGTCTTTTAGGTTTTTGGTTGGTTTGAGTGTCCTGTGTGGCTCAGTGGGCCAACCATATACTCTTGATTTCCAGACTTCTTCCCAGGACCTTTGCTGAATACCTTCCCCACTCTCTCATGTATTTCCTGTGACTTATTAACTGCATCTTCAAAGAGAAAGAAGGGAATTTTAAAAGATAATTTAAGATCATATTTAAAACCTAATTTCTGTATGTGAACATGTCAAATTCTGTATTTACTTTTGTGTAAGGAGGGCCAGTGTGGTTTTGGTGAATCCTTTTTTTCTACTTTCTCTCCTGTAAACATTCAAATTATAACGATGTAAGAGCAGCAGAGTTTGTGTGTGTGTGTGTGTGTGTGTGTGTGGTATGCCCTCATGTATACTATTCTTGACCAGTGTTTTACAAGAGGCCTCAAAGGTTCCTGGGTGGTCTAATTGCGTTTGCCACAGGAGATTGGTGCACTTTACCACATGGCATGTGACTGTTAGATGTGTGTATCAGTTTGTGCAGGCTTGTAGGTGTGTGTGGGTGTAAATCAATGCCCTGGACAGACAGTACAGGTGTCCAGTGACACTCACCTGTCATCACACTGTCACATGCATGCTCTTTCTATGAATTTGTGTGTGTGTGTGCAGCAACAGACTATCACAAAGATATGGGGGCTGGTGCTCTCCCACTCAGCCACCTGCAGGGCGTTTTTCTAGGAGCCCTCCCACTTCTTCACTATCTAACCTAGAATGCACTTGACCCGCGTGGCAATAATTGCTTCAACCAGATCACAAATCACCCATCTTGACTTTTGTGACATACCTTGAAGTATGCAGACAAGTACATACTCTCCATCCCTCCCTGAACATAAGTCATCTGTCAAACTGCCACCTGACTCAGCCGTGGCCCCTAGGCACCTAAACTCACCTGCTCTCACACAAACGTCAATAGCACCAACGTTAACTTTCTATTCAGATAGCTACTGATTGCCTGTGGTTACCTTGTTAGACATGTTAAAAGGGTGTCCACTTAACTCTGATGGATGAAGTGTGTAGGCATATTCATTCATCATACAGGTGTTTTTTATTTTGTGGGTGTGCAGTGTTTGTTTTTACTCTTTCTACAGTACGTCCCTGTTTATTTCTTGACTTACTTGACTTGTAGGAGTGAGGTAAGTTTGTCACAATGTTGCCAAACCTCCTTCTGTTCCTTGTTACGTTTTCTGCAAAGCCAACCACCTGCAGGGATAACGATGCAGTCAGGATATCAGCAGCAGAGACAGTCTATTCAGTTTGTTCTTCTTTTATAGACATTCTTGTGCTACTATGTCTTTTAACAGGTTTTTGTGCAGTTTGTCTGTTCACCTTTTGGGTGAGCCACGGCAGTGTTTTATGAGCTGCATGTACAGTGTGAGTGTTTGATGGTATGTGTGAAGAGTTCCCAGAATTTGTGTTTTTAGTTTGGTATGTGAATGTGTGTGTGTGTGTGTGTGTGTGTGTGTGTGTGTGTGTGTGTGTGTATGTGTGTTTTTTACAGGGGTCCGGTAAAGGCCTGGGCGTTTTGAAGGGGGCCAGACAGCTGCCTTTTACTGCCCCAGGGGGTAATAAACAGTGAGGGAGGGGTAGTTATTTACCCCTTTTATTAGGGCAGGAGGCAGAGGAGGGGACTTTATTGAGGTCACATTGTAACTACACACAGCTGCAGGGCGAGAAAAGAAATAAAGAAGAGATAGTTTGTAAAGATATAAAAAATAAAAGAGCAGTTTGAGCATCACTAAATTCCTCTCTCAGGAAACCCTCCCTATCTAGTTTTTACCTGTTGTAAAACAGTATGTGTGTGTGCAAGGTCCATTAACAGCCCCCTCCTTGTTAAGCACATCTGCTGTCAATCAGCTGTACCCTGTAATCCAATTGGCATTTCCTTCCGTTGAAGACACGCCCACTGACCCTCACTCTCTGACCGTTTGATGATTGGTCAGGCAGTCCACTGTCCGACCCGAAAGGTTGGGACCCTTTCGGGTCGGACAGTGAACTGCCTGACCAATTATCAAATGGTGTTGACCTCTATTAGTCTTATCACCCTCCTTCGTAATCCTTAAAAACTAGGGGTGTCACGATTTTATAAAAAATTTTTTTATCAAAATGACTTTTCGATTTCGATCATCAAACTTTTTGAGACTGCACGGTCTCTCCTGGAGTCTGAGATGACGGAGAAACAACAGAACTGTAAAACCCTCCTGCCGCACTGAAGTCACTGATGAAGCAACATTTTGCCCCCGTTGCTCGTAACAGAAATTCTACAGCACGAGTTTTACCCATAAGGTTTTGTCAGTGCACCAGCTGTTGTCTATCAGATCAGCCGTAGCATGATTTAGCCTTGTTTCCTGATTAATTACAGTATAAATAGACAGTGTTTAGTGTCAACCTGAAACACAGATTTCGAACATTGCAGATCTGCTACTGTGTGCCTTCACGGTGCATTTCAGTCAGTCCATTGTGCTGCCTGTATACATGAGCCCAATCTGCAGTTCAGTTATTATCAACAGGTCAGAGGATGATCATTGTTATTACATTTTAAATAAATTATTTACATTTGACCATATGGCATCAAACCAATGATGTGTTCTGTCTGAATCAAGAATCGAGTTGTGACCTTAACATTGAAAGTCAAATCAAACTGTGGATTTGGAGAATTGTGACACCCCTAATTACAACAGATGTCCAATAAACTAGGACATTTAAAGGAATAGGTCACCATTTGGGGAAATATGCTTTCTTGATTCATTAACACATCATATCTGGTTTGTTTAATGCATGCATAAACCGAGGTGTAAAAGATGATCGTTTGCCCTTTTGTGTGTGGGGGGGGGGGGGGGGGGGGACTGGCCAGGGACAGTTGCCCAGCAACCAGCAGAGACTCCAGGAAGTTATTGGTCCGTCTCTCGTAAAACAGTGGATTGTCATTTTTACACTTTACACTTGGATGTTGTATGAATTAAAAAAAACAAGATATAATGCATTAATTAGTGAATTTTAGAGGTGCTGGAAGGCCAATTTTGTTGCCTTCGGACTGTACCAGGCTTGTTGTTCCCCCTCCAGCCTAACTTCAAATTTACTGTACAGACGTCAGAGTGGTATCATTTTTCTCTAACGAATAGCAAAGAGCGCATTTCCCAAACTGTTGACTTTTAAGTCAAGCATCCTTTAAAGACTTTCCAGAAAAAGATGAACCACATTTAACCAATTGGCAAATGAAAATGGAAATAAAACAGAGCACTCTAAAAGTGGCCTTCCCGAAGCTGGCTCCCTGTGTGTTGCTTCACATGCCAGGGAAAATTGCAGGATGAGCAGATCCACATGAAATGTCTGATAAAAGTGAGCAGACAGAAAAAAAAAGAAAGGTGAAATGGAAACATTTTCAGCCTTGAGGCATAGTGTGGGAGGAATAACGAGGGCATGTGGCAGAGAGATGATTGACAGAGAGAGAAGGGTGGGAGGGATGGGAAGACAAAAAACTGAGAGGGCGCAACATGGACTGGAAGGGAGGGGACAGACAAGTTATTCTAGCTGCAGACAGCTGACAGAAAGCCTAAAATAAGATGGAGCCATCTAATGTGCACACATTCTGCAGCTACACTCACAAACCATAATATGCACTGTTAAATGCTTTTATGCTCATAATGGTTTTCAGTACAGGAGGGCCAAGAGTTGAAGTCAGGCTGAGTTAATATCGTGCTTTATTGTTTTCCCATAGAAAGTGTTGTTTCCTATGATCACATTTCATATAAAAGAGACACAAAGTAAAAACTTTAGCAGTACTGTTTCAGACCCTAGTGTAGTAATAAATATAAAAGGTCACCATGAGATAGAAAAGGTTAAAGTTGGGGGGCAGGGCTAAAGGAAGAGAGAGGAAGGACACATCAAAACTGACCTGAAACTGGAAGAGCTCATAGATTGGTTTACACATCTACAAATATAGTCTCACACCTCTTCTGCTGCCACACAAACTCTCTCTCTTTCTCTCTCTGTCACACACACACACACACACACACACACACACACACACACACACACACACACACACAATGTCAAATAAATGAGCTGTCACTCAGTGTATCCAACATATAATGCAACATACATGTTAAAACCCAGCTGTTTACGTTTGATGGAGCTACAGAGACAGATGGATAGGAGCTAAGACCATTGTGTAGATATGTGACAAACTAGATTCAGTTACTACACTTATTACATAATGAAGCTAACAGAGATACTAGAAGTATAGACTGCTATCTCCCAGCGCTGCCTTAACAAAGGGGAGTAGTGATACAAGTGGTGATGCAGGAGAGGGGGGCTGGAAGGACGAAAAAAGTGAGAAGTGCTCTTGTTCATTGCCGTTCGTAGACTCTGGTGCATACAACATTATCTGCTGTCATTGTCTGAAAAGAGAAGAGAAATGGATATTTAATGCCGACACTTAAATCAAAACAATCAAAAATAATGGCACAGTTATCTGCAGCTCAATTCATATAAAAATATTTCATACAACCCATTAAGGTGGATTCTCTCTAAACCTCCACATTGAGCTATTTTTAATACCTCCAGCGGTTTTGACAACATTATTTCCGGGAAGTTGTGTAAGCAAATGTGTTCTGCTCAGCAACTCCGTGTAAAACACTTTTATATTGCTGTTGGCTTTTTAAAAAGCTGTTGCTGGTTTGGTGCTTAAGAGCACGTCAGGAGACTCAGATTTGAACATAATGCCAACTCTCAAGCAACCATTGCCCCATATATACTTGTTCTGTATACAATTTACTCCAGAGAGGACTGTGGAGAAGGCATGCATCAGCTCCGGTTGGACTGGTTTACTGGTAGACTTGGGTCAAATAATTATTAGAAATGCTTCTAAATTAGTTTTAGTCAATCTTAAGTGCCAACTGGGTGGGGTTTCTTATTAAATACAGTTTTGTTTGTAGTCAGGTTTCTTATAATTCACAGAAGAGATGTAAGAACAAAACACTGCTAACTAGTAAATATTATTACAAAATCATATTTGACCTAAAGCTATTTAATGTTTCCTTACCGGCCTGCACACGTTACTAACATCCTAGTTATCTGTTTGCCCTGTTCTGTTTTGATTTTTAATTTTTAATTTTGTGTGCACACTCACATTTCGTGACTTCAAGCTGATGCCTTACATTTATAATATTGACAGGAGCTCTTTCATCTTCTGCCAGGAGAATAATTAGATTGGCATCATGGTACTATAAGTACAATTATATAATTTATCAGATAAAGGCAACACTTAAGATTATAGCCTGCAAATTACAGTGTCATTTTGTTGTACAAATGGAGTACCAATAAAATACACACCGGTAGCTACCAGTGCAACAATTAATAAAGTTGCTATATAATTAACAATACAGGGGCTGAATAACATGCAGCACTTTGACTCAGTAACAAACCTGTTTATTAAGCAATGTACAGTACAAAATATGACATGTTGATCTCTCAAGAGAGTCCGTTAACAATAACAACCGATCCTGAAAATATAATTACCTGAAATGTAATAGTAGTGGTTATACCATTAGATATATGCACACCATGTACGAGAATTAGCCAGTAAGATTTGTGTTTAGTCACCACTTAAGAAGTTTAATGCATATAAAAAATAATTCTCCTAACTTCTTGACTGAGGACATTATGTTATGAAAAGTCAATTGTAAGGTTTTTCACACATTTTGTGAATGTACTGTGCTTTCACTGACTTTATCAGGTTTAATGGAGATATTTTTCACGAAGTACTGAAATACAAAAAAACACTGGAGCACCCTGGTGGCCTATAAGTATTAAGACGGTGACCAGTGGGCGTTTGTTGAATGTAATGTCCTAGTTTTTCTCCCTTCTTTCCTGTCATCTGTACTGTTGGTGGTCCAATAAATCTTAACTCAAGTTTCACTTACTACAGCCTTCATCAGCAGAGGGAGTTGGCATCTGTTATAATGTAATCCACACTAAGGTTATGCGATGACAACTGAGAAATCTCCATGACAACTGAGTAAACTTAATCTGCTGATGAAGGCTGCGAGATGGGGCTCAAAGCTCCAGAAAAAAACTATTAAGTGAGCCTTGAGTTAAGACTTTCTTTTGTTTAGTTGTCAAGCATAAACTTATACAGTCTAATTAAAGTCAAAGTCAAGTTGATTGTAACTCTAGTCATGTGACTTGAGGACAAAACACAGGTGTGTACGGTACAGAATTGTATTGATACCCCATATGTACAACAAAATAACACTGTAATTTGTGCACTATAATCTACAGCAAAGTGTTACACTTGTTGGTTGTGAATCTGAACTCTGGCTTTGTGGATAGTTTGTGTGCTTTACCAGGATCAGCTTGCCGTCATTGGTGATCTCTCGGGTCCAGGATGTCTTAGGCCCTTCTCCTTTCTGCAGAGTCTGCTCACAGCTAATCTTACTGTCGGTTTCCCAGCGTGGAAAACTCTGAGGACAGAGAAAGAAAGGAGTAAAAGAATTAGACACATCATGTTAATTGCTGGATATATAGATGAATGGATGCACATTCAGAGAGAACGGGAGATAATGAGAGAGTGGCTAATGGAGAGAGAAAAACAAGAAAGGTGGAGCAGGGCAATCACTGGGAGGTGATAACTTGTGATGCGCTCATCGTTACTGGAGTGAAGCAGCGGCTGGATGCATGTGTTTGCTTTGGAGACGGCCAGAGGCCACCTATTGGAAAACGGGGGGAAGCAACAGGGAGAATTAGGGAGGGACGGAGGGCAGGAAAGGGCTAGATGGGGAAACGGAGGGAATACGGGAAGTTGAAACGGGTCGTAAAGAGTGTGAAGGAGCATAGAGTAGCATGACAGGCCTTACGAGACCAAGGGAGGGGGAAAGATATGCAATCAGTCCAAATATGATGAAAAGCCAAATTAAACAGATTGATGTAATCTGCACAGCTGCCTCCCCATACACCCATTTCTTCTGTGTGTGTGTGTGTGTGTGTGTGTGTGCTTGTGTGTATGATGATTAACTGTGGGGGGAATGCAGATGTGCCCGGCATGCTTTGTCCATGTGCTGTGTACCGTGCAGAGACGTCCGTCCACCGTGGCCTCGTTGAACTCCTGCCCCACAGTGAAGGTGATGTGGGTGGTGCGGACTGTGGTTGAGGTTTTAATGGACAGCGTCTCTCCGTCCTGTGTGATCTCTACCAGTGGCTTGGAGGCTGCCTTCACCGCAATCATACGCAGCATCATGTTCACATCTAAAACACACACACATAAGACAAGGAGATAATGACAAAGCTAGACAAAGGGTACATAAGAAGAGATCTGAAAGAACAATACACACAAAGACACAAGTAAACACTTGCACACACTGGCTACTTTAGATTAATATTCTTATGCAAGTAGTACACACCTACAGGGGTTCATGAGGACAGATCTTTTTTGTGTCACACAGTGTTGGTGTATAGGATAAAGCATAAAGAGCAAGGCCAATTAATCCTGTTTTTACCAAATTATGCAAACCCATAGGCCTTAAGCTGTGTGTGTGTGTGTGTATTTGTGTTTGAGTGGTGTGGTGTTGTTCACACTGATCTGCTGCACATAATGATGACAGAGGAAACAATGAGGTCATATGACAAAGCATGCCCGGCACATCTGCATTCCCCCCACAGTTAATCATAACACAAACACGCACCCACACAAACAACAGAGTGATAGCACACACATATTCACCTAGTGTGTTGCAGTGAAACTGATGATACAGCATGGGAAAAGAGAGGGAACGAGGAGCAGACTGGTGCGGAGGGAGGGAGGAGAGAGGCGAGGGGGGAGTCAGACAGACGGAGGGGGGGAAGTGGTCTGTGTGTGGTGTGTTAAGATCTCTGTCCAAGTGTGAGGGGATGTGTGTACGTCGTCCAGGGGCTATCGGCCGTCGAATTGGGTTTCGCACTCCTCACCTCTCACACATTCCCACCTGTCACCAAGGGTAAATATATACACACTCAGAAATGCACAGTCATTCAGCGTTCATCAGGATGTCCAGCCTGTACACTGTATGTACCGCACACATAGCACAGTGTGTATGTGCCTTGTCATTGTCTCAGTGTATGCAGATGAGTTTTTTTGTAAATTGCATCGTGTAAAACTCGTGTAAGGACTTCTCTATGCACTTTGTTGTAGTATTTCAATTTTATGCTGCGTTATACTACTCATCTAAAATGTTATTTAACCTATAATATAAAATATAAAAGATTTACATCCAAACATATATTACAAAAACATGTTGCATTCTTATAAATTAAACTATCCAATAGTATGTAAATTTAGTGAAATTGGCTAAAGATGCAAGATTAAAATGTTGCAGTTTGCTGACAATACTTGCTACTTGCTTTTACTTGCAAGACCTTTACTTATAATGAAGTATTTTGTGGCATTGCAACATGTATTTAAGTAAAGGATATAAATACTTTTTCCACTATTGCATAAGGTAATGTGGCAATAAAGTAGTGCAGAGTTGATTGGTCAATTAATTGATTAGTCAATCAATAGAAAATTAATTTCCACCAATTTTAATAATGTCATCAAATTTTATTTCCTTGGTCCAATTTGTGTTTACACTTTGTTGTATACCATTGCCACTTTTAACCATTTTGGACAAAACGATTCAGCAGTTGAACATTCAATAACCTTAAAGGTGTTTAAACCATGTTACCATGTTACAAATTTATTTATTTTTATTTATTTATTTGCGCCTATAATTAATAATTAGATATATTAAAACCGTAAATTAAATTTGGTACCACTTTCCATAGTATGTGTATATAATTACATAAAAGGTGGGTAAACTGATAGTTGGGTTTAACACAGCACGTCATCACTCCGAACATGCCATATAGCTCCAGGAACTTCAGTTAAAAATTCAACTCTACTCGACGAATCTCTCTTTCCTAAAAGTTTGGATTATTTCAGGCAACAGACCGACCTGCAGACACTAACTGACCTCTGTGCCTCCTCTGTCTGTTGGCTCAGACTCAGGAGTGCTGGCCTGTGGACCATTTGGGAGCCACAGAGGCGGCTGAAGCTTCTCAAGTAACTGCCAGTTGTTAGGAGTTAGAAATTACCTGAAAAGACTTTTGCAAACCTGGGACCAAAATGCTTGAATTCACACGGAGCTGGCCACGTGAGGACTACACCCATACACAGATAACTAGACAGAGGGCCAGGGGCAGAGGTCAAAGAGCAGAGGGCAGAGGAAGCATTTGGGACATGGGGAGACGAGGGAAGAGGGGAGGAGAGCAGTAGAGGGAGGAAAGGAAGAGAGGATGGAGGGAAGGAGGAGGGTGCTGGGTGCTGACAGGCTGCATACAGCTGCGCTTTGCCCCCCAGTGCAACCTAGGTCCATTCCTCTCTGTCAGTCATGCCAATGCAGAGGGACATTATAGGAACATATGCATGATATGTGTGTGTGAGGGAGAAAGACAGACGTGCAATGTGCTGCAGCAATACTATGTTTCAATATGGTCATGCCAATAAGGTTTTTTTGAATTAGAATTTGTCTATTGGGAGACCCGTCTTCCTGTTGCAGCTTCTTCTCCATGAATACTTGTCCTACACTTCACTCTTTACACACTTTTCACAAAGACATTTAAAAAAAAAAAAAAGGGCACACAGGCACTGGTGTATGTACCATGCGCGCGAACGACCCTGTCCACTCATTGTTGCGCACGATGCCATTTCACCATATTGCCATCTTTCCCTTTGTTATAGTCACCACTTTCCGCCTGACACACACACACACAGAGAGAGAGAGAGATAGAAGGAGATGGAGATAAATAGAAAGAGATGGGGGGACATTAATCGCTAATTGGTGCGTCAGTCTAACAGTTGGAAGTTGGAATTCGCACTCCCGCCCAACTGGGATGTGTCTATATTCAGAACAATAGAGCCATTTGACAGCTATTTCAATAACCTCCATTTGCAGTAGACTGCGTGTGTGTGTGTGTGTGTGTGTGTGTGAGAGAGAGAGAGAGAGAGAGAGAGAGAGAGAGAGAGAGAGAGAGAGAAAAGGAGGCGTTCTTTGGTGCAGTCCTCTCCTACAGTCACCTCTACCTGTGCGCATACGCGATGATGTGAATTCCAGGTGTGCACTGGACAGGCATGTCATGGAAATTGGCTGCTGACGACAGACAAATCCGCGAGCGCACACGCGCGCGCAAAAACACAACACCCTGCCGCCCGCCCGGACTGCAGATGCACCGGGGATGTGACAAAACTGTGTGAATCTCAGCAGCAGGTGTTTGTCCTGTCACTTCAGATAACGATGTGACCGTCCTGCACTGTATCGGGCCATAACGGTCTTCACACGTACGCACACGCGCACCACACACACACACACACACACACACACACACAATCTGAGGCTCTGACACGGACAGATGTGCCGCCGTTTGTCCCTATTGTGTTAGCAGGGGAGCCCGGGGGGGGGGGGGGGGGGGCTGAGGCTGGCTGGGGGCCAAGCGCTGAATTTTGGGTTCTGCAGAATGACAAAGACCCCCCACCCATGCGGTACATGCGCGGACACAGAGGAAGATTTGACCCATAATGTGCTGAGAAAGCCACAGTTTGAGCTGACACATCTGATCTGGGTCATTACGCACAGAAATAAAAGCTTCATTAGAAATCACTGTCGTGCAAAAAACAAAACAAAAAGAAATGAGTCAAGCCGCCACATGAGGCCACGGTGAGGTTTTTTTTTTTCATCATTTCTATCACTTACTCAACGCTTTCAAGAGTTCCTCGAAGTTTTCGGAACTCTTCATCTCCCAGGTGCCGGCGAAATTAGGGATTTTGCGCTCCATGTCAGGCTGCCGGTGGTTTGCGGATTAACGTGGGTAAACTGTCAGGTCCAAGTGCGGCCGGTGCGCTGCTGTCACTGCCCGCCGTGCGTCCAAAAATGCCCCAACTGTCCCTCCTGAATCCGGCCTGGGTGTGTGCGGACACGCCGGCTGGGTTGACTCTCCCTGTCCAGTTATTTCTGCCCCTCTTGCCGGGATGAGCGTCAGAGCTCTTCTCTTACCTATGTGCGGGTGCACGAATGAATGGCACGGACGGCAAAGACACTCGTTTAGGGGTGCGCACGCCCCTTTCTGTGCCGACACGCCCCGCACGCCGACAGAGGTCCCCGGAGCCTCAACCTGAGCACGCCCCTGAAGGCAACATGTGGAGTTCAGGGATTCCCACGCGGAGCGCTTCTGGAGACGCCTCTCATCCGCGCGTGTATCTTGAACCAAAAGTGAAAATCCAAAAGGGACCGCGCCCTGATGGCCCTGTGCGCGCTGGGGAAACCTCTGCAGACCTGATACGATATTATATATACATTTGGTTTTTTTTTAGGTGTTTTGCCGCTTGTGATGCAGCTGGTAATGGCACGGTTAAATGAACGAGTTCAATGCAGTGAACAATATTTGTGCAAACGGGGGGATGTCAGCCAGGCCAGTCTGTTGACAGAACACGTCGTCTTGGCAGGGCGGTGCGAAGGAAGAACTAGTCAACTGCCAGACTGGCAGACTGAAGGGATGGCAGAGCCCTGTGTGTGTGTGTGTGTGTGTGTGTGTGTGTGTGTGTGTGTGTGTGTGAAGAGAGAGTCAGGGAGGCCAAGTTCACCCACAGCCTCCTGTGTCATAAAAATAAAAGCGGTGGTAATGGGATACAGCTTCTGGCCGCCGCTGGTGGGCTATTCGTTTAACGGGGGCCCGCGTCAGGGGGGGAGGGGGGGGGGGGGGACTCGAAGATTAAAAATAAGAGGTGGGATTGGCGCAGGTCGTCTCCTCGGAGCTCTCGGCCCCCCGCTGCTCGGGCGGAAGAAAGGAGGAGAGGGGAGGAGGAGAGGCGGGGGCAGTCGGAGCAGCGCGTCGGACGGGCCGGTGGGGCAGGGTCAGGGGCCCGCGGGGTCGGAGGTAGGCCCATGAAGAGCGCACACCCTCACACGCACGCTTGGTGTGTGCGCACACGCACGCCCGATGATGGATGGCAACGGGACAAAGGCGACGTTAACTATTGACTCTTGATGGATGATCCCATCCGCTACACTGCACGGCGAATTAGCGCGAGGTAAACCGGGCGATTTGGAGGAAAGGGGGGGGGGGGCATTAGGAGAGGCCCCCACCCAAAACCATAGATACACTTACATACCTAATACACCGGCTCAGTGTCAGACTTATAACAAAGACACACTGACTAACAAAGGTGAAAAACAGCCTCAGATTGATATTTGGTAACGCGATATGCGCTTTTACGCACAGACCCGCGTCCAAATCCAGCACCTTGCATCGGGCCCGGCGGCTATCTTAGATGTGAACAAAGCTCTCTCACATTCACACACACACACACACCGCACACACACACACACACACACACACACACACGCACACGCACACACACACACACACACACGATCCTCAGTGGCCACACACCATGCCACGATCACAGCATGTCCTCACAAGTTACTCCCGGTCCAAACAACAGAAGAGAGCCATTAGACAGCCATATCGGAGCTGTAATTTCCGTTCCAGTATCCCATCCTCTCTTTTTCCCCCCTTGTCATTCACCTTTTGCAGTTGACTTGCAGTTGTTAACCCTTCAAGGGGTTTGCTCTGACAACATTTAAATTAAAAAAAAAAAAACCTGTCAGTAAAGTAGAAAAGTACAGTTTAAAGACGAGATGGGTCCCCATCTAAAGCAAGAATGTATTAAAGGGCTGCGTCAGTCTGCCTCACTGCTGTGGTCTGTTCAGAAAGAGGGAATTGATCATGCCCCCAGTTTGAAAGTGACTGATGCAAACACAAAGGTTACAATAGAGAGAGCTGTCCTGCGTTGGGGGAATTCATCTTCAGCCTCGCTGCAGGCCATTCGCATATTACCATGACACAACAAGAGATGCATCAAAGGCCGCTGAATCAAACAGGCAGCCGTGCAGTGTGGCGCAGCGACGGCCTCACCCATCTTGTGTGCGTGCCGCTCAGAGGGGGCTTGATAAAGAGCTGTGAAATGTGTGTGATGCTGCATGTCAGCACGTGATGACAAAGCACAGTTCAGCATTCAGATCCACTCAACCGTGCTCTGCTCCTCTCAACCTTTCCTCTCACCGCTCATTCCTTCCCTTCATTCCCCCCTTTTCCTTTCTGCCTCTCCTCCACCTCACGCAACTTTCTCTCTCCCATGTCCTTTTCTTCCTCCTCTTCCTCCTCCTCCTCCTCCTCCTGTCCAAGCTTTTGTTCTTTTGTGCTGCTCTGACACATTCCTCCAGCACGTTTGAGAGAGGGAGAAGGGGAAAGCAGGAGGGGAGAGGATGGAGAGGAGAAGAAAGAAAAGGGAAAAGTAAGTGAGAAAGTTAGAGGCTAGAGTGCAGGTCATTTGTTTTCCCATTGTTGTGGAGAAAAAGGATAGGGAGAGTGAGTCAGCAAAGAGAGGGGAGATACCGAGAGAGCTGATCAAAGGCGAACAGATAGTGACAGAGATGGAGCAGTTGAGAAACACTGAAAGAATGACGGCGACAGATTTGTAAAGAGAGACTCCTCTGTCTTTGGAGGCTTAAGAAGTATTAGTTTGCTCTTCCAGTGCCAACTTTACTTCACTCATCTTCATTTCCTTATGTTCCCTTCCAACTATTATCTGCTGGTATACTGTTCACTTCTTTTGTTCTGCCATGTAAATCTTTCTGTGTTCTCTCTCATACCAAGAACCTTGTTGGTAACTGATACCACCAACTGCCAATGAAGACATTCACAGGCTTTACCATGTGCAGGAAAAACAAGTGTATTGTGACTTGTTTACAATAACGTTTGACTCTTATTAGCCCGAGTTCATGGCAAAATCACGATTGACGATCCCAGAAAGAACGAGATAAATAAACAGCGATATTAATATGTAAGAAGAAAGAGAGGCTGACAGTTTAATGTTTCTTTTTTAGAAATCTTGATAATTTAAATTATACTTTAGTGCTGAAAGTGCTGAATTATTTGACAAACAGAAAATGTATTTTGACAGAGAATTATTTAAATCCTTTATCAGGCACAAATTCCAAACATTTGCTGTTTCCATCTTCTCCACTGTGAGGATTTGCTGCTTGTCTCTGTTTTACTTCATTTTAAATTGAATTTGGTTGTCTATTAAACTGTTGGTTATACATAACAAGCAATTTAAAGACGTCCCCTTGGACTTTTGGGATGGGACTAGTACAAATTGATTGTTTTCAGAAAGCATGAAATTTGAAATTAAGATACAGTTGTATCAGTAGAGAGGCCATATTTATCTTATGGTCTTTGTCCCTTCGGTTTTGTGGGGCCTCTGTCTCATTCAAATCAGGCTGAGCCTTGCATCAACACTCTCAACTGGGTGAACCGTACAATATCTCCATGCTCACTTCCTCTTGTGCTGCATATTGTTTCCTATTTCCTCTCCTTATTCAAATGACACTTATTTGAACCATATCTGTGGAACATCAGCCCACAGACTATTTATTGTCCCAAAGAGAGCTTATCTGGGTGTGGAAAAGAAAACTAAATGCACTATATTACACTTCATGCAACATTTGCTGTATGTTTAGTACAGTGGTGTCCTGTTTCATTCATGTTGCAATCCTAATTTATGAAAACGGAGCAACTTGTCTCCTCAAGTTGGAGCTTGTGCGTGTGAAAGTGTGTGTGATCAGCCCATGGTAAAGTCACACTTCAGTGGCATTCTCCACTTTATCATCAAGATGACCTCCAGTAAAAACTGCTCACCCCAGTAACCCCAGTAATCCCAGATGTGAACTTGACCCTGGCCTTCCCCACCGCCAACTCCTGGAAGTCATTATCACTGGCCTTTACCCTCAGAGGAAGCCACTGGGCAAGAAGTGCACATGCATGCAGACAAAAGTGCCATGAATTACAGTATCTTTCTCTTATGATTTACTTATGTGTCAGTGGGGGGGTTAGGACCTCCCCATGGGGTTGTAATATAAATCTGAAGGTTGAGAGAAGATTAACTGGTCATGAAAGAAAACTGTTCCGTGACACAAAGTGGTGTCCTTTTCTTTCTTCTTTGCTCTTTACTTGTGAAATACTGGACAGCCCAATACCACGTCCGGCCTCTAAAAACGTACAGTCTGACCAGCAAAAATCACTCACAGTTCACACTGAGTTTGCAAGAGGACGTGTCATTCACAACAGCCACAGTGACACACACATTCACAGCCAAAAGTGTGCTGACCCACCAAACCATGTGGGCTTGATTAGAGCAGAGGAGATGGCAGCCTTTAACTACTTACGTGGAAATGAGAGGCAGAGAGTGAGGGAGACCAAAGAGCAGAGAGGAAAAGATAATAAAAGAGGAACTGAGAAACAGAATGGAGACCTAAAGTTGAGTTTGCATGTGAAGGAGTGTGTTCTTGTGTGTTTGTGATATTGTGCTTGTACAGTGATGTGTGTAATCACAGCTTGCCAAAATCCTGAAAAAAAGGGGGCAAAAGTTCCTTGTTTCAAGGCAAGACGAGGCCAGCCTTGTGTGAATGTTTTTAGTACGGGCCGCCTCTGCTTTGTCTCCATCTCCTTCTGCTTGTGTGTGTGTGTGTGCATGCTCATGCAGGCTCCTATTAGCCCCCGCATGCATGGGTGTGTGTTGAAATCTTTCTCTACCAGACATTTGTTACTCATTTTATTTTATTCTTGGGTAAACTCTTAAATTACAGGAATCAAACAGAAAGCGTCAGACATAAATCATTACTTAATATCCTGCCCACATCACGTCACTGCTCCGAAGAATTTTTGTACTTAAAACATCAGTGTATCTGAGTGGACTGTGTGTGTGTGTGTGTGTGTGTGTGTACATGAGTCAAGCTTAGTCTCCTTGTGTACATGAGACCAAACCTCCAGATGCCTGGGCAGTTGCACCCAGACGCCTGTATTACTCACACTCTATTCCTTTTGTCCTTCAGCCCCCCACCCATCTCTCTTCCCTCCCCCTCGAGTCTTTGTGGTTCTAATTATCGCGCTCATTTGTTATGAGTTGGTCTGGACAGAGGGAGAGCGGGAGCTGAGCGAGGTTAAATTAGGAAGGAGAAGTGCTGAAGACGTGCCGAATCAAAAAAAGTTAATTTTGTCAAAGTTGTTTTTTTATCTGGTCCCGTTCATATGTCCATCTCTTCCAACTTCCCTTCTGTTTTTTCTGTTTTTTTTTCAGTTTGTCCACTCTGTCGCTGCCACCTACAGTTTAACGAGCCTATGGGCCCCTCTGAGGTGCTACGTGACAACAGGACTGTAAAACAGCATTGATGCTGCATTGCTATATGCACAGGAAGATGGAGGACAACAGAGGGAAGGATTGAGAAGACGAGCAGAGAAAAATGAGGTCAAATATGTAAAGAAAGGAAGTAAAGTAGAGAGAGTTGTTCGCGAGGAGGGTTGCGTGAAGTACAGTGAGCTGAAGAGGTGGAATGAGGGAAAGCTGAGAAGAAAAACAAGCACTGGTTCCCATACTTTCACAGTTTTTCACCTTATTTTGTGTCCATGTGTTTTGTTTTTCTAAAAACCCCAAAAAGGTTCAATAAAAGTGCAGCCCTGTTTTTTATCGTGTTAGTCCTCCTCCTTCTTGCATCCTACAGCTCTGCCCCTCCACCCTCACACCGCCTCTCACTCTGCACTCATTCTTTTATTCCCCCGTAGCCTTTTCCTCTTTGACCTGAGTCGACGATTGTTGTTTGCTTTTGCTTTTTCCTCGGCCATGATTGTGTGTGTCAGCAGTCAGCATATGTGTGACTCTGCATGTATATGTGTTGGTGCATATGTGTCTGAATTTGTGCATTTGCACGGATGTGTGTATGTATGTGTGTGTGTGTGTGTGTGTATGTATGTGTGTGTGTGTGTGAGAGAGAGAGAGAGTCCCTATGATGACATCATGGATTAGGAATGGCCATAGTTAAACACGTCACTGGAGGTCAACCTCTGGTCACTGTTACTGTATGCGACCACTGTGGGTCCCTAAAGTCTCCAGAATTACCTGACGAAATGGTGACACATTGATGTGTTTTATTGGTTTTGAATTGTCTTGAATAGCACTCAGCACTCATTCACCGGTGCCTCAGGAAAATAACATCCAGTTTAGGTGCGTCCTGTGATTTCTTCATGATCCACTTTGCCAACAGCCTGTGAGAAAATGAATAAAATAATAAATCAGAAAGCTGAATTATAAACACTTGTATTTCTCTGCAGCAGAATCACATGGCAGAAAAATTATAGAGGCAAAAGGAAATGATTAAAAAATCATTCATGGTGGCGGAATGGAAAGTTGTGGAAGTTTAATAACATCAGGGCTGCATTTCTTTCCATAGGGATCATCTGTAGGCACTACTAGACACATTCATTCGATACTTCGAGCTTCACTGTGCAGCAAAAAAAAATGGAGCAAACATTTTTAAACATGTTGCCGCTTCTTTTGTTTTTCAAACACATGTTGTCCTGCAACTGCATGCGATCCTGCAGCAAAAATTAGGGCTTGTTGGTGGCTTGGGATACTAAGTTTCATCTCTGATCTTCTTCTTGAGTTTTGCAAAAGTTTTGTTTCAATGATCACAGTATCTCTAGTTATTTCTAGTGGGTGTTGGTATTATAATCAGCATTGGAAGCAAAGACAGGCAGGTTCAATGCCTCAGAAAAAGCATTTCCAGACAACAAGTGGTCAGGTTTCAGCAAATCTCTGATGCTCTGCGGGGAAGTGATAATCATACCACAGTATCGTAATGTAATATATAAAATAAAAAAAAACAGGTTGTTGGACAGACAGTCAGGTCTGTTAAACATCAGGTTGCCTAGGCTTCACTTTGGTCCTGGGACTTCTGTGGTAAGAAATAAGTAACTCTTCTGCCATCTAGTTGTGAAAAAGAGGTGTTGTTCTCAGACCTGGAACTTTTGGCTCATTTATTTGGGAGATGTCTGGGCATGTGCAACTACGGTGTCCCACTGTTACTAATCAAACTGTTGTTTATTTCTGTTTGGTGCACACAACTTTGCATGACTGCACACAGAGACCCACTCAAATCCCTGCAGGGACAGGTGCAGTCAGTAGACACACAAGTTTGTCCAGAAAACCGATCGAAAACTCTCTGTGTGTATAAGTGTGTTAGTGTGTTTCTGTCTCCATGAGAACATTGTGACATTTTGAGAGTTCAGGCCTCCAGTTGTTCCAGGGCATTTGAAGGTTTGGGACTCGGTTTTAGAAATTAGGCGAAGGCAGGTTTAGAAGCCAGGAAGTAGGAAATTGCCTCTGTGGCCAAAGACCACTAGGGGCGCCAAAGGCTTCAGGATCACTGTGTGGCAATTAGTTTCTGAAAATTAGTAATATTCAAATTGTAATGACCCGTTTGAACAATTATAGTCTACAAGCACAGTTGACTGTTTGAAGTAGTTTGTCTTGTGGTCCATCAGAAGGAGCTCTTTAAATTCACTATTAGTTTGACTTACTACTGACTTATCAGTAAACTAAGCGGACTCTAGCAAGCAATATATAAACTGAACTGATCAAGGCCGGCAAGTCCTGCATTAGTTATTACATAATCTTGAGGTTCCATCTTGTAGAGGGGCCCTAAATTAATCTCTTTTTTATCAATGCATTATGTATCAAATCTGTGCTTAACCAATTTACCACAAGTGTGTCACTATTTACTAGGCTAACAGATACATAAACAACAGGCTACACAAAGAATAAGGGAGAAACGGGGGTCAGTCGGGGCCCATAGCTCATTTAACCCAGCAGGTTAATCATCTTTGTAAAAGGTTAAGGGCCCTGTTTAAACTCTCTATGGCACATGGTCTAAAGCGCATGGCGCAAGTGCATTTTGGGCTTGTCAAAATCCACTTTTGACAGTTAAACAAAATGTAATCTGGGCGCATATGGGTTGTACTCCGTCTCTTAATTAATCACAGGGAGTGTACTCCCGTTGTGCACCCGCTGAGGCATACACTTTGTAAGATAGGACTCTAACTATTAAAGGACTAAAAGTCTGGTTTGAGGAATAGGGAATTAGTTAATGTGTTTCTCCAGCATGAATAGATACATAGAAGAATCTAAGTGGAAAAGCAGAGGGAGAGTGATGGAAAACATCCATAAATGTGTGTGATTTAATATAGAGAACTGAGATATGATTGGTTTTGGTTTGGTATAAAAGAATCTTATCAGAGCATCCGGTACAGCATGACTATGCCTGCTCTTGCAGTTTCTGTTCTTGGGTTCTGTGGCATTGCTGGTGTGCATATGGTACACATGGTGAAAGTGAGATAAACCCTGAAACAGAATCCTCACATGGTTTGAATGACTCACTCGCTGATGTATACATCTGAATCACTGCCTCCCAGTGCTCGACATGGGTTTGTTCTGAAAACTTTGATGTTCTGACAGAGAAGTGGATTTGGTGGTTGAGTTTGTATTTGAGTTGAAGGAGTGTTTATATGCACATCACGTAGGTGCAAGGCTTTCAGCAACACCTGCACACTTACTCCATGCCACAGAAGTTTCCATCCTACTTGGATCTTTGTCATGTCAGAATGTTTGAACAATGGAAACCGCACCCATATTAATACATCATTCACACCAACAGGCTGACAAGCCCTGTGATGGAAGGTGTGGTTAAGATCCAAGTAGTTTCTACAACGTTGTCTACAATAAACTTTTGAGGCATTGAGTAAGTGTGCAGGCTTTTCCCCTTCTTTCCCTGAGTTTGTATTTGAACAACCTATTCATAGCTGTGAGCTGTGAACTTCAGTTCAAATGTTTATGATCCAGAGATCAAGCCAACATTTCTAGTCCACAGATTTAGTCTCACATTGATTATAGTTGTAGCTTGTTTTCTGTTGATGTGGTCAGGGTTAAGTTTTGTCAGTGATCTGTATCACATTTGACACACTGAAAATAAATTGGTGTGGTAATTACTGTGGCTAAATTCCAAATCTTAGAATCATTATGTTTTTTCTGAGTTCTGTTTATTAAATCATATTATCAAATATCATAAAAATGCAATTAAATCCCTTCAGTATGGCAGTTTTATTTATTCCCTTTTAATGTAAAATACACACAACACAATAAATGACTAGAAATCAGCATCACATCTGCGCTATCCATGCCCAAGTTGTAACTTTGAATGAAATGCCATTTGCGCACCAACCCCCTCATTATCACTCAGAGATGCATGTACAACTATTAAAGGCAGATAGTATAATACACCGGCACAAGCATATAATAGAATGGTGTGTCATTACATGTTAAAGAAATTGAAATCTTTCAAAAAATATGGTTGATATGTGGGTGATTTAAGAATTAATACTTTTTTTAAACCAAAGATTTGGTCAACTGAACACTTGATAGAGTAAAATGTCCTCTGATAAAAACATAGTTGTTTCATCTAGTTTCTCAAAAAAAGTTAATAGCCATAAATAATAACAAGAAGAACAGCCAGAGCCACGTCATTTTTAAAGAGGGAGCATGATCTTTAGTTTGTGGGTCCTGGCAGCCCTTGGCGTTGTTATCTGGCTTTGCATTGTCAGGGTTTCCCTCGAAATGGACTGGCAGGCACTGATTGCTCAAAACCTCACAAGCCAGGATCAGATGTTTGGTTTCCTCTCGGATGCTCCTGATGCCGCACGTCCCCACTTCACTCCTCACAGTGACAAACGTGAAAAGCTGCCGGCTGATGCACAGGTTCTCCTTGTAGATCTTCCCCCCTTTGTTCGTGCACACTTCCTTCACCCTGTCCAGGTCTTTTGGGTGGAGGAAGGACTGCGTGGGTCTGTCACAGTCCCCATGGTCCTTGATGTACTTCTCCCATTCATTCTGATTAAGAGACGTGGGAGTGCCTGGGGGAATGTGGCGTTTGACGAAGGTGTTGTAGCCATTATTCCATTTGGAGCGCTGGCAGGGAGCATCGTTTTTGGCTAATGTTTGGTGACCCAGCAGCAGCCAGACGACCAGAGTGAGAAACACTCTGAGAGCAGCCATTACCCAGCAGTCCTAGAGTGAAACACAGACTATAAAGTCATAACAGTGTGAACAAACACTACACTTTACAGCCTTTCACCACAGCCTTGTTTTTACATAACAGGTAATAAAAAAAGACAGATGAACAGTGTTGCACAACTGAGTTTGACAAAGCCACAGCTGTCTGTCTCTGTGTAGTTTTTTTCAAACACGAAACCAGGAGAGGATGTAGAGAGCAGCTGCTTGATTAGAGAACTTCCCTACCTTGTTTTGGCTGCAGCAGAGGCTTCTTGTGAGCTACAAGTGACCTACAAGCTCCAGATGTGAGAGTTTTCTTCTGACCTTCAATCCCGCTTCCACATTTCACTTCCTTTGAGTTTGTGTGGGAGTGGCCTAAACTGTACTTTTTTAACTGAGTGCGTAGTACTTAAATCAGTCCACATGGCTGTGCTTTAGAGCAGCAGCCATTTTGAGACGTAATCCAGTTTCAGCTATAAATACCTGTTAAAGGTCCAGTGAGCTATTGTGGATGCCTCACTGTGTGTGTGTGTGTTTGTGTGTGAGTGTGTGTGTGCTGTGCTGTCTTCAGCACTGCTGTTCGTATGTTTTTTTCAAATGGTATCTTTTAATAAATGAATAAATATGTTTAATATAACCGTTAATATATATTTGACCTTGTTCAGGGCTTCAAAAATTACTATGGGATGTGTCTTTACTATTACACCTACATGTAAGATGGTTAGGTTATTAATGAAGTGAGAAATATGGAAAAGTTAATTCTGATAGGAAATTGTCTAGTTGTTGAACTGGGCCACTATTGTCTTTCAATTGATGCCACTGTGTCTATGTTTTATTTGCATACATACCTACAGGCCTGACCTTCCCATTGCATATACTAAAATTACAATAATTATAAGTAGAGTAGAATAGAGATATATAGTATATTGTTTACTAAATATGCCTCAAATATGCTTCTGTGTTAAAAAAAGGGGGTTTTCATAAGTGAAATATAACTATAGAAAGCTTCCTCATTGTCTTGTCTCATTTCTGATTTCTCTGTCTGTCCAACTCCTTCCCTCTTACACTTGTTCATTCTGTGCAGACGTCGGCAATGTGAAACAACCACCAGTCCTCTTAGTTAATTATTACATCATTTATTACATCTTTTACCATCTATTCTTCCTGCTGGCCTGATTTTTCTTTCCTTAATGACATGCCCTAATTTAGTCAAACCCATAAATGAAAGATTTGCACGGTTGTGGTTTTAGTTTCTGCACCAGTTCAGGTCACAATGAATACATTCTTTTTTTTCAACAAAGAACAGAGAGGAACCTCATAACAAGAAAAATGCAGTGCAGAAATGCCAAAGGTATGTTTGAGGTCAAGTAGTTTAGAACTTGTTTCTTTTTTACACAGTTGGTTGCCAAAGGGCACCTAAAAGTTTAGTTTTCAACCATAAAATGTCCCAAGCAGTACATATATTGGTCACAGTTCTTGGTCACCAAATTTAAGGGACTTAATCAAAAGTGTTTACTGTATTTTATACGTTTGAAAAACATATAACTGTCTATCTATTCATCTATCTATGCTTCATAGCTTGACAATCACATGTCCCAGACAAAAATAATCTATTCTTCAGCAAATTGTACTAAATTTCTAAGAGTGAAGTTACAAAGTGAGTGCCACTGAACTTAAAAAAAAAAAAAAAACGCACACACATATAAGAGGGAATGTGTCTACTTTGTATGAAATAAAATGTATTTTCATACATATGGCATCAAAACAAGTTTACTTCCCCCAAGCAGCCTAACTCACTCATCCCTCTTATTTCTCTCGGCATCCCTTTGACTACTGACACATAGATTACATTTTGGCTTGAAGTAGTCAAAAGGTTGAAGTCTAATAATCCAAGTGTAGTCAAAAGCAATTAACGTGTTAAAGTCACGACCAAATTGGAAGTCTTATGAAATAGCCAAATCAAATGACTCTACACTTGGACTAATGTGTGACTCAAGTCCACTCTGCAAACAGAAACAAGGTTAGAGACGAAATTGTTATCCAGAGTTTGCTAGATTGCTTGAGATGATTCATATCTCAACTGGATCTACTGGACAGAGATTTGGCAAAAGTTCTGAAGACTCTTGCCGCAATGTACCACAAAAAGAAAACAGGAAACATGGTCAGATCGTCTAAGTTTAATAGTTTAATGTCTCCTTTTCTTTGTTTAATTCTTTGTGGTTCTGTCAACAATTCGGGGAGTTAAATCACCAGTACGGTTGTTTTTTCTTTGCATCAGACTAAACATTGCATTGTGCAGTCCAGTCCAATATTTCCCTGTTGAGAAATGTAGTCAGAACAAGACACACACACACACGAAAACAAACGTATTCACAAAAAGTTTCTCAGAGTTAAACATTTTACTTACTACCTTATATCCTTTTACAGCTGTAGAAGATGCACCCAAACGTCTGGAGATGAGGTGGGGATTTTTACATGTAATGTGAGCCATATATCATCACACATACAATGAAGAAAGCAGGTGAGGTTGCCATTCAAGTATTTTAATGAGGTGCCCATGTTGACAAGTCATATACAGCAAAAAATAAATCAGACTGGGATGGCACCAAAAATCATTTTTTTTCCAACAGAATGAACACATGTACATAAATATATCTGATCCATTTACATCATAATATGCTAAATTGAGTTCATACTGGTCACTTTAAATCCCTTAAGACTTTCACCGTAGATTTTTAATTCATTTGATAGGACCTGTTGTGTGTTTTAATATCAATAGTCTTGGGGCAAAAGAAAATAATAATATTATATTGGGTATGAAGTCACAGGTAAATATTACATAAGTCTATTACATTTCATACAGTGCAGTGTGCTTGTGTTTCAAGGCAGGATGATAAAGATGAAATAACAGCCGAACATGTGAAACAAAAAAAAACAAAATATATTTTACAGTATTTACACGAACCAATCATGCATCCCAGGCATTGCAAGAGCAAACATACGACTCAGATCCAGCCAACTGATGCACTTAAACCAGGTCCTTCACGTGCAAACTGAAAAAATGTCTGATACCAAGACTGCCAACGTCACTAAATTTGGGTGGGAAACGGAAAACAGTAATCAGACGGGGGAGGTGATTTGTCCTGTGTCCAGTTTTCTCCGGTTTACCTTTTTTGCTGTGTCTGTGTCTGGACAAGCCCTGAAGTGGACCGTGCTGTCAACTAAGGCTCAGTCTGAGGAGACGGTGAAGGCTCTTCTTTCTTTTCTGCTTCAGAGGTTGTGTTCAGAGCCAGGTCTTGTTTTTTCTCTTTTGCTTTCTCTGGCTCCTTCATCCTGCAACATCAAAGGGCAGAGTCATTCAGACTGAGTCATCCATATGCTGTTAGTCTGCTGTCAGTGTAGTTTGTTATGTTATCCAGTAGAGGTCCTTATTGGTTAAGGGTACATGGAAGGTTTTGCAGAAGTTTAGGGATCTAGCATACTATAAAATAACTAGCAGAGCCCTAAATTTCAAAAGTAGTTCATCCGTTCTTCGGCAGCCACTTTTCTAATCTCACTTTTTTTCATGTTTCTGCAGCGATTGAGCTATAACGTCTGCATCCAGTGAACACTTGGGGTTACACTGTATGTGCACTGCATCAAAAGCCAGCTGACAACACCTAAAACTTACTAAGTATTACGTTAAAGAATTTCTAAAATAAAAAGGCAACACTGTGGGAACTTATTAATGCTTCCCTGAAAGTTTGTGTGTATACATATATTTATATATATATGTTTGTATGTATGTATGTATGTATGTATGTATGTATATGTATATAAAATACTATTTTCCTAACAGTCTGTGAAATTTCTTCAAGTACTAATACTCTAAGAGAGGTGTTAAAGTCTAGCTCAAGAGGATAAGTCATTATGAGTTGGTGATTAAACCAAAGAGCTGTAGTCAGGAATCTAACTTAGAAGTTAAAGTTAAGGTTTTGAGGTCAAAGGTTATGATTTCAAACGGTGACCTTGGCATGGGAGCAGGCCGGTTACTGGGTAGGACGTCCCAGCTAGAGGTAGAGCTGTCGCAGATCAAAAGACAGAATCACATGACCAAAACAGAGAGAACATCTTGGATTTAACATTTCAACGTGGCTGTGTGCAAAAATTTCAAAACTCGTTCTCTCTCCCTCCTCCGCTGTCATTAGATAGAAGGATTGGAGGTGACATTTTAAAGTAATTGCACACCGCTGATTGACATTATGAAAGCCAGTGGTTCCCAAAGTGGAATGTAAAGGTCCCCTGAAGGCTCCTTGACAAGGACTCAGGGGACACCCAGAAAATATGGAAGTATCAGAATTTCACTATAATCTCATTTGAAGGTTGAACTGTGAGAGAAGATTACAGGAATCTCACAAATCCAACAATGAAAATCATATTTTTGTACTTAAGATTCAAGACTCCATAACACATATATGTTCCCATATATGTGAACTTTGGGAACCCCTGATCAAAGCAGTGGAAAGGTTAAATCACTGACTGGTGGGACGCAGGGGAAACTCGCCACATACTTTCATTAATCAGTTGTAATTATGAGAGAAAATAATAATTGTATTGGGAAACAGCCATGTTATTGCAGCAGAGGTCAGATAATCAGATTATCCTTAGTGCTGATCTTTGGGTTGCTTTAAACTTTTATGGTGAAACCTTACACAAGGATTACACTGACATTTCTATTAGTGCCCAACCAACACTGTTTCAAGGCCAATACCACTAATGTTATTTAATAGTTCTTTAAAAGGCTGATTGTGTTCTGCATCAAGTGTCTGTGTCTATTCTGTTGTACTCACTTGTTTCTTGTTGATGCTTGAAGAAGTTATGTTTCACTATACACTGAATCTCAGCTCTATCATCCCCAACACGCCCTTATTTGCTGAGCAGTGAACTTTATACACCAATCTAAATCTAATGCAGTCTAATACAACAGCTTTGCAACAAATCCTGCCTCCATGAATGTTACAGTCCAGACTTTGCTGAAGACTGAGAGGTGTTTATTTTTGTCCACCACATTCATATCAATGAGTTTACACTTAATATTATAACAAATGTTTTGACATTTACATTGTTTATTAAAGAACTGTGACCAAGATATGGACTGAACAGGATTTTTAATAAAAATAAACTTGTTGGTGCTCTCTGGTGGACACACTACGTAATGCAGACACTGTTTCTATACTACCTCAAACATACTGTATCTTTGGTATTCCTTTTTACTTACTGGCTGGTCAGACTCTAGTTTCTATCAACATAAATCTCAAATGTCCCTTTGGTGTACACACATAACTGTGAGTACACAGGGCTTTTTTTCAATTTGAATTTCTTGTAAAATAAAATGGTATTTCAATATGGATTAAAATGCTATATTTTATTCCCAGTTTTCCTCAGTAAGTCTTTGTTTATCATACTATGGACCTAAGATCTGCCCTAAAGGATATCTGTCAAGCACAAGAAGAAGTCACAAAAACAACACTGTCAGTGCTAGTTGTGCATCCTTGTCAGTACTGATATCAGGTAAACCACCTGTTTACCACGACTGTTTCATGGTGGAGGAGTGTAAAAAATCTGCCAAGAGATAGGATATGGAGAATGAGAAGAGACTGGATACCTCCACAGTGACTCCTCCCACAGTTTCTACAGATCTGCCCAGTTGAACCAGAACAACAGCAGGCTGGTGGCCAGTGTCTGCTGGCAAACCGGCTACTGACATGAGCAAGCAACACAGCAAAGCTCCTTACCGTATGGTCTTCACGATGAAGCGAACGATTACTGCCAGACCTACACAGCCACACATCACTCCTATTACTATAGCTGTGACTTCACCTGCAGAAGAAAAAAACACATAGAGGCATGAAGGATGAAGGAAAACTCCCAAAAAGAACAGCACAAAAACCAAAGCAGTTAAATAATAAGTGTTGATGTGATCATCAGTAGGCCAAACATGTAGTCTTACCAGAAGAGAGCTCCGTCCCTGATTCTAAAACAAATGAAGATTGAAGAAATCATTACAAAAATTACGGTTGATGTTATGTTTGTTCTGACACATTTATTAGCAGGTTTAGCTGAGCAGAATCTGCTGATGATGTCTAGTCGGTCTTGTTGTCTTTGACAGCAGTGCTGATATCACAGCCCTTCCAGTTCACTCACTCTCTACAATGAGCACTTCACACAAATTCTTTCTCCTTTGTCTTTGTCTACCACTCTGTCTCCCTCTTTCACTTCTCTGTGTCTCTTTTTCCTCTCCCTTTTTTCTCAGTTAGACTCGCGTGATAACAATGGAGTCAGTGTTTCGTTTTTGCAAATCCTTTTCTCTAATCAGCTCGCAAACAAACACTGCTCCCCAGTGCTTTTCCCCCACTTCCCCATTTATTTCTGTCTCGCGCTCTCTCTCTATTCCTGCCTTCCAAAGGCTCTTTTCCCTCAGACAAAGTCACCGGTAATCCTTAATATTCCCACATTTCTGTCCGCATTCCACTTTTCACTCGCTGCATGGATTGTGCTAATTGCTAGTTTTGGTCTACATGGCCACCCACTGGCTTGTTATTGTGGTTTGCATTATGAGCAGCATGCGGGCATTACAATCCAACAATGTAGAAGTGCTATTAGGGTGAAACACTGGAGTTCACAGCAGTATGTCTGTGACCTTTTGCAACTTCACCTTTGTGCAATCTGAAATGATAAACTCTAACATACATTATATTACACTATATTACAGCTAATATTTGAAAAACCACAAAATTATTATAAGTAAGTAATTTATAGGCAATTGTCTGATTCCTAACACAGCATGTGATTATCTTTCATGTCAGCAGTCAAGACGGGAGAGTGGGTGTCATTTTTATAATGATAATGCTGTCTGTCTAACCTGCAGAGAAGGAGGCAAAGATGACCCTGTGGTTGAGTGGCTGTGTTGTACGGTAGTTGTCCTGCAGCAGCATCCTGTCTGGAGCTTCAGCTTTACTGGAGTAAAGTATTGTCTCCAGCTTCAGCAACTGCGGTGGAGAGGTGAAGGGGAGAAAAGATTTACAGTCCCGAGGCAGTGAAAACCCAACATTTAACTGAATAGTCAAGTCAAAGTTTATCAGTAGCCCATATAGTATATATATATATATATATATATATTTGTTCAATAAATTCACTGATGAATGATCTTTTTTATAATGTTGCTGGTTTCATACAATCCTAAAAAAGGGATACATTAAGAAGATTTTGATGAAAAGACTAAATCTACCACTAAAATTAAAGGAATATTCTTTTAATAAATATTTTATCAATGTATGCAGCAAACATTGCACCAAATCGATCAATGCTAGCAGTGCAATGGTACTGCATCCTAAGCTCTGCTGAATTTAGGTAATGCTTGATGACAGAATATATATATATATATAATATATATATATATATATTCACTTTTTATGACCATATATGATTAGTCAGTTTATAAATTGGGGAAGTGATATGCTCTCTGGTGATTTGATAACAAAGCGCAGGAACTCAACTACATAATTTATGAGGCCAATACTAATAGCTTAAATAATTAATAAAAAAAAATAAAAAATAATAAAGAAAAATAAATGTAATGATTGTATAAACTCTTGTTTAACTAGACAACACTGTGTTTGGTTACATATGTTGGTTGTGAAAATATGCAAATCACCAGTATGTGTAAGATCAATAAAAAGTGTATCTAGGCTGTTTTTTAATCTTTTATTTAGGGATTAGACAACATTTCAATGCATGTTAGATCAACTTCTTACAGAAAATCCACCATGGATCAAAATGTAATCAATGTGTGCTTCAGTGTCTCAGTGTCTCAATTTTACCTGTGCCTTTGAGATTTGAACCCTCTCATTGAACAGTATCCAGATCACACTCTGGTAGCAGGGCGGCGTTGTCAGGGAGCCATTGTAGCGATAGTAGCGTCCCAGATCTTTAGGGAGCAGGGACTGTACGTCAAAGGCCGGGATGGACACCTTCTGATCTGCCAGTGGGTGTAAGGAGGAGGAGAAAAATAGTACGTGAGGTCTTATAGATATTACTGCAAATATTCTTATAGTCCCATAGTTCCCTTCTTTTCTGACATCGTCATCATATCTATTGAATGAACTGTGACTGGGGAGCACGGAGAATCCAATCAATCCAACAATGGAAACTGCAAATTATTAAGTAGTGAGAAAAAAAGATCAGAGCTATTCACTTGCCTTTTATAACATTGTTTGATTTTGAAGAAAAAAAAAAACTCTTAAATCTCATGAATGACTGGATTATAAATAAAAGTAGACTTACCAACATGTCTGATGCGGCTCAGGTAGTTGAGGATGTTGTTAAATTCTGGGTTGGTCTCCTCACCTGTCTAAGAAACCAAAATTTAGGCTCAAAATATTCCAGTTTAAGTGTAAAACAATTACTCTTCTTTTTCTTTTAAATGTTGTGTATTGCTACGGTTTATTTGTAGTGTTTTGTTACCACAATGAGAATTCCTAAAACAGCCAAGCCGTCCCTCTGTGTTATTGCTGTGGACATGTTGGGGTATAGCTCCGAGTTGTAGTGCACCACATGTAGCTGGAGAGAGGAAGAGCACTGTTAAGTTTGTCCGTTCACGCTGATGAGAAAGACGCCTTGGTGTCTCGCTGTGAAAGCTGAGGGTTAAAAAAGAGAGACTGGGAGAGGGAAAGCTGCGTGCAAACTCAGATTTCTTTCTGAGAGTCTGACTGAAGAATATAAAAGGGCAACAAGGAGACTGATGTGAATGAGAAAGAGCGTAATTGTCTCATTATGTAATAACACCACTCATGCATGGCAGGTTTCTTTTTTTTTTTTTTTTTTTACTAGTATTTGTCCTCTCCTGCTTAATCTGCTTAAATTCCCTCATGCCTCTTCCTCTCCAACTGCTCCTCCCCTAAAGAAAAGGTGTGTTGGCATACCTGAACAGTGACAGATGGACAGACCTTGGGTGCTGAGACGGCTTACCTTCCCTCCTTAATCCATTCCTGTTCCACTTTTTCTCCATATTTTCCCTTCCCTCTAAAGGTTATTCAAGTTTTTTTTTTCCATTTCACCAATCTATCCCAAAACTTCTATTCGCAATTGGTCTGTTGGTCTCTGCACCCCTCTCTCGGCTACTCTGGGGGAAGTAGCCGAGTTTATCCCAAACTGAACCAGAACAGGAATCCAAGCTCACTCAGCCATAACAGATTTGTGTGTGTAAGAGACAGACAGCGAGAGAAAGAAAATATGAGCTAAAAAGAAGGATATAGTCACAGAACAGAAGAGAGACAGGAACAGTTGTTGAAAATGGGATGCAGTGATCAGCGACTTAAAATGAGTGTGGGCCGGGGTGTAAAGTGGGGGGGGGGCAATGGCCCCTTCCTTGCTTCCTACCCCCCTACTCCTGGTGTGCTTTCTCGGACCACATCCATCTTGAAACTTGTGACAATGGAAGCTTCCTAGAGATGAGATGTGTAGGTGTGTGTGTCCTGTAGAAATCTATTCAAACACTGCCGAAATCCACTTTGTATTATTATGAAGGCTCAATTAAATTTCACTTTTCTCCAAAAGTTAGAAAGATAATTGTGTAAACACATAATTGGCGTCCTAACAGTATACACTCCTTAGTATCTCTGACTGTATTTGTCCCTTGATTAGTGATTCACCTTATTAACTTGGTACTATCATCAGTTTTTCATCCTCTTCTCCATAACAATGAACAGAAAGTAGTTTTCTGAGGATGCATGCTCTTGGGATTTTTGATATCATGAATCTTGTTTCGTAATTTTTTTCTTTTATTTAAATAATATCAGAATTGCCATAATCGCCAGATGAACGCTCTCAGTCCATCCTTTTATATAAAATCTTGACCTTTTTAGAATACTACTATTGTCACATTACTTGACCTTGACCGCTCTTTACTTAAGTCACGCCTCAGCTTGGTTGTGGTTTGTCTCGCACTCCTCTGTGGATTTTACTGTTTACAGTGAGCTGTGTTTAAAACGAACCTCTGCATCTGCACTCAGTCCGTTGATGGTGTGTTCGCTGCCCCCGTGACTCGGGCCACCGCTGCCCCAGTGGAGGTGCATTTGCACAGCTGTAAAGAGCCAAGGCAGGCCCCCAAGTCCCATCCAGTCTGGCAGGTCGATCACAGCTGATGGAGAGAGCAAAACAGGAGTTGACTGTCTGGGTTTAACATACAGCGTAATAATAAATGAACAAGAAATACTAGGTAGGCATAGAAATTCATATAAAAAATCTTAAAACTAATCTCCAGAATGTATTAATGGTGAGTAAAATGCTTGCTGCCAGGTTACAATTGAGGAGGTGCAGTATAAACAGATCAACTGTAGGGCTGCTCAAATACCTGGGAGAGTAATAACGGGAGCTGGAAATCAGCTGGCTGCCATAGTTACCTGTGTGTCCGTTATTGTACAGGCTGAAGGGCTGGTTGCCGTGCTGACTGTAGCCCAGTGGGGTCAGGGGGATCAAACTGGAGTCATATTTAGTCTGAGTGGTAACCACATCAACGGGGGACTGAGAAGTACCACCGCAGTCAGGAAAATACTCCGACCACTCAGACTGACCCACCAAGCCTTTAACAAGAGAAAAGACGAAAACAATGTTGCCACCAAATCACACAGCCCACTGGCTCCCAGTCATCCAGTTAAAAGCCTCCATTGATCAGTCTCTAATTATACAAGACAATTACTCCTCAATGTTCTCTTCAGCTTCACAGCCTCATAGTGGTGAATTTAATAAACGGTATAATAAATTAAAAAAAGACATACTGAACGTCTGTATGGTAGATAGTTTGAGGGTTTCACAATGGCCATAATAGGCAATCAAAGTTTTTTAAACATACAACATATCTGTGACTACACAGGTATTTTTTATGTTTGAGATATTAGAGTTATTAAGGATGAACAATGGTCTCTCTGCTATTGATGGAACAAGACAAATTGTAATCCCTATCCCTGAACCTGTATTGAAAACACATTGAATTTTTGAATCCATATTTGGAGATTTTTCATTAAACGGAGATTCATTATTAACCTCAGTTAATCTTTTCTTGCACATTTAGCCTACATCTTTTTTATTCAGTGATACAGAAAGTGCTATCGTTGACCATTATGACGTACAGCATTTTGTCAGTCAACCCTGGTCTCCATGGGAGAACACATGAAGGGTTTGGCAACCACATATACAACCGTCACGATATGTTTTAACCACAGCTGAAATCTTTTGTTGTACTGAATGAACGCTGCTTTGCTCTCAACACTAAAATTAAAATCAAAATGCAGATGACATGTGCCTCCCATGAAACTCACACAGCCTCATAGATCTGAAAGGTCACGAAAAACAGTAAACTAAAATGCTGTTTCGCCATATGAACACCTGCAAAATTTGGTCACTATTAAGGCAAAATTACACCAGGTCACAAAAGCAAATATGTAAATTGAAACATTTACTTGATCTTGCACTATGTAATAGGAATTGTTCCAAGCCTGACAATTAGATGAGAAATTAAAAAAATGATTTCCTATATAAATGAAAATGTTCTAAGATAATTCTTGAAATAAGTGTCGCTCTCTTCATTCCAGCTAGGTTCAATTCCCAGTCTTTCCAAACAGATGGAATTATGGTATTGCATAGTTTAAATAGTTAAAACTGAACATTGACTTGTTATAATTGATTTTTTTTAATGGCAGGCAAAAACATAAAAATAGCTAAATATTTTAAAAATATTTTTGTGGTCATAACACAGAGGAGTAATCCCCATTGCAATTTTATTATGGTTTTCAAACACATAAAAAAAAAAAAAAACAGCTGAGTAGCTCAGTATTTGAACATAATTAAAACCTGATTTGTAATAAAATATAATAAGATTATAGTTGACAATATGTAACAATGTAGAGTTTTCTGTACATTGTTACATCAATCATTATACAGATTAAATGATTAGAGTTGGGTTACTGAAAGCAACTACTGTATATAGCAGGTCTAATATCAGTTAATGTACTCATGTCTATACTATATACTTACCGTATACTTATATAGTAAAATATGCTTTATGTTTAAAATCCTCAGAAACACTTGATTCATTATCGTACAACAATTGACATGAAAAATTACGAAGAATTTAATTAAAAGATGGACTGAGAAATATTGAGAAAGTAACTGAGGGAGAGGAGCGTTACTGAGCCCCTGGTTCACTGAGTTAAAAAGAAACTGGTCTCCCCAATTGCATAATAAAAGAAAGTGAGAAAAGAGTCTGAAAGAAAAAGAGAGTGACATGTGAGTCTAAGAATCTGAATTTCAATTGCAAGGAGAGGAATGCTTTAGAGAACAGGCACACCACTGACATTTTTAAGACAAAAAAACACGTGTCATTAGTAGTAGCTTACCAAGTATTCAATCATATATTTGCATTTGCAGGTTTTGCAAATATTAAAATTGTTAATAACAAACATGTATATATTTGTAAGCCATGGTCCATGGTTTGGTTGTAACATAATCCTTTTAACTGGTTCAAATCAACAGCGTCTTCTACATAAATACTGTAAGTATTCTTTTGCTTGCCCCCCCCCCCCACAATTTAAGAAGGGGGCTTAACATTAGTGATGTAAACACATACCACATCTCCTCTCCCACCCCCCTCCCAGCGCCTGCAACCCCCACCTTGCACTTCTAATCTGTTCTCTGGCCCCTACCCCTCACTACTCTGCACAGCAAAGCCCCGCACCATGACACAACTTCAAAAGTGAGTCCCGCTGCCCCGCCATTGGTCGTCATGGAGGTCTCCATGGTAACCAGAGGCCGAAAATTCTGACCCTCTGCGCCCGCTGTACCTCTCCTAGCGTGCTATGTCTGTCCTGAATGCAGCCAAGAACAAACACACACACACACACACACACATATATATATGCAGATTCACTCAATCAGGGCACGATGAGGAAACGATGGAACATGAGACTGACTTTCCCTCGATTACTTTACATAACTCTCCGTCTCTCATCTCTCGTGGAAAGAAGCATCACTCTAAAAGCATGTAATTGTGCTCTTTCGTGTGACAAAATGTTGCGCATAGCAAAACTGACTTTCCACTTCAGCTAACAGCTCAGCAATGACACATCATGGCATGCTGTGTCACACAACATGCCTCACATAAACCCTCACCCATTCAAGTAGGCCTACTTTATGGACTGTGGGTGAATCCCAGTGACTTTTATTTAGAAAGTTCTTGACAAAACAAACCCGAATTAAACGCTTTTGAATGCGAGACACACATCTCAACACATTAGCTACTAGTCTAAGATTACACCACATGTTTCTGCACAATACACTTGCCTCCATATCTATTATAATAATGCCCAAATGGCCTATGTATAGATACCAGTTTGCTCCAGGCACAGCCTGTACAGTTTGCTGTGTATCCTGTATGTACTGTACATTGGTGTTGCGCTCCTGAATACATGCAGGGTGGTGGTCTGTGCGCCCCATTCATTCCCACAATGTCATTGTCCACGGCATAGGCAGCCAGTGTGCGTCCACAACACAATAAACACATAGGTTATTGTGCGCTGCAACAATAAGGGCACAATTTGGTATGCTTTTGCTTCATCCCGTCCCATCTCCCTCTCTCTGTCCAACACCCTCATCCTTGTGCACCTGCCTCCCTCCGCCTGCCTCCCTATCTGCCTTTTTTTTTTTTTGCTTTCTTCCTCTCTATCTCCCTCCACCCCTTCATCATCTCTGTGTGACTGCTGTGCTCATGCCAGCTTGTTGAACTGTAACTAATACAGACAGAGAGGGAAGTAGAGGAAAACAGAGGGAGACGGGTTGGGAGATATGAGGGGGGAAGAGCACAAATCCTTCCCAACTTTAAGCTTTTATGATAGTTGTAATGTTTTAGAGAAACACGTTTATCATGTGTAAAGCGTAATAGTTGCTCTTATTTTCAGGAGAACTTGTCCATGCCTTTGCTTTTAGCACACTAGATTACCAAAAGGCATCCTGTATTAGATATTAAACTGTTTGACCAAGACTTTAAATTAAATCATATCAAATGTCAAAAAATGTAATCATATCAACTGTACCTATTTATCACAGAATTGAAGTCAGGATTTTGCTACTGGTCTATAAAGCTCTTATAGTCTACCCCCAGATTGTACATTATATATGACATACCTATGACATATCCAGATAATCATCCACCCTCTGTGTATGTGGGTATTCGTGTTTGTCTTTTTATCACTCTCTGCTACACTTTGATATTTAAATACAATTGATTTTGCTCTACAAATAAACTTAAACTTACCAGTGTAGGTCCAGGAAATTTCCTCTGAAAAATAATAAAAGGAAAAATCTTATTTTAGCCAGTTCTCATTCTTTAAGTTCAGAGTGATACTAAAGTTGATATTCAACAAACACCGACCATGTTAAAAGCATCATACATGTGAGATTAATTATTATAGACTTCACTAAACTCTATAATATGTTATGCTTTCATCACTACAACCACTGCTGCTTCAAATATCACCCCAGTACAATTCCAAACAACAAGTTGTTAATGCCTAACCATAGTCCTCAATTACTACTCAAATCCAATTGTTATTTCCAGATTTTACTACTGCTCCACTACTACAGCTCACACTGAAACACCCAAACAATCTACAACACCAATGTCAAAGCAAACAAATATCACATGATGCTGATTAGTATGTTAACCAAGACCTTACCAGCAGCAGGGGCAGAAGTCCACTGGAAACACAGAAGCATTAGAAGGATAAAAAGACCCAAACAGTCCATGTTAGCCCTTCTTGCCCATATACAGAAATGAATAAAAGTGGACAGAGAGATGAGGAGCAAGTGAGAGAGAGACAGAGCGAGAGAGGGGAGGAGAAGGGAGTGGGGGGGCTGACTGGGTCCAGCAAGCAATCCCACCTGCCACAGCTCTGTTTAACTGCCAGAGTGTGGATGTTGCATGCTGGCTCCACTCCGGCATACAGGGCACCAGAGCAGCTCTCAGCAACAGAGAGAGGAGAGAAAGTGTGAAAAGAAAAGCGTGAAAAGGAAGAGGCAGAAGTGGAGAGAAATCAAGGAGAGACCAGACCGCTAAGAGGGGAGCGAGTGACAATTAATTCAGTGTAAGTTGCTGAAAAAGGAGGATGATAGGAGAGAAAAAAGGAGTGAGAAGTTTATTTATATTCCCTTTCACAGATTTTTTGATTTGAATATTTGTTTTTATAATCTTGGGGAGGTAAAACTATACAGTATTTCACAAAAAATTATTTCCTACCCCAGTTATCAATTAGGGGCCCCTTACATTCATCTCATGACCCCTTGTGGGGTCCCGTCCTGCTGTTTGGGAACCAATGTGATAGCAAAATGCTATTATAAATAAATTACTTTATAATTGTGTAATATGTAGATTAGCCTCCACATTAGGTATCTTTATTTTCAGGACAAATAAAAGACATTTATGCAAGATTATACTTATGTGTGTTCTGTATATGATTCTGAATACATATGATGGCATATGCTACCCACTTCCAGTATATATTTTGTATATGAAGTGTATTATATTTCATGTGCAAAATATATGCTACTAAAGTATGAATAGTGTATGTGGTACAATATAACATGGTATAAGGATAATATGTAATGTAATGTATTAAATGTATTAGCTTTTTTTATGTTAGATTTTTGTTTGTCACATGGGGAGTCTAAAGGTCTTTTTCACAGAAGACATGTTGACATGTCACAGTGATAAAAGAACAGGTCTAAATAATCAAATGAACATCAGTGTTCAGTTTCAGGATTCCAGGTTTGTTCATATCATCACACTGTTGTGGTTTACTGGGACACTGAAACAGAACGCCTGTGTTTTTATTATATGACAATTCAAAATGTGTGCTGTGAAAAAGGCCTGTTGTTATTTTCATCTTCAATTCTCCACATAGCCAACAATGGCCTAATTCCTTAAATTGAAATGCAGTCTTTTTAATAATATTCAACATCTCATTGTCTCTGTTAGGAGTGCATAAACTTGCACCAGGTTAGGTTTAAGATTTCAGTAGGTATGTCTCCATTAAAAAGGTTATATAAACTGAACATAATGTACACAGAACTTTACTGGACGACTTGTTCAGTTTTGAACACTAGGGGGAGCCATCTCCACGTGACATGTTGTAGGCTGACTCCTTAAACGGAAAATCCACCCTAAAACTGAATTCACATCGTGTCATTGGTTCATATAATATAAAAGATGTGTTACAATCCTGGTACTGCTCCATAGACAGTGAATATTGGAACGAGGGTGGTCATTTTCATGGGAAATAGTGATTCACAGCTACATTAGAAAAATCACTTGGATGTAACACCAACGTGAGTTTATCACTACTGTATTGTCAATGGAACAACTGCAAGCTGCACTGATTAGTTGTATACATTTTTCTTTTTTTTTTTTTTACTTAATCACCTGAATATTAATCCAAATGGTGTTTTTAGGGTGGATTTACCCTTTAAAATCTCAAAGGCAATCCAGGCAAGAGTCTGTTGATCCAGATTACATCACATGGAGTCAAGGATACATTTAAAGCATTAAAATAAAACTGCAAAGGTTACATCACTTTCTGCATGCAGTACGGCAACTCCAGAAGAGCCATTATCTCGACTTGTGATAGATGAATAGAAAAATAGAATTAATTCTGATTAGCAGTCCTCTGAATCCCATGAATTATATTAAAGTATTGATTAGCCTCTGATTATTATCAGTTATTTTCTACTTTTTACTTTTTTCATTTATTTGAAGAAATTGTTTCTGTAAGGAACCTTAAAAAACCTATTTATTTCCACTGTGGGCCATTTTTTTTGTAATCACATCACAAGGTGACCCAGCTTCGGCTGTATTAACCCAACCACTAACAATATATTTAGCCTACAGTATTTATTTCTTACGTGTGCTCAGATCTTTGGCACTGAAGCTGCTGTTTCACTTGCTCTCCGGCTCCTGTGTTTGCTCCATCTCTTCACGCCGTGTGCCGAGCCGCTCCAACGTGAAGCGCTTCAGCCCAATTATGCAACAGCAGTCACCTCTGCCGGCCTCTCATTGGTCGCTCGGCGTTCCAGCGAGGGGCGTGACTAGGCTGTCTCTTCACGCTATTGGCCGCGTCTCCGCAGGGGGCGTGTCGTCTGAGTTCATTCACAAATCTACCAGCGGAGCCTCTCTCCGACATGTGAGTATCCCTCTGTTTATGCCGAGGAGCACATGTCCGGGCTCCGCCAGTGCGAGCGGAGGAGAGCACTGCAGGGCAGAAGAAGGAGTTCCCCTGCTTCAGAAGACGATCATTGTTTTCAAGTGATTTGTGGTCAAATTGCACAGTCAGTTAACATATATTGTCCTATAGGGCTACAGCTTTGGTGAGCTACTGCATGAAGCAAAGTTTAATTCTCCAGTTCTGATAAGAGTTATTAATGTGCTGATCCACCAACGCAGAAAAGGTGTGACTGAGATAGTGGTTGATAATATTGCTGAACTTCACGATCACTGCGCGCTGGGCTGCTTCAAACCACGTAATCAATACTTTAAATCTGAACAACAGCAATTCATGCCATGAAATATGAACTGTAGGCTACTGTGCAGGCACTGACGCATGTGCAACCATAGGCATGAAAAGTAGAAAGGGGATATATATTTCATCTTGGCCCTTTGTCAAAACTGTAATATGTCAGTAATGACTAAAATTCCTCTAGTTGAGAGGAGGATGAAGAAGGTGAAGACTGGCGGACAGGTGCAGTGCAGCTGGCCTGGTTTCCAGGTGAAACATGACATGTTGTTCAGAGACAGTTTACAGTTTAGTCTCTCTTTAGCCCTCCGCCTTCCCGCAGGCAGGTCAGGTTTCTGTTGTGGTGTCTAGCACTCACCACACCTCATTGTGCATGTGGCCTTAAAGGAACTCCTACATGCCTTTACTAGCTCAACGCCTGCATGCTTTCACAATGAGCTTGTGTCGTTACAGAACATTAACAATATGATATTCAATATGACTAAATATAATTCATCTCTCTTAGCCTCGTCCTGACAGAAACCACGGGATCCTCTGCTGCGCTGGCCTACATGTCACTTGAGGACAGAGTCAGCAGTGAATCAACAAATCATTTACAATGAATTGTAACTTAAGACAGATTTGACTGATAACTGATTTTCTCCATTTCCCCCTGGAGTAACCTAACCTAGGAAGGCTCCGTTTTCCATATTAGGGACCAATCTGACCCGTTGCACTTTGACCCGCTCCATCGACAAAAACACCATCCGTGGTCACGCCGATTGAGTTCTCAAGCATGTCAATACAAGGGACGATAATGAGAAGAGGGTGGAGAGAAAAAAACTCAGTAACCAGCTGGGGGATGGGAGAAAGGGGGAAGGGAGATGGAAAGATGGAAATGATGGGGCTGGTCTTCAGCACCCATGGACTCAGAGGAGGTTCATTGAGTTCATGTGCTGCAGAGGAATGCTGTAGGGGGTGGAAAGCTTTTTCTATTGACCTAGTCACTGTTAAGTATACACAACACAACCTTTCCTACGGTTTACTATTACCAAAGGTTAACCCTTATTGTGTTTTGACAACAAGAAGGGGTGGTTTACTCACCTGGTGTTAAGGTTACTATGAGACTGTGCATGGTCACAATGCTCAAGGACAGGTTTTGTCAATCACACAACAACATATCCTGGTTTGTGCGTGTTGAGGAGAGGGGGTCAGTGGGTTCATGTGTATGTTGGGTATGTATAGTGGGGGAAGGGCTGTCATCCCGTCCAGCAACATGCAAGCTGCTTAGAAGCATCCACCACTCCTCACGCTTTAACCTGGCATTTCACATCTAAAAATACCAGTAAAGCCAGCGTAGTAACTGACATACAATTAAGGTCTTATGAGAGAAAACACCAATACATATGATGAGCATGGGACAGATAATGTGTGTGTGTGTGTGTGTGTGTGTGTGGTCTATACATGCTGGTATACTGCAACCCATGTTTCAAGTGGAGGTCAGTGAGTTCACTTTGTAGTAAGCTACAAGAGGGGGAGGCTACATGGCCATAAATCACAGACCTTGAAAACTGACTTGCTACATTATTGTCAAATCCCTATAACTTACATTTTGATGGATTGGTGATCTTAATTCAACAATAGAGTTTATAGAATAAGAAATACAATAAAATATGACATTTCTTATAAAATAAAATATCACCTATTAACTCCCACCTTTAGCCATGTTTTCCAGTCGCACAACCTGAAAAAACCTGAAAAAACTTTTTATGAGAGAATAGTATTCGGGATGTTTGTGACACTAAATATTTGAGTCGCAGAGCCTGTTTGTCAGCTTAACTTGACTTGTTTGTCAGCTTAACTGAGGAAAATACAGAAAATTCCCAGCTCTTGAAGTAAAACTGCAAGAAATATAACAATAACACATTTAGAGTGACAGTTATATTAGCCAAGATATCTCAGATTGAGTTAAAGAATTATGGTGAAATAAAAGGTTGACCTTGTGGAAGTAACCGTTCATTCGAGTTGTTAATCATTGGGGTCTTGAGACAGATGGCTATTTCCATTTCTGTACAGACCACAGTGTGTAAACTTTTACCTATAGTCTTAGAAGCATTACTAGCCTGTCTAGCCTGAGTTTATTCAATTGTGTTGTCACTCAGACCTCTTGTTGTTGCCCTGAACCTATTGTTTTAGTCTACCTTTGATTTAATGGTATAAAACCTTTTTCTGAATGCTGATCTTCAGGAGAGAGCTCATGACTGATGTGAACTCTCTCTCCGCTCTTCAGTGAAATGCTCAACATCAAAAACATCAGGCTTAAGTAAAGATTATTTTCTTCAACGTGGAACTTGGGTTATATTTTTCTTCTGCAACCTATTCCTGGCAGTGTGGCCTAACCCCACACAATTAAAAATATGATATTTCTTAGAATGTCACATCCTCAAAGTTTTTGCTTCCTTAGGATCTTCCAGTAAGTCATAGGCCTAGAGATGAAGGACCCTCGAAGAGAAGGGGAGCCATGGAGGTGTGTATTACCACTGCTTGGTTGTGAAAGTTGAATCTCACTTGAAAGTCTGTTGTACAACCGGTATGAACAGTACAGAGAGGTTCATCGTGCCCAGATGGACTGTACCTCCCAACTATCCAGACGCATTCCCCACATTTCTACTTCTGAATTGTAGGTTTCTTCTTCTCTGATTACAGGTCCGTCATCCTCATGAGTAAGGAGGAAACGTCATCCATGCTTCGCTGGTGTTTGCCAGTCCTGCGTGCATTTATTCAATTAACCCCAAATCAGTGGGTGAGCTGGCTTTTTGATTACCTGGCGCGTTCGGTATGCGCGAGGAGGAGGGGGGGGGGCTCAAACACGGTGTGCATCAAATGCACAGGACGGATCGTGCATCTGCCGGGCCGGCGCCGTGGTGCGTGCGTGTGTTTACACCCGCCCGCCGTAGTAGAGCCGCCGTGCCCGACGCCGTCCACACGGGCCACACATGAGTGGGCGGGACCCTGAGTGCCCGGGCCGGCGCCCAATCGGCGGCGAGTGAAGCGATCACTGGCTGGAAGGGTCGGCCAATGGCGCGCGCCGCCGCCGGGGCCCGGCAGCCAATGGCGTGCGCGCAAAACGTGGGCACGTGGATCCGCGCACATGTTGACGCTCGTAAACCGCCGAGAGAAAGAGCCAGCACAGACACAAACCGATGAGCGGCCGGGCGGTGTGTGTGTATGCATGCATGCGTGTGTGTGTGTGTGAGAGAGAGAGAGAGTGTGTGTGAGAGGGTGTGTGAGTGCCAGACAGAGCTGAGGCTGGGCGCCCCGATGCTGCTCCAGCCACGGAGTGTGTACTGACGGATCTGTCCCTGCAAAGTAACGTTAGGACGCAGAGCCGCCGACCACCGTTTCCGCCAGCTGCTGCTGCTTCCTCCTCCCGCAGTGCCGAAGGTGAGCATGTCCAACGCTTTGGTCGGGGTTTTACCGTGGGGGTGGGGGTGGGGGGGGGACGGATCCCGAAGTTGGCACGCGAGCCTAAAGGAATTTCCCGTCACGCTCTCCCGTATGCGCTCCCGGTGCAATCTGTTAATACAGCCAGAGGGTATTTGTGCTAATGGATCCTCACCGTGTCATGATGTGCGATTACCAGGGCTTTGATAGTGTCAGAACATTACATTGATACATCCCGTTTTCCTGTTTTTTTTTTTTTTTTTGACATATTGTCGCAAGGATTTTTTTTTTTTTGATGTTGGAATTTTTATTTATTTTTGTCAGAAATGCACGGGGCATGTTTTTGGTGTGAAATATGCGGTGGGTCAGTTCCTGCTGTGGGCATCGTGGTGCGCAGACGGGCAGCCCGCACCTGAGACGCAGCCTCATGGTCCGTGCCTTACCTGTGCAGAGCGTTAACCGACACATGCACCGCCACCGCCACCCACCCCACCCGCCACAGACTGTCAGCGAGATCACACAGGGTGTGGAGAAAAGGGAAAAAAAAAAAATTAGGGAAGAAGGACCAAATGCAATGACTGCGTCCTTCCGCTGTTTGTTTCAGTTGACCCGTGCAGATGCATGTAAACAACGTGACATTTAGTTTTAAGAAGAAACAACTGGCCTGGAGGAAAGCCGGCCATCAGCCACAAATAAAAAGTGAACGGCAAGGCATTTTGTCGGTTGTAAAAGCTGTATGGGCTTGTTGAAATGCTTTTTTATTTCCCTGAAATTGAGACATATTGGAGACTCAATGAGTAGTTGAAAAATCCCAACACTCTCCTTTTTGTCTGTGAGCGAGTTTAGACTTTATTTCTCATGTTTCTAAAAGCTGTGTTGGTGTGTGTACCAGTTGACTGTATTCCTGTGACCCCCCTCGGTGTTGGTGGAATCAGAGACCAGCAGGCACTGAGATTACAGACAGACAGAGAGAGAGATAAGAGAGGCACATGGCCAGAGATACAGAATGTAAAATGTGAGTAAGAGAGAAGGAGGAGGAGGAGGACGAGGACGAGGACGAGGAGGGCTGGTCTGTGGAAGAGGAAAGGAAGAGGAGCACCAGGCGTGTGTGCATAATGAACAGGATGAGCTGAAGGGAGAGGAGAGAGAGATGAGAAGCATACAGAAACACAGCCTTAGAGGAAAGAGAGGGGTGTGTGTGTGTGTGTGTGTGTGTGTGTGTAAATCCAATGGGGGTGTTGGGGGGGGGGGGGTGGAGAGCAAGCTGGAGACAGGGAGGAGGGGCCACAGAGAGCACTGGAGGCAGTGGGAGAGCGAGAGCGAGAGTGAGTGAGTGAGAGAGAGAGAGACGGCCTATTCTGATTTCACTACTCTAAAAGCTCCCATCCCCCTCACATTTTACTCTCCTCTCCAGTCTCCAATCTCCTCAATGGGAGCCAGACATGCACTACCATTGTGTGCCTACTGCCTACCCCCAGTACTCTGCACCATGTTAAACTAGGGCACTGGTATACCCACCATTTTGAGTAATTGGGGTTATTATTTTTGGCACAGAGAGCCCAAATTTTGTTTTTCGGTGCCTTTCACTTCTTAACTGTCCAAATCTGCCCTGCTTCTCGCTGTAGCAATAAGTTAAAACATGCTGGTGTTCGGCCAAGCCTTTTTTTTTTTTTTTTTTGTTTCTTTATAAGCTGAATTGAATGTCATAATAACTCAAACCCTCTGCTGCTGCCCCCCAACAGCAATGCAGTCCCAGGGCAGCACTTCCTCTCAGCCCTCCTTCGATTCCCTGAGCTCCAGCGACAGCCTGCTGTTCAGCGACTCTGAGCAGGCAGAGGACGACACAGACGTCTTCCTGACAGACGGCTCTTCCTCTGGCATCATCGGTGTCGTGGGCGGGGCAGCGGCCAACGGGAGAGGAGGGAGGTCGGAGAGTCCCGGGTCCCAGTGGACGTGCGATGGCTTCACCGATAAAGAGGAAGAGGAGGAGTCCTACAGGTCGGAGGTCGCCGGCAAGGCGGCTCGCGCCAGCTTGGACGAGGCGGCTCCCGCAAGCCAGGTCCCCAAATCACAGGGAGACCTGCTGTTTGCTCAAAAGGTAAGGGACTGGGTGAAGTTACAGAAAAAAGAGTGATGAGAAGATGAATGACAGAGCAGTGTGTGTGTGTAGAGGAAAAACCCAGCAGACTGATTCATACAGCAGGGCCTAACCCAGACTCAGTAGTAATCTATCTTCTCTCCCTCTTCCTGTGTCAGTGTGCTGAGCTACAGGGTTTTGTCAGGCCCCTGCTGGAGCTGCTGAATGGACTGAAGAGGGGCAGATTCGACCGTGGTAAGCACCCTTACAGCACCGCTTCCACTCACGCATGTGTGCAGACTGGCAGCCAGAGTTGTAGATGCTGAACACAGGTTTATATGATCTGAGTGGCCTCAGTCCATTGCATTAGAGATGTATTGATGCAGTCCAGAGTGCAGCGTGTGTGAAGCGACGGTCTTGTGGCTGACTCATCAGCTCACGGGAGTTCACTTGTACCACGAAGTGAAAGTGGTGTGTGTGTGTCAGTGATAAATAGAGAGAGTGCGTGTCTACATGTGCAAACATTTTTTCGTGACTATGGAGTGTGAGAGTGCAAACGCTGACTGGGGGATTATGTTTTTGATTGACAGGTTTGAGCAGTTTCCAGCAGAGCGTTGCCATGGATCGAATCCAGAGGATCGTGGGGGTTTTACAGAGACCTAACAGCGGGTAAGATGCCATCCACATTGTCCCACCATCTACCCTCTGTGTTTCTAACTGTTACTCTTTTCATCTTGCCTCTGTATCACTAGATACTACATCGTAGTTGAATGTTAGCGTGTAAATGTTTATTAAATTGGAGTTATAACAAGAAGGGACCAGTGAAGGTAGTCTTCCATTTCAAGCCTCATCCCCTGTTTCATGTTTTATTGAACAGTCCTTGGGGTAGGTAGAGTTACAGCATTCACCGGCTGTGCAGAGAAACACCAAACTGCAAAAGAAAATGTATCCATAAGCAAGACCATAAACGTCTAGATGTTTTGCTATGCAGTAACAAATGCGTTGCCATCTGTTCCTCAAGGTACATTTTATCTTCTTTTTTTTTTTTGTTGTAGGGAGAAGTACCTGAACACTCTGCTCCAGGTGGAGATGATGCTGAAGGTTTGGTTTCCTCAGATCCCCACTCAACCTGTCTCCGCGGCCTCCAGCGTCACCGCTTCCCCCGCTCGCTCCCTCCAAGACACTTCCGGCTTCACCCCACCGCACAAGCACAGGGATCAGTTGCACATTCCTGTCAAGGTGAGAACACACGCATTCCTGTGTGTGTGCGTGTGCGATAGCCTCCTTGTGCACTCGCATACAACCCCTCCCTTCCGACCAACACCACCACACATTGAGTTCTGTATTAACGCAAATTACTCTCCTGCTCATTTTCCAGAAGCGCAGACTCAGCTGGACAGGCACGGACTCCACCACGCCTTCCCCTGTGCTTCTCAAGTGCCCTCGCATCAGTGCACAGGAGAAGAGTGGGAAGCACGATCCTGATCAAAGGGAAGGCCCTCCCCCTCCATCACTGGCATCCGATGCAAACCAAAATTCGCCAGATGTGGCCGGCAACAGCCAGCTAAATGAGGACACAAAGGGAAAGGACAGTGACGCCGAGGAACTGGGCAGGCTATCACAATACAAAGCAGGTCAAAGCTCTGAGCCGAGCCTGACGTGGGTCCACGTTGCCCCAATCCTGTCCCCACGAAAGGCCTGCCCTCCGCACGAGCGCACAACAGTGGCGGGTAACAATGAAAACCAGCCTGTCCCTGCCGTCCTCCCACCCCGAAGGAGGGGCAGTCCCGCTACGCAAGACAGCTCTGTGTCTTCTACCACACCCTACAAGCACCCCAAAAATCTGAAGAAGCCAAGCCGGTGCCAAAGCCAGCCTGTTGCTGGACAACAGAGTGAGAGCGAGACCATCGAGACCGAGACCTGTCGGGGTCAAAGTCAGTCTCCTGAAGTCACAATCAAGCCTTTGCCCAGGCTGTGCCCCACCCCCCTAGATACCTGATGCATCGAACAAACCGCGTGTTGGCAGCCTTGCTTTGTTACACCACCGGGCTAAGAGCTGCTGCGAGAGAAGAAGGGAAGAGGCTAAAGGCCTGTGATGCATTAAAGAGAGGAAGGGGAGGAAGTAATTGTAAGAGATAAGACAAATGATGGATCATACACAACTCCTCATCAAGACCACGATTACAAAAGGACATAATGTGTTTAGATGAATCAGATCTGTCAGAGTTGATTATCTAAATTACACAATAATCTAAACATTTGCACAAAAGCAGTTGTGGTTGAGGGGGACAGGAGAGAACAAAAAGGCTATTTACGGCTTATTGACGACGATGATCAATAGGAGAGACTTTCAAGAATTTCGAGGAGAAAATAATTGTGTCTCCTCTGCATGAAAGCAATCAATATATTCAGAGAGAACTGTTTCGGCAGACATCTAACTTGAGCGACACACTTGATCTGAAATTAGAAACGATGAGGTCAATATTCAGATTGAAAGCGCCTAAGTTTATCGTGATGAGGTTACTAGTTAGGATTCAATCCAGGGTGAATAACACAGGGTGAGCTGAATTTGATTTTAGTCATGGCAAGAGACAAGTTTGACCGTACATTCACTTGTAGATAGAATTGAGGCATCTGGCTTTAAGAGGAGACGTGACATTGAAAATCTTGTAGCTAGTGATGTGAGAAATACAGTGTACAGAACGCAGCATTATACTGTACTGTGTGAGAGTCATTGGAGACTGTGGAAAAAATGATGTCATCAACTCACGAATGTAATCCAAGAACTGTTTGGGCGCTTGGCTGGCAGATCTGAGGTAAGGCATCGAGAGGAGTGACATCACAGCGATCAGAGGTCACCCAACTTTTCTTGTCATGCTGTGGCTCAGATGTTTCCGCCGGGTGCCTCGACTGCAAACTGACCGGCAACCAGTGTCATGAAACTCCAAGAAAGGCCAGCCGGAGGAAAAAACAAGGACCACTCAAAGACATATGACTCTTGAGTCCCACAGTTAATTTATTCATGTGTAGATCAGACACTGCATTTATTTATTGTATTTATTTATTTGGCAGCTGAATATCGCCTGCTGTGCACTTGCATAGTTTGGCCTACAATTTTTGTGAGGTGATTGGGAAGATGCTGTTGACATTTTGTGCTTTTTATTCCTCGTGAGGAAAAAAGGAAGTGAAATCTTATGATTGGAATATTGGACTACTGTGCCTTTTTACCAAAAAAGTTGTGTTCGGAAAAGCATTTGGTGCTTTCAGTGCATTCATACTGCATTTTGATTGTTTGCTTTTATTTCACAAAAATCAGTACACACATTCAACCATGAAAGCCTACATGTAGTCATTTTCATCTAGCTTCTAAAGTTACACACAGCATCAAAACCAACAGTGTCATCAACTAGCTATCTACTGCTTAAAAACCAGCGTCCAGCTCCAATATCCTGATCTACAGTTAATCCAAACTGTCTGCATCTCCAACTTTTACACACACCAACAGCAGTGGCTACTATTTGTCATGTAGTTTAAAAGTGTAGTCTTCCTTTGGGGCTTTTCTCTTGGTTCTGGTCAACAGAGGAACAGATTGAACTGCACTACTAGCTGGTGCTCTTGAAACTTGAAAAAACTGAAAATATAAATGTAAGGGAGGAAATCTTTATTTGCACCACCCTCTACTGCTGCTATTGTTATTCTAATTCCAGTTCTAATTTAGGTGTTTGACAGGAAACTCTCTCTTTTATTTGGAAATCTGCTCATAATATTCTTCTAAATGTAGGGGGGTTTTAGCAATGTGATTGGATTTACCTATATTGCAAAAGTATTGTAAATATTTAGACTAAAATATTTTTAAACTGGAATGAGTGGTTAATACTCACATACACTATTTACATTAATACAGAGTCGAGATATCCACATACCAGACTCCTCCAAAAAAAAACACCATGCGTGAACACAAAGCCACTGGCAGCCTCCATGTTACTGCCTATGTTTGTGGAGTGACGAGTGTATGAACCGTCAGCCACAGTCCCAGAGTCAGGCCGTCGTACCCCATCCCGTCGTCAAACATGACGGTATGGTGTGCCAGAAGCTCGCTCTCGATCAGAGGCTGTGGGTGTCCTCCACCCCACCTTTTTATACGGTTGTGGTATGACAGAGAAACCAATTGCACTTATTTTTCATTGTTTGTCCTTTTTTCATGTATGTTTTCTACTGCAGCGACCACTGCTGATTGGTCAGAAATAATATGTCTTGGTTTTTTTTAGCTGCCTTTTTCTTCTTAAATTGTAAAAGCTGACTGTAGTTCCCCCTCGTCTCCCCTCCCCCACTCTGCTGCATTCGTCTGCCCTTGCCCTCTATCCTTCATCTCCCTAAATCCTGTTAGTATCTTTTCTTTCTAAACTAAACTCAGTCTTTCTCTCACCCCATCATGACATAATATTACTCTTCTTGCTACTTTTTCAATAATGATGAAAAGGAAAAAAAAAAACTTTGAATAAATGACACATTTTTGAAAGCTGAACTGTTTGCCTGTATTTTTGTGCTCATTTTGGGAGTTTTTGTATGTTTGTGTTCACACATTTGCAGTTTTTGTTTTCTTCCCGACGTAATATGCGACGATGTGAGTAAGACCCGTGTTTTGGAAGACAGATCTCACTAGACAGATGTGTGACTCAATGGGGGTGCAGATTTAGAGACTGTACATTTTGAAGTGTGCGTGTGGGTGGGAGGGAGAGGGTACTGAGAAGGAGGGGCAGCAGGGTGTGAGACTACAACCTTGGTAATCTGACTGGCAGTAGTGGGGGGGGGGGGGGATTGGTTGATCCTCCAACCAGCTGCTTCTACAGAACACAAACACTACTGTAGCTTCTATGTTTATGTGGGCTGGTTGTTTATTTCGTGAGATCACAATGAGTGAATACCTCCTATAGATAGTAGAGAAGAGTGTGGCATGGTTGTGTCTGTGGTGCATTCCTGGTACTGTAACAGAACTGTCCAACAGGGGCTCAAGTCTGAACTCTGCACCCAGGCATGATGACTTCAGTCCCTCTAAAAAAAATCAAAACGTGAGAGTCCTGTGAGCCTGTTAAAGCCCATGAAACAAATGTTGTCCTATACAAAACACAAGTAGATTTCATGATGTCTTTTAAACTACAAATATTCTCTGGTTCCAATGTGAGGATTTGCTGCTTTTTTCTGTTTCATAATATAAACTGAATGTCTTTTTGATTTTGGACAAAACTAATAATTTTGGCTATGGGAATTTGCGATGACTTTTAATAGACAAAACAATTTAATCAAGAAAATAATTGGCAATTTACTTGATAATGAAAATAATTGTTAGTTGCAGCTCTGATTTCATATTTTTAATCAAATGATGAACACAATTTGACTCAAATTCCTGAATTAAAAAGGCTGAAATATTCACCATTTTCCTCTCCACTCCAGCATCACATCCATGGATACTGCGTGCACATGGGCACGAGAGTGGCACATTTTAAGAGGGTGTGGTTTGATTTCTCCCTTCTCAGACGGGATGAAATCCGCCATGCTGCACGTACACACACACACACACACACACACACACACACCACGGGTCATAAACACAGAAGCACACGCGTGCGCCACTCCCCGCCGCACGCTCTGACACACTGACTGGCTGATTTCGTGATGGGCCTGTCTCTGACACACTGACTGTGCTACGTTACAACAACAGAGACCGCCCTCCCTCCCCCCTCCCCTCTGCCTCCCTCCCTCCCTCCCGGCCCCCCCTTGTATCCATGCAGTTTTTAGCAGAGAAGCCCTTGCCCTCCATCTCCCCCTGCCACTTCTCCCCCTTCCTCCTCTGGAGGATGGAAATAAGGGGCAAGAGGAAAAGGACGGAAGAGGATGCGTGGAGGGCACAGGGAGCAGACATGACCTCACTCAGTTTTGGGGAGCATGGAGGCATTTGTTGTTTTTCTTACTTGTTTTCAATAAAAATAAGTTTTTTTTTTCATTGGTTCCACCCATTTATTTTGTGTGTATTTGTTTTTTACTTTGCCATAATTTTGTTCTCAAAAAAGTTTTATGCTCATACTGCAACATACCAATTTAGCATGCTGTATTTGTAATAGTCTATATCATACCATGGAGTCAGCAGAAGAAAAATACGTAATTGTGATAGCATCAGTTGTTTTCATGTCTCTGAGTATCCAACAAGCATGTGTTGGATTAATAGAGCATGCGTGTCTGTGCATCAGTAGGATTGCACATAATGAACTTACTGCCCCTCTTATCCCTTGTTGTGTAGGTTTTAATTGTGCTTCCACATTCCCTTATTGGTTTTAACAAGTTAATGATTTTAGGGTGTCTGTCTGATTCTGCTGCATGTGCTATGTGCGTAATGAAGGGAATGACACAATGAGGTGCTTATTCACTTATTCTAAACTCCCCTCCCCCACAATTCACTCACTGCACTCCAGTAAAACTCACGTGAGGTGAAGCCACACTGTGACTTTACAACAACACACACACACACTCATGTGTTCACACAAATGCATAGACATGGTAGGAGCACACTCACACATTTGCTCTTACTCACCCCAAGTCCTCGGGGGGTTTTAGTGCCGACTGGTCCCAAAACAGCCTCGATGCTCATTAAAATTGCACAGTGGCCAGCCCTGTGATGTAAATCAGAGCTACTTCGAAGTCATTTCTGCCCTACTGGAGCTCACAGTGACGATGGGCCTTGGTGTGTGGGGTTGAAAACGCTGCTCTGCCCACCATCTGTGGTCCCCATCACAGTGATGTCACCACCAACAGGGGACACAGTAAAGACAGAGATAACAGGTCTACATTTTCAAGGACGCACGTGTATCTCATGACATTGTGTGTGATATTTGGGGCACAGCCGAGCTACAGGCAAATAACATCCTCATCAGTTTCTTTGGCCTGAATGTGTTCTCGGAAGCCTGCTCGTGATGACGCCATTTTACACGACTGCTCAATTATTCAAGTACAGTGAGCGAAAGGGAAACACCAGATAGAATATACTGAGGACAAGAAAGAGAAAGGGACGCAAAGAAGGCAGGGTTGGCAAACAGAGGTCGTTATGAATGAGGAAAAAGTCAGATGCACGTGCACTCACACTGTTACACAAACTGAGGTCCTAGAAGACCATGTGTGAAGTGAAGACAGTGGAGTCCCCTGAGACTGTGTCTTCCAAGATGATTTACAGCCCCTGTCAGACACAATGATACAAAATTGGGTCAGCCTGATGAAATATATCATAACAACACACTTGATGAATCAAAAAGCTGTGTGAAGGAACATAGGGAATATCTTCAATAGATAACTAAATTATGGACTTATGCAATATTTATAGCAAGGCAATAATGCACATTAATGCACTCAGCTGACATCACGCTGTGATTTAGTATGTCCAGGATGTTGGGGGGAATTGTTGAATGAAAGGAAACACTTGTGAGAGACTCAACAATTAGTGCTTTGCCGATATTGGACTAGGATTAACTGCAGACTAAATGCCTGGCATTCCAGTAATATAATAGATTCATACAGCTCTCACCACAGGCCCCCATGACGCTGTATAACACTAGTTTTAGCTGCACAGAAAAGTAGAAGCCACTGTTTGCCAGTGTGGGTAAGAGCATACGTGTGTGCATGTGATCCTCTGTGTGTTTTGTTTTTTCTGTGTGTACTTGTATAGAAGTATCTGTGGTATTGTCATATTATGTGCTGAGGTGTCATTACATAATAGAGTTGGCTGGGGGGTGGGAGGTGGGGGGGGACTATAGGTTTAAACCATTCCAGTTTTTTTAGATGTGAGGATTTGCAAGATTTCTCAATTTTATATCATTGTAAATTCATATTTTCTGAATTTTGGACTGCTGATAGAATATAAAGATTAAAAATAAAATTATCAATTAGTCAAGAAAATAATCAGTAGATTAATACAAAACAAAATAAAAAAAACCTTAGTTGTAGTGATAATCGATTAATCGTGTGGTCTATGAAATGTCAGCAGATACCAAAATATGCCCATTACAACATTACCAGTTCCTACAATACATGGTGTTAAAATGTCTTGTTTTGTCCGACCATAACCAAAATAACTGTTAGTTGGAGCCCCATTCTCTTTAACAGTATACAGTATATATCAAAGTCTCATTTCTTATGGTGATTCTGCACTTAACAGAAGGGTCACAGAGTGAAATGGATCCAATGCTGTGTTTCTATACACAAAGAGGCTTCTGGTGGTGGAAAAATCTCACATTTCAGCATAGGAAAAATAAAGTATACAATGAAAATGGTTCTGTGATGCTAATGAGAGTTTCCTATAAGCTACCAGATATCATTAGAGATGCAAACCATATAAAAGCTCAATCTGGTGATTCAGATAAATCGGACGGAGGTGTAAACATGGATGTAAACAGTTAGTAAGTGGGTGAGTGAGTCTAAGCTAGAGGTTAAATTATGGTGGATGTGTCCTTGATGAATCAGCATATGAAGGAGTTGATGATGGGGCTGTGCTGTTCAGTAGGGGTAATTGAATGTAGTTATAATGACTGGCTGACATCTTGATGATTGTTATAACTCTGCAGAAAGAACATGTCTGGCAAACTACAATATGTTGTGTATATACAGCATAGCCCGTCATTGGAGGGTTACACAAAGCATTAGCACTGTGAGCGAAAGCATGGACGTGGATTGTTGAAGAGGGGGTGGTTTGACAAACTGGTGTAGCCTCAGGCTCACTACTGCATTCATGCTCACACTACTACAACTGCACTCAGTTGACCCACATCACGCAAAGATGGAGGAAAAATGAGGGGGTGGGCATGGAGGAGGAGGAAATGGAGATCACCTGATAACCCCATGTTTTTACCAGAGGAGTTGCTTCATGACTAATCTGTGGTTAGTTGGGCAACAGTTGGGCAATGTTTAACTCTAGACTGAGAAGTGATAAAAGGAGATTATGGATAGGTTGCCCTTTTATCATTTAAACCAAGTCCTGAGCCTTATCTTTAGGGGAGGCAATTGGAAATGTAAAGTAATCAAACAAATATTGTGGAAAGTTTACTTTAGTTTATCTATTAATTTTGAATTCTGCTATGTTTTCTGACAACTTTTAAAGGAAGAAGGATGAAAGTTAGACATAATTAATAATTAGAACAAATAACAATAATTGGGCCACATTAACTCTTCATCTTTGACTGGCTTAACAAATTCAACACCTTAATAAATTAACCAAGAGAAGAGTGGAAAACCCAACAATAACCATTAGAAAGAGAAAAATTGGTCAAATGATGTATGGACATCCATACCGTCTCAGTGAGATCCCATTATGGGCCAATGCAGCTTCCACCCAACTTTACCAAGTAAATTAGACAAAGAAATCCCTCTTACAATAACACCAAAAATATTTACAATAGCAGTTATCTTATAAAAATAAACAAATAAACTTCAGTTTATCCTCTCTTTTAAGGGTTATTTTACTTTAAACTTGAGCAGTGACATTCACTCTTGACCTTGAACAGTATGTGTGACTAATTTGCATCTATGCTTAGGTTTACAGTCTCTCCTGCTGTGCAGCTACAGTGCAGTTACTGCAGTTTTTATTTTTATGATATCTTTAACTTCTACATTACTCCACTGCATTTCAGAGGGAAGTAACATAGAGTGGGTGAAATATCTGAACACTGAATGTTCTTTTGGTCAAATACAAACTTTAAAAGATAGCTGAGTTGTCTAAAAACCTGACTTTTGGTCACATTTTTTTTAAGAAACAAGAGGGAAACCTGACAGACGGGACACTTCCTGTCTTGTGCGGTAGGTGGAAACAGCGAACATCGAGCCGACGCGCCTGCGCAGAAAATGGTCACGAAGAAGAAGAAGCAGCGTCCGTTTCCTCTTCCGGGTCGTGTTTTAGAAACGTCGTGTGAACGGCGCCACCGAACAGAAAGTTTTACATGAAACTTAGCGGTTCGAGTGTTTTACGCTTCTCAAACTTGATCGTTTCTTTTTGACTTTCGCTACATACTCGGCCTGAGGAAGGATAAAGGCGGAACTGAAAGGTTTGAAGGCTTATTTGAGCATCTGTTCGCTGGTGTTGTTCGCTCTCAGGCGGTGGGGTGCTAACGGCAGCTAGCAGCCAGCCCGGGAGTTTTGGCGGATGTATTTGATATTAGCGCCGATTATTAGCCAGTCTAACGTTACAGCCGTCAATTGATAAACAACAACTAGTTTTAGACTGACTGTGTGAATTGGTTTGTGTGTTAGTGTGAGTAACAGGGTGTTGGTGTTTGTGAATGGGTGGGAGTACAGTTCATGGAGACATGTTGGTGATAATCAGCGTGAATGAATGATGATGATGATGCTAAATGTTATGCATTGTTTGTTGTGCTGCAGGATTGGAGGATGTCTCTTCCCAAAAGGGAGATGGAGGAGTTGAGGCCATGGGTGGAGCGCACTGTGAAGAAGGTGCTGGGTTTCTCGGAGCCCACAGTGGTCACTGCGGCTCTGCACTGTGTTGGAAAGGGACTGGACAAAAGGAAGACTATAGGTAACTGTACTGACCATTTGAGACTTACTGTGTTTTATCCAGATACATGAAGGTTGCTGACACTAAATGCTGACACTAAATGCATTTTGCACCTTTTGCCTTAATAACTATAAATCATTTTATCTATATGGGAGATGGAGCCATAGTTAAACAGCCTAAATTAAATAATGAAGTGGTTGTTTGTTACCTCACTGCAGGCTTGGCCTTCAAAAAGTTGTAAAAAGTGTTGGGTTGTTTGTCAAGATGTAATTAACTAGTTTATTAGATCAGGGACACTTTAATATTGACATAATTGTTTTTTGTGGTTATTAATATCCCTGACCACCATCAACGTGATTTAAGCTATCAGCAGTCATTTTCACACAAGAAGAACATATTGTCAGCTTTCACGTTTCTTGGCTGTTAAATCTTCATTGTGAGGTTTGTCAAGATGTGCCATAACAATGCCTAATGTATTGTTTTACTAGAAACAAATGCAATCTTATTCAGTGAAAATAAACAACGTTATTTTAATCATGTTTTTAATCCCATGTCTTATCTAGCCTATTAGCCTACATTTTCCTCACATGACATAGGCCTGTTACTTGACAACATCGCCTGTTTTAGTGTTTCTAATGCAACTTAGAGGGCGCTCTGCTGTAAAAAGTGCAATGTAAATCAAGATAATTTATTCATTAAGCCCATAAACATTGAAGTTGCTGCCATTTGTGTTTTCTGACGTAGCCCATCTAATAAGGATGTTCCCTGTCTGTGCAATCAGTGCAGTTCTTAAGGTGTTTTGTCATCAATTTTGCTAATATTTGCCAAACACTGAAGACAACTGTCTTTCTACATCTCAGCTGAGTGTGTGCACACACATTCATAATATGTTGCTCTGCCTCTTATTCTCTTAATTGTGTCTATTGTGAAGCACTTTGTGAAGTCTGCTCTTGAAAAGTGCCATATAAATAAAATTATTTATTATTATTGTTATTATTATTATTATTATTATTATTATTATTATTATTATATAGAGCATATGGGGATGGGACTGATGCAGACAGACAGGATAGTTTCTCTATCATCATGCTGCAATTGTTCTGGAGGCTAGTGCACACATAGTGATTTGCACTTCAATCAAAACAATTTGATTAGAGTCAAAAATGAATATAATCAAGTAGCCGGCTGGACTTAAATGAGTAGTTGGCTGTTTAGGCGGCGCTTATGGAAAGCCCCTTCTGTGATGTAGTAGAAGAGATTATCATTTAATTCTGCCAATATTCAAAGGAGTACTACATTTGTGCTAATAATTTGACACTCATTTTCACCTCAGACCAACTGCGTCCCTTCCTCGATGACTCTGCTGGAAGCTTTGTGGAGCGTCTTTTTGAAGCTTTGGAGGAAAGCCGCAGTGCCCGTGGCAACAAAGGAGCAGGAGAAAAGAACCGCAAGAGAGACCTAAAGGTAAGCAAACCCCCTTGCAAACTTGAATTAGTAAACTTTGTATTGTCACTGCATAGCTTAACAATAACCACATATACGTGATACTTTTACAAAAGTGAGGAGGCCACAAAATCAGACAATGCCCGTAATGCATGTGTGGTCTGATTACTATACATTTTTAGAGATCATTGACAAAATCAGAAAATCACATTAGATAATTATATATTTAATCACATTATTAGACTAAGTGTTAACACACTTATGTTTGGCTTAGTGGTGACGTGATATTGGTTTCTGTTTTGGCTGGTTGATATCAGGATGTGTTTGGTGATGAGGCTGAAACAGGTGCAGTGCGAGAAACTCTGGACTTAGGAGATGGGACTGTTGCAAAGCGGAAACGGGTCCCTCGCTTTGAGGAGGTGGAAGAGCCTGAGGTCATACCCGGACCTCCATCTGAGAGCCCTGGCATGCTCACCAAAATGCAGGTATGAGATTATTTTCTCAGTGACCGTTAAGACTGTACCAAGTTGTTTTGAGTGTTTTCTGCATTTACTAACCTTTTCTCTGTTTTATTAGATCAAACAGATGATGGAGGCAGCCACAAAACAGATAGAAGAGAGGAAGAAACAACTGAGCTTTGGCTCTTCAGCTCCTGCTACACCAGTAAAAAAAAAATATTCAAAACAAGTATCAGTAATTTCAGTCAATGCATTCAGTATGACACCATTCTTATTTCTCCCTGATTTTAGCGGTTGTCCCTTCCCACACAACAATCACAAATGGAAAACTCTCCAGTCTCACGGCTTCTTGGCGCTTCTGCTGCTGCAGCCGCCGGTGGTGCCTCATCTATTGCCCCCTCCCAGGCTGCCAGCTTCATGAATGATGCTATCGAGAAGGCCCGCAAGGCTGCTGAGCTACAGGCCCGCATCCAGTCCCAGTTAGCCATGAAACCTGGTATCCTCGGAGCTTTGGGGAACACTGGGCCTCACAACCTGGTGGCACTGGCTAATCTACACGCTATGGGAATTGCCCCACCGTGAGTAATGTCACAGTATACAGGATTTTAAAATCTAAATAGGAATAAAACATGGGAGTGATTTCTGTTCATTAATGTGGCAACATGAAAATAAACTGCTTTCTCTGTGTGTCACCTTTATAGGAAAGTGGAAATCAAAGAGGTGAACAAGCCAACACCTCTCATTCTGGACGACAAGGGTAGAACTGTAGATGCCAGTGGCAAAGAGGTGGAACTCACACACCGCATGCCCACACTGAAAGGTATGTGTAGAGTTGCCCATTACCTGTGTGTACACTCACAGAACCTTCAATTTTTGTTTTGGTGTTCCTCATTTCATTTTTCTCTCTGTGTAGCGAACATTCGAGCGGTAAAAAGAGAGCAGTTTCGTCAGCAACTAAAGGAGAAGCCTGGAGAGGACCTGGAGTCCACGTCCTACTTCGATCAACGTGTGTTTATTACACCAGCTCAGCGCCCTCGCAAGAGCTTCAAATTCCATGACCAGGGACGCTTTGAGAAGATTGCTCAGAGAATTAGAACTAAGGTTGGATCTAACTCCTAAATTGTCACATGTCAGCAGTTATCTCAGCCTGCTCATTTGGAATAGACATAAAATTAAAACCTGGTTCAAAGCAAGTTGTCTTTTGTCCCTCCTCCTCAATCAGGCCCAGTTGGAAAGGTTGCAGTGTGAGATTGCCCAGGCAGCAAAGAAGACAGGAATCCAGGCATCCACCAAGCTGGCACTGATTGCCCCTAAGAAAGAGATTGGAGAAGGAGAGGTGCCCAACATTGAGTGGTGGGACTCCTTCATCCTGCCCTCCAACATAGACATGTAAGTAACTACAGCCAATCCACAAATGTATACACTTAGTATGATGTTCGGTTAAATGTTAAAACTATCATTCACCTCATTCTGTTTGCCATGGTGAAGCTATAGAATACCTAGGACAATCTTTATGGCATAAATAATAATGTTTGTACAATCAACTTACTGTTGTTAACATACATTTTTTCTCCCTCTTATCTTATGAAGAACATCCGACACAAAATTTGAACAGTTGGAGCTCTTTGGTGTGACCAACCTGGTAGAACATCCTGCCCAAATTAGCCCCCCAGGTAAGTGTATGAAAGGTATAAAGTCTGCACGCTGTTAAAGGTGCTCCCAAAGTAGTATAAGTGTCAAACACTCCACCAATTGCCGGTGAAATTGACATGGGTTTAAAAATAAAATTAAAAATAAACTCAAAAGTAGGCAACAGAAAATAAAATTGCACTGTGTGTGTGTTTAATACCAGCTGTGCACATGCTTGCTTAATTCTGACATGTAGAGTTCAGGTGTAAGGAGAGGAACCTGTCTGAAACGAGAAGATTTCACCACAGGGTCCGTTAGCAGCTTTATTTTTTTGGAACCTTCAATGGTATCACAACCTTTTTGTAAAAGTTCCCTAGTTAGAATAATTGATGTTCAAACTTCCATTCAAATTTGTTTTTGTCACTCAGCTAAGTTTTGAGACCTGTGTGTTAATGGAATTGTTTTAGATAAAAATGATAATTTTGTATTTGTGCAGCAGCTTTTAACAGTGTGCCGAATTAATGATTATTTTTGCTCTGTCCTGCCCCTGTCCAGCAGTATGTTTTATGTACATGCTCTAATTTTTGAAAGCAGTTATAAATCTTTACACTGTCTACAAGCTATTACACACCCTATAAATGGTTTTAATGGTATTTATTTAATCACTACAAAAATAATTCACTGCAAGGGTTAAAATAAAAATATGTATTTTTTTTTTTTCTCAGTTGATACAGATAAGCCAGTAACACTTGGTGTATATCTGACAAAGAAAGAACAGAAGAAACTGAGAAGACAGACACGAAGGGAAGGACAAAAAGAAGTTCAAGAGAAGGTTCGTCTGGGACTGATGCCTCCACCAGAGCCCAAAGGTACCCACACACAATTTACTATTATTATTATTAGTGGGCCGGCTGTGTGACAACACAGAGGCGCACTATTGTTATCCTCCATACTTCTTCTTATAATTATTCTTCTTCCGCCAGAAAATTTCGCCGCGCTTCTCCTCCCACAGTTTTGAAAGCACATACGCAAAAAATATATCCAAATGTACGACTCGACTCGATCTCGAATCGATGGCTATGACTCTTATAAGAAATTGGCCAAACAGTGTTCGCGCAAATCGCAATAGGACGAGCATTTTCTGTCCATTCAGAATGAATGGAGGACCGCTTTTGAAGAAGGCTCAAATTCACTCCACTTTGAGTGAACACCATATCGCCATACTTTGCCGTGGAAGGATGATTAAACACTATAATGATTCCTTGGGTTTCGGACTATATCCAAACTCCAAACCATTTATTGATAGAAAGTACGGTTTTCACACTATCCCTGCTTTTGTTTTGTGTGTTTTGCGCATTCGCGCATGCGCGTGTGTGTATGTCCCCCCCCCCCCCCCCCCACACACACACACACACTATTACTCAGGATGCTGTGTGTGGGCACAAGGTCTGAGGATTGGGGGGGGGAGCTTAGATATTTGCGTGTGTGCGTGCATTTTTTTTATAAGTTGGGATCCTCTGCAGGGAATATTTGTTCATAAATGTGTAAGCGTGTGTAAGGGGTGCAGCTACAGAGATGATAGGAGCTTTTAAACAGCGACAGCTCCTACATCTGAAACACCATATGAACACATATGAGTCCTCAGTGAAGCCCTGTGCTGCTTGAAGTGGAACAAGGGTTTCAGTAGAACTTGAAGTTTTTGCGCTGGAAGACTATTTAAAAGGATGAGCGCCACAAATGTGGTCATCTGTACCGCTTATTATGGTGTTTTTGGTCCAAATTGGCCTGCTCTGTTTTTTGTTTAAGCAAACATGAAACATGAATTATCACCAGGAGGTGTGTGACATCGATTGACCGACTTAATTCCTTCTCATAATTACAAGCTCCACACTCGTATTTTGAACTTATTGCACGTAGTGCTCGGTTGTCTGAAATGAAACCTGTTCAGTGGTCCAAATTGGCCTGTTCTGTTTTTTTTTTTGGTTTTTTTTACTGTTCATGAAGCAAACATGAAACATGAATTATCACCATGAGAACAGCTGCGTGTGGTCTAAAAAGCTACACATGCTACATATCTGGTATCAGATTAAACAGGAAGTTTTATTTTAAAATGAGAACAACTTGTGACCGTCAATTTCTTTCAGTTTTTGAGATAGAGCTATTTGTTTGGATTGAGTAGAAAAATGCTAATTTAAGTGAGATTGTCAGTGAACTACAGCAACATGTAAACTTCTACTGGGGTCTGGAGGGTTAACTGTTCATGAAGCAAACATGAAGCATGAATTATCACCAGATGATGTGGGACATCTCTGAAGTGAACATAAAGTGTCACTGTACTGCTTTGGTTTATGTTTCACACTTTTGAGTCTGTCTGTTTGAGTTTGTCTCCGGTAAGAGCCACAAGCTTTTCTTTCGCTCTCTCTAGTCTTTTAAACTGTGTTTAACTAGTTTGCTATAGTTCAGAGTCACAGATTGTGTGAGACAGTTACTAATGCAGTGTGAGTTGACAATGAGTTACTTGCTGCTTGCCATTGTGTGACTATGGCTTTAACCTAATTCACATAAATACACTACACTAAAAAGTACATATTTGACTTCAACATAACATTATTGTCCTGATGGTGAGTTATCTCTGGGATTGGATTCATGGTTTGCCTCTGGAAGTTAAAGTTTAAAAAGGTTTCTCCTCAGCTCATCCTCTTTACAGAATTAAAGAATAAAGGGAATATTTGTTCATTAATGTGTAAGAGTGTGTAAGGGGTGCAGCTACAGAGATGATAGGAGATTTTAAACAGCGACAGCTCCTTCATCTGAAACACAATATGAATACATATGAGTCCTCAGTGAAGTCCCGTGCTGCTTGAAGTGGAACAAGGGTTTCAGTGGAAATTGTAGTTTTTGCGCTGGAAGACTATTTAAAAGGATGAGTGCCACAAATGCAGTCATCTGTACCGCTTATTATGGTGTTTTTGGTCCAAATTGGCCTGCTCTGTTTTTTGTTTAAACAAACATGAAACATGAATTATCACCAGGAGGTGTGTGACATCGATTGACCGACTTAATTCCTTCTCATAATTACAAGCTCCACACTCGTATTTTGAATTTATTGCACGTAGAGCTCGGTTGTCCGAAATGAAACCTGTTCAGTGAGCTTCCTCTCCCTGCCGGCCCACTCCAAAAATTTCAAAATGAAATTTTCTAGTAGTTGTTGTTATTATTATTATTATTATTATTATTATTATTATTATTATTATTATTATTATTACAAACTGCTACAAAAAAGGATTAAACAGATTATAACTGATGTTTGTTTTCATTTTCTCAGTACGCATCTCCAACCTAATGAGAGTGCTTGGGACGGAGGCGGTTCAGGACCCCACGAAGGTAGAGGCCCATGTCAGAGCACAGATGGCCAAGAGACAGAAGTGAGTAACACAATCAACCTCTTCACTGATTGTCCCTTACCCTCTCCTCATGTCTTGCACTGCTCTGAATTTTACATTTAACATTTTATGATAATCCGATAAGGTTTCTTTAAGGTTTTTATAATTGTGTCTTTGCAGGGCTCATGAGGAGGCCAATGCAGCCCGCAAGCTTACAGCGGAGCAGAGGAAAGAGAAGAAGGTCAAGAGGTTAAAAGAAGACCTAACCGATGGTGTTCACATTGCAGTGTACAGGTGTGCATTTGTAGGGAGAGAGCGCATAGTATAGCTCAAATATATAGTGCAGACGTGTGCCTAATTTAATCACCATACCTTCCTTGTACAGGATCCGTAACCTGCAGAATCCTGCTAAGAAGTTTAAAGTGGAGGCCAATGCCAACCAGCTGTACCTGACAGGCACAGTAGTTCTGCACAAAGATGTCAACCTTGTTGTGGTCGAGGGAGGTAAGGGACAACACTGACAAGTACCAAAGCAAACCTGTCTATGCTCTCAGTTAAATGAATGTCTCTTTCACATTCCACACCTGGTGCTTTGTAATGACATGTGATTTGTAATAAACATTTGTTGTGAGGGGAAAAGGTCTGTGGTGAGGACATTGACCACCAACTGTTAACTACAGATTGATTGTAAAAGTACAGAAAGCCTCGATGAGCAGTATTACCAAACAAAACATAAGATGCCGGAAAGCATGAACTAAATAAAATAAAAAGGAGTTTTGTGTCACTGTTACTGATGGACTTAACAGAAGTGAATGAAATGAAGAGGTACACAGCAAGTGGTGGTTGCAAGAGATCGGAGGCAACTGATGCCCTAATGTTAGCATGGAGTACATAAAAGGGGTCCAAACTTACTCAACACAAATATTTGTGTCCTTTCAGCTTTGTCAATATGACTTACGGGCTATGGTGTTTTTCTATCTGATCTGTCCTGTCCTTTTTAAGTTTGTCAAGGTTTTAGCATCTTGTGCTTTGTCAATAAGCTTCATGGTGTTATGTCAGTGTAACGTTAAGGATAGGCCAGTGTATGGATACACCTATGTAATTCTTGGAGTTGTTCCATTTTGGGGTAAACTACTGATAACATCATTGGTCTTGTTCAAAAAGATGTATAGTTGCACCTCTACAAGGCTTGATGTCATTTTAAAGTGGCTGATGTTCTACCAACTTAAATGTTCTCTGCTACGCCTTTAAAAAAAAAAAAAAAAGATAATTAAAGTCATACTTAAAACCTAAATTTCTCTGTCCTCTTTTAGGCCCGAAATCCCAGAAAAAGTTCAAGAGGCTGATGTTGCACAGAATCAAATGGGAGGAACACAACAGTAAAAGAGATGGTAAGAGTGGCTTGACTTTTTAGTTTTGTGATAATTATTGTAATGCTTTTGTGCTACTATAATACTAAACTATTTTCTATTGATTCTCAAATAGATCCAGATGGTGATGATGATACAAAGAGGAACAACAAGTGCTGGTTGATTTGGGAGGTGAGTGTTCCTCCCCATGCTTACTGCTGCAGGCTCATGTTGTGTTACTGAAATATAATAAAAATTTGGATTTTTTTGTTTGATCTCCAACAACACTAACGATTCCTTTTGGTTCTCCAGGGCACAGCTAAAGAGCGTAGTTTTGGGGAGATGAAGTTCAAGCAGTGCCCCACAGAGAACATGGCCAGAGAACACTTCAAGAAACACGGCACAGAACACTACTGGGATCTAGCTCTCAGCAAGAGTGTGTTGGACACCACAGATGACTGAAAACCTTCCTGGAGAGCACGTAGTGTCAGTCATGCCCCATTTTTACAAGCCCCCAGACCCACAGCCTCACAGCCAGTTGGTCCTCGCTGCTGACTGGCTGCCTTCACATGGGGACAGACAGACCTAATCAAGAGACTTGAACATAGAAAAGGAGTAAAAATAAACCTGTGTGGATGTTTTTGTGAGAATGTGTGACAGATCAGGGTGTTTGTAGGACAATATGCGTGTGTATGTCTGCGTCAGTGTTCATCTCTTTGGTGGTAGGCTATTCTGTCAGATGTTGCGTTATCGGTTATTGAATACAATCTGACAGAATGCACTGTGTGATGTAAATCACTTACCCAAGGCTTTATGTGATGAGGAGATATGGTGTCTGATTATGTTTTGACTTTGTCATGAAATCCCCCATGTACACTGACAATAAATCCCTGTTTGAGTCAAGCAGTAAATAAAAACCTTGTGCTAACACACTTAGAGTAAACCTGGAAGGATTTCAGGGTGATGTTACAACATTGTTATAAGACTTATTGTAGTCATTACGAGTACATTTCACAGAGTTTAAAGTGTCCAACTCCATATTTGTTTTTGCTTTTGGAGAAACAAGCCTGACTCACCTGTAGCTATATTTCTCTCTAACGTTACAGTCACAGCCTTAAATAAACAACAACAAAAAATGAACCGACTTGTGTCCGACTCTGATATTTAACTTCCTCTAACATAAGACAGGAAATATTGCGCGGTTTTACTGTATTTTGCACCGCGGCTCTCACTTGTAAACACCGATCTGTCCTCATAATAAACGGGGGGCGTGTTTCCAGCCGTCCTCATTACGTTAGCTCCTTCATCCGCAGAGAGAGCTGCAAAGATGGCGGCCGGTTCTGGGGCTGCAAGCGGCCACGGAGCCCGCGGCTCCAACGCCGCCCTCGAAGCGTCTCTGGACCGGCGGTTTCAAGGAGTATCCAACACCATGGAGTCAATACAGGGACTTTCGACCTGGTGCATCGAGAACAAGAAGCACCACGGGCTCATCGTCCGCCACTGGATGAAGTGGCTCAAGAAATGTGAGTAGCCCCGTCGCCGGACCCGAGCCGACGGCTAGCTCACTGTAAGCTAATACAAAATGCATATTCGCGTCGGCCCGCGAAGGCTCGGCCGCGGTTCTCCCTGCGGTGGCTTTTAATAATCATCTGAACGCAGCTCTGAGCGACGTGGGTTAATTTGTGGACTTAATTTGTGTGTTTCGCTCGGCTGCGCCTCTTTGAGCGGTTGGCGCTGATGTCGGCGGTTGGAATTAGCCGCTAACGTGCCGCTGTTTACCGTTGGGCCTGCGGGGCTCGTGCTCTGCGGCGGCCGACCGGGGGTCCCCGTGCCCCCCCCCCCCCCCCCCCCCCCCTCACCCCCTCACCGGAGAGACTTAACTCCCGGGACTCCTCGTTACACCGTGATCAGTCTGATTCAGTGCCGTCGGGGGGGGTTACAGTCGCCGCTCCAGTCGTCTTAACGTGCGTGGCTGTCTGTGTGCTGCAGGAGATCATATCTTTTTTTTATTCTTTTTTTATTTTTTTTTTGCGGGGCAGATAGTTGAACAAGGCGAAAAGGGGAAAGATCGGTGCAGCCGTGTTCACATGTCTCTTGTGCAGGGCACGAGGTGTGCACGGCGCCAGGGGAGACGTACACGAGTTAAAACCGAGCCTCATTTTTAATGTCACGTTGTGGATTATTGATCCGATGTTACAGGAGCAACCTCTAAAACGTTGCCACACATTGGTTTCCTCCATACCAAAACTACTGTATAATTGTAAAATATCCAACTGGTTGCGGTTAAACACCTTTTAACTAGATGTAATTGTTTAAATTAAATTTTTTTTAAATAATTTATAATGTATAATTTTTTATTGACCAAGCAGTTTTGCACATTCAAGTAATTCAGCTTGGTTGCAGTTCCTGCTTTATGTCAAACTTGAAATAAAGCAGGAGTCAGTGGAGCATTGCAGGTAGACAGTGTCTCCCGTCGGCCCTTGCAAACTAGTGTTAATGGAGTCTGACAAGTGCTTGGGCCTCATTTTTAATTCAGGGTGGTTGTGTATTCACTCACTAATCTGTTCAGTGTCATCCACATCATTCTGCTTAATGTTGGAATTCAGTTTGTCTGCATACTCTTGATAGGTCGGCCTAGTCCAGTATTGTGTTTACTGCTATGCCAAGTTGACCTTACAACAGAGCACTGACCCCGTGTTATCGCAGTGTCAACAGTTGTCCTCTATATGGCTCTGGCTTATGAGGTATAGTGTGTCCTGCCTGCAGCATTTGAATACTGCAATGGCAGAGAGACCCAACTTCACTCTTGGGATAAGACATAACCCTGAGGCTGCTTTCCACAATTTACACAACATTTGTGCAGCATGTAACTTCTAACTAACATAAAAGTACCCATAGTTGTAATTGTCAAATATGAGTTATTTATGAGAGTTAATAAACAGCTCTCACTTGTTTTGCTTGTGCTCCTCGGCAGACTAATGTCAGCAGTTTATTGGTTATATCTTCACTTGGTTGTTTTGTGAAATCACAGGTCATTTGTCTGTTACTTTTGGTCTCCCGTCTGCTCTAAGAATCTGCCTTCTTATTCATGAATAATATCTCTGATGTTGTTAATCTGAATTTTACTTAATCATTTATGTTTTCATCATACCATCTTATTACTTAGAGCCAGAGTTTCCACGTGTATTGCAAGCCCGACGGCCCGTATTTTTAAGATGTTTTTTCTTTTTAAATCTGTGGGTTCAAACGTGAATGCACTGTATGAAAACGGCACGTCTGAGATCAGTTTTCTTTGCCCTCATTGTGTGTAGAGGGACGTTCAACACTTTCAACTGTCACAAGCTAATGTTACCTAGCAACTCTATCTACTCGATCAGTCGGTCACAGAGGTTCCTCCTTTGACATTTAAGCAATATCACACGAGAGGGAGTGCTGTTGCACTGAATATCAGCGCGGCTCGTACAGCCTTGTGCCGAAGATAATCCCGTTTTTATTAAGAGTGTCATAAGAATGATCTTTTTGTATTTACTTATCACTGGGGCCAGTTGGTCCATAGTGTGAGGATTGATGGCCTCTTATCATGAAGTGAATACCTAGAAGCCGTTACAGACCAAATCAGTATTTGTTGCTAAAGTTTGTTTGAAGCAGGATTTAACAGATTTATTTGTTGAATTTTGTTACATGATGCTAATTTGGATGTTAATATGTCTGGAAGTCAATGTGTGTGTATATGAAAGACATGATCATAACATGCTGTAAGGAAATTTAAATTTTTGTTCACAGTCAGTTTTTTTGCATGGAAACCTTAAATCAAAAATTGCTTTCCAATGGTAACCCAAGTTAGCCAAAGAAATAATCCACTTTATGGAATCATTGTGTGGGGGGGTGGGATCTTTTGAGTTTTGAGCACTGTGTCTTGCAAAGTCGACTGCTTAACAACATCAGAAAATACATTTTATTATTATTGTACCATGTAAAAATATGTGCTGCAGATCTGCCAGATCCTTTATAGGCCTCTGCCCTAAACTCTGGAGATTCAAATTATTTATTGGGGGGTTTCTTGTTATATTGCCAGTGTCTCGGGCAAATCGTCATGTAGGCATTTTTTTAATACCCCCCCACGCATCACTGCCCACAGAGCAATGCATGATGAAAGCTTATGCTGACAGCACACGGTGAACTGCTGCACGCTGGCTGAGGCATTGTTTTCTGATCGAGAGCAGTGCCAACTATCCAAGAAGCAATCTCATGACCATCATTTATGGCTGGCTGCAGGCAATTACATGTTTTGTCTCAAAAAACTCTATAAATGTCTAAAAAGGTACAAAGTGGATGCATTTTGAGTAAAGAAATGCCATGCCATCCAGTTTCCAAAGCAGACAACAGGTTTTTTTTTTTTTTTTAATTTTTCCCGCTTACCCTGCAGTGATCCATTAGTTTGCAGTGTATTAGTTTCAAAGCTGGGCTTTATTATTTTGAATGTTAATGAAGTTGGGAAAAGAAACCATAAAGCTCTTCTGTGACCAAAAAGCTCAGCAGCTATGCAGGAGAGTTTCAGGAAATTATCTGAATACCTGCAATATATTTAGAGCACCTCTGCCAACATGCATCTCTGGGATATTTGTAGCATAAGCTGTGTTTTGTATATTAGAGGTGCACCAGTCCAAGCTCGTATCAGTGCTTGGCAAATTAACTTGTTTGATTGATACCAAAAGGCACTGCAGTGTTTATTACATGGGATAATAAACATGTTCCAGTGTTAGTTGAAAAATATTACTAATGTGAAGATTGCATCCTTATAAGGTACAGTGTAGTTTCATGTGTGCTGTGCATTAGTGCATTATAGTACAGTGAAAGTTTTGAATGTATGCCATGTATTTATGATTAAATCATGTATTGATTTTGTCTTTGAAAGTATTGGGTAAAACCTATATTTAGGGAAATCACCTTTTCAAAATACTCGACACAGATGATGTCACAAATAGTTTTCAGTAATACATTTTGAACTCCAGCAGAACAATTAAATTGATTGAATATTCTTTGGTTGTCTTATGGTGTTTAGGCGAATTTACATCTAATATAATCTCATGTCTTCAGTGTTGTCATACATGGTTTATATCAAATACAGCCGTCTTCAGTTTTCTGCCCACTTAGTTTGGCATGAAATTTTCACCTACTAAAATGATAATAGCAAAACCAGGTTTTTAGAAGCATTGATTCACTGGGAAGATATGCAAAAAGTAATTATTTTTTATGTTAAACTGACGTTATTAACTTTGTAAGAAACTAGTCTTAACAAAAGAAATATCAATTTTTGAAAGGTATAATACTTTTGGGGCATGAATAATACTTTCAGTTGACATTCTTAAAATGTTTCATATTGTTTGACTTGAATGTAGGCTAAATGCTAAATGAAACTGGTTTTGCATAGTCTGCAAGTGTCTACATTAATTGGTTGACTCAAGTTAAACTTTGCTTCCGTGTTGGATGGTGAAATTGGACTGGATTGAGAAATGTAGCTTTACCGATTGGGTGTCATATCTGTCTGTATTTTCAAATAATGCAGTGTGTTTGGCCTGTATGTGCATGAGAGTGTGTTGACTTTGAATAGGGAATTGTCAACTGTGGTTGTTCAAGGCCATATAGGTACTCTCAAGGGGTTATATGTTCAAGTCATGTCACCCTCGTATTATTTAATGCATTATTGTACTGCATTTATACAGCACTTTTCTAATCTACCTGAATCTGTTTGGTAAAAAATAATTTAATGTCAGCCCAGGTACTAATAATTACTGCACCTTACTGTGAGAAATTTAATTTCTTTAAATATTTATTTGATTTAAAAGCTTCAGAGGCTTTTTGGCCTTAATGCTGATACTGATATTAATAAGTACAACATTTTTAGTAAGGATCTCTCAATGTGGGAAGAGCATATCCGCATATTGTCAGTGTATTGACAGTCAAATAAATATTAACTTCAGATACCCTTATTGTAGGGCTCTAGCTTTTACTGCAGTTTCTTTTTTTTCATTTTGTGCCCTTTTCCTTTTTTGTCTTGTGTAGCTGACTATTAGATCAAGTTGGCATCTATACAGTTCCTCTGCATAGACTATAGCGATGATTAGCTGATATAAGGCAGTCTATTCTTCTTGAAAGTCACTCATTACTGGCTGCAATTTAAATCAGGTTACTGAATAATCTATTTCAGGATGTAGTAGACATCATTGTGTCCTTGCCAATATTCTATTTATTTTGGAAATGGAAATGTATAACTAATACTAAAGTTGGGTGAAGATGGAAATACAACAATGACTGAACTAATCATACCAGCAAAAACAGGCACAGTCTTTATACTTCTGTTTAATCAAAGCTGTTGTTATCCACTGACAGTATTTTAATAGACCAGAATGCCTTAAAGGCTTTTGGATGAAGCCCAACTGACATTTAAGGGCCAATATTATTGGATGATATTGACTTAGTTGACAGATGTATTGTATCATTTGTCCATAGCATTAAAAATAATGTTAATATTATAGCCTGGCTGGTACTGATTTTGTTATTAGATTTTTTTAAATAGTTTTTTAACTAAAACATTTAACATGTTTGATAACGATCCATTAGATTTGTTTTAATTAAGTGTGACCAAGATATGTACTGAGCAGCACATTTTATAGTTGATGTGATGCTATTTTTCATCACATGGGTTTCTAAATTACCTCAAACAAACAGTTTCTCTGGCATTTGTGTGTTGCAATTACTTGTTACTTATCCTCCAACTTATACGCTAATACAATCATATCTGTGTTAGGCTAAAATCAAGTGATAATATCAACCTTATCAATTTATCTGTTTCTGTTCAGCTATAAAATAAACTCCTTTTATGGATATCAATACTTTAAAGAGTTGCTAAAAATGTGTGTTTAAAGTTGGGAATCAGTTATTAGAGTTTTAATACCAGATATCTGCATCAACCACACAATGCCAACACAGGTTATACATTTTTAATTGTTGTCAGGATTTTATCTGTAGGGTTTTAATTTGAATGCGTGGGTCTAAAACCCTTTCTTACATTTGTGTTCCCCTAGGAGGAATTTATACTCTTAATCTTTAATTCTTTGTCTGCTTTCTTTCAGCTGACAACAATCACCGCTTGAATCTCTTCTACCTTGCCAATGATGTGATACAGAACTGCAAAAGAAAGAACGCCATTGTCTTTCGTTCATCCTTCGCAGAAGTCCTTCCTAATGCGGCTCAGCTCATCAAGTGAGTTCTTGTTCAGCTGTAGAATTGGACCAACATTAAATATGTTTTTTTGTCTCTATCTACAACACTGGTATATGTCTGGTCTACAAGTAGGTCTGTAAGTGTGTCTCCCCCTTCTGTTTGTATTGAGGTTTTTCTCATGTTGTGTTTTTTGCATTACTTTCAGAGATGGGAAGGTCCGCAAGTCAGTGGAAAGGATCTTTTTGATTTGGGAGGAGAGGAGTGTGTATCCTGAAGAGGTCATTTCCCAGTTCAAGGCCGGCTTGAACAAAAAGGAAAAGGAGCGCGAGAAGAAGAAGGAGAGAGAGAAAGAGAGAGAAAAGGAGCGAGAAAAAGAGCGAGAAAAGGAGAGAGAAAAAGAGAGAGAAAAGGAGAAGGAGAAAGAAAAGGAGACTCCAGCAGCAAATGGTCAGTTTGGTCCTTCAGAGTTTTCACTCTGCACTCTGAAGTAGTCATGTTAATCAAATCTAAAAGTAAAATACAACGTCATTATTTATTTCAAATTATTTACAGTTGCATTTCTGATTGAATGTTATGTTCAAATTTTACTTTTATTCCCTAGCTCCAGCCAGCACCAAAGCTGCACTCAAGTCCAAGATTGTAGCAGAGTTCACAGTAAGTGTTTTTTATTTATTTATTAGTGTTGGCTTGCATTTCTTTGTCTTACCTGCCTTTTAGTGTTAAAATGTGTCTAAAGCATTATAAGTGTTGTAACGTTTGTCATCTTTAATCATTTGCACTCTTTTCCAGCCCCACTCCCTCATTGAACAGCTGTCGAGATATAAGCGAGCAGTTACAGAAGAGGAGTTCAGGGAGAAGCAGCTGGCAGCTCTCAGGGTGGATGTCTGCAGCACCGAGGCTCTTAAGAGACTTAAAGGTCAAATGTCACTGTCAACTTATTTCTGCATCATCACATGCTTTTTGTCCTGTGTACTTTATGTCTTAAGCCATAATTGATAGATACACATTAGTCCTGTTGACACAATACTGGGGGAAGAAGACCCATCAAAAATAAACAGTACTGCATTATTTTACATAATTGTCAGTAGAAAGTGAAAAGAAAAGACAGAAGTGAAAGGGAGCCATATTATCAATAGAAGAATTTCTAAAAGACACGAGACACTAATTTTCTCTGTACACTTCACAAACGTTTCTTCACTGGTTTTCTAGTGAAATATATATGTGACTGACATAAATGCTGATAAATCTTCTTTCACATTCATCTTAATTATGAAATGTGATCTGTATTTCATTTTGACATTGACAATGTCCTATATTGAACCAGATGAAACTTGTATAAACCTTGTATTTAACTTTTTGCTTGTTTGTCGACTCCAGACAAGGCAGGAGGAAACAAGTTTGCTAAGGACTTTGAGGATGGCAGTCTGAAGCTGCAGGAATTTGTAGGCTTCCTGGACCAAGAGTTGAAAACGGGGCCTCCTCTACTGGAAGCTTTGGGAAACGCAGACATTTTCTACGAGATGCAGTACAAGGAAGTTAAGATTGTAGCCAATGTGAGTGTTCGGTTAAATTACATCATCACTTTCTTAGAGGGAGCCATGCCATTCCTAGAAAACAAGTTAGCAGGAACATCCTTTTTATCTTCCTCATACATCTAACTTATTTCTGTTTCATCTTTTCTCTTTCTTTCCAATCTGCTCAGGCGTACAATGCCTTTGCCAACCGTGTGGCCAGTCTTAAAAGGAAATTGGATTCCCTCAAGTCAACTCTACCTGGACCCGAGGACTCTCCCATCCCCTCACCCTCTGAGGACGCCCCCTCTCCCACTGGCTCTGACTCACCCTTCCTGGGACTGGGGGGTAGCAGAGCCCAGGTGGATCCAGAGCTGGATGGCAAGGCCATGGATGAAGGAGAAATACCGAGTGACAACAGAGACATGGAGGACATGGATATGTCTGATGAAGAGGCGGACGCTGCCACAGCAGGGGGTTAGTGGCTACAGAGTGTTGTAGTGGGGTGATCATTCTGTTTTCCATCCATATTAGGCTGCGAGGTTGTAGTGTTGTGATTCAGATTTGAAAATGTATCAGCTCTTTGACTTATTTTTTACTAGCAGATGACAAGAAAGACAAGGCGCCCACTGCTGTTGCCAAGACTACAAAATCAGATGCAGCATCAAAACTTCCCACCATACCTACGAAAGCTTCTAAGACCAATGCTGCTGCTGCTGCTGCTGCTGCTGCCACTGCCACCCCAGTGACTCCCACCTCTGCTACCGCTCAAAGCGCACCAACAACCCCTCTGGGAGTCAATCTGGAGAAGGTGGACCTGGGAAAGATCAGCTCCATTCTCAGCTCACTCACATCCGCCATGAAGAATACAGGTGTGTTCGGGTGTTGGGGGAAGATGAGTGTTAATAATCATTAGAAGCTGCTACAAATCTACACAAAAGATGTGTCTGGGAAAGTAGAAGTCCTTGTGAGACAAAATGTAACACATGGTCATGTTCTGACAAATGTTTAGATTATTACTGATGATATTTTTTCACTTTGTTTGAGCCACAAGGGAACTACAGACTTGTTAACTGTCAGAACTTGAAATCTGTTTTCTCCCAGCATTGAGGCATTTGTAATTTTAGCCATAATATATGAAATTGGAACTATGACTGTTTTCATGACTCATATGAAGGCATATCTCTAAATTATTTGACTCTCTTAGCCTGAAATAACTTATTCCACAATAAATTACTTTTTTCCTTTCATTTTTATTAGGTAATTATAACCATCATTTAAATTGTTTATTGAACGGACCTTGATATAGTAACTTTAAAATTTTAAAAAATTAGACCTATGAGTAAATATTTTGCCATAAACACTTTACAAATGTTTAGGCTAAATACAAATAATGAAAGTTGGCCAGCATGCTGGTGATTGTCTGGGTCCGTCGTGTTAAGCGTTAGTCTGGCTCAGTAGAGAAGCCTTTGTCGCACAGGTATGTGGTTGCAAAAGGAAGGAAAAAGTGCACAGGCTTGTCCTTAAGTGCAGGGTATTCCCTGTGTTGCTGTTTCCAGTCCAACAACAGCTGTCTTCTGAAAGCAGACTTCAATGTTTCGTCCCAAGACAATTCTACTAAACTCTCCTGCTCACCAACAGTGAAATCTTTGGGCAAACAAATGAGAATGCATCAGTCTGGTCTTAATGAAGATCAGTCCAGCACAGGCTTCAATTTTTTGGCATCTTCTTCATCACCAGGGCCTTGTGATGGATACCGCGGTGTGTCCATCTTGGGTGCCACCTCACGAAATCCGGCAGCTACTCCATGTTGGTGACCTGTAATAGCCATGGCGTCATCCATGCAGACTTTAGCACACTTTTTCCAATCCATTCAAAGTCCATTTTCTTGAACAAACGCGTTCAGTAGCTGGAATATGTGCTGTAGTTCTGGTCTCCAGTGATTTACAGAACAGAGTCTTCCTGAACTGCACCATAATATTCATATCTGACGTAAACAAGCAATTTGGCCAAATCTGCAACATGGGTAGTCTCGTCTAGCTGGATTGAAGAATAGCTACTACTTTCAGTGCGCTCAATTAATGTGTTTTTTAACATCATCTGCCCTGGCTCTTTTTGTGTCCCGCTCCAACTGAATCCAAATTTTAGTTAACTCAACTCATATCGCTTTGAGCTGCTAGCAGGTGCTGTGGAGACTTCACTGGCGCTGCTTAAATTGCCACTATCACTTGCATTCAGTTCACTCTCCACTTCAGTTTAACCAGGGTTGCGAGAAATATTGTCCTATTTATCTGCACTTGTTTTGCTGTTAGCAAAACAAGTGCAGATGAAGAGGAAAATATTTCAGGCTGATGTTGAAACAAAAATTATTTTTAATTACATTTCAGTGAGATCGTAGTTTTAAATATTTTCATTCAAAATGTTGTTGAATTTTCATAGTACTATGTTTTTAAATCAATTTATTGCACTAGAGGTGGTACGTGTACCACAGTTTGAGAACAGGTGAATAAACACATTGAAGTAAAATCTGGGATTTTCTGGGATTTTTTGAGCCTCACTTTAAACCCATCCCTCTCTGCATTTTGAATTTTTCTCAGCAGCTAGCCCTGCTCGGCCATCTCCAGGAACACCCACCACTCCCTCTGGCCAATCATCAGCCTCCAAAGCGACCCCTTCGAGCCCTGCCCTGGCCAGCATCCTGTCACGCGTTGACATCACACCTGAAGGCATTCTCAATGCTCTGTCTAAAACAAACACACCAGGTCAGGCGCATATACAGCACTCTTGACTTAAATATTTTTTTGAAACATGTAATTTATTAAATATTTTCTCTTTCTGTCTTGGTGTAGGTTTGTCCTCTCTGCTGCAAAGTGTGACAAACACCTCCTCTGCTCCTCCCACCCGAACCTCCCCAGAATCCTCAGCAGTTAAAACCCTGCTCACCCCAACCACCCCAAAAACAAAACCCACACTGGGGAACAGCCTCAAACGAGACACACCTGGAAGAACCAGAGACTGGGAAAAAGAGAGACAGCTGTCTCCTCCTCCTCCTCCTCCACCCCCTCCTCGTCCCTCTGTTCCTTCGGTCTCTCCCCCCAGCCTAGAATCAAAAATCAACAGTTTCCTGCAGGGGAATCCAGGTTTTAGTCTTGCTCTAGGTGATGTCAGTCCCGATGGGGTGGATGGGACCCCAGTGAGAGACGAGGCTGCTGGCACCCCCACCCAAGATGAGATCATGGACACACCCGGGAGTGTGCCAGAATCTCTAGGGTCCTCTGGAGGTCACAACCTCTCTCCCACAGCCTACCGCAGCGAACCGTGGGATGCTGTGATCACTCCGTCAGGAAGCAACAGCAATGGAGACTATCTGAGCTCTTCCTCCTCTTCCCGGTATGGAGCTGGGAAAAAGAGTGGCACAAAATTAAAGGAAGGTGAAGTGAGGAAGCAGGTCTCCTCTTCCCCCAGTAATGACATGAAGGCCAAGAAAGATGGACATCACAACCAGTTAAGGATGATGGGAAACAACCGAGCAATTGGAGAAAGGAGACTCTCTGCAGGCTCTCGTAAGACGAGCACTGGCTCAGATGATGGAGGTCTGAGCGGGAAAAGAGAGGACAAGGGGAAAGGTCAAGAGTCTCCAAGTGTGTGTGGGAAGGAGGGCCAGTACCATCGTATTGAGACACTCGTGTCGCCCTGCACTGAAGGGGCACCCATCCAAACACTAGGCTACTCTAACCGCCCACTCGCTGGAGAGCGCATCAAGACAGTAGAGAGCATCCGTGTGATTGGTCGAGGCTCTCGTCGCGGGGGTGCGGCTGGCGGTCGGCCAGGGGCAGCGATGTGGTACGAAGAGGAGGAATACATGGAAGCTCAGCCTCCCTCACCCCATGCTGTCCCCCCACCTCTTAACATGGGCCAGGGAGGCACCGAGGACATGACCCCCTCTATGCCTCCTCCTCCCCCACATCTCCTCCTCGCACATCTCCATCCTCCTCCGTCCCATCCTCACTCGCATCCTCCTCCCCAAGCTCAGTTCCAAATGCCGTACCACACCGACAACATGCAGACCCCTCCTCCGTCACTCCTCCACCAGCATCCTCCTCCATCCCCCTTCTTCGGCGCTCCTCCGCCAATCCCTCGCCCCCCTCCGCCTCCCGTACCGCAGCGCCCCTCCCCTCCACCTACCCACTCCGCTGTGCCCTCTGCCGTCATGGTGGGAGGAGTGTTGGTCCCTATTGACCGTCCCCTTTCTCTTCCCCATCCAGTCAGACCCGAAGGTGCAGAGCGAGGCGGGATGGGGCCCAGAGGAAGCAAAGTAGGCCCTCCGCCCCTCATGTCATCGTTGCTGGGCGAGCCCCCTAAGCTACCCCGTCCTGGCACAGTTAAAGAGCCTTTTGTCCCCCGCCATGCACCCCCTCCCCACCGCCCAGGTAACCCTGGTGTTCCTCTACCCTTACTGGGCAGAGTGAAGGAGCCTCTGAATCTACCTCTTCCGCCCCCCTCTCCCACGTCCTCCACAGCCTCTCCCTCCACGCCTAATTCCCCTGCAGTCGACACTGTCCCCGCTCGCCTCTCTGCTCAGTCCGCTGCCCCTCCTCTCCACAAGCCCCCCGCTAGTCCTCCGGCTCAGCCCCGCAACCAAACCTCTCACCCCGTTCCCCTCCTCAACCTGCCCAGTCCTCGACCCCCGATCCTGTCAGTCCCCATTCCACAAAGACCGCTGCTGCGAGGCCGTACCCCTTCTCAGCAGCTTAACCAAGATCTCCCCATAGGGGGGTTTCGCGGGGGGAAGCGGCCCGGTCCTCCATTCACAGGTGGTCCCTTCCATGCGCAGAAGAGACCCTTCCTGCCCCCACGCTACTGAAGTGGTCATCTATGACATGCTGAAGGAGAAGTGAAAGCGACCTGCGCTGAAGTGCAGAGTGTGTGTTAGCCCTGCGGGTATGAGCCCAGATATCTTTACTCTGTTAATTAGCTTGAATTAAAACTACCTTAGGTTGTGTGTAAATAGCTGATTAAATCATGCTTCAGCTAGGTAGCAAGCCAGTCATCTTACACTGTACAGTACAGCTATTAGGTTATCAGTTACATAGTGCAGAGTGTTGTGTAACTACCCTCAATCTATCAATTTTTTTCCATCTCTCCATACACAGTAGATAAAAGTTTCATTAGGTCTGGTGGAAGAGTGACATAACCTTAGGAAGAAAGCAGATAGTACAAGCTGAAATTAAACTATATTTTATTTAGAGTTTGCCTACCAGTGTGATTGTTGGGATAATTTACCTGAGAGAGAGAGCACGAGAGTGAAAGACAGGTTTGGGTCTCATGGGATACAGAGGAAAGAAACTAAAATCAGTAGTTCATCATTCTGAGAAATAAGCTTAGACAAGAAGATCAATATAAATATTAATATTAAATTAAATTAAAAATATTAAATTACAGCCAGAGCTGATTTAGCTTAGTTTATCATAAAAACTGGAAAGGGGGAACATGTAGACTAGATCTGTCAAAGGTAAAATACATATAAAATAATGAGCATCCCTAAAGCTCACTAATCAAAGTCTCATTTGTTTAATTCATACCAAAACTGAAGTTGTGGTTTTACGGGAGATTTATCAGACCGTTGGCTGGGTGCAGTGACTTCATTGAGTCTCTGCTGGTTGCCTGGCAACCTCACCACAACAACAGTTCTCCAGAAGTCACTGCTTCCAGCCTCAAAAAGCAGGTTGATTTTTGTACCTTTAGACGGAACCAGGGTAGCTGTCCGCCCCTGTTTCCAGTCTTTATGCTAAGGTAAGCTAACAGTTTCCTGTCCCCATCTTCATATTTAACAGACAGATATGTCATTTTAACTCTCGACAAGAAATCCAATAACCGTATTTCCCGAAATCCAAACTATTCTTTAAAAAAGTTTGAGGTGATGAAAGTAGGTTCCAAAGTAATCTCTTCCTCCATGAGCGTATGGGTGTGTGCAGTGTGTCCTGAAATGGCATTTCTCATTTGAAGTGATGAGATTTCTGTTGCAGCTTCAAATTTCCGGAGTACCTGCTGTAAATAATATTCTTCTCTTGCTCAACCTTTTCCACCCTTCCATTCTCTTCCACTGTATATCTCGAAGCTTGTAAATATAAAAAGTGAGATGATACAGCCTTTTCTCGTCAAGCTCTTGTTTCTGTTAATGAGGACAGTGATCGTCACTCATGCAGCCCGTCTTTACTGTGATTGAGGCCTGGGATAAGCTTTAGCTCCAGAAGAATTTCTCTGCAGTATCTGTCGCACCTTTCTGTCCTCCTTTTTGAAACCACCACGCAGAAGAGGAGGGTGAAGATAATTATGTATTTTTATTTCCAATATAAATGTCTGCCTGTGTGCGCTTCAAGTTAGACTGAGTCATGAAGACACTCAGTAGTGGATGGCGGGTGGGGGGAGGTATTTCAGCTTGAACCACACTCTTGATAGGCTTCAACATGTACTGACTTTAATAAAATCCAGAGTTTCAATACAACTGGGGGGGAGATATTTTATTTGGTCACTATTTATCACTTGAATTGCGCTGTTGTAATTTATTTGCGCTGTTCAGCTGATTTTTCTGCCTGTTTTTCAGAGAAATTGTTTTCAAATATTTACACAGCTGCTGCCATATTCATATTGCATTAGCATTTAATTTTTTATGCTGTATTTTTCTACTAGAAAGAATTGGCAATTTTCCATTTGCAGCGGCACCCACAGATGGTATCAGGGGGGTGAAAACATTTGAGCTAACTAGGAAACTGTTTTGAAAATGTTTTTTTTAAAGTACTTCAGTTGTTTTGGTCCCTTCCTCTGTTTTCCATCAAATTTCATGCTTTTGCCCTTAAGCTCCTGTGCTTACCTTGTGTTCACATGGCTTCGTCCAGAAACACTTCTGCACCTCTCAACACCTCTGAGGGTATTTAAAAAAAAAAAAAAAAAAAGGGTCAGCACAGTGGCAGTAAACCTCCCCCTTGTGCAGGAATAATTGCCGTAATGCTTCCCTCTGTTCTACACTGATGAAGTTCACCTACGCAGTGAGAGGTGCATGTTGGGTGTTGCTGCTCAAAGTCGTGTGTGTGTGTGTGCGTGTGCGTGCGTGCTCCTGTGCTCATTTACAAGTTGAGTTGAAAGCACAGTTCATCAAGATCCACTGAGCACCTGCAAATGTTAAGCAGAAAGTTGGTCAATAGATACATTGTAAAAATGTAACAACAAAGAGCATATTTGTCACTACAGTGTTAGCACATCATCAGAGTTCTGATGTTTTACTGAATGTTCTAAGTGTGTTACCACCTTCTGTAAAGTGTATGTCTTTTATCTGATAGTTTCTCTGCAAAAAACAGCTAAATATCAACCCCAATCAGTTTTGTGTGTTCACATTGCACATATTGAAAGCTAGATTCATTGTTATAAATATCTTCCTGCTTACTAAGCTCTTACCAAGTTCACCATTTTAATTGTCCCTGTAAATAACCTCTCGTTTTCTCTTCACCTCAAGACTACTTTGACAAATTGAGTTTGAAATTGACTGAACTTGTGACAAAGCTGATGGTCTGTGTATATTTGATACGTTTACTTGCTCTCTGTTCTCATCAATGATGCTATATCACTGGTCTTTGAGTGTCCAATCCTTTCTGGTGTGATGAACATGCACACATTCTCTTATTGTCACAGTTTATATATGCATACTTGCAGGGGTGAATACATCTTCATATTTTTAATTTTTTTTTTTTTGTTTTTTGTTGCTACACAAAGCATATTGCAGAATCATAACAAAGGCTACACTTTTTAGTGCTTTCATGGAATGACTCGCATCCATTTCCCACACATATTTAGTGTATCTGTCATTTTGTTTGTGGTTGCACCATTGACTGTAACCAGTCTGTGCTCTGTCTTAATTTAACTATGATTTAATTATACTTTTTCCCTCTTGCAAAGACCTCAACTTAAACTTTTCACTCAGTACCTCCTTGAGAAGGCCGATTGTTTCTTCTTTTGTTTGGTTTGATTGTTGTGAAACATTTGCACACTACAATGCACACTGTTGTCGGAAAGCCATATTTTAGAAATGCAATTTAAACATTTTGTAACACTTGATGTCAGTATACCTTGGTATTGACCATTACATGTGCCACGTGGGCAGCACTTAATACATTGTGACATAGAGACTGGCTATGTCTCAGCCACAACCTCAGTCACAACATCAGCAGAATAACACTAAGCAATGGCTGTACAGTTATCAGTAAACAATAACCTATTTTTACATAGTTGTATTATTCAGCTAATATGATGTAAAGATGAATTAACTATATGGATTCATGTTGCTACACTGGACATTCAAAGGGAAATGTTCCATTACGGCCTCTGTGCATTTATCCTACAGTTAGCAGTAAAATTGTTATGTTACTAGTTTTACAGCCAAACTGTTAAGTCCTTTAAATAGTGATACTGCACCTGAACTATTAGTCAAAGCTACCAGCCCTCCTTGTTAGGCCGTTATCTGACAGAAGCCAACAAGAGCTCTTAAACCTGCTTGTAAACATGCAGCTTGTTTATACACCAAGCTTCTACGAACATATGTGCTTTCACTATATTTCACTATGAACATAGTGAAGTGAGAGCAAATTCTGAAAGTGGTCCCATATTTTAAAATCCATACAGGGTTATTTAATAATTGGGTCCAACCACAGTAAAATGGTCCAGATTTGGCCTGTTAGAAGGATGTCACTAATTGATTGGTGAGATAACTTATTTATGCTGTCTTAATGCACAGTATTTAAACATTTAAATGCTTAATAGTGTTTTAATATTGATGATAGTATTTATTTACTCCTGGAGGCGGACCATATTCTTTTCGAAAGTGCTGTAGCTCCCCCAAGTGGCAGTTCAGTGGTACTTCAGCTCTTCAGTGTTGGAGGCGAACACATCCAGGTCTCCATTATGTCCTGCTGTAATGCAGCGCTACTGTTGGCTCCTTGAAATATATATTTATTCACGTCCCTGGTCAGAATTAACGGAGTTGTTCAACTTGGTCATAGCCGTCCGTCCAGAAAGTTATTACTTGTTAAAAATATTCAGTGATCACTGTATTCAAAACTTTTTATATATGTTGTAATAGTTTCCACGGGGTTGGCTTTAAAAATCTGTCCGACTATTTGATCAGTAGCTACGGTGAAGATGGTTTTCGTGAGGGTAAAATATTAATTGCATTAAGTCAGAGTTTCTCAGTTTACAGATCTAAACGACAATAATGCCTCGGACACTGCCCCATGTGTCTCTAAATGCAGCTGTAGCTGCAGCAGACGGCTCTAAAAGCAAAGTGCGCAGCTCCACCGACTCTGCTGTTCTGCCGTGTTGCCTGTCTTAATGTTGTAGGTCTGTGTGAAAATACACCAGTGGATGACTGGGCTGCAGGCGCAGTTTAGCTGATCTCGTGTGGTTATGGATGAGCTTGTGTTGTGCTTCGCCTCTCGCCAGCTCCCCGAAGTATGAACTGTTGAGCAGCGTATTTTCTATAATGTCTGAGACACCCGATCTGAATGTGCATGGCTTCAAATGTGAACACCGGGCTATTGCTCATCAGCCCTGTCACAGCTGCGCACACACCGCCCTGTGCAGCTTAGTCGTGGGGGGGCGCGCACCCTTGCGTAGACGCTCGGGGGCGCGCACGCTGCTTCATAGCGAACGTCACGACGTCACCGCTCCTTTCCTAATCTGTGCTTCCGGTGTTATGGCCGCTCGCAGAGGAGGGTGACAGTAATGCGGGGCGTTTGGACAAGGAGCGCGGTGCTTTAGCCAGGTGTGCTGAGGATGGCGGTGACGCAGCTGTTTCGGCTTGTTACCTGTCGGTCGGCAGCTCGTGCGACGCTCCGCGCGCACAGGAGATACAGCGAGGTGCGCGTGCTCCCTGTCCCTGCAGTACAGTAACTGCAGCTAACGTTAGCCTTCAGGTAGTCTGTCAGGGTGGAGAGCTGCTGCTGCTGCTGCTGCTGCTGCTGCTGCTTGTCAAATGTGGGACTCTGTTATAATAATAATAAGAATTATTATTGTTTATTTATCAGTCTTTCATTTCCAGTTATATAAGACGTGGTTTGGCACTTTGTATTTGGACAGGCAGCAGGATACCTGTGATGTTTATACAGTGTAGTGTTTTATATGAGTGACTTGGACCCAGCCAGTTTCTCCTTTTTCTCTCTCTCTCTCAGACTTTGGTTATGTGGTTCCCTAACAAAAGTAGAAGTAAAGTAGTCAAAACATTGCTTTCTGAATACCTCCATATTGATCATTTGGGGTATGGCTGTCATTATTTCATATACAGTTGAATTTAAACTAGGAGTGGGTGGGCAATGAAGTAAACCAAGCCAATGTGGAGGCATAACAGTAATTTAACTTGAGAATCTGGTGTCACTTTACCATAATGCAGCCATTAAGCTGAGGAAAAGACATCACTGACACCTTAACACATTGTTTCATCACCATGTTGATGTTGGAGTTTCAGTATAGACTCAGGGAGCATTTAGGTACACATATTCAAAACTAATGCAGTCTAATACAACAGCCCAGCAGTAACTCTCACTAAATTTTATTGTGTCTTGGTGCTGTTGAGTTCTGTCACACTCTCGTCCTTTCACCCCTTTTTAGCTCATATCTATATCTTTCCTGTCTGGCTGCAGGTGTGCCCAGCCTTATCTGAGCGTCTGCGAGTCTTTGAGTCCCTCAGGGAAAAACAAGGACAGAGGAGGAGAGTTGAAGCGACAGAAACACCCCTCAGCATCCGACTGGCCGACGGTCGGACAGTAAAGGGAAAAGTTGGTGTCACCACACCTCTCTTTGTTGCTCAGAATGTCCGGTAAATACATCTTGCATACTGAAATGTGTTCTCTTACAGTGTTTGTTCATACTTAAGTGATATCCCAGAGTTATTGCATCTCTCCTTGCAGTGTGAAAGGAGCGCTTGTCAGTAAGGTGAATGGGGAGTTGTGGGAGCTTGGACGGCCCCTAGAGGCGGACTGTGAACTACAACTTCTGGGGTTTGACACAGCTGAGGGGAAACAGGTACTTTACAGTGCTTTTGTGTTCTTTCAATTTGTCTGAAATATACCATATCTGCTTTATGTCTCTCTTTACCTTTTAAGGTGGAACTTAATATTCTACAAGATTATGCCTTTTTTTTTTCTTCTCCTAATCACCCTTCCTTGACTTAAGCATAAAACATCCTGACGTCAAGAAAGGAAGTATTGGTAGAATAAAATATAAGTCAATAAAAGACCAACACTGTCACCAAGTGATCACAAATAAACTTACAAATAAAGTTGCACAAAAAAGCCGGGTGTAACAAATAATTCAAGGATGAGAGTATTTTATGATTGTATGTAAAGGATGGTATCCCAGGCCAATGGAGATAGATAAGGAGGGCCTGGAGAAAATTTCCTTAGTATTTAGAGAATTTTGCCAGCTATTAGGTAGGACTTCCTAATCCAAAATGACTGCTCAAAACACCATCACCACTATCCTCCCTTTCTTAGGCAGCATGGAGGACAGGAGTGTGCGTCCTGGGCGGAGTGCTGGAGACGGTATTCGGTGCTGAGGTGTGCAGAGAAGGAACTTCAGAGCACGGGCTTTACTGTGACCACCTGCTGGAGAACAGGTGAGATATTCAGGTAACCGTCTCTGACACGGGACTGTCTGTTCTGGAAACGTGTCCTGGTGTGTGTGGTTTTTAACCACAGCGGTGTAGCCTGCAAAATCTGTCAAAATGTCCTCTGGCCATTTGTGGACTGCTTGCACTTGTAGAGTACTTCAAGAATTCTCAACTTCAGGGGGGCTGGAGCGACTCACCTCCTCCTACAGGTCTATGCTAAGACTATGGAGGAGGGCAGGCACCTCAGCACTTAAGTACTTGGACACTTTGATGTCTCTGCATTTTTTGTGCTTGCTTTTATTGTTTTGTGTTAATTTAATGCTTTTATGTATTGCACTTTGGCCCCAGGGCACTATATTTCAGTCCTGTTTTTTTTTTTTGTTGCATAACCTATAAGGAGAGGAATGACAATAAACTTGAACTTGACTTGAATTACTGACCTACACAAAAATAATATTTTTTAAAATAATATTTGGCATTGCTTGGCTTTCCTTTCTTGAAGAGGGTCCATCCTGACCTTTTTTTTTTTCCTTAGATGGCTTTTACACATGAATACCACCTGTATTAACAATACAATTTTTCTTCATTTCATTTTATGCTATTCAAATTCGTATCTATACATTATCCTGTGCTGCTATGACCCCTTTTACCATAACAGGGATTATTAATACAATCTATACAGAGCCCCGCTCTCTTTTCCTTCCCCGTAATCCTCTTGAAGCTAGTCTGTCTTTCTTCATACGCTGTGTCTTACTGCCGCAGATTTTTCTGCTTTTGATTTACATGCATCTGTCCTCCCCACACAGTGCCCTATCTCTGAGTGATGTGGAGGAAAAATGTAAACAGGCTGCGGCCCTCAAACTTCCTCTGTCCAGTCTGGAGCTGAATACAGAAGAGGTCCGAGAGCTCTTCCAGGTCAGCAATACCGATGTATCTGTTATATATATATATATATATATATAAAAAAAAATAAATCCCACCATGACTTTTCTTTATAGGAACAGTACAGGTGAAACTAATGACGTGTCAAACATCTCCCTTTAAAAAGATGTATTCTAACAATATAATTAATCGATGAGAAGATATTGAGTAACTGATTGGTGTTTTCCCCTTGCTGATGCTGCTTCTCTGGTGTTTATGTGTTATTTAGCATATAAATGGTCATGTATGGCTGGTGAATTCCTTCTACTCATTAATTCTCATGAGACTAAGAAGTAACAGTATAATATAGTATCGCAATGGGAAAAAAAACATTGACAATGTGTTCTGGTGTCATATGTTAATGCCGGTCATCATTCTGTCAGGCTGAATTGCACTGAACCTGTAGCAGCTTGTGTAACTGAGTGCTTATTTATGTCGCCTTTGATAACGTGTTAGTATCAGTGATATTACTCCTCACTGTGTAGGAGTGGCTCCTGTTCATGGTGAGCTGGTGATATTTTCTACTGTCCCAGTGTTTACTTACTGAGGTCAGGCCCCTTCCCATTGTCCTGCTGTCCATATTGAACTGTAATATAGATGAGTTTTCTTTGTGTTTTGGATGTACTTAAAGAACAGTAAGCTGAGACTGCAGCTTGTTGAGGAGCAGATGAATGGCCCCACCGTCACAGTATACAGGCATGTATTAATACACACACACACCCGATGTGGACTTAGCTGCCAGTGTCTTCTAAACTCTCACCAAAAGATTAAACAATCTCTTTTATGCGACTCAGGTGTGGGGACAGCATAGCAGTCTGCAGCGGCCCCCTCCTCCCACACACTGGCCTCCTCAAGGTCTTCAAGATGCTCCAGGTGTGTATGTGTGTGTGTGTGTGTGTGTGTGTGTGTGTGTTTGGGTTTGTGCTATTGTCCTGTCCTTTGCTTGCCTCTTTCTGTTCTCTCGTCTTGTTTTCTTCTTTTATATTGCACAACTGCTCTCAAATGTGCCTTGTACGTGAGCCATTTTATCCAGTTTCTGATTATGCCCAGTTCCAAGAATTGTTATCGTTTAATAATGATTAAAAAAAAAAAACAATACCACCAAGAATTTTTGTATCACACATAATAATCAAAAATGGTGGGTTAACCTCATCTAATTGGTTAAAATATGTTTTATTTGGACCTGTTTGGCACTGCCCGTCCTGTGGGACACATGCTGGGTATATTTAATTTCCACTTTATTGATCCAGGGAGAGGGAGGAGTTTCCATACTGGGTTATCACTGGGCAGACTGGGATTCCATTGCAGCCAGTCTGGAAATATCAGCAGCAGGATGTTGTGTTTGTCAGAGACCAGTTTCCTGTTCTCTGGCCTTACAAACACAATGCCATCCATCAGACGTGCTTTCACCCTTCCCCTTCTGGCTGACCCTCACCCTCCCTCTCTCTTTTGCCACCTCTTTGTTCGCTCATCATTTTCTCTCTTCCTCTTCTCTCCTACCTCTCCTCACTCTGGATCTGAAAAATCCCAGCTGTCCCCCGTGACCCTGGCCAATCAGACAGAGTCGTCAGGTTTGATGCGTCTTTTAGGTGTGGCCTTTCCAGGAGAGAAAGAGAGGGAGGAGTGGGAGAGAGAGCAGGAGGAGGCGAAGAGGAGGGACCACAGACGCATTGGGACGGTAAGATGAAATCTAAATTAGGAGAGGTGCATAAAATCAACTAAAAAAACAAAACAAATGGTTAAGTGTTTTCTGATCATAAATGCCATGTGTACATGTTTTTCCATAGGACCAGGATCTGTTCTTCTTTAATGACGTGAGTCCAGGCAGTTGCTTTTTCCTGCCTAAAGGAGCCCACATCTACAACACCCTCACTGACTTCATTAAGGTGAACATACACTCTGTGCACAGTGACGAAGTGTGAATGGCCTGCAGCAATCTGACTGTAGACTATATTCTACATAAGAGCATTTTATAAGAGAACTATAAGAGCAGAATCTGTTTAGTTTTGTTTTAACTCTAGTCTTATAGAACTTTTCCATTCATATTCCCAGTTACGTGCTACAGATCACAGCCTGATTTAAAAACTTCCCCTCCACTACTAAAACTCACCCTATCATTCTGTCTTGTGGCCAATGTGGTAAACTCTTGTGGTGGTGGTTTAGCAATTTTGCAAAGGAATTTTTTTTTTTTTTTTAGACGTACAGAATAAATTACCAAAAAAAAAAAATGTGGAACCTCAAACAGAAACACCTCTTCGATGTTTGGCAGAGGACTCCCAAGTGATGCAATAGTATAAGTATAGTATATATAATACAAGAAAGACCAATATATAATTATAACCCTATACAGCACTGCTTGTGCAACTTAATTAACTAAACTTAATTGAGTCCAAGCTTAAACTATGACCTTAGTTGGGTTTAGGTAATCAGAAAATGCTGCTTACCATTCAAGTTCTTCATTCAGAAAGTTTTCCTTCATTGGGTTAAAAATGTAATGTTGTCCATGTTAACATCTCTCACACACACAAACATGTACATACATTGTATACATTAACATAACAATAAATGTGCTGTGATGATTGTATCCTGGGGATGTACATTGTTCATATCAGCCGCCAGGATATTGCTCTTGTTAGCCTTCAATTATTACACTGTTGTGAAAGTCTGACCCTGTCCTGCACTCATTGGCACACACGTCCTTCCTTCCTGACGACTTGTAGAGTGAATACCGAAGGCGAGGCTTCACCGAGGTCGTGACCCCAACTCTGTACAGCACTGCATTATGGGAGCGCTCGGGCCACTGGGAGCACTACAGCGAGAACATGTTCACTGTGACATCAGAGGGCTCTCAGACCTACGCTCTCAAACCCATGAACTGTCCTGCGCACTGGTGAACACACACACACACACACACACACACACACACACACTCCTGTACTCTAGCATCATTGTAGAGAATAAGCAGTGCCTTACTCTCCTTTCTTGTGTTTAGTCTTATGTTTGAGCAGCGTGTTCGCTCGTGGAGAGAGCTTCCTATGCGATGGGCTGACTTTGGGGCGCTGCATCGCAACGAGCTGTCTGGAGCGCTTGCAGGTCTCACTCGTGTTCGAAGGTTCTGTCAGGATGATGCTCACATCTTCTGCACACCTGAGCAGGTACACATAACACATCTGAACATGCATACATTGTTTTTGTTGCAGATTTTCCTTTGCTAGACCACTGCACTCTTCTTAACGTGTTGTAAGTGGGTTAGAAACTGTGAATAAGACACATGTGGAACCATATTACCGTGATTAGATGGGCTGTACAAATAACTCCTGAGACATTCCAGGAGGCCTCAGCCTGGATGAATGAAGGTCTTTGTCCTGTTCAAACATTACCCCTCCACATGTGCATCTCTGTGGCTTCACGGTCTGTGTAATCCTGATCCGCTACAACAGTCCCCTGGAACCTTCCCATGATACTGATTGCGCTCCTCCAGACCTTCTGTTGGCACCCTGCTAATTCAGAGATCATAGTCACAGGATAATCATCACTCTGTTAGCTTCTGAAATACTAATTCAACCTCTGGAAGTCTCTGGGCTGTACATTAAACACTTGGGCAGATTTCTTTTTCTTTTCCCACCCTTGTTGGAATTTGAACTCCCCTGACTTAGTCTCATTATTTACATTATGTCCTCTTGTTGCCCTTGTCTTGAATGTTTTTTCATTTTTTCTTTCCAGCTGGAAGAAGAGATTGTGGCATGTTTGGACTTTGTGAGGAGTGTGTATCAAGTGTTTGGGTTTTCCTTCCACTGCCTCCTGTCTACACGTCCTACACCATGCCTAGGGGAGCCTGAACAGTGGGATAATGCTGAGCAGGTAAACACACACACACACATTCACGCACACTTTATCAGTCCTAGACAGGCCCAGCTGTTCAAATGCACCGTAAGCTGGACAAAAATCTTTTAATAAAATAACATGGTGTAATATCCAATAAACCAGTCAGTTATACAAGTGGTACGCTCCAATAGAGATCTGCACCATGTTGGGCCACTGGGTAGATTTATATCTCTAAATCCCAGTGCATGCCTTTTAAATAGGCACAGTGGCAATTTAGGCTGATTCAATTATGTGTAATTCAACATTAACGTTCCCAACTCCCACAGCTCCTCCACACACACATACAGACAAGACCGACATGACGGTCATAATGGGCATTAATGTACTTTTATTATCTACTACGCCTACTTACTTACTGTACTATATGGTGTGTGCGTTCGTGTGTGTGTGTGTGTGAGAGAGCAGCAGTTGGAGAGCAGTCTGCAGGAGTTTGGTGAACGTTGGGAGTTGAACGCAGGAGACGGAGCCTTCTACGGACCAAAGGTCAGTGGGAAGGGCAACATGCAGTTAACTGATTTCCACACACAAGTGTAAATATTTTTTTTAGAATCTGCTAACGGCAGCAAAAACATCTTGGGTCCTCCACTCACTTTATTCACTTTCAGTGTTGTCATTTATGCTAAAAGCCACTCCATACAAAAACTGACTAAGTGTAAAAATGGCATGTTTCGGTGTGATGGGGAGTTATGTGCCGGACTATTTCTTGCCTAAGCGCAGCGACTTTCTGAGGTCTCCACTGGTAGACGGGCAATTTCACAGACAACAAAACTCAACAAACAACAAACAGGATACAACATGTTAATTAGTGAGCATCTGAAGGTGCAGGTAGGTGGATTTTGTTACCTCTGGACAGAGCCAGGCTAGCTGTTTCCACCCTGTTTCTAGTCGTTATGCTAAGCTAAGATAATCGGCCGCTGGCTGTAGCTTCATATTTAATGACAAACATAAGGGTGGTTTCAATCTTTTCATCTAACTCGGGAGGGAAGAAAACACATTACACACAAGTGTATTTCCCAGGTTGTCATACTATTAAAAATAGCGTGTAGATTAGACGATTCACAATCGTCAAATTCTTCTCGGATCAGTTTAATGGTGTTTCGTCATAGATTAGAGAGTGACACAGGTGTCTTTGTTTTCTTTCTGGCTCTGCAGGGATGCATTTTTGAGCACTAAATGATACAGTCCATACTGTCCTAGACCACAGGAACATGAATAAAACCAGAAATGTGAGTTGTTTATAGAATCTATAGCTGCTTGTGTTTTATGAAAGTAGAAATTGTCTTAACTTGAGAATGACCTTGGTTTTCTTGGAGGCGATAGCACTTTTACTCATGCAAGAAGTCAATAAGCATCAGGAGGAAGTCAGCTTCAGGCAGACGTTACATGACGGAGCTAATGTGGAGGCACAGAGAGTGGAGGTAGGTCGAGTCAGGGTGGGGTTAGATACACATGAAACAAACAAACACTCCTCACAGCCATCTAGCTAGGGTGGTGGCCACGGTCAGCTAAATCAGCTTCTCTTGGAAACCCATCTTTAACCATTCCTGTCCATAAAAATGCTGTTTGTCCCCAGCAGCGTCTGTGGCGTCAGAGCTCTGAACTCAAATTTGTCAATCTTAAAGTGAAGCCTAATGCTTACACACTCCTGCATGTGTCTTCATAGATTGACATCCAGATCAAAGATGCCATTGGCAGACAACACCAGTGTGCCACAATCCAGTTGGACTTCCAGCTGCCAATCAGATTTGACCTTCAATATGTCGGGTGAGTCACACGTTTCTGCATTTGGCTCTCAAACCTTTTAAACATTCATACATCTGTAGTGATTTTAAATCTGCATACTGGTACTTTTGTAAAATATTCTTGTCTGTTTGATAAACCCACATGCTTACTGTATATGATCACTTGTAATTGCTAGGGGAATTGCTCAGGTTAAAATGGCAGAAGTCTAACCTCATAGGGACCCAACTTAAACATGAAAGATTAGTCCTTTACTGAATTTATCTGTTAAGGTGAGCACTCTCCCTGTTTCTGCATCAACCCTCTTTTTTCCCTCTTATTAGTCTGCCCTACCAGATTAAATGTCTCCTTATATCAAATTGGTTTTGATCACTCTATTTAGGAGTGAGCAATAATGATAAAATCATCTATCATGGTGTATGTAATTTTATATTGCATATTTTCTTACCCTTCTCTCAGTCGTGACGGACAGTTGCACAGGCCAGTGATGATCCACAGAGCAGTGCTGGGATCACTGGAGAGAATGATCGCTATACTGGCTGAAAACTTTGGAGGGAAATGGTAAGAAGATGTTAATAATCGCATGGAATCATTTTACAAGGCTGTTTTGATTTAGTAGCTGAACTTTAACCCATCACCTCTCTCTTCTAACCTCACCTAGGCCACTGTGGTTGTCACCAGCACAGGTCATGGTAATTCCTGTAGGGGGCAACAGTGAGTCATACGGCAAACAGGTCAGTCTGTCAGATGAAGATTTCCTTATGGCACATCAGCCGACCAAGTGCATTTTCTTTCTGACTTTTTTCTTTCTGTTATTAATGTGCTCGTTGATGTGAGAAGCACAGCACAGTACAGATACAAGCTTAAAGGAAGTGCCTCTCTTCTTTTAAGGTGGTCCAGCAGTTCCGTGAAGCTGGCTTCATGGCTGATTTTAATGACGATCAGGGAGCAACCTTAAATAAGAAGATTCGCTCTGCTCAGCTGGCCCAGTACAACTACATATTTGGTAAAGATGAATGATAGGAGGGAAACCATGGCTGCTTAATATACTAAAGCCTGTCTGTTCAGCTTACTACATTAATTCAAACTCCATATTCATTGCTATTAATGTTACCATAACTGATACCTGATTATGACTGTTGAACATTTTATTTTTGTCCAGTGGTGGGGGATAAGGAGAGTGAGAGTGGAACAGTGAATGTGAGGAGCAGAGGAGGTAAACAGCTGGGGAGGAGGCCGACAGAGGAGGTGCTGACATCACTCAGACAGCTACGAGACACCAGGAGCAACCTAGTCGAGTTTTGATTAAAAAGTCCTGGAAATAATGAGTCACTGATGTTTTACATGTTCAAGCTGTTACACCTAAGCTTTGACTGAAGACGTGGTTGTTAAAATTTGTAATAAAAGTGTATTTAAAAAGTTTTTTTTTTGTCCATTAATGGCATTCGCTGATAAATCTGTGTCCTAAAAAGTACAGAGGAGAGATTAAAGGCTATTTTAAGACTACTATCAGTCTAACATCAGCATTACTCAGCTAAAGTTGCAATTTGTTCGCTAAAAGCTATTAAATATGCAAACCTCCCACTTACGTAAGTCTGTGTCATGATATCAGAATAGAAAACTAGGCATACCTTTAAAAGAGCGGAAGAAAGGGGGTATACTGAGGGGGATTTGACTAAAATAGGAGTGGGAGCAGCAGTGTCAGGGCTGTGTGTTTTCATGTGTTGAGTGGAAACAGTCAAGTCAAGGTAAAGGTCAAAAGGATTGGGAGTTTTTCTTTTTTAATTGAGAGAGGGCAACAGGATGGAAAGGACATCAGTCACAACAGTGAAACAGAGGGCGAGGGAGAGAATAAACGGAGTGGACTGCACAAGAGCAGCCGCCTAAACAAAGCCGGTTGTGAAACAGGTGATGTGGATTGTGTGTGTAGTTCTTCCGGAGGTCCTTCAGTGGGCCGGAGAGGAAAGGTGAGGCAAGTTCATGATGAAGCGTCTGCTGTAAGCCACACACAGGTCACCTCAGACTAAAAAAATGTCTTAAGACTTGACTAAAACAAAGTCAATGATGTCCATTTTTCAAACTGTCAGATGTAATAGAGCATATTAGTATGCTCAAGAAGGGAGCATGTGTATTGAAGGAATGCCTCTAAATCCTCCTGCTTCTTGACAGGCTGCTAGTAATGCTAAGGGGGGGGGGGGGGGGGGGGGGGGATCACAGCGGCCCAGTAGAAGACATGAGGTCGACATCATACCTCCTAATCAGAGTAGAGCTGGAGCTCATGGGAATGTCTTTAGTTGTGCAGGTACTTGTCTGTAAACCAAAAAAAAAAAGAAATTGACAAATTGAAATTTTGACCTGACGAGTAATTAGATGAGTAATGTAAAAAAGTTAAGGAGGCCACAGTTGTTGTAATTCAGCCTGAGGGCGACCAAAAGTGATGGAAATCCATCCAGTAGTTGTTGAGACATTTCACACCGAACAAAAAAATGTCAACCTGCTGTTGGTGCCTGGAGAAATTAGTCAGTATATCACCAGTCAGTAAGATTCATCCTTTGGGAGCATGAATGTTGGTACAAAATGTCATGGCAATCTATCCAGTATTTATTAAGATATTTCAGTCCAAATCAAAGTTGTGCACCAGCCAACGTTGCAAGACCGACAATCCCAGGAGCCAGCATTGCTAAAACAGCAACATCTCTGTTAACAGTTTTTAGTGGGAACATAAATGACCCCATAAATGTGTTATGAGGTATGTGGAATTTACAGAGTAAAGTGGAGTCTGATTTTGGAAAGACATGTTACTGTAATTCTTCAATGTGTGAACCCCTTAAAACGAAATTCCATTCACCTTGAGTGTATTGCGATGGCAGCAGAAAGGTCGTAACAGAAGCACATGCAGACAAAACCAAACCAAACCAGTCTGCATGGCTGGATACCACAAAGGGGTAAGAAAGAAAATATGTTTTGGAAAATTTGGGTGAATTGGCCCTTTTAAGGCTGCGCCCTTCCTTGAGAAAAGTTTCTCTCTTAGTGATTTGTCCTTGATATCAGACCATGTTAGTATTTATACTTCTTCTTCTTCTTGCAAGCCTGTGCTCTCACTCAGCTGTAGGCTTTGAGCAAAACGAGAAGATAAAAGACGGCCCACACAGCACAGCTACCAGCCAGCGTTGCACAGTAGGTGCATAGTGATGACACACAGTCCATTACCTTCAGTAAACACTAAAATCTTTACTTAATAGATAACAATATCAGGCTCCCTTTGCCCTCCTCACTTCCCCACTGTTCCCACCCTCTACCCCTACTATCTTTTCATTGCAAACACACACACAAACACACACACAAAGCAGTCCTTCATTCAAGTGGTGGAGTCGCACAGAGTTCATAGGAAATTATTTTTAGCTAAAGGGGTTTACTGAAAAAGAAAGCTGCTGTGGGGACGGTAAACAGTATATAGTGAGACAATAAAGAGAATTCATTTAGGGAGGCATAGATGGATATCTACAGCAGTGTTACATAAGAGAGAAGATCTCATGGGAAAACCATAAAGAACTGTCTTCTTTTAAAAGGCCATAAAACTTACTTTCTCAATCAGCTTCTTACAATGAGTGATGGGGTTCTACATGAGCGCACTATTTTCAGCAGTATTCAACAGTTTTGGTTATTTCACGTGAGAAATGTCTTTATTTCCTTCTTTTCTCTGTGCTATTTTCACTGGTTTGAAGTAGTTGGGAATGGTGATGTCAAATACTTCCGTGCACCAATCAGCATTTAATAACACGTGAATCAGAATCTGATGACAGTCAGTGGGTTGTTTGGCCGCAGTCAATTAGGGCTGCAACTAACCCTTCATCTTCAGTTTACTATCATTTATATTTACAAAGAAAAGCGTCAAATCGTCACATTTGAGAAGCTGGAACCAGCAACTAAAATTATTATTTGATTATCATAATAGTTGCCAATTAATTTTTCCGTCGTTCAAATAATCAGTTAATCTACTAATTATTGCAGCTAACCTTATAAATAATATGTAAATATTTTCTTTTACTTTGATTTTTGCTTATTTTGTCATAAATAACTGTGTTATAGAGAAGTATTTAAGATTTAAAGCTTTGTAGCAGTAAATTGGGGAGCGAAAGTATTTCCTGCCGACAGCGGATGTAAAGGGACCGATTCTGAGATCACTGTTGTCCTGGAAGTCTAGTATTCCTGGAAGGAGGCACGGTGACAGTGACCCAGGGAGGAAGGCAGAGTCAAACAGGCTGGCCAGAGGAAGATAAACAGGCTGCTCTGTTGTTCTCCTGGTATCACTGAGAAACTGTCAGCCTGACTGATGGAAGGCTGAGCCTCCCAAAATAGGCCCTGTGAGGCCGGACTGCCTTTCCCTTCCACCCTGTTATAAATAACCCCTCTGTGTGTGTGTTTGTGCATTTTATGTGTGTGTGTGTGTGTGCGTGTGTGTGTGTTTTAGAGTAGGGGCAAGAAAGAAAGAGAGAGAGAAATGTGATCGCTGCCAAGGCGGCCTTAGAAAGTGAAGCCACTGAAAACAATAACAGGAGGTCTTGTGGGGCTCGGAGCCAAACAGTGACAGGGACCCAGCGGTCAAGACCCTCGGGTGACCTCTTCTAAACACGCGCGTGCACGCACACACACACACACACACACTGATTTGGACTCTTTAACATGCATGCACTAATAGTACACTCCCTCCAATGTTCAGGCTGCATGATGCCAACTCATCTGTGCATGCGTCAATACCTTTGTGTGTTTAAGTCGGTAATGTTTGGATAGGGGCTTGTAAATTACCACCTGAGGGAATATCACCGGATCATTTGATCTGTTTCCTCTGTTCAACAGGTGTGCCGGGGGTAAATGTTTTTCATGCAAATATATGTCAGCAGTGCAGCACTAGCACACACAGAAAAACGCATAACACAGCTCTCTGCAGCTGGGTGAAGACTCATTGGCTTGTTCACAGTGCTGAGCAACAATCAAAGTGAAAAAATTCTTTCTTTTAAATGTAAAACAGCGGAATAAAGTTGTCAGAAAGCTTTCTACTTCGACCCCAAAACCTCAGCCCACCCACACTGCCTAGCCTAACAGGCTCAGCTCCTATTCCCTCTCGCCAACTCCCTCTCCGTCTCTCCTTTCCTTTCCCCTCACTCTTCTTGGTCCACTAACTCCGCTCAGCTCGGCCCCAGCTCGCAGTTTATACAAAGAGTTTTTGGGTATGTTGCTCCTTATTTGATCTGGCTGCTCCCTCAACCCGTCAGACCGTCTCCACTCTTAATCCACCGGTGTGCAGTTTACATCTTTCAGTTAGATGTGTGCTTGCGCGGGGCTTTAGATGCATTTCAAACGTAATAGATGCTCCTGCGTGCACACTATCACACTGAGCTGGTGACTGTGCCAGGCCGGGAAAGTCACACTCACAAAGACACGCAGATAACTCATCACTCAGCACAGTAGTGTACAGTCTGTGCCTGGCCTCAGTCTGCTCCCAAGTATGTCTGCTATGCTCAACACACTGCTGACCTGATTTCCTATCCTGCTCTCATCAGAGCGGGATACCTAGAGAGGAGAGAGAGCAGACTTGGGCCAGAGACAGAAGCTTTCTCCAATCAAGGGGCCTCTGTGTGAAGGAGAAATTCGGTTTATTGTTCTAGCCAACCTGTTGAGTCGCTCTTAGGAGGGGAGGAGTTTATGGGTTCAGGCGAGGGTCAGAGGTCATGTTGACTCTCAGGCCAGTTTAGTAAGCGAGGAGAATAAACCGACCCCTCTGTAACTTTACAAATATTTACAGTGGCTGTTATCCTCCCGCAGGCAACTCACTGTAAAAAGTTTTTTTTTTTATGAAGAAGAGTGAGGAGAGGAAGGCTTGGGAGGCAAGCATCAGTTTTGAATTTGCCTGCATGACTCTGTGCCAACCCATGTGGAAGACGCCCATGCTCTGAAATCCCATACTGCCGCTTGTGTTGCTCAAATCTTGAACCAAGGCAGACCCAAGAAATCATGGGGCAGTTAAGAAGAATCTGAGAGGAAACCTGAGGGTTGGACTCAAACGCTTCCAAGATACAAATTAACCATTTAAAACTGACAACTGATAGCTGCAAGAGTTGATTTACTTTTGTTAATGTAAGACTTTGGATGTGAGGGGAATCAAAATAATGTGATATACTGGAAAGTTGCAGGCATGAACATCTATCATTGCAGAATCATTGAATAAATATTAAATTATTTGCAAAGCAGAAGTTATTAAAGATAACATGTATTGTAGAAAGTTGATACAAGTTGATTTTTGTAATACGGTTCATCAGTAGATCAAATGATTGCTTCTTTTCCAGCTTTACTTCACCTGTAATTGAGTGCTGTAACAGTGTAAATCTGTTTTTTTTTACCAGAAGGTGTTCATTCAGAAATTCAGCCCTACATGATCTACTGTGCATGTTGTATATCAATTGCATGTTGGATAAACTTTCGCTCCCTTTCCTCATCTTAGTATGCTGTGCAGAAACTAGTGAGACCTTGGGGAGTAAGAGGAGGAGAGGCTGACCTCAGACTTTAACCTCTGGTTGTTTTCGAGATTCCTGCTTTGGAGGGTACTGTAACTTAAACCTGGCCGAGGGAAGGAGAGACAGGCCGGTCAGTTCATACAGGGCTGAAGAAGGAGGGGGGGGTGGGTGGGTGCTCGAGTACATGGCCAAAGCCTTGATGTAGATGTGGCTCAGGGCATGTTGCAGGGGTTTATCATGAAACTCAGCTATTTCGTAATTGTTTCTGGCTATGACTGATGTATGGATATTTCTTCTCAATATGTTTGGAGCGTAAATATATGTGGCAGAGAGTTTATTTGAAGCTGCATAACAGAGAACCATCTTAACCATCTGTTTGTGTGTATTCGTGTGTGCATGCATGTGTTTATATGGGTACAAATGACTTCACAACAGAATACTTAATGCATCTGGTAGATATAGCAGATAGATACAATAGATAAACAAGAAGGTTACTTATTTTAAAGAGAATGTAACTAAATCTGGTGTCCTTGTAAATTAAAGGAATAGTCCAACATTTTGGGAAATATGCTTATTCGCTGTCTAGCCAAGATTGAAATGAGAAGATTGATACCATTCTCATATATGTCCATTAAATATTAGCCAATAATCAGTGGATGGTTAGCGTAGCTTAGCATTAAAACTGGAAACGGGGAATCAGCTAGCCCTAATTCTGTCCAAAAGTAAAAAGAATAGGTCTACCGGCACCTCCGAAGCTCACTGATTATAATGCATCTCGTTGGATTAATCTATCGAAAAAAAGGTGTGTAAAAATCATGGTATAGGTCTTCTCATCTGACTAAGCAAATTCTTCTTCAAGACTGTGTAACAAAGAGCAAGTCTCACATGGTGTTCAGACCTCAGATAATATTTAGGGAGAATTATTTCTATTGAGGTTGGATTACAATCCAAGCAAGGCAGTCCACTGCCCCAGGGCCTCAAATACCCAGGGGCCCAGTACTCCCCAAATTCACCTAGTTTCATTTGTTGTCTGGTAATTTGATTAAATGCAAATTTGTGTGGGAATATGCACTTTTCAAGCACAGTATCAACTGAATTGATGGGGGCCTCTCAGAGTCCTGCATTATTATCCAGTCTTGCTCCTCTGTTGTGTAGAGATTCGGGCCCCTTCACACAAGAGTTGGTTGGGGCTCATGGTATACTTCTACCCTGTGTATGCTGCAGTGGACTAATCTGGCTACGGTTTTTATTTGCATAGGTAAATGGATAGAAAGGAATACTGTGAGGATTTACTTTGGCGTTGTTGGTATTTTTTAACTAATGAATATAAAGTTAGAATCAAGGCACTTTAACATGTTATGGGGGAACTCTGCTGATTTTACACAATAATGTTCAATTTACTCATAATGAGGAGTACCATTCAGCCCATGAAGAGAGTTGTATATGTCTTTGGCTGTGGAGGGAGTTTTCCAAAGTAAAAAATTAAAGCAGCTGAGCATTTAGGAGACTAATTAAATATGCTCTTGTGTTCCATGCTGTGTTTTTGGAGCTTGACCTATACTAGGGACTAAAAGTCAAGATATCTCGGCCCTGCTGCATCGATTTTATCCATTCTTTTTTTAGTCCACCTCTTGTGAGGCCCCCAACCTTTTGGAAGCTCAGCACTAAATCACTTGAATACCAGTGTAAACGTCACCTCGGAGCACTGTTTTCTCTATTTTTTTCAACAGATCAGCCTAGCTTTATAGTTTATGGTTTTTAAGTTATAGTTTTCCCCAGCAGTATAATTGCTGATTGCTGAACGGAAAGTCTGCCAAAAGAAATAACACCTTATCTGTGATAAAAGCTTGCTGCTCATTTTTGTTAAATAAATAAAGTCCATCCTGCTGTTTTAAGTCACAGAAAGAGCTTTGCTCTAAGGATGAAATGGTTTGAAATTTTGTACATACTGTCATTGTCCCCAGAGGCCGTATCTTACTGACTTTGGTTATTCCCTGACCTTTCCTCTTCCACTGCCATATTTTAAGTGAAATGTGTCAACAACTATTGGAAGGATTTCCATGAAATCTGGTACATATATCGGTGGTTCCCAGACAATGAAGCCTACTGACTTTTCATCTAGCATCACCAGCATCTTAACATTTGTAGTTCCTAGTGAAATATCTTGTAAACTATTGGATAGATGAATGGATTACCATGTAATTTGTTGACATTCGTGGTATTTGGTATTTTGATCCCCTAACATTTCATCCAGTGCCATCATCATGTCAGCATTTAAATTTGCAGAGCGCTTTGGTTTATCCATTTAACGGTTTGGTTTTCTTTACAGAAAGCATTGCAGCTTCACAGAGGGCTTAGACAGAACTTTTATATCTGAAATATAGCACAGTAAACTAAAAGTAATACATACATTACTGATGACGGACAGATCTGTCAGGTCTTCATAAATGAAAAGGACAGGAGTTCATCATCAGCAGTAGTTCATCGAAATTGATTTGATTATAACCAATCGACCATAAACATACCGAAGCACTTATTTCCCAGCTGTGTCATTCTGCTTGTGGCCCAGTGTCTCCGGTGCCAAACATGGCTGTGCTGTGACAAGCCATACCATGCTGTACATTCCCGCTCACACAGACATGAACCCTGTTGCTTGTTTGTTGTTATGTGTACATACGTGGCCCAGTGGCTTCTCTGAATGGACAACAATTGCTCTTTGTGTGAATACGTGGAACATGGTTATTTCCGCAATTTTGTCAGCCAATTAGGGTCCAACTGAACCGACCTCTCCCTCTCGCTCCCTCTCATGTCCTTGTCTCGCCAGTGACAACTGTAACTCCTCATTAGAGCACTCCACTCATCGATCCACTTATCTCCCCCTTTTACCCTTTTTGAACTCTGCTTCCCTTTTTCTTTTTATTCTCCTCCATAATGATCTTGTCACGTGGGGTTCACCAAAGACCTGTGCTCACAGTTTCAAAGAAGTTCACTTCAAACTAAAATGCTTTTAGTGAAAAAGTATTTCTCGGTTCTCTCAGGCCAGACCAGACTGTAAAGATGTCAGCTGTTTTCTCCTCTGGCTCTCTATGCCCTTTTCAGAGCACACACGCCCTGCTTTGATCCGGACCCTGGCACAGGATTGGTGGAATGGAGCAAATATTGACTCCATCTGAGCCAGACAAATCGCTCCCCCCCTTCCTGCGTTCTTTCTCTTTCACTCTCCTTTACACTTGCTCAGTTCCCGTCTAATCTGCCATTACCTCTTTCTCTCACATTCCCCTTTCATCTTCTTTCTGCTGCTGCCTTTCTTTCCACTCCCTTTGTGTCCCCGTCTGTCAGTCTGCCTCTTTTTTCTACTCGAGGCTTCTCAGGCTATCTGTACTGTTAGGTCGGGATTCTCCTCTTCTTCTCAGAGTTAGTTGCCTTCACAGAGATCAATCCATGACTTTCTCTATCTCACTGTAAAGCTTGTTCGAATTTCAGACTGTCCAAATTCATATGTGTCACCTGCTGTATGTTGAGCTACATGATACTGCCTTAAGCCTGGAACATACTTGTGCATTTGTGATTTTTGAAACATGCACAGGCAAAGTGTGAAGACACTCATGAAAGCATGTGCGTACATACTTTCATATAATGTTCATATGTGCTGCAGCCGGCTACCACAATTATGAAACCAGACTATACTGAAACAGAAAAAACAATCTGTAAATGGAAAACCCCTTTCAACCTGAATTTATGAATAATCCTTCTTTGTGCTTTCACCTTTGGTTCTTGGTTTTGCTTCCATGTTTTGCAACCCCAGTGCTTCTGGATAACCAGCTAGTGGTTGCATGTTTGATGTTACAAATATTGAATGTGTAGGTGAGATTTCACAGGTGTGCACCCAACTCTGGTGTGAGCTATAGTTTCCCAATGAGTTTGAGTCTTGTAGAGGAGCTGACACACACTCCTGTCAAATCCCAACAGCGGATTGTGCAGACCTGTGCGTCAAACAAGCTCATGGGTTAATTAAATTCCTGTTGGAAGGCAGGTTTGAAGCAAAAGGGGCAAAAAAAGGTACACAAGTTGCATGGACAACCATGCAAATGTATTCGGCTGAACCCCATTCATGTTCGCCAACATGGAGAAGCATGTTCAGCCAAAGCATTGAACTAATTGAAATTTTCACCAGATGTTGGTGCTAGGTGCAAAGTCAGGGCGTCAACAAAGTTATTAGGCTTCATCCTCTGGGAACCATGAATTCATGTACCGAAAATGTATCCAGTAGATGTTACAATATTTCACTGGATAAGTGAAAACTTTGACCTGCTGGTGACTCTGAAAGAATATTCAGGTTATTACCAAAGTCAAACGGAAGCATCCTCTGGAGAACATGAATGTCTGTACTTTGACCTGCTGGTGGAACCAGAGGAATAATCAGGGGATCACCAAAGTAGATTAGCTTCGTCATCTGTTATTATTACTGGAACAGGGATTACTGGGGCGTGTGGTCTTCAAATGGTTAATGATAACCATCAGACCCTCTTTTTGACCTATTTAAGTCACTGTGCCTCACTGCTGTCTTCATAGGAGACGTCCTGCAGAGGGGCAACCGGGAGCCCCGACCCTCAGCTGGCCTGAAGAAGCCTGGAGGCCTCATTAACCTTCACAGTAAAAGGGTAGCGGGCCTACTGTGTCTGGGCCTGAGGCCGGGGTGTGTGTGTTTTCTTGAGGCAGGGTGTGTGTACACGCAAGGAGTTTTTCGAGTGATATATCATTCCCACAGGGCCCCGCTACTCTGATCTGCAGTGCCATTACTCAGATCAGCCATCCGAGACAAATAACAGATCTGCCGCTGCATATGGACCTCCCCGGTCCACACACAAACATACCACGTCTGTGTGTTGTGGTGACTATTTGATAAAGACATTTAGCTTATCAGGGTTGTGTGGTTGGTGGTGCATGTCGGCAAGCCAACACGTAAGTTACTGCTTCTTGGGGATCCAGGGAAAGAGAGATAGGGGAAGAGGGAGAAGAAAGAGAAACAGGGAGGGAGGACGGGAGCAGAGGGCTATAAGTGGTCACGGACCATTGGTGGCCATGGCAATGACCTCTGGCTAATTGTAGTTACTGATAGACATGCTGCTTAGAAGTACAGAGATATCCATTTCACTAAACACACACACACCCTAAGCTACTGCGTAAGTGTCTATGCATGTGCATTAACCTCTGGAATCTACCCTCATCATTCTTGGTAACCCTTTAACATTAACTTTTTTTATTTTGACTGATCAAATCTTGAGCCCACTCTGTAATGTGGTTTAAATCTTCAGTTGTTGGCTCGCAGCGTGCTTTGAAGTCGCTAATCTCCATCACCATCGCTGCGTCCATGTTGTAGGGTGCCGGTCCAAGAAAAGCAGCAGCCCGGCCCTGGGACATCTCAAGCCCTGGGTGTGTTAATATGTGTTAGACCATAACTCACTACGCACCCACACTCCCTTCCACTCATCGGCCTCTCACATTTCCACCATCTTGCCTCTTTTTCTCTGTGGCAGCAGGGTGGGAAATGTTAATAAGGAGGTTCAAGAAGGATCAGAAATGTCCTTTAACAAGACATACCAACCCTGGAGGTGTTATTATGTTGATGAGCTGGGCTCTGATTGCCCAGAGGATCATTAGTAAACAATGTTTTTAGTATCACAGCAGCATAACTGTCCTTCCCTTTTCATTTTCCCTTTCTTCAACTCTTTTACTGTCATGCAATGTTTTCTGTCTGTTCCTTTATTCTTCACCCTCTCCTGTCTTTACCAATCATCTCAGCTCTCTCCTCTCTCTGTCTTTTTTTTTCATGATGAAGATGATGTTTTTCATTCTTTGTCATGCATACAACTGCGCCCAAGCCTCATGGGCTTAAAAGACACCACTAATTAACAAAAACCAGATCCAGAATGCAGCACATATATTTTAAACGATTCTACAAAGAGTCCAAAAATAAGAAAAAAACAGTTCAGACTGCTTTAATAATCAGATTTTCAGACCTTCGTGTTCACAACAAAACTTGTTATAATCTGCTAGAGAAATCAAAAGAAAGACTACATTGTCCATTTGCTTTCTTTTCCCCACTTTTGAAGCAAAGTTGGCAAATTTAAACACATCAAGATTAAAAAACCATTCCATTTTTTTATTGTCTGTGAGTTATTCCTGGTTTTGTTGAGACATTTCTTTAAAACTGACACTCTTACAACATCATAGTATGTACAGTACAGAAGAAAACGGGACTCACGTTCCACTTCTCTCCACTCACCCAGCTCACACAAACCTGTCAAGTCTGCCAACTTCAACAGATAGAGGAAGAATACCAGTTCTTATTTGGACAACTTTGGTTAAAATGCATACAGTTTCAAACCATTTTCTTACCTTTCACCAGAAGTCTTTCCAGTAGACACACAACATCCACTTCTTCAAAAAATTGAGTGAAGCGCTTCATCCCATGGAGAACTTTTCATTTTTTCCTCTCCACCCTTTGTGTCCCTCTTTACCCCCCGACTGTCCCCTGTGAGCTGTTGGTTGGCATGTTCTGTTTTTTTTTTTTTTTAAAACTGTACTGACTGACAAAAAATAAATAAATATTGTGTAAACAAGTTTGGATCAGGCAGTTCTCACATCTGCTTCAAACCACAACCCAGAAGAGTTCACAGCCCCCCCCCCCCCCCCCCCCCACACACACACACACACACACACACACACACAGACACAGAGTCATCATTCCTGCTCAGGAGTGACATGTCTCTTGGGTGCACTTATCTCAGCTCCCCGAATTGGTGGAGCATGTCTGCTTTCAAGTGCTTGACTGTGATTAAACAGTTATGAGAAAACACAGCCATGTTTATGTCTTCAGAAATATCTTTCTGCAAAGCTGCCAGTGAGTCCACAGCCACATTTCATCCGTGCGCAATAAGAAATAACCATTCTCCACTTCCCACTTTAATTTTCCACTTTGCGATAGAACAATTAGTGTTTGTGTTGGCACAACAGTGAGCCCATAAAGCCTTGCCCTTCCCCAACATGTTGCGCCTGCTGCAGATGCTGCCAGCTCAGAGCCGTTTCCGACAATGAGTAGATCATTACTACTGATCAGTGCGACCTAGTACAATGGAGCATTCTTATGTTGGATTGTGCAACTAAAAAAGCGGCTCCGAGAGTTATTATAGCTTAGTCAGGGCCCGTAGTGTGTGTGTGTGTGTGTATGTGTGTGTGTGTGTGTGTGTGTGTCAGAGAGAGAGAGAGAGAGAGGGACAGCCCGTGTGAGTGTATGGTTTATGCGTGTGAAAGAGAGAGAGAGGGAGAGTTGTGTAATCTGTCCACTTTGTGTGTGTGTGTGTGTGTGTGTGTGTGTGTGTGTGTGTGTGTGTGTGTGTCCCGGCTCACACCACTTTATAATAAGGACCCAAAAAAAGTTGTCGAGCGCACGGACCGAGAGAGGAAGAAAAAAAAAAAAAAAACGGAACCCTTCCCACTCTCCAAAAATCACGGGGAGTGACTGTGACAGGAGGAAGGGGACAGCCAGAGAGAGAGAGAGAGGGAGAGAGAGAGAGGGAGAGAGGGAGAGGGAGAGCTGAAGAAGACTTCGCAGGACTTCATCACACTTCTCTCAGGGCTGCACGGACCGGACCGCTGACAGATCACCCACGGACCAGAAGCGATAATCGATAGCGGTGACCGGTGGGAGCTGCAGCGGGAGACTGTCGGAGGAGCATGCGGCTCAGTTCACTATTCAGGTAAAAAAAAACAAAAAAAAAACTTCTCCTCTCACACACACACACACACACGGCTGCATCCCGCCGCCTCTCTCCGTCCGCCCGTACACAACACCGCGTGTGGCGGCTTTGCGTCCTCCCCTGAGCGGCTGAGACGGTGTTTATGTGTGTGGAGTGTGGAAGAGATTGTGTAAAAAAAAAAAACTAAACTAAAAAAAAAAAAAGTTTTTATCTGGTTTGTGGCGAAGTTATTTGGCACTTTTTTTTTTTTTTTACGCGCGACGCCTCCTTGTTGCGCACTGGGCGCTGTGCAGGATATATGATAGGAATTTACCCGAAGGCATCTGGGTTTAGGTAGAGTTCCCCCTTTCTCCCCAGGACGGATTTTTGTGTGTGTGTGTGTGTGTGTGTGTGTGTTTGTCCCCCCCTCCCTCCTGCTGCATATCTCTCCTCGGCCCCGGCGGCTCCGGCTCTCCTCCACAATGTGCCACTGTAGCGGCCGGGGAAACGTGGAGCCGGGCAGGGGGTCGTTACTTCGGCCTGGGCGGCTCTGTTGTGTCGGACTGTGCCGGGACCTTTTGTCTGTGTTTTTCGGGGTAGTTATGCAGTCTGGCTGTGGGGAAGCTTCCAGAGAGACCGCGGCGGTGCACCACACTGGGGAGAGGGGACCAATTACTCAGGCTGCATGTGGCCTGCGGACCAGCGCTTGCGGTGACGGTTCGGTTCTCGTGGCGAGCGCTGAAATGTCCGCTTTAGCAAATCGTTGAGCTTCATGTTCAGGCTGTTTTTTTTTTTTTTCTTTCTTTCTTCCTTGGCAGACGGAGAGATGGTATTCCACTTGTTTCCAATACACTTGTCTCTGCGGATTTAGGGAGATTGTTGTGTCAAACCACAAGTATAGACGGGAACAGCTTCTAGAGGATTCAGGGTTTCTTTCCAACAAGTGGATGCGTCTGAAAGCTTTCACCTTAAAGGGGGAAATAAGGCTTCCATTGCTCTTCCAGATGAACTGTGCACTCTGCACGAGCGGATCTTGCTTCCTCAAAGCGGTTTCATGTCAAATTTAAGGACACGCACCCACAATTAGAGGAGACAGTCAACACCATCCCACACCAGAAACCACCACCTTTGAACGTCAGACCTCAAATAAAAAGTACCTCACACTACAAGATAATTTTGGATGTTGTGACTGTGGTGTTGTGTGTGTCAAAACCGCAGTCCTCGGGGTGTGTACAGTCCCAGAGAGAGGCATGCCCAGGGTAAACATGCTTGCTGTTTAAACCCATTAGTTTGTTAGTGCCTGCCAGGCTTCCCCAGATTGATTGAGATGTTTGCCTGTGAACCCTGAAGGCAGAAAGAAACTTTTGTTCACCCCTCCCCTTGAGCCCTCACGCCACCTGTAGTGGGAAAGAAAGTGACATAATTGGTCTTGCTGCAGTACAGTTAGGTCACTGGAACATTTGATCGGGTGTTCACTCAACACATTCGACGCTGTTTTTAAGCTGAATGTACATTTGGGGAGAAGGTCCAAGAAGGCTGATGCACATTAGACAGAGAATAATGAAAGTCTCTGTGAGTTCGCACAAGCATATACCAATTTAACGTTTAGGTCATGGAACAATTATGTCCTTTTATGAAGACCTTATTAAACCTGCTGATATTTAAAGTGCTGCAGATCTTTCACCCTCTGTTCTTCATCCCTCCAGGCTCTATGTGCTGTGGGGATTTGTGGTGGTCACGACCTCCGTGACCAAGGCTGCAAAGAGGAAGGTGAGTCATCAGCTCATTATGTGTGAGATCCACAGACAACGGCATCACTATAATGGGGTGAAAGGTGGCGGCTTTACGGGATAGGTTCACATTTTTTCAAGTCAGTCTTCAAACCAATATGGGCCCACGTGTACATGGAAAGAGTTGCTGGACGGTGCAAATGTTGTCCGTACTGTTTAAGCCGGACTGTTGAAGAAGACACAAAGAGGGGGTTTAATATTAAAAAGGTTGTAACTTTAGAAGACCACTTGGTTTTACTAACTCAGACAGCTCAAGCCTCATATCAGCTTCAGTTGAACTTTAGAATGCATTTTTGTTGTAGATAACACCAACTTTTTATGAGCTGCTGTTAACATAAACAACCCTGTTTTCAGCTTGGCGTCAACGCTTTTTTCAGATAATCCATTGACGTTTTTAAATGGTGTATTTAGCTTAAAGCGGCTATAATCAATATTTTTTATTGATAACAATGTATCAAATGACAATGTGAAAGGGCGAAAAGGTTTCTCATAGTGATGAACCTACAGAGACTTATCTTCTGAATCTGCAACACACCTGGGCTTCAAGGGATTTAAATTGAGTTTCAGCTCATTGTTTAGCTGTCCGGCCCCCAACTTTACTGTTTTGTTTCACTCTCACCACTCTCATAGTGTGGTTTTCAGTTGCAGCAGGCTGCTGTTTCCTGCTGAAAAGTTGTAAAAACCCACTGAACACTACCTGCTCTGCACCAAACAGCAGACAGACACAGTTTGAGACTAGTGGGAAAAGGTAGTGGAGAGTTTAGCAGCTAAAGAGCCAGATATTTCAAGAGTTAGAGACCAAAAGCTAAGAGAGAGTGAATATTGGACTTGCATTCATCAGGTGGACACAAACACGACAATGTTGCTCCGTAACTGCAGGATGTGTATATAAGCAACCAAAAGAACTTTAAAAGCTGATGATATGTCAATGTTGTGTTTACAACTTGTTTTCCGCTGCCCCCAGGTGGCTTAAAAAAAAATAAGTTACTGCAGGTTGTGAAGTTCCTCAACCTAAAAATGAACACTTAATCCTTCAGTTCATCTGAAAAATCTGTGTGCGTCTAAATCGACGTCGCGTCTGACTGTTCTGGGTTGCACTCTGAGGTTCACGTACATACTGTGTATCCAGTATTTATCGAAGTAAACGCATGGCGTCCAAGCCGACAATCTTGCTCTTACTTTGAGAATTCACAGCTGCACCCCTGTTCGGGTCGGGGCCGGCAAGTACAGTGTCGCAGGAGTTTAACCAGTAGCTCCAGGGGTCAGCGGTGGCTGCTGCAGGGTCACTGCACGGAGCTCATTAATGTCCCCAGTTATGTGGCAGCTGTGTGTTTGATGTCACTCATTACAAGAGACCACACCTCCCCTCCAGAAACACACGCACACCACAGCCACACACACTCAGAGTCATTAGGCCTGTCTGCTTCGACCCCCCCCCCCCCCCAATCTGTCTCACCCTTTTCTCTTTCCTTTTCAACCCCCTCCCACCATTTTACCTCAGTCAGAGACAGGAACTCTTTTCATGTGGATAATACAGTATCAGAGCAAACAGGCACATACATAGAAACACTCATACAAACCCAGTATGCCGCTTACACCTGTCCTCTCTCTCCACAAATCCACAAACAGTTTGTACAGTGTGTTTACTTGCATATTTCCGCCCATGTACGCACACATTTACACACTCGAAGAGAGAGAGGGGAGAGAAGTGGAGCGCAGATTTATGTTTGGGTTCTTTCTGAATGGAAACTTTTGTTCATCTCTCATGTTTGCTGGTCTGCCAACCAGGCCAATGCTTCGGTTATGAAATGAGAGGAGAAACATTTATCTACAGCCACAGAGGAAGACCTCAAAGCCTTACCTGGCACTCACATACATGCACTCACACACACACACACACACAGACACCCCTCCACACGTATATGTATGTATGTATATATATACATATATGTGTATATTTATATATCTGTATGTGTATATATATATGTGTGTGTGTGTATATATATATATGTGTATATATATATATATATATATATATATATATACAAACACACATGCAAAGCCAGACCAGCCCCAATCTTGTCGTTTCTGCAGCGCGTTCATATGACCCCAACTCAAATGAATTTATCCATCTGCTCATAAGCTTCTGGCAGGTGACCGAGTCTCTTCTAAGCCTGAGTGAACCATAAAGAGTTCAGGATTTATATTTTGGCCTCAGAGGAAGGAAACTCACGAGACTGCAGCTCATCAGTGGACTCAGTTACTGTGAAGAAATAAGTCCTTCCAGAGATTTTTGATTTTGCAATGGCAGAGTTTTTGCTAAGTTAAGTACTTCTTTAAAATATTGCCAGGGCTTGCAGTTTTTAGTAGCAAAGTAAGGGTTACAGTCAGTTGTGGTGCACTTGACCCTTCAATTCAAGTACTTTTTAACCAGCCAATCATTTTTAGACTGAATAAAATATTGCCGTAACACTTTAAAATAGTACAAAACTTACTGAGAACTGACTTTTAAATAAAATTTTCACAACGTGCATAATCAAAAATCTTTTCAACCTTTTCTCTTAGAAGTGGTGTGAAAAGAAATACAGCTGCTGGATTAAAACAGGGAGTCACAACTTTTTTAGAATGGCGGACCATTTTTTGAGCTTTAACAGAAACTTTTATTTTATTTTGTTTAGTCTGTATTTTATTGTGGTTACTAGATTTAAAAAAAAGATAAAGGCACAGCAGTACAGGTAGTGGCCTCACACAGATTTCTTGTACTGCTGAATGCTGACAGGTGAGGATGATGGACCGGTTTCCTCGTGAACTGTTGACCTTTTGTTAAAAGTCAAGATATTGTTGTTGAGGGTGTGACACGGAGTGATAAGATAAATGTAGCAGAGACAGATTCAAGGTTATTACTACAAAAATAGCCTATAATAGCTTATAAAATGATAAGAGCTAAAATGATTAGTTGATTATTTGATTAGTAGATTGATAGAAAATTAATCTGCAACTATTTTGATTTCTTAAGCAAAAATGGCAAATTCACAGTTTCAGTTATGCGAATATTTCTGTTTTTCTCAGTTTTATGATTATATATGATATATATGTAACTCGTGTCTCTCCCCGTGCGTGTGTGTGTGTGTGTGTGTGTGTGTGTGTGTGTGTATACCACCAGGTGACAGGGAGACGGTCCAGACAGGTGTTTGAGGCTGAGCCTGTGGAGGGGGTGTGGTCAGTCTGGGAGGAGTGGTCTGAATGCTCTCAGACCTGCGGCGTGGGTGTCTCACAGAGGAGCAGGAAGTGTTTGCCTCCTCCACCTCCCCACGTCCCTTCCCTCCCCCACTCTCCACCTAACTGGGCAGGTTATTTGCCCGGGGGCATCGGAGGTCCCGTCATCTCACCTGTTCGCCCCTACTACCCACCTCGTTACCCTGGGCAGCACCCGCCTTATCACTCGCCGTCGATCCCCACCAATCACAACCCAGGATTGTCACTGTATCGGGATACCAATGCCGGGGGAGGACTAGCTCCTGTACCGGGACATGCCAATCCATCCCCTCCTTTTTACCAGCCAGAGTTCTCCCCAACCAACCAGGACCATGTCTCTGTTTACCGGTCGCCCTACCACACTCCTTCACAACGCTACAACCAGCCAGCACGGATCATCAGGAGGCCGACCAATACAGGAGCAGCGAGGGCTGGAGGAGGAGGGAGCAGGAGGTCGGTCGCCGCCAATCGGGAGGGTTTGCCTGCGAGGAGGTGAGTGACAATGGACAGTTAGAAAGCAAACTAACCAAATAAAGCTTAGCTTGTCACAGACATTCACCCCTAAATAAGAAGACATTTCAGTACAGACAGGCTACAGAAATGCCAAAGATATGATTGAGGTAATGTGAAAGCAGCTGTTATACAGTTGACAAAATCAACAACTGCATCTGCTGAGGAGGTCCGTCAGAGAGCACTGACGATGTCCCACTTAGTAACTATTTTGGTCAGAATGTTTGAGTAATTAAATACATGGGGTCTGTTTGAGCCAATATATCAGATGTTTTTAACATAAATATTGATATCATCCTCAAAAATCCATTATCGGTCAGGCTCTAAAATCAATTGTCAACATTTTCTTATAGACAGAAATCTATTTTAAAAGTCAGAAGTCACATGGCAATACAGAAACACTGATCACATTTCCAATTAACAGAAGTTATTATATATGCTTTCCTAAGTCCCCCAAGCGAGTTGGTGCTTTCCAGGAAAATGACTCCAGCACACAGGAACTGAGTTTTGCCTCGCTGGCAGTAGCAACAGTGCTTGTTTAGAATAAACAGAAGAAAAAGAAGAAGTACAAGGTAAAAAGTACTGGTGACTTATCAACAATGATGTAACCAAAGTAATAGAAAATGCTGATTCCTCAGAGTACTTGATGTGCATGCTTAGGATTCATTCAGGTGCCATCAGTTAAAGTGCTGACATTGTTTTAGTCATTAGAGAGGGTTTGTTATGATGTTTTAAGTATTGGGAGTTGGAGTTATGCCCATCTGTGCCTCTGGTATCTGCTGTGTTATTACATCATTACTTCTGGTTTTTGTCATTCAAACAGGCACTGCATTAGTCTGCCTGCTCACCACAGCCTGCCGGCTCCATGTCGGTTATAATTATGTCGGACAGCTAACATAAGCTGTATCCGAAATGTATTGTGTATTTCTACCTTTTTTTTTTTTTTATCTCTGTCACTGCCTCTGGCTTTTTTCTGTCCATCTGTAAAACGTTCTCCTTAAATACTTTCTTTGTCCTTTTTTTTTGTCTCTTTCTTTTTGACTTACAGGTCTTCCAGCATCCGTCCCGGCCAGTTCGGGTACGGCAGGGTCCCGTTCTCTCTGCCTCTGCATCGTCCCAACAGGCAGGCTCGCCACACTGTAAACGGCACTGATGCCACAACACCAGTACCTGGACTAGCCGTCAGCGACGACAACGCGGAGTACCACAGGAAGGAGGAAGAAGAGGTGGGAAGTGATGGAGAAGACAGGGAGGCAGGGAGGGATGAGGGGGAGGAGATAACTGAGGCCCCCGGTGGTGAGGAGTTGCCCACAACGACCACCACAACTGGCAACCCACACCGCCGCGTTGAGAGACCCGCACAAACCAACACAGAGCATGGGAGGGCAAGAGAGGGAGTCCCACCCTCTCACTCCTCCTCCCGATCGTTCAACCGCCACCGGTTTAACTGGCAATCCGTCACCGCACCACCTCCTCCCATCTTTCCTCTCTCCCGCCCAAATTCCCCGGCTGCCGTTTCACCTTTTTCCTCTCCTCTCCACCGCTCCAGCCCTGTGCACAGAGACAGGGAGCTCCCCCCAGGCTTTGGCCCCGAGGTCCCATCCGCGGGCAACATCTACCCACTGCAGCACCCCCACATCCCGCACCTGGGAGTCGAACCAGGCAGGGATGGAGGAAGAGGAGTTCCTCAGGTCTACAGATGCCCTGGGCCGGAGAGGGAGTATCGCAGGTGCTTCTCGCAGGTATGATCTTCAGCCATAAAAACTCCAGAAACAAAATAAAATATTCCACTTAATTACCTGCCTTTACACCCTTTTAATAATCTCAGTAATTCACTTTTATGCCAGCTCCTCAGCATGTGTGTCCCCTGGTCACCTCTGCTTTATTCAGACTGTGTCTGTATATAGCCTGCAGTCATGCTTGATTTATATGCATGCCATGTGTTGAAGGGAGCAGTTAAGCGGCCAGTTGAAGGTCAGCAGAGTGTGCTTGATAGGTAGATCATTCCCGAGCTCCAACACTAGCTGGTTGTCTATGAGCCCTCGGATGGAAACTGACTGCCTGTGCCTTCGTCACTCCAAGGCGCTGTGAAGCCATACATGTGTCTGCGTTTAGTATCTTAGCAACTGATTGCACATATGTGTGAGTATGAATATGTGCCAGAACTGGAGTGTTTGTGTGTGTGTTATTGTGGGTAAACGTGTGTGCGTGTGTGTCAGTAGCACAGCGTGTATTGATGTTATGTCCTCTCTGGCTCGGGGCCTGCAGTGATGATTGGGGTTGCGACCTGCTCCGTACCTCTCAGTGCAGCTCAGCGCGAGTATTATCAGTAGCAAAGTGTGCGTAGGTGCTGCCAAAAAGAGCAGCCAGAGACACGGACAAGGCCGGTCGTGTCCGATGGGCCAACTCACCTTCAACACACAGGTGAGAAACTGAGGTCGAACTCGCAGTAGCTCAGGTTTCACTGAGGCAGGAATGCCACGCTTGATGTCACTCAATTAAATGTGAGATTGAGGGTGCATGTTGCGCATAAAGAGTTTTACAACTTCACAGTGCGAAACATTTTGAGGCTGCACCCGACCTGGCAAACCTGTGTGACACATTTCACGTATGTTAATCAGAATCAGCTGAACCAGCCCGGCAGTATCACACTTGGCTAGCTTGCACGTTTTCCACCGTTTGCAATGGCTGCTCCAAATTAACAGCAGGCTTTCACACAACCTTCCACCGTCTTTGCCATTTTCACTCATCAATCAATCCATTCTCTGTCAACTCCTGCGTTTGCAGGCATCTGCCTTCGGTCAATAAGTGTGAACTATAACTTGTATTCTGGCATTTTGGAACTAATAACTGATTTGTGGGTGTTATGTATTATAACTGTAGGGCTGGGGATTTAACATAAATACCGTTTTGGTAGATTCTGAAAAACTGTCCTATCCTGAAGGTTGGCACCGAATTCCTTGTTTTGTTTACATATTCTTTGATTTCATTTTCTTTATTTCTTTTATTTATAAGGCCAACATCCAGTGCTAGTTTACACTGTATTTTATTTAGGCAAAGTCCTTATGCAGCCGCATTTAAAATGTTTATGTTAACAAACTATAGTATCAAAAAACACATTGTTTTAGTATCTGATCAACCATGTGTGAGATAGTGATGTGACGGATGGAGGGACAGACGAATGAAATAAACAGAGGGAAACTGATCCATAGTCCCTTTTAGGATTTGATCATGGGGACAAAAATACCCAGAGTGACATGTGACCGGGGTTATTTACGCCAGCAGACCACTTGAAGCAGGTCTGTCTTAAGTGAGAGCGTAGGGGCAGATGATAAGATTGATGTTAACAACTACCACACACACACAGACACCTACACACTTGTGCATTTTTACTCTCACACGTTACTTCCACAACTGGCTGGCTGTCATCGAATGGAAGTAGACCCTTGAATTTGGGGCCAGGTTGGTACTCATGGGCACTTGACTTTTCTCTCTTTAGATAATTTAGAAGCCCCTTTTGTCCTCTTTCATCCTCCTCACTTTCGTTCTTTCCGTCTCTGCCCAGCTGTGGGTGATAGTCCCCATGTTAAAACAGATTTAGTAGCTGGCAGAATACTTGTCCTGTGTGTGCCAGCAGCAGTAATAGCAGTCGTGTGATGGCTGAGCCTGACTCATTGGGTTACATATTTACCCGACGTTAGCCTCCGCTTTACCCTTTTCTGCTCCTGCAGTAGATTGTCGGTCCACATTTTTATTTGTCTTTTCATTGCTTAAATATAGTTTTAAGTGCTGATGAATGCAGGAATTTGCCCAGGCTTGTATGTGCTGTATATATGTGTGTGTGTGTCTGTGAGATTGATTGAAAGAGTGAGCCAGACTGAGTGTGACACATCCTATTATCTATTAGGTGTGTTTGTCATAACACACTGAGCCTGAGGCCCATCACAAGTGTCATGTGTACGCGTGTGTTTTTACTGTTGCGTAGAAGCAAGTGGGGAACCAAGAGAGGGACAGAGGAAATGAGAAGGGCAAAAGGGGAAGAGTGTGTGTTTAAGTGTTAGAGTGAGGGTATAAAGGGAGGGTGGTAAAGGAAGTGACGCAGTGAAGTAGTAGTGAAAGGGAGTACTGTTTTTAGAAAATTTGCACACAGTAATGGGAGGGTGAGCTAAAGGACGAGGGGAAGAGAAAAGGAGGGGAGGGAGTAAGGCAAAAAATAAATTAAGAATTGGAGATGAAGGCTGGTGAGAATGAGTGTTTAGGTGTGTGTGGAAGGAAATACACAGAGCGGGATGGAGAGAAAAAGATTCTGCAGGAAGACAGGAGGAAGTTTGTGTCAGAGGAAGAGAAGGATTCATGGAAAAGTGGGCGAGAGAGCGCAGAGTGTAACAAGAGGAGAAGTTATTCTGTCAGAGGGAGAGGGGAGGAAAAGGTGGAATTCGAGAAGAAGCTGCCTGAAAAAAAAAAAAAAAGAGTCAAAAGAGACACACCAGTTTGCAGCAGACATTTCGCAGAGAGACACAACACTCCTCTTCCTGTCCTTTCCTTTCTCAAGTCTTTCACGATTCTCTAAGCATTCCCTCTCACCTTAGCTTTATGTCCTCCTCTAGTAAATATTTACCCAGAATCACTGACATTGTGTGCCTCTGCAACAGCAAGTAAGGCGAGTTCAGAAGCATGTCGATTTAAGATGTAGGTAGGAGTTCACCACATGGCCTAATAAGATCAATACCAGCAAACACAAGGGCGTCATTTCCAGTAAAGCAAATATGACAAGATTAATATATGAAGTTTTGCTAACATTAATCATAAATGTTGTTTTTTTATATTGATTTATTGACTTATGATTTCAGTGCTAATACAGTCCACTGTAGGCATTAGTGGAGGTTGCTGATAGGCTGTAAGAAGTACCTCCACAATGCAAAAAAAAAAATCTATATAATCTGTCATAAGGTATCAGGTCTCTATCAAGGAACTAAACATGATTTTAACTAATTTCATGGTAATTTGTTATTTTCTAGATTGATTTAAACTGATTGATGTAAATGCAGGATGCGGCCATCACATATTAATGAAGAACCCCAGACACCAAACCTACGCTCTTTAGCAGACACAATACCACAAAAAACATACCACTACTACTAAAGGGCAAACGTCATGCTTTTGTTGAAACACACACAGAAATGTCATTGATCTCGCTCCCGCAGACGAAATCTGAGGAGTTTATGTTGTACCTACTCCACACACTATCCTGGCTTCAGGCTGCTGCAGAGAGAAGCAGATGATTTAATCACAGCCATTACACAGGCGTTGTTACACAGGAAATATATTATTACGACTATCAGCATGGAGCAACACTCCTCAGCTCTAATAACTGTGTGCAGACTTTGCCAGGCTCTCTGTTGTTCTCATGAAGCGACAAACAGGCCCAGATGTGTTGGTTTATTGGACTCGAGCACACACGTAAGCACACACGCACATACGCAAACCCTCAACCACATTGGCTCATTCAGACCGATCCGCACTTTCTTTGCTTTAGTACTTTAACAAGCAGAGGTACCTGCTTTTCTGCAGAAAAAAAAACAGGTACCTGTGCTTGTTAAAGTCTGTTTATATCAGCTCCTGTGTGCTTTGGGTTTCCCTCAAATCCTTCTTTCATGTTTCTTTTCATCCCTTTCTGGCTTTCCTCTCACTCACTTTCCACCCCTTCTGCCATTTCTCACTCTTTTTTTTAAAAAATGTAATTTTTATTCAAACAATTTTGACATTTTTGGAAATATGCTTATTTGCTTTCTTGAGTTAAATAAGAAGATTGATGCCTCTCTCATGTCTGTACGGTTCATATGAAGCTTCAGCCCGCCGCTGGTTATCTTAGCTGAATGCTGGAAACGGGGGAAACACCGACCACTACTGTAAAACCACATCATGTTGTTTTTACACTTCAGTTTCCAGTCTGTATGCTAAGCTAAGCTAACCGATGGCTGAGAGCGTTATCAACCTTGTTATCTAACACTGGGCAAGAGGGCAAATATGTGTATTCCCAAAATGTCGAACTACTTCTCTAACCAGAAGGCCTTAATTAGATTACGGATGTCTTCAATGAGTTACTGATATAAAAAGAAAACCAATTGGGCAGACCATGAAAAGACCACAGTGTCGTCTTGTCACTGCAGCAATTATTTAAACTCACAGAGAAACAGTAAAAGCTCTTCTTCATGTTTCATTGCAGACTTTAGGAACTGTTAATAAAAAGGAGCACTGGTAACGGGGAGTATAGCTGTTCACACGTCCTACCTCTCTCTCTCTCTCTCACACATCCATGTGTTATTATGAAAATATGTGTTAAATCAAGAGTTATCACTGTGCATGAAAACACTCTGGTTACTAGAAATATGATGTGGGTTTGTAGAGCAGCTACATGGAAAGTGGAACATGGAAAGATTGTAATTTTCAGTGCCTTCGAGCAGAGTTCTGGTTTCATTTATTGATCTTGTGGTCACAGTGTTTATCCCGTGTTTTCTTTTTTTCTGTGCGTACAACACTTAAGCTGTTTTGAGGCTCTAACAAAAATTTCTCCTGAGGACAACCGTGGGGGTTTCTTGCCATTCACTTTGAACGGCACGGGGGCCTCCTCCTTCTGTTGTTGCCTGTTGTTGATAGATGAGCAGCGTTTCCTCCGGGGGACCCCTGACCCCCCCCCCCCCAGGGTCAAGGCCGAGAGCAGCTGGGTGGTGCCCTGCAAAACGCAGACACACGGCCTCGGTCACAAGATTAGCCGGAGAATGTTAATCACTGAGGACAAACACACACACACACACACATATTAACATGTGTCATGGATCTATGTGCATGCATACAGTGATTAGTCCTGGCGTGTGGAGGGTGTTGATTTATGGCTGTGGGGGCCAGCGGTCAGTTGCTTTGTCTGTGTAATGCTTCAGTAATGCTTAAGGAATGACCGGCCAGCCTTAACCTGTACGTGGTATTGAGGCAATATGGCCAGCTGTGCAGGCATGGACTTGCATGGAAAATGACTGAGCACTGAGCGGGATGACGACGACGTGTCACCTGGGCTTTCCCTACGGAAACACACATGTGGTGAAAGGTTTCCACATGATCGGTTCCTCCTCAAAACCAATTAGTCTTGTCTGGGTCGGTCTGGGTGTTTGCGTCTCACGTAGGAGTGTTATGTGTGATCAAGACCTTGGCTTGTGTGTGCTCGTATGTGTGTGGCATTTGTGTGTGTGTGTGTGTGTGTGGACAGAACAGAGCTTTCAGCCCTCAGGCAGTACCTCCCCCCCGCCCCTCCACATGCTTTTATATATTGCACACAGACCTTTTCTCTCCTGCCCCTTCCCTGCTAGTAAAACACATCTATAACCTTCACAGCTCCCGTACAAAAACGCAGACCGTCTCTCTTTCACCAGCTGTATTCACTTTTCTGTCACCTGCTCTCTGCTGCTATCCATCTTTCACTCTTTCACCGTCAGTTTGCCACTGAGAAGCAGCCAGTTTTTATATCTTTTACTTCAGGCTTCTTTTATGTTTACTTACCCATTAACAAGCCTTTCACCGGCTGTAAGTTGTTGTTTTAGTCAGGTACTTTGATTGTATTTAAGGAGTGAGTTGTGATAATAGTGAGTTAGTTTACACACTAACTTCTTGATTCAACTTAGATTGTTTTTCCTGTGTAGTGAGGAATTATTACCAATACCTCTCATACCCCACGTGTACGATTATCTAACCACTCGGGTTTCTTTCCCCTTCAGACTTCATTGTAGTGATGCAATCGCAGTGTTCCCAGACCTCAGTCATCACCTCAGTGAACACAATGTCATCATAACTGATTGATGGCCGTGTAGAGTGTAAATGATAACCAGAGTGACAAAGACAGTCGTCTAAGTTGGAAGAGACTGTAAACTTTCTTAAATCAATTGGGTACCAATACGAAAACAATAGTTTTTTCAATGCCTCATGTTGAGAAATGTGACCATATTTTCCTACAAAAAACTTTTTTTATTAAATAAAAAAAGTTCTCAAATGTTTAATGTTGTTTAAACACAAGCAGCTGTAGAAAAGCTTCTAAAACATCTAAAATTAGCAAAAGTTGGATTTAAATGGGGAACCAAGAAAGAAAACTTAAGAAAAATGATGAACAGGACCAGTCATGCTTCCGGTACTTTACAGTTTTTGATATTCTGTGCTCTGGCTACACCTCGTTAGTTACGGTATTGAGGTTCCCTCTCTTCCCTCAATTCTGTACCTCTTGTAAAAAAAAATTCTATAAAAGACAACTGCTTGTCATGATGAACCAAATTGATATTTAAAATTCATTGAAATCTTCCAGTGTTAGCTTGGCCTACTTACAGTACGATTAGTAATAAACTGGCATGAGGCAAGTGACATTTAAAAATTGAAAATGTTTTTGAATGTTGCTAAGTGATTGAGTGGTTTTGACTCTGTTCAGAGTGCACTTGTGGTTTGAGTGTTTTGATTTCACCCACAGGCCCAGGCCCATCCTTGCTGCCTTTCTCTCACCACATACACCACCTTTCTCTCCTTCAATCACCCCCCTCTTTTGGTATTTTGCTTCTGTAAAAGCCATCTCTTTCTTTTCCTTCCCCCCCCCTCGGGCCAATTCAATAACAGCCACTCTTCCTTTCTCTCCCCCTCTGTCACTCCACCCGTCCCCTCTTCTTCTCTTCACGCTCCCCTTGGCGGTTATGGCGAGACCCCCTTACCCTGCACTCATAGTAAATGAGGGAACACCAAAGTATACTAGTCCTTACAATAACACGCAAATTCTCCTCCAGAACCATGAAACACCAGTGAACATGTCTTCTCTCTTCTACTTTTACTCTCACTCCACCTCCCCTCCCTCCCTCCTCCATTCAGTCCATTAGCCTCCCTCTGTTTTTACACACCCTAAACTCTTTTGGGAGGCGAATCCACTCACCCTGTACCGCTCATACAATCAACAATGCATGAATGCACACACTTGACTTTTTCTTACATTCTCTTGTTTCATTTTCCCCTTTTTGTCTTTTATGGAAGCTCTTTCTGTTCTTGTCTTTGTTACTGTCCTATAGCGTCCCATAGCTGCACACACACCGTCCTTGTTTGTGTGTGTGTGTGTGTGTTTGGGGTTGTGGGTCGCTCATTGTTTATGGTCCTACAGGCACATGCACCGATACACAGAAACTATCCGGTTTAAAATGGGGCCCAACATGTTTATGTCCAGCAGAAATATTTACAACCATTACCAACCACATTTCACACACACATCCGGGCAGATTTACACGGTTGCTTGAAAACATCAGGTCACATACGTACATTGACCTTCAAGAGCCCACATACACTCACGTTTTCAGTGGACGTAACCCAAACGCTACCACATTTAAGAGGCTTAAATCAGACTATATCATATCGCCCATAAATAACACAAAAATAAGTCTGTTTCAACAGTGTGAAACTGTGGCGGAGTGTACCACATAAAGTTTCATGAGCTAGTTTCACACTTCACCAGGACAGAAATGACAGATGAGCCTTATGAGTGCCTTGTGACAAGACGGCCACATGCATTCCTTCACTCACACACACAACACAGTGAAAGTGTGAAATTCAGAGCATGCTTTGACGGTTTGTCCATTAGAGTCTTTTAGTTACACTTTGTCGCAGAGGCTGGTTCACATGGGAAATGTCGATCTTTGTGTGTGTGAGAGTGTGTGTGTGTGTGTGTGTATGTGTGTGTGTATAAACTTGACAATTCCCTTGCTCGCGTCTCCTCAGATGAGTGACTAAGAACTTTCCAGCTGTTTGAGACAGCTGTGTGAGTGAAGAGAGATTCAGGGGGGGCGGGGAAGAAAAGAGGAACGAATCAAAGAAAGAGAGGAGTGAAAGACAAGAAGAGTATGGAGCCGAGAGATTAGAGTTGCAAGGAAATCTGAGAGCTCCGTGTGCGGCATGCAAGAGTGTCTGTGTGTATGAGCCAGCTGTATATCAGAGGGCTGTAAACTCAGTGGGTTTTTGACCAGACAGGATGGTTGTGGCTTCCCAGAGTAATGATACTTGACAAAGCTGAGTGTGTGTGAGCAGTGAAGGAATAAGTATTCACATCCTTCACTCAAGTAAAAGTACAACAATGTAAAAATAATCCATTATAAGTAAAGGTCCTGCATTTACAATGTTACTTAAGTAAAATTACAGAAGTATAATCAGCAAGACGCGCTTCAAGGTTCTCACATTGGGAAATATGCCTATTTGCCTCCTCTAAGGTGTTCATTGGTGAGGTTTAGAGGTGCTTGAAGGTAAATTGTATTACTTTTGGATAGAGCCAGGCTAGCCCCCCCCCCCCCCCCCCCCCCCCGCGCTTCCAGTCTTTATGCTAAGCTGCAGTTGCTTCATATTATATATTACATTATTAGATTTTTAATACTGGTGCATCAACTGACTACTAACTAAAGCAGTCAGATAAATGTAGTAGAGTAACAAAACTAAGATTCTCTGATGATGAAGATGCTCTGTGAGGCTGAACTTGAAAGATTTTTTTTGTTGATGTTTTGGCAGGTATATTGTTTACCATGTTCACTGTCTTACTTTAGCACCAAAGACAGCAAACAAATTGCAATCCATAGAACCACACTGCTGGCTGAAAATTACAATATTTCCTTCTGAAAGGTAGAGAAGTAGAAGTATAAAGTAGCATAAAATGGGAATACTACTTCGAAATTGTGCTTAAGTACAGTACTTGAGTAAATGTTACTTTCCGCCACTGTGTGTGTATGTGTGTGTTTGTGTGTCCCACAGGACTGGGGCAAAGCTCAGGGAGTTATAGTCAGTACGGTATAAACCAGCAGAGTCGTGTCTGCCTGATGTTTCAGCTGTTGTTTAAGTACAGGTATGTTAAAACTCTTTCCACTGTACGGCTCCATAAGGACTTTGCTTGAACGAGCACAAGCTGGACATGTGCTCATACACACATGGGCACACACACACACACACACACACACACAAACACACACACACACACATGCTCACATAGTCGCTCACATTCTGTGGTCGTGCACTGAAAGCCACGGTGGATTTATGTGAGCAGCCGCTTCCAAAAAATCTATTATTTCCATATGGTTCTAATACACTTGCTGACTGCCAAAAGCTGCACGGAGACTACATGTATATGTGTGTGTGTTTGTGTGTGTTTGTGTGTGTTTGTGTGTGTTTGTGTATTAGGATTTGGTGTGTTTGCGCTTACCAGCTATGATCTCAAGTTAATTCTCCCCTTCTTTATTAGTTGTTTTTCTTTGCCTTTCACTCGCAACAGTCCACTCCACCCTTACTTCTCCAGGGGCTGGGAGAGAAACAACCGTCGGTTTAATAGCTGGGTGATTTCATATTAGTTCAATGTGCAGCACTGCATTTTTAACTTTTCTCTCTGTCTTTGTGTTTCTGTCCTCCAGGTGTGTGGAGGAGGTGCGTTGGAGTCCAGGGCCGAGCAGTGTGCAGCCTTTAACACCCAGGAGTTCATGGGTCGCCTGTACGACTGGGAACCTTTCACTGAGGGTGAGGACTGAGTTAACACACACACGGTAGTTTAGGGTTTAGCTTTAATGTGATAATAGGCTTATAGTTGGAATGAAATGTTAAGGAGGAAGGAGGGGGTGAAAAAGCGTCAGTAAAATGTGTGTTTTAGTGAGTTAAGTAGTGCTCTGGTATTGGTGTGTGTTGGCATGCCTCCATTGCATGCCCAACCCACCACAATCCCTCCTGTCATTGGAGCAGGCCTACGGTACATGTAGTGTCGAGGGTGTTGAGAGTCAAGAGAAAAAGAGAATGACTGGAACTCAATCTGCTTTTATTCTTTGGACAAAACACTCTCCCTCCTCTCTTTTTCCTCTCGTTTATCCAACATCTCCCTTTCTCCCTTCCTCTCTTGCCAAGTTTCTCCTCCCAGCTCTGACTAAGCACACAGATTCCTACTGAGTGAGATAAAGAAAGAGAGCAAGACAGACAGAGGGAGGTGAGAGGTGATGGGATGCAAGTGTTTTGTCACATGACCACTGGGAGCAAAGGGAGACAACGTGGCGTGTGTGTGCGTGCGTTTCTTAATTTCACTGGATGTGTGAGTGTGTCCGTGTGTGGTTGCGTGTGTTTGTTTACTTTCCTTGTTAAGTGTACAATAGTTCAGCGCAGTGGAGATTGTGTCTATTTGTCTTTGTTTTCCAATGCTGGAGGGAAAGAAAGAAAAAGAGAGAAAACACTAAACAGATATTTGAGGAATTTGATGGAGAGAATATAGGGATTTTGGGAGTGAGAGAATGGAGGAGGGAAAGAGAAAGAGCGGAGAGAAACACAGCTGTGAGATGTTATGAACAGTATTTGTCATTAGACTTAAATAACATGTGTACAAGCCTCTGTGTATTTACAGTATGAGCTTATTGGCAAGTGTGCATTGTTGATAACTGGCTTAATGGATCTGATGTGGGAAATGGGTGTGCATGTATGTTTGCGTATCTGTCTGTCTATGCACTTGTGATTACTGTATATTGCTGGCTGAAGTTCCTCAATGCACACACACGCTGTGAGAGCCTAGAGCCAGACACACTGGATCAGTTTTATTCTGTCTGAAAACAATGCACACTTAAAAAAAAAAAAAAAAAAAAAAACGTAAAAACAAAGTAAAGCATGTTATACAAATTAAATGTTAAAAACACTGAAAGTTAAAGCTGTACTAAGCAATATTTTTATATTAACAATGAATCCAAAAAGACTATATCTAATGTGAAAGGCATGCTCATATTGACAAACTCACAAAGAAATGTCAACCGACTCTGCACCTCCCCTCTGGTTTATGGAGCATTTTAGCGTCTTTCAGGTTGTTGTTTTGGTTTTCAGGCCTGCAACTTTACTGTTTTCACTGTCACCTATCTCATCTGTCGTTTCTGCAGCAGGCAGAAGTTAGTGACTAGTTGGTGAAGAAAGTGGGACATATAGCAGCTAAAGAGCCAGATATTTCTTCGTGGTTAGCAAAAGAGAGTTAAAATAAGAGTGAATATTGGACTTAAATTCTCCAGGTGGCTAGAAAGTCAACTGGAAATAAATGCTACTGTTGCTTTGTAACTGCTGGATGTGTAATTAGGCAGATGTTTGTCTCCATGACAACTTTTTACTGTGGTAATATGACGAGTGTTGTGTTGACTGTTTGTGCTAATGCCCCCAAGTGGCCAAAAAATCAATTTATGTTGCTTTAATGTAACTTCTTTCCATAGTTTCACGTAATCGCATCACAACTCGATCCCACCGACCAAAGTTGGGCCTTTCTGTCTTGTGTTTTATGTTTTTTCCCCGTGCCTGCATGAATTTCCTCCTGCAAATCCAAAGACATGCAGGTAGGAGTGTTCTATGGATAAAATTGTAGTGTATTGCATCAATATATTTTGTTATATCGTACATTTTTGTTTTTTTGGATAAAGTAGGCTCATGGAAATGTCCAGTGAATGAAATCGCTGACAAATTAAGAAATAAGCTTTGTCACAAGCTGGAAGCATGTGCTGGGTGTAACTCTGCCTCTCACCCGGAATGAGTTAGGCATCCCCCTGTGATAAGGATAAACTTTTATAGATTATGAGTGGATTAAATAATTTATTTACACTGTGGGGGAATAGACCTTCAAGGCTATACTGATGTTTGTTGGTCTTGTCAGAGGATGCAGGCAGATCTAGACAACATTTGCTGTACATCTGTACCAGGAGTCATTGCTGGCGTATCAGCTGGAGTCTAACTGTCTGCATAAACACACAGGGGCTTTCCTTTTACCCACCACCCCCGTCTCTGTGTGTCTGTGAGGGGAAAGAGTGAGATTACTGTATTTATCCTGAATTGAGCTGCTCCTAAATGTTCTCTATCTGCTTTGCTTCCTTGCCCTCTGCTCCAGTCGGGCTTATTCTAAACCACTGCATCCTTGAGATCTGATGAGAGGAGGAAAGGACTGGACAGAGAGAGAGTAGGATAAGAAAAACAGAGACAACCTCTTATAGAGGGGTACATGGTTAAATCAGGATTCTGGCATTAGAAAGACAACTTGGCCGACATCATATTTATTTGTGGCTGTGGTTTGACTCTGACGAGATACAGTACTGTATGTGTCAAAAGTATTTGCAGATGACGTCAGCCGGGTCAGACACACTCGATCTGCGCTGGAGATGATCCTTTCCACTCTGCTAAGTAAACTGTATCACACTGTTTACTCCAGTCTGGTCCCATTAGCTACAACCCGAACTTTCATATCTAGATTCCCATCAACACACTGCAGGCTGCGAGGAGTGTGTGTGTGTTTTGTCATTGAATGGGGTATTAGTCATCTCTCTCCAGCTGCACTCATCTGTTTAGGACATTGTACACAGCTGCATATATTTGCCGTTTCCCATATTTATGTTAAACCTTGCAGTCAACTCTTGCTACTTAGTGTGTGATTTTTTGCCTCCAATGTGACAGCCCAGTTATGTATGTATTGCAAAGTATTGTGGCCTATGGTTTGGAACTGGAAGCTTAAACTGTAAAGCTGTCACTGCCGTTATAAAGCACAGAAGTGATAGTCCTGATTCATTTTAGTGGTAATGTTTTCCCCCACAAGCTCAGCTCTGAATAGCAGTACCTCTGTAGTTCTGTAAGCGCTGCACGTGCAGGTGTTGTTTTACTTGAATATTCCCTTTTTTCAGCCTCATCCCCTCTCTGCGTACCCATCCTCCCCTCTTCCTGTCCCACTGCCTCTCTCTTTCTCTCTCCCTGTTGGAGTTTGTTTAGACGGAGAGATAGTGGGGAAGTATATTTAGACAACATATATTCCACTGTCTGAACACTAAGCTCAGAGAGGGAGAGAGGGAGACAGTGGAAGAGAAAGAGAGGCCAGAGATGGAGGCAAAGAGAGAAACAGAGAAGCAGAGAGAAGTAGAAAGACACAAATGAAAGATATAGACCAAAGTTAAAATTAAAGGTGATTAGGAGCTGGAGAGTGCTCAAGCATGACTTCAGGAAAGAAAGAAGAGGAGATGGAGATGAAGAAGAAGCATAAAGAGGGAGAGGCAAAGAGCACATGAGTGGCAACACGTCTCCCACTTTTAGCTCCCCCTCTCTTTTCTGTCACTGTCTCCAGTCTAATCTCTCAAAGATAACTATGACAGACGGAAAGGGAGAGCAAGGGTGGAGAGAGAGAGAGAGAGGGTGGGAACACTGCCTCCCTTTTTCTTTCTTTCTAAATATGTACTGTATATCTGTCCCTCTGCAATTATCAGACAGTAGCAAAAGAATGGGAGCAAACAAGTGGAAATAGAAGTTTGGCTCATTTTTATGGCATTCATGGACAGTGAATCATGCTTTTATGTATTGTAGTTATCCGCAACGAACAATATTGACATTCATGTGTTAATCAAAATCAGCTAAATCAATACTGGTCAAATAAAATCAAAAAAGCAGATTGGTAAAATGTGTATCTCCCTTCTTAATATCAAGTACTGCCATCAAAACAGATTTCTTTCCTAATAAAATACCATCAGAGTAAAACAGATTACAGTATAGCCATGTACAATCATACACAAAATAGTTAGGAGTTTAAATCATCTTTATTTTTTAAATACTCACTGATGCCTTTTTCCTGAATGAAAGCAGTTTTGGTCCCAGATTGTTTAAATCAGAAACAATAAGACAACATCCCCTCATTCCTCTTCTTTCTCTCATTGGCTCCAGATAGTTTCCACATATGCCGATGACACATTGTTTTATGTTGGTTAAGCCCTTTCTTTTCTAATGTTTTTTATGCTCACACCATATTTGAGAAACATTCACAGAATTCATGATTTTTCCAGCCACAAAGTAAACTCTGATAAGCCTGCTGTCACTGCTCCCTAAACTCTTAGGTATTGTGGAGCCGATTTTTACCTATGCTGAACGACCACCACTACATTTTCTGAGTATACTTATAAGCAAATTGATGCATACCTACTTGTGCATTACCTTAATTTTTTACAAAGTTGTTGAAAGATAAAAGTCCGGCCTGGGTAAGTTGTTTTAAGTGTATGAATTCCTGACCACTTCCAGCCACTTACTGAGCTAAAATACACTCCTTAGTGTCCTCAACACATTTGGTCAGGCAAACAACCGTGGATCAGGATTTATAACTTGCAAAGACAAGATACGTTGTGTCTTTTGTGTCAAGACTCACAATGTGGCTCATCTCTGATGAAGAAAGCCTACAGTTGGCTACCATTTGTCAATTAGAGATCATTTAAGATATTACTTGGCCCTCGGCTTCCTTTGCACCTTGCTTTGCACCATATCCTTCTATTTGGGTGGTGCCGTGCTGAAATGGAAACCAATAAAACAATGAGATAGGGATCCTAACAGTCCAGTTTTACTAATTCTTCTCATCTGTTTGGACGTTTGCTATTTTTATTATGATGACTTGTGAACTACTGACTTCTGTTATATCTGGCAAATCGTTGTTGCACTTCAATGTAGAGATTCAAGGAACTTCAGGGATTCTGTGAAAGCATATGGGGTTCCATTGAGTACATACTACACACTTTTTGCATTCTCTTTTGGACACCCAAGTTGAAACCAGGGGTCTAGTATTTGACCTTTAGTCTTTGTTCTTGGCTATCTCCTATGAACTTCTTGACTTTGAAGATGGTAGGGGCTTGCTGATGATGGTTTATTGAACTGGGAAAGGAAATCTTTCCATGGTGAAACAATCTTCAGTGTTATTATATGAAAATGAAATGCCATTGGTGCGGTATCAGAATCACACTTTGATTAATTTAAAATGTCAAAAATACTTCACAAAAGAGGGGCTTTTGGAGAGAAACGCCTATTTATTTGCTATTTAACTGCTTTAAGAACAGAATAATATAATAGTAAAAGAGTTTTTGACCATTTTTGGCAAGTTGTCACGCTGTTCGTATTTATATAGAACTCAATAGTGGGTACATTTCTGTAATAATTAGTAGATAATAATAAGTAAAGATATATGAAGCACAATTTCAGAAGCACAGAATGTGTCCTTTCAACCCCTGAACTCCCAGTGACAGAAACCCCTCCCTCCCATCTGCAACTAAATCTCCCCCTTACTCATGCTAGGAGCTCATGTCATGTCTTTATTTCACCCGCACAAACACAGCCCTGTACACACACACAGACACACACACACACACACACACACACACACACACACACACACACCAGCTCTGCCCGAGGCCTTTAACCCCTGTTACACCCCCAATCTTTTAACCTCAGAGCGAATGATGAACAGTGGAGCCTCTCGCTGCCCCCTCCTGTCATTATCACCCATTCCTCCATCTCTCCTCTCTTCTTTAAAAGGGTTAGTTCAACATTTTCGGGAAATACCCTTGTTCGCTTTCTTTCCAAGAATGAGACATGAAGGTCATCTCATGTCTGTGTGTTAAAAGAGTACTCCACCGTTTTAGCAATGCACTTCTATAACATTGTCAGACTCACGATGGATAGTTTTTTAGAAACCAAGCCGTGTTACGCAAGTAGCAGCTACTGCAGCCTTGAGCTGCTGTGACATCACTTGAGACTATTTATCAGACTTCACATAGCTCCTTCTGGAGCCCCAAAAGGCTTCATAAAACTTTGTTTCACATATGCAGTAGAACTCCTCAAGACATGTCAACTGACTTTGATTTGTAAAAATTGTCCAACTTGCCCTTTAAGTTGAGAGCTGGAGGTAGGACGTGGGTAGTCTAGCTTTGCATGGACACCGGAAACTTTGGGAAACAGTAAAAATACACCTACCAACATCTCTAAAGCTCACAAAATAACACATTGTGAATCTTGTTTTATAATCCTCACATAAACAAATATGTAAAAGTTACAATTTGTGGTCATAGAAATGTTGGTGTAACTTTTATAGACATCAGATTCGTATCAATCATATTTCCCCAAGATGTTGAACTATTGTATTTCACCACATTGACACACTCATCTTACTTTCTCCTCTTCTCCTCTTCATTTATTCTTGTACCACCCAAATTCCCTGTTGTACCACCCAAATTCCCTGTTTTCTCCACTTGTCTATTTGTCTGACTATTCTCTTAGTACTGAAAGACTTTCATTTCCTCTGTTATGTTGAAGCTGTCTTCTCTTTTTCTGACTCTTCCCTTCTGTTCTCGCTTTCCAAGTACATGTCTAACCGCTGTGTGCGCCCGTTGGGTTCCTCTCATAAATCTTACCTTCCTCAGGCTTTTGTATACACCTCTCTTCTGGGTATGGATCTCTCTGGGAAGATTCAGCAGTGAGTGCACTCGTACATGTGAGCAGCAGGGGAAATAACTAATCACTCTGGTGCTGTCTGACAGTCAGGGGTTATATGGTTTTGCCTCGGTTTCCTGACCACATGGAAAGACGTTCATCGCCCAGCTGCGTCTTCTCCACGTCAGGCAGACACACAGAAAAAAAAAACTACACACAGCCATACTGGAGATCTCACACAGCCACACACACTCACACTTAAGACAAAACATATACATTTTGCAGTAATCCTCCTATCCTCTGTTGCAGTTGGTGTGGACAAGCAGTGCGAGCTGACCTGCAGACCTGCCGGCTATCGTTTCTATGTTCGTCAGGCTGAGCGTGTCAGAGACGGGACCCCCTGCTTCAACGTCAGTTCAAACGACGTGTGCGTAGAAGGACGGTGTCTGGTGAGAGCATTTAAATATGCATTTCTGTGAGAGTTCAGGTGACTGAGCCCAAGTCCCTCTTTGTCTAGCTGCTGGGGTTGACAAAATCCAGAACCTGGCTCTCTTAGTCTCGCGTCTGGAAGCTGATTTAAGCCTGGCATTCAGATTCAGAGTGTCTCCAGTCTTTTTTTTTTATTACCCTACTCTGGGCCTCTTTTCTCTGTATCTTTCCCTCTTTCCTTCTTTCTCTCATTTGCACTCTCTTTTTCTGATTTTGCCCTTATTCCAACCTTCTGTTTCTCGGAGGAATCTGGCCAGCTGCAATTACGAAATTTACACAAACAACGGTGAAATAAACACTGGCTATCGATGTGAAATGTCAACAAGATTAGAATAGCTATTCTCTGCTCTGTCCCCACCCCTCCTCCTACATTTCTCTTGTTCCCCAACCCCGCTTTTCTCCCTCATTGTCTGACCCGTCACTCACATCTTTTCACCTTCTTCTCTTGCCAGACCGAGGGTTGTGATGGGGTACTGGGCTCCGGCTCTGTGATTGACAAGTGTGGAGTCTGTGGTGGGCGGGACACCTCCTGTCGAAAGGTGACGGGAAGCTTCCAAAATGTCACGGTTCCCCTTGGTTACCACAAGATCCTGGACATCCCACCTGGAGCTACATTCATTAACATCACGGAGAGACGAGCCAGTCCTAATTACCTGGGTAAGGTAACCTGATAGACACAAACAAAATCATATGCGCACACACACACGTGTAATTTAAGATTTCTTAAATATCACTGCTTGCAGCTTGTGTAAAAGTGAGACGTTGGCGAGGGGATTGCAGATTTGGGAATGAGATTTGGCCCATGAGCATGTGTGTGCTGGCTCGCACTAAGACTGTAAATTTTGTGGCCACACAAACTCCAAGCGGATAAAGCCAGTATTGTTAGAGCCCATAAGGAACCAGTGAAGTGTGGTCGTGTATGTATACTATTTGTCTTGCCAGCCCCTTGTTTGGTAATGAGACAGCACTCCGAATTCTCGGAGTCTTGTTTGTCTGTCTGAGAGTGTGTTTGAGCTCATGGGGGTTTCCTAAGAATTCACCACTCTGTAGACTAAACAAGGTCAAAATAAGAAAAGAAAAGTTAACTCAAATCTTGATCCAATCCTCCTGTCTGCCCCTCTGACACGCCACCCTCACCCCATTTCTCCAGCCATGAGGAGTGGCACCGGGACTTCAGTGGTGAATGGGCGCTGGGCTGTGGACCCTCCAGGGGAGTACCAGGCAGGAGGGACTACATTCACCTACACCAGACCTAGGGCGCAGGCGGAGGGGGAGGAAGAGAAAGGCGAAACCCTCAAGGCTCCGGGACCCACCACAACACAGCTACAGCTATATGTAAGTACTGGACCACAGGAAGGCATTTATTTTAACCCTGTAAGCAAACATGAACCCGGGCATGGCAAAATTAAGTTCATGATAAGAATCATACACATACACATAGACATGTGTATACACAGAATATTCACATCTCTGTAATACAGCCTGAGGCTGTGCTCCCCTGCTCTGTGTCAAGATCCTCCAGATAGGCAGCATTACTTTAGCATTATGGTGGGATAAAGACAGCTATACTTACGCTTAGCCTGAGCCACATCAGACAATCCAAGGCTTAATAATAACAACTCTAACCTCAGGCTAAGATCTTATTAAAGAACAGGAGTCATCTGCTGTTTTGCATCCAGTAGCTATGGGGTGGGTGGGGGGTAAAAATAGCAAGCATCCACCCAAGCCAGAGTTTGATCTCCTCTGGAATCACCTGCATTTTTAAGGCTTAATGGGATTTTGAAATAAGACATAAAAAGACTAAAAAGTCTACAGGCTGTAATGCTCATTACACGCTGGAGAATAAATTTTTGGATGGATGAAAAATGGAAAGATAAGTCTGCTACTGGAGGCACACAACTATAATGTTAGGCCTGTAAGTGGCGACACAAGACAAACTGCAAAACAGACCATTGCAGGACGCCTCAGCTTGTCCAGCTCTAGCTGCACCCATTGTTTAATCAAAACTTTGGTTTGTTTCCGGCTCTCGCCAGCATTCAACTACTTTTCTGAACTTACTATCACATCAGTATGGCAGGAGAGAGGTCTGGTAAAGCCAAACGCTCATTGCAATGTAGTTTTGGGGCATTTGTTACGGATAAACATCAATGTTGAACCCAGACCGGATGTAACAACGTCATGTCAATCCATCCTGTAGTTACTGAGATTGGTCACTCTGGGCCAAAGTGTTACATCATCAGATTGAGCTGTGTTAAGTTGCTATCTCCAGCAAAAAATAGCAGATCAAAATGTTGTTGCCATGGGACTCCAGTTATTAAGTTAAGATGACCTTGACTATGTTATGTCTTTTAAGATGGGCTGCAGGGTTTCATAGTAAGAGGGGAGACACACGGTGACAAGCCTACGCCCAGCTCAGGCATGACACTGATTCCCTGCCAGGGCCTGTTTTGACTTTTCACCTCTAGTTCTGTCTGTTCTGTCACCCTGTTTTGCTCTCCAGATCATTTTCCACAAGGAGAACCCAGGCATCAACTATGAGTTTTATGTCCCTGTGGAGAAGAAGGAGGTAGAGAGGGAGAGGCTGACGGAGAGAGAGAGGGAGACACCCAGAGAGGCGCCCAGAGAGAGGCAGAGGGAGCGCGAGCGCGAGCGAGAGCCAGGGAGGGCGCCGCTTCGCAGTACGTCCAACGCACTTTTACTTAATGATTTCCCTCCTTCTGTTTGGCAGACCTTTGAACAGCCATGTTCTCTGCATGTTTCATACAGCAACATAGAAACACTGGGTTCTCAGTAGTCATGTACAGCACATAGTTGAATGTTGTCAGTGGCAAAATTGATCCCTAAATCAAATCCCATTCTTTCCAAATGACTCAAGGAAATGTCACTGTAACCCATGTTGCTTGGAGAGTGATTGACGTGTTTATGGATTAGGATGGGTGTGGTTGTGGGCCAAGTGGGAGGGATTATGTATAAGTGTGTTTGTGTATGACTTAGATGGGAGGCTATCTGGTCCACATGTTCGCTGTCATGAGACCCTGACCTCACCATGACATCATTAGCCTCTGACTCATTGCCTTCCTCCTATTCTCAATATTTCAACATTCGTGTTTTGCCTCTTTCCTCCCTCTTTATCGTTTTTTGCCTCCTCCTCCTCGTGTCTGTTTCACAATCTTCGCCTCTCTCTCCCCCACCTTTCTTGTCCTTTCTAATTTTGTAATTTGTCCATCTATTTTTTTCTTCTCTCCCAGGTCCTCTCACTGTGTCAGTGGAAGACCCTCCTCCTGCCCCTCCTCCTGTTTCAGTCCCCTCTTTCCCCTCGTCCTCCTCCTCCTCCTCCTCTGTGTTTTCTCCTCCCTCCTCGGACCGGTGGACACCTGAGAGGTCACGTCCTCGAGGCTCTGCACCCAACAGGAATGCTCGAATCCCCCCTCGCACTGACCTGCCACTGGACACTCAGCCACCATTTGTGTGGAGAGGAGGTGGACTCACTGAGTGCTCTGCTTCCTGTGGCAAAGGTTAGATTCTGATCAGCCTTGTAGATCTTCACACATGTGTCATTTTGAAATGAATCGCCCCATACACAAAATTATCCTTACTTACTTTGGATGTTGTGATGCCTCCCTCCTCTGGTCGATAAGTGCAAGTACAAGAACATGGAACTAATGTCTTTTTTTTTTTTATTGTGTGTCTCTTTCCATCTCTCTCTCTCTGTAGGTTCTCAGTACAGAGTCTTTCTGTGTATAGACCGTCATACAGACAAGGAAGTCCCAGAGAGGAAATGTGACTCTGCAGCCAAACCTGTGCCTGAGGAAGAGCCCTGTAACACACATCCCTGCCCACCATTGTGAGAAAATACACTGTTACCTTTAAGAGACGCATTATATAGATTTATATTCAGTTCCAAAACTTCTGCTGTCCAGGAAGTGAACAATAATGCATTTTCCTACGCAAGCCACTGACACACAGTGTTAGATGTTATTGAAATAAGCATGTGATAAAGGGTTATTTCCCATTCGAATTTAGCTTCAACATGCACCTCTCCCTCACTGTTTCTCTCAGCTGGGAGGCCAGTTCCTGGTCAGAGTGCAGTGTGTCCTGTGGCCCCGGGTTGCAGCAGAGGCAGCTCCAGTGCAGGCAGAGCTTTGGGAACCGCTCCACCATGGTGCACCCGCAGCGCTGTGCCAACCTCACCCCACCAGAGTCCACACAGGCGTGTCAGCTCTCCCTCTGCTCCCACTGGGAGGTCATCTCCGAATGGAGCACGGTAGGTCAACAACGCCAGTATGCGACTGGGAAAAGCAGCTGCGTACGTGGTAAAATGAGGCCAAGTAATGTATCACAGAATCTGCAAACATAACACAGACTGAAAGAGAGACAGTGGGTGGAGTTCTGTTAAAATAAGCAAGAATGCTTGGGTGTATGGAGTTCCTTCAAATTTTGGCATGGTACTTTGAAATGATGGCACTGTGTCTCTCACATAGATTTAAAAAATCCTTTATTATGTTATATGTTATATATATATATATATTGACTATTTAAGTACTTTTTAAGGAAGAGACTGCTACAGACGCTGTGCCATGCGTTGGGTTGCAACAAATAATTTTTTAAGATCATGGTTAGTTTAAGTCTTTCAATTAGTCTTTTACAAAACAATAGGTAAAATGACAACAGTATGATATATATTATTCATAAGAAAAGCACACAGTTCCAACAGACCAACAATGTTAATAGTTTTATAAATTATCTTACACATGATTTCATATTTTCATTGATAATTTAACTTTAGCTTTAAATTGTTAATTTGTGACCTCCGTTACTCATTTCTCTTTTGTATTTATATCATGTATATATATGTTTATCTTGTGTTTCTGTTTTACTGCTGCGCAACCAATTGCCCTTTGGAAACAAAAAAGAGGATTAATTGATTGATTACAAAGCCTTCAACCTTTTTTGTCAACTAGTTTTTGATCAGGTAATGGGAATGTTATTTGTGTTTTATGTTTCAATTTTATGCCCTTTCTTTCATCTGTTTATACTCATTCTTGTTTTTCTCCTCTCCATCTGTTACAGTGCTCAGTGGACTGTGGAGTTGGGAAGAGGACGAGGAGTGTGCGCTGCGTCAGTGATCAAGGCAACGTGGTGAATGAGAAGGAGTGCCACTCCAGGGCTCGGCCACAAGGAAGCGAGGAGTGCAACATGGGGCCCTGTGTAACCAACTGGTACTTCACTAACTGGTCCAACACTGTGAGTAACACACATACACAGAAGCAAAGGAAGTAACATTCACAGCACTTAACAGTAATCCTCAACATGATCTTCCACTTTATCCCTCAGTGTTCGGCACAGTGTGGCCCCGGGGTGCAGAAGAGGGAGGTGGTGTGTCTGACTCGAGGAGGGGTCAGAGAGGGCGGAGGAGGAGGGGACTGTGTTGGGGAGAAACCGGCAGAGATGAAGGCCTGCAACGGGGGTCCCTGTGTGCCAACAACCATGTGGTACAGCAGCCCCTGGTCACAGGTACCATGGATGTAGAATAAATGAAATACAGAGAGTTTTTCTTTTTAGTTTATAGTTTATAGTTTTGTATTGTGGGTTTGAAGCCAGAAAAAACTTCATGACCAAAATCTTGCATTTTTAAGAAAGTTAGTGCTGAGTGTGCAGGAATTTAAACTTTCCATTTTAGTTTCTACAATTATAGACATTTTTATTTACCCTTAATAACTAAATTAGTACTTTATGTAATCTTTTGTGTCATCTTACATCTTAATTAATTATATTGTTGTTGTTTTTTATATAAAGGATTTGTTTGTTTTGGAGTAAAAGGACATAGTATATGGATTTATTTATTTATTTATTATTCTTTTTCCAGTGTAATGTCCCATGTGGGAATGGAACTCAGCGACGAGACATCATTTGTGTCCAGAAGATGGGGAATGATTTTACTGTCGCACCAGCCAGTGAGTGTGCTCACCTGGACAAGCCTGCCGCGGTCCAAGAGTGTGAGATGGGAGAATGTCAGCCACAGTGGTTCACAACAGAGTGGAGCGCGGTGAGAGACGCTGGGAGAGCAAAGGGGATCTGAGAATAAGAGAAATTATGTGACAGAACAAACAAAATTCAGGACAACACCAGTAGAAATTTCAGAAGATTGTTGCTGTATTTGTTCACAGTACTACAAATAATGACGTATTTTAATTTATAACCCTATTATTTACACTGTCTGTTGCTGCCTTTGTTCTCAGTGCTCACGTTCTTGTGGAAAAGGCTTACAAATGAGGGAAGTACGGTGTCTAACACAAGAGAAAAAGCACAGCCACGAATGTGAATTGAACACCAAACCTGAACAGGAGCAAATCTGCAACACAATACCCTGCAGTCCACAAGTCCCAGGTTGGTGTGTGTGACGATTGTGACAGTGAATTCATGTATGTCTTGGTCTTTCTGCCCGCCAACCTCTCTCTCCTCCTCTCTGTTCACAGATGAAAACTGCCGGGACAGACGTCACAACTGTGTGATGGTGGTTCAGGCCAGGCTGTGTGTCTACTCCTACTACAAGACTGCCTGCTGTGCCTCGTGTACCCAGAGTGCTCAGCGTGCCAAGAGGCACTGACCAACCATTCACAGACAGCCCAGGTGTGCAAGAAGGGCAAAAGGGCTGAAATGACAAGTCTGTAGAAAAATTGACAGCCCAGAGTAGAGATAATCCCTGTGATGGCCGTCAGATAAATTTAGCTATTTTCTCCTGATTCTTCAGGTAAAACACTGTGAAAGCAGCCGGTTCCTTTTCCCAGTTCTCTGTGTACTATTTTATATTGTCTTTTAGAACCACATATTCCACTGACTTTACATCTGCATACTTTGTGCATTAGCTTTAACAGGTTCATAATGTGTCACTAATGTTCCTTTTCTGTGATTTCAACTCTTTTCTATGGCTGACAGATTGTAATGGAAGGTGCTCACTGAGGACACAGGCTGTGTTTCAACAGCAAAATTTAGCCTTTTTTTAAGATTCTCTCTTATCTAAAGGGTCTTAAAACAGATGTAATCAGACATGCATACCACTAATTATGAAAAGAAATATGCTGAACAAATAATTACCATGTGTGCTAGATAAACTGTGTATACTGTTGTACTGTGTGTGCTGAAGATCTACTGGAATAGATCTACTGTGTTTCTGTACACTTCAAATGTCCTCCACTGTGCTACAGTGGCTACCCCTCGACTAAGCTAGAAGTATTTCATTAACATGTCGTATGTCTTATTTTGTTTGCCAAAAATATTTCCTCAAGCGTCCTCTTATTGTTCAGTTCAGTATTTGGACAGATGAACCAAAGGAGTGGGGTGACAGTAAGTGACCAAATATATCAGAGCGGGAGGAGGTGAGATTCTTCTCAAACTAGGATATTAGACATGGATGTTGAACAAGCAGCACAGAGACTGTACAGTCCTTCAACGTATTCATGTCAGTTACATATACATGTAGGTCACTGAAAGAGCTGTTGGAGTTAATATCCACATCTAAGGTGTCAAGACTCGTAGTTGCAAGTGTGTTTTTACTAACTTAAAGACAATGTAAAAAAACAAATTATCAAATGTTTAGGCTGGTGTTGTTCTATACTTTCAATCTTGTCAACAAATCAAATGAAAAAGGTCGTTCTGACTTCCCAACCATGTCTCTGGCACTCAACCCCAAGTCTGTTTGTTCCTACTAATGATTTATATTTTTTAAAATAGATCGCAAATTTATAGTTTAATTTTTTTTTTTTTAAACAGCTGGGCACTGCAGTTTTAGCAAATGTTTCTCAAATGCGGAAATACTGCATTAGTTCGGGACTATTTTCAACTGCGGATTAACATGCATTAGTGAGTATTTACAGAAGCAGGACGGTGCATGGGGTTGACTCAAAATAAACTACATTGTCCATGTTTATTTTAATGAAGGAACATGTCACCCAGTACAACGGTGTGACTAATTTATGTGTTTCTAATAGCTTTTTTGAAAACAATGGATTTTGGTCTTTTTTTTTAAATGTGATTTGTTGCCAATAAGAAAAAAAATATATAATCTGGCATTTAACCACCACAGGTTTGGAAAATGATTCAGTCCTGGCTGACCTAATTCTGCATTTTAGTGATCACAGCACCATGACGATTGTTCAGAGGTTTTAAAAGAACAACTATATGTCCTCCCTGCTTTCTCACCTCATCTCAATATATTTTTTATTTGCATCCATTGTCACCTTCTTAGGGGAGGATGATGAATCTGTCCTATGAGAGTGGTTGAAGCCAGAATTAGGAAACTTCATGGAGACTGAAAAAGCTGCTTTCTTGCAACAGTCTTTTAACAAGGTAGCTCATGATATGGATCAAATGCAATCGTTCTGCTTTGACCTTAAAGTAAATATTTTTTATTTTGAGGTGGCAACCTCTGTATATGTGTGTAAGTACTCTTTATGCTATTTCTTTCTTTCTCTTATGACTGTTTTTACTTTGCTCCTTTTCTCTTCCCACACCTCCCAAGAAGAAATACATACACAACACACTCTGCCCACTTAAAGGTGAGAATTCTGTATATTTGTTGTTATATATGTTTTAATGTCTATAATGGTTTTGAACATAATAGACGCTTATGTTTTATAACTGAGTAGAGTTATCAAAAGTGTTGTAGACTGCATATATTCACATCTAACTGTCATATAACTATTGTATTTTGCATTTGACAAGAGAATCAGTGACTTTATTGTACTTGTGAATTTTTGGATGTTTGTGTGTGATGTGCATGTGTCTGTGTGTTAGTATGTGTGTATATCGTTGTGTGTTTTGGAAATTGTGGCTTAAAATGTGTCATTATTGTCTCTAATCCCTCGTAGTAAAAATTACTTTTTATATAAAAACAAAAAAGGATAGTAATTTATCTATTATCTAAAGAACATGTAATTTATTTTCTGTTTTAAGAAGCTGTAGCAAATTTTCTTTGTTACCACCAGAGTTTATGAGATTGTTATAACTGATACACAGACGTTTTTTTTTTTTTTATATCATTCAAAAACAAAAAACAGTGTGGAAAAATGTATATCTCAAAGCTTCATCTTAAATAAAATTGAAACAACAGAGAAGTTAAGTGGGGTGTCATGATTGCTTTTGTCCAGTAAGGGTAATATAGCCAGTTTCTTCCAAATGGTGGCGCTGTTGAGTCTCTTACATGAAGGAACAGGCCTACTTTTCCTCAGAAGAGAATTGCTTACAAGGTTGACTCGGTCATCCCAAAGATATTTAAGTGAATGAATGAATGTATTTATTTATCTGAACCAGGAAGAGTCTTGAGATACATTATCTGTTTTTCAAGAGTGATCGATTTACAATATTCACATACAACACAATAAAAATGATTGGACCTGAATGACAAGAATAAGTCCTTCAATGAAGCATTTTTTGATATGGAGTGTGGTATTTCAGTGTCTGAAATGAAGGTAGCATTTTCAAATCAAGCCCACAGTGCATTTTTACAAAAAAGCATTATTTGCCATGTTCAGAAATATCAGATATGTCTTGCTGCCTGAGGTATAAATAGGAGGAGAAGGAGTAAGTTGAGTAGGGCCAACAGTAATACAAAGTGAAAGCAGGGAAGAAGAATTTGAAATGATAAAGGACTAGTAACTTTGTTAAACTAGAATTTTAGCCTGTGCAGTTGAAAGAGTGCATGGTGTGGTTGGATGCTGGAGTGCCATAGCCAGGATTTTAGAAATACTCAGGTCATGAGTCCGAGTCTCTCAGTACCATTTTCCGGTAATGTTACTTTTAAACAAGGTCTTTGTGATGTTTTAAAGCCTCATTCACAGTACAGGGAATATAATTCTGGTGACGAAATCATTTGGCAAGAGAATCAATGATTTTAATGAAGTATTTTACTTGTCACATTTGGATATAGAAACTCTCCAATGGTAGTTTAGGGCCCTGCCAAGAATTCTGATTCTGGTGTTTCTAGCACTTGCTTGGTGTTTTGGAGAATGACAATATTTCCATGCATAGGTCCAGACCAAATATACTGAAATCAAATATATTTTTTCAAAGTTCCATGAAACACTAACTGTTGTATCCTATATTTGCAGTTTTTCGCTGCTGCTCTCACACACCAGGCCTATAACATAGACGATTCTGAAACGCCAACCTAAATGTGTAGGAATAATCTGTTTGGGCTATAAAAAAATAAAAAATAATAAACTGAGTAGCATAGGTTTTCCCCCTCCGCATCTCGCGTGCTTTGCAGCCATTCATTCTCAGTGCAGGGGGGGGGGGGCTTAGCAGCTCCGGTGGCGTGCTGCCCGCTGCCTGCACACCGCCTTGCGTGCCTCCTCTGCCGGCGCTGGGCTTGTAAGAAAAGCCCCTAGTGTGGTGATATATACATGCAAGTGTGTGTGTGTGTGTGTGTGTGTGTGTGTGTGCCTATATATAATATGGTGGATGAATGTGGCGGGGGGGGTTGCCGGCTCACAGAGGGCACGAGGCAAGGCAGGCAGATGGTGACCTTTTGGAGTAAATTACCATGAACTCTGTGACTCTCTCCTTTCACTCAATCTCCCTCCTCCCGAGACGCCCAGCGCGCACACACGCCTCATAGATGATAATAACAATAATAATAATAATAATAAAAATGAATAAAAACGTGTCATCTGGCCGTTGGCTTGTTTAGCAGTAACATTGGTGTCTTCACGCATCTCCGCGAAACAGCCCCAATGTCAGCCAGTTTTTTTTTTCTTTTCTTTTCCTTTTCCCAAAGTACAGGCTGTAAAGTAGGCCAACTCCAACCCCGAGCTATCTCTCCCTCTCTCTCCCTCTCTGTCACGGATTTCACTCCGAGTGGGTGTGAGCGCGATTTCGGGCCCGGGCGTGAACAGCTGTAGTAGTCGTGACTCTGCGTGCACGCCGCCGGCGGCGCGCCTCGGCCCCGGCCGCGCGCTCGGGAGCGAGCCCGCGTTTCAGCACCAAGGCCAGGGCTCGCGGCTGGAACAATAGGCGGCTCCGCGCACGGCGTCGCCCGGGGAACGTCCGCGAAGGCGCCGCCCGTAACCGAGAGTTCAAAAACACACCGAGTAGCCCTGAAGAAAATCCAATCGTTGGTATAAACACAATAAATGTAACTCAGGGTTTAGTTGGGAGGAGGTTTAAAGGCGGCTGGGCGAGCGGGCCGTCGGTGCCGCGTCTTTCTTCGCGTGTGTGAAGCGGACGCACTTAGCGACGGTCCCCGGGAGTTACGTCACGGGCTAGCAACCGCTTCGGTGGGAGGAAGGGGGGGAGGAGGAGGAGGAGGGAGAGAAAGGGAGGCGAGGAGATACCGGCGGAGGACGTGAGAAGCCATCCAGGCGTTGGACGGGTGAGACGCTACGAGAAAAAAAAAAAAATAGAAAAAAAAAAACGGCAAGATCAGTGAGTGAGAGAGTTAGCTCCCGTTAGCGGTCGGAACAATAAGCGAGAGCCGAGGCAAGTTGAGACAGTTGGATGTTCCCCCGTATTTCAGCGGCCGGTTAGCCTGTTATCACTCCGTGGCTCAGTAGGAATTCAGAGCGGGCTTTTTGTGACAAAAAGTGAGAAGTGACCAGCCACGTCGGTCCGCTCCGGATTTTCAGAGCCCGAGAGGTTCAGTTTCAGCGGGACCGGCGACGAGCCGTGATTTGGACTCACCTGCTCCCCCGTGGGACTCTCTCCTCCGCCACCTCCGGACCTCCACACCGGGAGCACGGGGTCTTCCTCTCTCCCTCTCTCTCTATCTCTCTATCTCTCCTCTTTTTTTTTTCTTCTTTTTTTTCTCGTTGTTTTTTTTTTTTTTTTTTTTTTTTTTTACTTCGTCTTGTTCCGTTTGTAAAAAGACACGCCGAGCCTCTAGTGTCTGCTCGCCGGGGAGGAGGAGGAGGAGGAGAAGGAGAGGAGAGAGTACGGCAGGCACAAAGAGCGGAGAGCATCCAGAGAGGGGAGGAAGGAGGACGGGACGGAGAGAGACAACGACGGGGACCCGGCGGAGAGCATCCCTCCTCAGCACCCGACCCGCACAGGCGACACTCTGCCCGCAAGCGTCATCCGTAGACGGTGAGAGCTTTTAATGCATGTAGCCTGTATATTTCCCTCTGTTGTTTTGTTCTGGTGTGTGTGAGTGTGTGTGTGTGTGTGTGTGTATGTGTATGTGTACATTGATGTTGGGGGGGGGGGCGGGATCGGACAAAGAGCAAGGAAGCCCCATGACATCCGTGTGTATGCTGTAACCTACAGCTGGCTAAACAAAGAAACCGCTCTATTGCAATGATTTACCCCCAATCACGCTGTTTCTTCTCTCTTTAATGTGCAGGGATCCCGAACGCTGTTTCTACACCAAAAGGTAATGCATGCTTGCAGATATTTTCGATTTATATATATTTAATTGGGGAGGGGGGGGGGAGAGAGCCCCATTATTGTTTTTTGATTGGCTAATTAACATTTGCATAATTGTTTTACCAGAAGCTACTGGAGCCCTTTGTCATCAGGCTGGCAATAAATACCCCAAATATTCATGCAAATAATCTTGATATTTATTTACATAATTGGAGCACACATCTTTTTAGCCTAAAAGCATATATTTATAAGGCATTTTTTTCAGAATTTATGTTGATTTTTTTTTTTATTTTTCCAACCTTACAGCTAGAAATATGCCAATACGGTAATACATGTGATAGATTTCATATCACACAAATAACGCCCTGAGGGAATACTATGAATATTTTTGTGATACCATAGGAGTTTTAAAATCTATCTCTAAGTGTAGTGTAAGTAATTATGAACTATTTATTATATACCACAGGCATACCAGAAGACCCTAAATTAATATTTTTAGGATTATTATTGGGACTATTTTTTTTTTATTATTGTCCATGGCTCCGGCACTGACCTAAAGACTCATCCAGTATCGGTTCCTCCTCTCTAGGGATACCTGCTCCTGATCTGTTTGCCCCTCAGCCCCTGCAGTACCCAGTCGTCCTCTGCACTCTGTCCTGATGAAGGAGGCTGACGCCATCAAGCTGTTCGTGGGGCAGATTCCTCGGAATCTGGAAGAGAAAGACCTCAAGCCTATCTTCGAGCAGTTTGGCAAAATCTATGAGCTAACTGTGATTAAGGACAAATACACTGGCATGCACAAAGGTAGGTCTCGCCATTATAACACAGCCTAAACATAAAAAGCCAAAAAAGACAGGTAGACAGACAGATAGTAGATAGGTAGACGTGTGACAGTAAGGCAGATAGATGGGCGGATTTTCCTGCGCTGAGTGTCACATGTCACCATGGAAACTGTCACACCTCCTCTTGTCTCCATCTCCTGTTAACACTGCAACATGAGATCATGAAGACAGGCAAACAAACTCAGTTACTACATGTACACTGTGAATCAAAAACGTGCTCATGCATGAGTATGCTTGTGCCAAAATTTACTAAGAAGAATACTATATAAAAGTGTGATGAATGGGTTTATAATATATGGTATATAGAGTTGAGAGCCTCCTAATTGTGTTAATGATTAGGAGGCTTTAAATAATGGCCCCTTCTAACAATAGATCAGTAATAAACTGTAGCAAACACTCTCTCTCTCGCTCTCTCTGTCCCTCTTTCTCTCTTTCTCTCTCTCTCTCTCTCTCTCTCTCTCTCTCTCACACACACACACACACACACACACACACACACACACACACACACTGACCTGGGGTCCTGTGTGTTACGAACCAGATTAGGCTGTATGCTCCAATCAGTGTAATGGGCCTGTAAGCCTGGGTGACACAGGGGAAAGAATCTGTTGTTTTGAGAATCCCCACGGCCACAGTAAGCCCCTCTTAAAAGCAATGAGATGGACCATAAGATGCATGTGTGTCTACGTGTCGTGTACTGTCCTGTGTGTGCTTACGTGTGTCTTTCTTTGTGTATTTCTTTCATCTTAAGGCATTATGTTGAGTCACTTTCAATTCTTCAGATGTGTGAACGTTTCCTTCCTAATCGTCAATCTTCTCTTCTTTACTCTGAATCTACATTCGTCTGTCTGAGATGCTAACCTGCCACTAATCTTGTTGTCTTAGTGCTGGTGACAGGTGTAGTAAACAGCTCTGGCCAGCCAGCTCTGCTACCTACCCCTCCCTCACACACACAGACACAGGTACAGCACATAGGGAAACAGAGGGAGTGTATTTGGAGTGATCGTGAGGCATGCATAGTGGTTGGTATAGGGCAGGAACCTGACTGTGCCCAGCCTGTAAGGCCTTGTTAGCCCCGCGCACACGTCTGTGGTGCTGTCATGTGTGCTGACTCGTGCCGTGCCGTTATGAAATGTGCCGTGCCGTGGAGTGTCCTTCTCTGCTCTAGAGTGCATCATTATGGTGTTGTCAAGTTTAGTCACAGTGCATGAATATATATATATATATATATATATTTTTAATCCTCTCGCAGAGTTAGCCCAGTGATAATTCAGAATAGGTGACGAGTAATCAGGGAAGGCATCAGAAAAGGAGACATTTAAATGATTTAAATGGGGTGTGACTGTGTGTGTTTTTGTAGGGGGTGATACAGAGACAGAGATAGAGAATGACAAATATTAGAGCTGCTCACTGACCTTTCCTACCTTTACTCCTTTCCCTTCTCTTTCTCTCTTTCCCTGTCTCTCTCTATCTGACAGGATGTGCATTTCTGACGTACTGTGCGAGAGAGTCGGCACTGAAAGCCCAGAGCGCTCTACACGAGCAGAAAACACTACCAGGGGTAAGTGCACATCACAATCAGACACACACATCCTCAAACAGTCCACACCTCACACTTATGCAACAGTACACACAAGCTTGCACATACACTCAGATCACGAAAGCCTCCTCCCCCCACCTACATACACAGACGCTGCCGTCTACCTTTTCAACACAACACACATACACACACACACACACACACACACACACAAGTGGCCTCAGATCAGTGTGTGTCTGTGCTATTGGAGGTTCAGCTCCCATTAGTAACACTGTGACATAACTCAGCAGCCAGCAGGCGTCTTGCTGCTAAGGACAAACACTCCCTCTCACCGGAGACACATAGGGTACTCCGTGAGCATTATCATCTCCATTTCTCTATCTGTCTCTCCATCTCTCTGTCAGTCCCTCTGTTAGCCTCTGGTGATAGCTCCCGCCTAGAGAGTGTGTGTAATTAATGTGGCCATTCCCCTTTGTCTCGTCCCAGTGTCCCTCAGTCTCTTGTGAGGGATCGTGTGCTGCGGTTGGGCTGGGGTAGGACACTGTTCATTATGGATGGGGCACTGTGCGAGATCTGTGTCTGTCTCGTGGGCTGCACCTCTCTGTCGCTCCCTCGCTCTTTTCCCTCTCTGACCTGGTTTCCGCTGCAGTTAAAAACAGATTTTACAGTGTCTGTTTTGGAACATTTTGCATTTTTACTCTGTTGTTTTTTTTTTACACTGAAAGTAGTGTGCACTACTACCCAGCCAAAATAGTGTGTGGTGAAAGTATAGGATGTTTTGTAAGGATGACATTTTCCTAGCCTTATCTAAACTCTGATTTGCAGCAGTTATAACAGAATGGTGAATGTACCTTCGCCATCTCCGAGCATTTCTCTGTCTCATTCTGTCTGTGTCGCCCTGCCACTGATCAGGGTTTCAGTTCCTGCACCTTCGCTGCAAGCTGGGGTGTTGATAAGATCTCTATGTGAGAATATGGTTGGATGAGAGCCTGAAGAAAAGGCTTTGGGGGAGGGGAAATGTTCTGACACACACAAACACAAATGTCTGCATACATACATATCGCAATCCATGCATGCTTTTCCATGCTGTTGGGGAATGCCTCTGCATTCGTACATACACACTCGCACATACAAACACAGCATGTTAGTAATGACAGTGATCCAATTAGGGCCTACTAAGGAGTCTGACCTTTCTGCCAAAATTACCTTTCCACTCTCTGCTGTGTCTCGTCCCCCTCTCTCGTGCTGCCCTTTGTCCTTTGACTCACCCCCCCGGCCCTCTCCACTGGGTTTTACTTTATCCTTTCCTGTTGATGACATCAACAACAGGCTCGTTGCAGGAGCTGCAGTGAATTTCCAGATAAATTATGATAAATATTCTGGACACACGGAGGAGACATTTGCAGGGAGGATACTCATTAGCGGTACAGATTTACTAAAGAGCCAGCACACAACAATCAGAAGCACCACTCCCCTGAGGAAAGCTCACACTGTAACGAGGGTGTGGCTGTCGTGTGCTGGCTTTTCAATAAGCTTCGACTGTTAATAAGCAACATTACTGTTTCTGCATGTATCTTCTCCACGATTTAGAGTATTTTGCCTTCACCTTTGAGGTTAAATGAAAGAAATATCATCGCTTATTCTGTCCAGTTTGAGCCCAAAAGTCTTCAGCGTAAAGCACTCCGAAGAATACAAAAAATGATTAAATGAAGATTTAAGACTTATTATAGCAAATTTGGTGAATTTGTTGATGAATAACAGTAAATGGAATCTATGGTCACAGTTTTTATTCAAAGAACTCACAAACATTTCTAACTCATTCCCAATAACAACCCAGTTATCACGCAGGTATGTGGTCTGCTGCTTGAGTTTGATATCATTTTTTAAAGGCTAAATCAAAATCACATTTCCCCAAATAATTCCAAAGGATTATTTTGGTGGCTATATTTTAACTTGAAGACAACTGCATAGTGCAACACCTCGCTTTCCTTCATCTTTTCTAAGGTTTAGCTCTGCTATCACTTTCTACTACCTGCCTAAACCCTTTCTCTATCCCGTGTGTCTTCCTTCTCCTTCCTCACCCCTCCCTGCCTACTGGCTTCTTTGACAGGATTTAAAATTGACTTAAGATGATTTCTCTCTCTCTTTCACACATCCTCCCATTGTCCCATTCTTTTCTTTCCCTAAGAATTGCTTTTTCATCTCTTCCTTATTCCTCCTTTTATTTTCTCCCAACCCTCCATGCTTTCCCTCATTCCATTTTATCTCCTTTTTTCCTCAAATCCCCTCTGTCCTCTGTTCAACTCCTCCCCTCACATCCCCCCAGTTTCTCTGCACCAGTAGAATATTGCAGAATGTTCTTCTCTCCACTACCCCAACTCTTTCATCGCTCACTCCTTTTCCTCCCTAAAATATGTTCATGGTATCCCTCTTTCATCCCCCCATTTTCCTTTCCCGCTGTCTTTTTTCCCTCACTGCACACTCATGCTTCCTCCTCGGATTTTCATTTCACAGTCATTTATGGTAACCCTTTTTCTAAGTCCTCCTCTCAACGTCAGTCCCTCTCTCTCCCTCTCCCTCTTCCACCCCCCCGCAGTTCCTCTACCCCCCGTCTCATTTCCCCTCCTCTTGATTAGTTGACCTTTTTGACCGTTTCACACCCCCATCTCCTCCCCTCTCCCCGGCTCCACTTGTTAAGCTGCATGATTAGTTTCTCACAAACTCATTTTCATAGTCAGATCCCGGGCTCACCGCGGGGCTGAGGTGTGTGTGCATGGTAGTCTTGAATCTTGGGATGACTCTTAATTGCAGCTACTGATGGAACGTCAGGCCCCTCATACAACTTTAACAGAACTGTAGCATCACACACTCGTGCAGATGTGTTTCTCTTTCACCATGGCTAAGCAATTAAATGTTTGGTGACAAGTCCAATGCTATAGAGAGGTTTTGCTGCTTCTGTCTCTCACTCAATGATGGGATTTAACGCTGATTTAATGGTCCCAGCCAGCCAGTAGAGGAATGAAAGGAAGGAAACAAACACACAGAGAGATGCGGAGAAACTATACCTCAAATGTCCCTTCAACTAGCTTCAGCAGGGGCAGTAGACTGTCAGATTGGAAAATGAGGAAAAGGACAGAGGGATTGAGAGAGAGCGAGAGATGAACAGATGGCCTTATCAGAGTGTCCTGCGCCTTGTGTTTAATTTGGACACAGAGAGGGAAAGAGAAGCACAGAGGGAGCACAAGATGAAGAGAGGGAAAGGAGGAGAGTTACATTATATTAGTCACAGAGGCAGACATTTAACAGTGGAACCACTAGCAAGTCCCACTGTAGCACACAGATGTTTTGGTGTATTAGATGTGGTGCAGAGATTCCCCCTGGGATGCATCCACATGAAAGCACTCATGTTTAGCTGTCGCATATCTGTGCTAATTTGCGCTTGAAAATTGAATTTCTAATTCGCATTTGCATGCAGGGGTTGCTCTAAATGAAAATAATGAGGAATATATTCAGTGAGGTAAAAATCTGCTCCTGTAAATGTAATTTTTGGTTTTACCTTGTTAATGCTTAACTAAAAGCATGTCCTATATTGCTAAGTGAGTGAACAGGACAGGACAAATAAGCAAGCAAATGATACAAATAAGAATCTCCATCAACAGTCATTGAACAGTTGTGTCTTTGTGTTTAATTGACATTGATTTACATTAGACACATAGGAATATATGTCGTACCATGAGCTATTGTCTTGTTAATATGGAGGGTTGGTGGCCGTGGGCCGACAGCATGTGTCCAAGGTCAGAGGTCAGGTCGCGCCCTGTAGTCAACAAATTCAGGGTGGCTGGTCCCAGAGCTGTAAAACTTTCCTTCCAGTAGAACCATTAAAGGCACATGACACCCCCCATTGGTGTTTGGACCACTGTAATGTCTAACAGTGCATTTGACAGATTGGTGACAGGGGGGTGGTAAAGTGAAAGTTTGGATTCAGAATGTTTTTTCTTCATTTTAATCTTGTCTATGTTGTGCTTTTGGATTAGACATTTTTAAAGCATAATCAGTTTGTTTTTCAATAACACAATTGTAATGCACAGACACATGGCACAGAAAGACTTTGCTCACATAGAACAGTAAAAAAGAAAATGCACAAATGCACACTCTTGCTCATGCACACACAGACAGTAATCATTCATACAAAACTGTCCTTGCTTTATCCTAATCCCCCCAATCCATCTTCCTCCCTCTCTCTCATGCCATACTTCACTCCCGGCCTGTTTAGATTTTAACCTCCCTCCCCTCTCTATCTACTGCTCTATCTCTCCCAAGGCTACTGCTGCTGTATTTCCTCTCTTATCTTTCCACTTATCTTTTCCTTTTGTTCTTTGCTGTTGATATCTCTCTTTCCATTTAATCTGCACTCTCTTCTCTCTGCGTTTATCACTCCCTTCATCTTTGTTCTACTTCAAACACAAGTGTTCATACATACACACATACATGTACACATTCACACACACAAACACACACACACACACACACACACACACACACACATCTGTTTGGTCACGCTGGCATCCGCAGATCTCAGTGTAGGTGAAATTAAAGTGTGATAAGCAGCTTACCAGGTGTGTTTTGTCATGCTTCACTGCTCTCCAGGCAGCACTCTGCTCCCTGTTCTTTGATTAGAGCCAAACCGAAGCCAAGTGCGCACACACTTAGACATACAGACATTGTACTTCCCATGATGCACTTGATGCCTAATGAATTATTAAAAAGGCAGAAGAAGTGCCACAGGACAAGTAGTTAACAATAACTGATACAGCAGACAATTAATGCACTTATAAAAATTATAATAAAAGTTTGTAGTAGTGATATTGATTAAATGCATATGGTATGACAGCGTTCTTTAGCTGCTAAATTGGAATAGTTCCAGGGATACTGCTGGATCATGCAAACATGATGGGAGCTGTTATATATTTTATTGAGCATGGACTGATAAAAGATGGAGTGAATTTGTTATTTATGTCTGCGGCTGCAAAGGCTATATTTATTTGCATGCACAGTATGGACTCGAGTGAACGCAGCCGGTTACTTGCAAGGTGCAGCAGCTCAACAGTGATGAATACTTCTTTACAGTTAGTGTTACATTACTTAATTCTTAAAGGAAATCAAAATATGTTGCGAAAATAAACATTGCCAACATCACATGAAACACGAATCCAAAATTGATTGTCCCTGTAGTATGTTCGTAATGTTTGGCACAATCTTTTCATGTGTCTATCATCCAGTGCTTGCAGTTGATGTCTATCAGATCCACTCCGAACGTGTAATGTGTGCATGTTGTGTATGCTCTGTGTGTGTTTCCATGTGGAATCTAAGATGCCTGGCAGGCAGCCTCCCTATGGGGCAAAGCTATGATGAGCAATTATCCACTAGGGCGACTTTGTAGGCTAATTTAGCATATTTATGTGGTCAGCAGCACTGTTTACTATTCCCCTTCACTGCTTACTGCTGCATTTTCAATTTAAAACAGACCCCAGCTCCCTCTCTCATTCACTCTCTCTCTCTCTCTCTTTCATTTTCTCTCCGTCTCTTCCTTCTTTGCCATCCCTCCGCCTCTATCTCTCCCCGCCTGATGGGGTTTGTGATGTGTATCGCTCCCCCCTCCCTCGTGCTGTTTCTCTATTTTTATCCTCACTGTGTGTGGGATGGGAAGGGAGTAGAGGGACAGGTGTAAAATCAAGTGTGTTTCAGTGTGTTTCTGTGTTGTGTGTGTGTGTGTGTGTGTGCGAGAAGTAGAGCAAAAGAGGCAACCAGAGAAAGTGATACAGAGGGGGTTTGCAGAGTAGAGGGGTGTTAGTGTGGTTGTGTACAGCTAAGACCAAGGGGGATTTAGCTTGTTTGTTTTCAACAAAAGTCTTTGCCGTGTGTAGGGGTGGGAATCTCTAGGCACCCCACAATTCCATTTGATTCCAATTCAGAGGGCTACAATGCGATTGTAAAATGATTATCAATACATCTTGATGCATCAAAACTTTTGATGACTATACATGATTTATTTTTTTCTCACTGTGTGAATAGTTGCTACTTTTAAGACATAGCATATTTGTAATGATCCATAATTTAAATAAAGAGATTCATTTATTTCCACTATCTTTTATTAACACACAACTTTCATACAGTGTTGCAGTTGTTCAGGTCCTTTTCCATTCAATTTCAAAGAAGCCAAAATGCTTCCATACTCTAGCTTTTAAGCCAACCAGTTGGAATGTATCCATCTTCGGGTGCTCACGCGCAGCCATCTTCACCAAAACTCAAGAAGTAGCCTATGTTAGAATGTAAACACGACATACATGTTAATGTCGGTTACGTTTCACCATCCAGTTGGTTAAGCAGTAAGGAACGGTCAGCCCGGTCTTACAAAATTGTTACAGGCAATCATAATGTAGAGAATTTAGTTTTAAATATCAGATAATCGAGTTTTTGTGGTTGTATGTGTGTGCACATGTGAGTGCATTTGTGCATGCAGCATGGAGAGAGAAAGAGTGCCTGCCTCATATTTCACCACAAAATTGAGGCAGAATCTAATCATAGCCTCATAAAAGCCTGACCCTGGAGAGCACCTGCCTCTTTAAGGTCTGACACACACACACAGACACACACGCACACGAACAGAGGAACATTTATACCAATGCCAGTTGGAAAATTATGTTTGTGTGGACAAATGATGATTACCAGGTTATGTGATTGTTCAGTGCCAAATCTGTGTCCCTCAGATGCTGAGCTCTAGAGTAGCCCAAAGTTGAGTTGAGTCCATATCACACACCATCTGTTTTGTAAATCCAGCCAGCTACAACAATCTGCAGGGCCTAGTTTCCACATCATAGAATGAAAAGAACAGTTTAGTTGTAATTATACGTCATCATTATTGCATCTGATGCTGGACTGATATGTGCTTTGTACTCTCAACTTAAAGCTGGTTTCAAACCTTGAGTGAAGCACAGCATGGGCCGCTTTAGTGATTTAAATCCTGGATTCACACATGGCTTACTGCAAGCTGCACACTTAAGGTGATGCATTTGGAAAATTAAGGCATGTCCAGTGGTAGAATTATATATTTAAAATAGATATTACACATTGTCAGATACAAATAGTTTAATTTGACTGATTATTCTAAGGATCCTAACTCTAGCGAGTGTCTTTGATTTATGTATTTGGGTTTATAAAGAATTATCAAGGAAGAAAACAAGTGCCAGAAAGCAGAGGGTGCCAAAAAATCACTTAAATGCAGTGACCTTAACAGATGCCCAGATCTAAGCGTTTGCACTTGATCATTGAGCAGTGTCACCGATTTCCAGTGCCAAATCATATAGCAAACATCACTCCCTTTTTACATCAGTTACTGTAGCATTCACCCTTTCATTTTCATTCCCGAACACCAATCTTATTGTGCTGCTTTTGGTCCATATTGGGAAGTAGCAAATACTGAACTCTCCGAATATAAATATATAGGAAAACATGACATTTTACATTCACTCAAAAAATGATGCAGATATAGCCAGATTAATTATTTGCAAACCTTCAATGGGCTGAATAGCATGGGCTGAGTTCACCAGTGGAGAGGATTAATACACCAAGATTATGTTTCAGTCAGAATATGATCCTTGATACTGTCTCCGGAATTGCCAAAAAGACTTAATTTCAACAGTATCAAAGTCTAAATTGGCTGTTACTCAACACAATAAGGTTTTCGAACTTAGATTTAAAGTAAACAGTCTTCTGTTATTTACATTATGAAAAGTCAAGGACATCATTAGCAAGTTTCATAATGTGAGACTGTTGGACTAAACCTACAGCCTGAAATCCAGACGCCTTGTCTCGGCATGTAAATTTATATGTCTGAACTGAGATGGACGTATATAGCAGGGCCCATACGGGGGGGCTGAATGAGTATGTGAATGTGAAGTCGTCTGAATGAAAAGGGGGGTTAAGAGTGGTGGAGGAGGGCCATGGAGAGGTTTGGCATGAATAGGAGTGTATAGACAGGGAGGGGGTAGGGTGAGACAGGGGAGGAGCAGAGGAGGTTGGGTAGGAGAGAAGGAGGAAACAAGACAAAAGTTTGCCATAATGAGCGTGGAGGAAGGGGCAGGCGGGTGGTGTGTGGAAGAAAGGGTTTTTCCTGGGTGGTGGAGGAGTGGGAGGGAGTCAGGGCGCACTTCTGTCAGTTTAAACAGAGACATCTGTCAGAGGGGGCCACTGGTGTGTGTCTGCAAATGTGTGTGTGTGTATTTCCTGTATATGTGTGTGTGTATGTGATTAGGCAGGCAAGGGGATGACAGGACTTTAGTTGCACCTGGGGTGTGACCTCCTCTCTGAGATCTCCTCTCTAACCACACTTCAGCCTGCTGTCTAGATAATTTCCCACTGACCACAGGCCAAAGCTAGAGCTTTATACCACCAAATTACACTATTGTAGATCACCGCACTTCACAATGCACTGTCCAACAACGGTAGACAGGGCTTGTGTAGTTCTGTCATCTTTGGTTTGTTAATGAGTGACAGAGAGCTAAGCCTTGTTTTACTAATGCACTTTAAAGCATGAACGTGGGTACGTGCAGAGTAAACTGAAAGGATTTAGGTTTACGGTTTCGTTTCAACACTTTTTTTGTCGTTCATGTAGATTTGGGTTTTGAAAGCACATTTTTAGCTATTGAATGGAAGATTGTGTATACTTCTTCCTTTTGTGCCTATGGTTTATTACATTTTAGGATTTATAGGTTAGGTTGATCACATTTTTACATACGATTTAGGTTTATGTACAATTGATTAGCTAGAAACTCTGTCTTCAACATCACTCAGTCTGAATAACCAAACAAAAATTTACAAGGCCAGCTAAATATTGCTCAGATAAATGAAGGCGTTAGAGGGATCTCAAGATGCTGTCTTGGAACTGATCATCTATCATGTTAATAAAGTGAGTACAGCCTAACACTGTACATTTTAGAAATTTTAAGAATGCCTTATGAGTTGTTCCCCAATGAAATAGGAGCAAATAGTTTAAAATAAAATAAAAATGTAACACTAAATTAGTTTTACTCCTATGGTGTACACAGAACAGCTAGAGTCAATATTAGGCTGTTCTTCCTGTCGATTAAGCTTATATAAGAACATTCAGGTTATTTGCATATTTAGTTTGCCTAAATTATATGTTTCCTGCCTAACACTGTAACTATCTGTGCATCCAAAAATGTGTTGCTGGCGCTGTATTGAATGTAATCTCTCTCAGTGAATATGAGATTTTTGCAATCATGAATTTGTATGGCTTTGAGCAGCCTTTTTAATTCACCAGCTCATTTCCCAAAGGACTTAACACTCCCTAAAATAGAAGGAAGGTCCAAGTGCATAGGTCTAACAGTTATCCGCTATAGTGCTGTTGGATTATGTTGGACTAAATCCAAAGGATCAAATTTCAGTGAGTGCTCCGCTGCTGTAATGTTCTCATTGAGGTTTGACAAAAACAGCATAATATTATAGAGATCAACAGGGTAGTTAGTCCTGCTTTATGCATGGTTTGATACCATTATTATGGAGAGTGATAAAGACAGAAAGAAAGGGAGGGAGAGAAGAGAATATGTTGGTAATCCATGCTCCAGTAGAGAGGCTGATGAAGGGTTAACTGCCAGATAAAGTGGAGGAGAAGGAGGGCAGACTTCTCAGGTGTGAAGAATGGAATGAGAGAGACAGAGGAAGGAGGGATGAGAGCAGGGGGATGGGCCGCTCAGGAGCTTGTATTATGGTTGCAGGCCCCTGTTGCTTGGCAACGGAGCTGAGCGAGATGCCAGGTTGCTAGGTAACCTGGGGATGCAAAGCCTAGCGTGGTGCGATGGAGAGATGGGAGAGAGGTGGGGTGGAGCTGTGCTGCTGGGCTGCTCCACCTTCCCGCTCAGTCGCACTGTTTTTTCACATCTCAATGTCTTCATCCAGCTGTGAATGAGAGCCGTAAACTCTGTTTCCTCAGGGAGCCAGGGTGTTGCAGCCTTCAATATCTTGCCAGTTTTACTGAAATGTAAACACTCTGAAGCACAGCATATAAAAGCACACCCTTCATTGGCAATTCTTACACAGATGCTACACGCAATAGAATAGAACTGATATACTGTGTACATAAATCATGACTTAAATGATCTTAAATGATGAATCATTTGTCGAAATATTTTTATATTTTATTTTGTAAGTATTGCCCAGCACTATCGTAAAACCATGTACAATCTAAGTCAGAGAGCTATTCCACTTACATACTCGAGTGAAAACAATAGACTTCTTCTAATCGATGCAGTATCTTTCCTACGTGATTTTTTTTTTTTTTGCACTGATCACCATGAAAAGTATTTTTAGGTACCCAAGTAGGTGTTTAGTCTAGTTCAAGATCAAGGCAGAATTATATTAAACATTCATGTAGTTTTATCTAAAGCAACGTTTTTAAGAGACGCAAATATGGGATGAACAGTACTGCTTTTTAGCTCAATTTCAGTTTTGTCAAATCAACATATGGGTTCACTACACTGATGATAATGAGTTTGTAGGCCTGCGAGGCATGTTACAGCAGTGATGGAGAAAAAATGAGAGAGAGAGTCGGAGCGACACGAGAGGTGAATAAGAGAGGAGAGAGAGGAGGGAATGGATGGGAAAAGATAAAAAAGAAGAGATGCCTGTGTCATCAGGCAGGGTATGGTGGGATTATGGAGTTGAAAGTGTAAAGAGGGGAATGGAGGATGGGGGAGAGGAAGAGGGAGAAATAATGCTAGATCGTGGAGAAGGGATAAAAATAGTTTTCTTTTCTTGTGCACTCTGGAAAATGGACATCTGAAATTGTGTGGATGGAGTGTACCAGAGGGAGATTGAAGGGGGAAGGGTGTGTGTGCGTTTGTGTGTGTGTGTGTTTGTGAGAGATATGAAGAGAGAGTGTTTGTGTACACACACACACACACACACACACACACACACCCTTGTCTGTTGTCATGCTGTGCACTTTATTCAGTTTTATATTGCTGTGTTGCGGGAACATTTGTGAGTGTATTGCCCTCCAGTGTTTTGATGGCAATGAGTCAAAAGACCAAAATAATAATATTGATTCAACACTGTAGTTTAATCCATGTTCCAAACATACATTTACATACGCACACTTACCCCTGCCCTCATGATGTGGTGCAATGGTTTGTTCCAGTGATTTTGCGTAGGTGGGGGAGGGGGTAGAATACGATTTGATTGGATAATCCAAGGATTTAATATCCCCTAATCCTGGCACAATCCTCTCTGCATTACTGCAGGGAGTAAGATTAACTGTATGTGTGTAGTATGTGTTTTTTTTTCTGTGTGCTCATAGGGGCGGGAGCTCTGGAAGTGGAGAAAAGTGTAGTGTATACTGTGTGTGTGTGCATATGTGAGTGATATGTACTGTGTGTGTATGTGTGCTGGCACCACAGCATGCAAATGGAGCTGTGTTTGCATGCAGGGTTTGGCCATGCGTGTATGAGTGGATGTGCCTCCACTGATTGCGAGTGGTCATGCAAACTCACACATGATCATATATCACATATCTTGCCCTCATGCATCGCTGCGCTGGTGCCCACATAAGAATTCACTTTCCTCAGACATACAGAAACTCCGTCTTTCAGCGCAGGCTTCTTAGTATGCAGCAGGATGTGCTACAGTATGAAGCCAGCTCCTTGTACGTGAACATGTTTGCAGATGGTCACCGTTGATTAAGTCTTAATTGGAACGTGAGTAATTAGAGCATAATTTGAGCTGAAAAGAGCGTGTGGCTGTTCATGTGTGTTGGAGTAAAGGAAGAGAGAAAAGAGTACAGTATGACTAGCAGGGACTGTACTTTATTTGCATTTTTCTCCCAGGCTCAAGGGAATTTTAATTACTCTACTACAATATGGATTCAGTTCCCTCACCTTCTCCCTCCCCTTCTCTTGCTCAGAGCTTACATCAAACTTCCTCTGGAACCTCTACAATGTTCTCATACATTTTCTGGCCTGTTCATTTCCTTGTTCTCATACATTTTTACTAATACTCAACGCACATTTCTCCCTTGTGACATTAACTCAAAGGAGGACAAAATGGATTGGAAAACATGTTGAGGAGGATAGTATGAAGCCAGCAAAGCACTCACCAGTACAAATTCTATGTTTACCCGTAGATCACAGCAGTCGCCCTTGGCAACCACCATCCTTGTTTACCTACCCAGTGTGCCGTCATATGATTGCCATGACAACGAGCCTGTTGCCATGCCAATTTTCCGATGCCATTGTGTTGTCTTTGTAGCAGCAGTGTGCACCTCTCACCTGCTGTCTTGTGATCAATTTCTCAGATTTTTCTCCATCTCCTCCTGTTCTCTCCTTAATGTATTATTTTAAATGTATATTATGTGGTTACTTTAAAGAAATCAAAGGTCAATGCAGTTCAAGCAAACATATACACACATACTCAGATTGATAAGCCTTGATTGACGAGCAGGAGTTTGGAATCATTAGGTGCTTCTGTTCAGTCTGTTTTATGGTCGCAAGGATTAGCTTGAATAGGCCTAATGAGGGAAGAAATGGAAGAGGTGATGGATGGATCGAAGGCTAGAGAAAGGTTTAGTGGACACAAATCTTGCTACAATCAGCCTGCTCCACAACACAGCCTGAAATCAATGAACAAGACGGGACTGATCGATGAGTTGATAGCGCAAGATGGATGGCAGCGTGGATGGACAGCAGTAGCACCAGGACTGGGATATGATGGATGGACGGATGGATGGACGGATGGATGGATGGATGAATAGATGGATGGACGGATGGATGGATGGATGGACAGTGTGAAAACCTTGAGAGCAGAGTGTGTGTGTATTTTCTGTAAATTTATGTTTATGCTGACAGCTCGTCAATGAAGGTCCAGGGTTAAAAATATACGTCTTTCCTTCCTCTGCAGACCTTGTGTGTGTGTGTGTGTGTGTGTGTGTGTGTGTGTGAGAGAGAGAGAGAGAGAGAGAGAGCGAGAGAGAGAGCATGTGTTTTATGTGAACGTGCGTGCAGATGTGTTTGCATCTGTGTGGGTTTGTCTCTCTGACTGTGTGTGATGGCCTTGCCTTGGATCAATAGCTTTGTGGTGACAGCTAAGAGCTGATTAATCAAATGTATGGACCAGTCTCTCTCTGCTCTGCCCTCTCCTCAATTACCAGCTTCATTACATTGCCTTAACACCCCACTGGGACCTTTCTTCATTCTTCCTCCTCCCTCCTCATCCCCTCCTTTTCCCCTCCCTCTCCACCCTCTTCCTCCTCCTCTCTGTCCCTTCCTGTCCCTTTTCTCACCCTCTGCTCTTCCCTCTGAGTTTTTCTCCTCCCCGTCTTTGAATAGCTCTCCATAGATGGAAAAAACATCTAATTCGATCACTATTGCTACAAATCACATTCTGACTGGCAGTGAGACAAGACATTAATTAGTGCATTTTATGCTTTGTTGCAGCAGAGTGAGGAACTTTAAATCTGAGCCTGACTGATAATGACGTTTATTATAAAAATATAAGATGGTTGTTGTGATGTGGTTTTGTGACATTTCACAGCTTGGATTGGAAAATAGGAGTGTCCACCCCACAAGCATGCTGTTTTTTCCCTCTTTTTTGGCTTTGCTTTGTGTATCAATGTCACTCCCTTCTTCAATCCGTCCCTCTTGTCTCCTCTGCCTTCCTCTCCTTGCTCCATCCCTCCTCTGGATCCTTCCATTTTTCTTCTCTCCCTTCCTTGCACTTCTTACCTCTTTTCATCACCATCATTCTGCAGCCCTTCTCCTCCCCCACCCCATCCCTGTGGCATTAACACTGTCTCATTGCCTCAGTGCCATGACTAAGCACTGTGTGTGTATTGTTTTTGTGGCTGTGTGTGCCCTGGTGTGTATGTGTGTCTGTAGATAGTATATGCATGGAGGGGCCATTCAGAACATGTGTGTGCATGCACTCCAGGCGATGCATCTCTGTAGTCGTGACATTTTTTAGACAGAGTCAGAGTCACGACTGAATCACGCCCCACTCCTCCCTCCTCCCCCTCCTTCTCTCTCCATTCTTTTTGAGTCATCCTCTCAGGGGCAGCTTTGCTTTCATCCTCCCACTCTCCGTGTCTCTGTCTCACTCCTCATCTAATGCTTCTTTTTCCAGCATCTCCATTCACTCCCTGGGTTCTTCTTGGCCTTCCACCTGCCCTTTCAGTCGGTCGAAGTCAGTCGGGGTCCCCCAGGCCTCTCTCTCAGTCTCTCGTTCGCCATCCTTTTATTTTTAGCTGACTGCGCCTTGTTCCCTTCACACACTTGTCATCTCATCCCACTACAATATCTACCTCCCCCCTACCCCGCTCTCTCTCTTCTCTCTGTCTCAATCTACTCTTGTCCCTCATCTAATCCGTAGTTCCTCTGTAATCCAGATCAACTGGCCTGCATTCTTAATCTTGTCACTTCTCAATCCCTCTTCCACCCTGCGTGTGTGTGTGTGTGTGAGAGAGAGAGAGAGAGAGAGAGAGAGAGAAATCAGAAATAGTAAAGTTGTTTTGACACAGAAAGAGAGCAGCCTGGGACAGAGTTCAGACACACCTGTCACCTGCTAACCTTGATTTATCAGTGACTAATAAACACATGGACGCAGCCAAACACAAACACCCACACACACACCATCAGTGCTGTAATTAAAGTTTTAACATTTTGTTCAAACGCCTCGGTATCACACATTGGAACTAAATAATTCAGCATAGATAATGACCTCTTATGTAAAATGTAACAATATAACTGTCTTATAAAATATTTAATGGAGGTCAGTTGGTCCAAAAAACGTAATATGTTTGCTCAACTGAAATTTGATTCATTTTTATTTGTTATCAAATACTCTTACAGTAGTATTGATATCTTCCACTAGTTTCTTTTTTTCAGAATATCTCGCCAAAAGGCCTGCAGTTGATAATTAGTTGGGTGGCACATTTGCAAAAATGTTGATTAATGTGCATTGTCCTTATAAATAAATAATTAAATGTATATATAACCATCAAAACAAATGTTGTGAGGCTGTTTACTGTAAGTGAAGTCAATGGAGACAAATGGATAGAGACTTGTTCCTGTTGACCATCTGTGTTTATATTTCTTTTTGTTTGTTCCTCAGATGAATCGACCAATCCAGGTGAAACCAGCTGACAGTGAGGGAAGAGGAGGTGAGACGCGTACTTAAACTTAGTTACACACACACACACATTTCAGTGTGACAGAGAGAAGGGTAGGTGTCAAGTTGGATCAGCTAGAGATGAAAAGTAGTCGGGGTGTTTGGCGGCTTACTTGGACGCCGGCTTTTAGTAAATACACACACATGCACACACAGACACACATTCAACTCACACTCTTTCCACTCCCCTCTCTCATTACCATTGTCTGTAGTCAATACTGCTCCCTGGTGGACAAAAATGGTAGCTTGCATGGATGGATAGACTTCTGTTAAAACAACTCCTATAGTCTCATCAATAGAGATGTTTGGGGGAAATAAAGTTGATTCTTATCTTTATCCTCTTTGTCTTCCACGTGTTCTTGGTCTCTCAGAGGACAGGAAGTTGTTTGTGGGCATGCTGGGAAAGCAACAGAGTGATGAGGACGTCAGAAGGCTGTTTGAGCCCTTTGGCAGCATAGACGAGTGTACTGTGTTGAGAGGACCTGACGGCACCAGCAAAGGTAAATGCTTACAGTATATATGCACACACACAAATTACCTTATTTCATTTAGTAGTACTTTAATACATCCTTTGTGTTGTAATTGACTTTGTTTGGTTGCAGGGTGCGCTTTTGTAAAATTCCAAGGACACGCTGAAGCCCAGGCTGCCATCAACAGCTTGCATGGGAGCCGCACAATGCCTGTAAGCTGCACGCATGAGATTACAGATGATTAAAAACAGACATTTACAACACACACCCACACACAAGGCAAGCACTCACTACATGATGTTTGTATGGTCTTCCAAAGACATGTGCATAAGTCATGTGGGAGAGTTTAAGAGTTTTCTGTAAGTAATAATGTAAGTAATGTAAGCATTCTTTAGTCCTGTCCTGGGAATCCTCTATATGCTGGGATTGGCCTGAGCCTCATATGACTCATAAAAGGATTAAATGGATAGAGAAAATGAATGAATAAAAATGGAGCCCAGTCCCATTAACACATAAGGAAGATAACATATACACTATTTTTAAAAGCAGTTGAAACTTAACATCTGTCTCCATCTTTCGCCGCACAGGGAGCATCGTCCAGTCTGGTGGTGAAGTTTGCCGACACAGAGAAGGAGCGGGGGCTGAGGAGGATGCAGCAGGTGGCCTCCCAGCTCGGCATCTTCAGCCCCATGACCCTCAACTTCCCCGCCTACAATGCCTACACACAGGCGGTCAACGCACAGGCAAGCAGTGCACGCGAGCACGGGGCCACAAACACTCATTGCACAGCACACAGATATACACACTAAGTTTGTAAGGGGAGTGCTGTGCTTATGAAAGGATGTAATAAGTTTGAAGAGGCTATCAGTGGTCTAATTGGGGCTAATGTTATTACATAGACAACAGAACATACGTCATCTGGCATTAGCTTTCCCGCAACACACAACCATTAACCCACTGACTCAGGACATAATGGCCTTGTAATTAGATCTCTATTCATCTGTTCCTCCATCACTCCCTCTCGTTGTCCCTTCCTCTCATTTTTTTTCTCCCTCTTTGTCTCTCTCTCTTCTTTTTTTCCATATCCATTTAACCGTCTCTTTGTCTTCTCTCTCTCTCCCTCACTTTTTTCCCTCTCTCTTCCTCCTCCCCGTTTTCCCCCCATCCCCTTCTTCTCTTTCTGTTTCCCTCCCTGTCTACAGCTTGTCCAACAGCAGGCCCTGGTTGCCCAGTCAGCGTACTTGTCTCCTGTTGCAACAGTTGCCGCCGTACAGATGCAGCAGATGGCGGCGCTCAATGCCAACGGAATCATTGCCACACCCATTACACCCATCACGCCGTCTTCGGGTAGGCACACACACACACACACACACACACACACACACACACACCACGCACACTAAAAAACACTCTTGAATTTGTACATGGTCAGACACATGCAGAAGAGCTGTATTATGGAGAATAGAGTGTATTGTAGTGTAGCTATCAGGCGTGTATTGTAGCGCAAAGCGTGAAAGTATTTTTGTTATGGTGAGCCGTATTTACCGTGACATGCTTTGTTTCATCAAAATAAAATTAATCAGAAACATTGCTCCTTGTTGAAGGAAGGTATAGTTAGATGGTTGCATAAATTATGAATAGCTTCAAAAATATTTTGAAGGTCTAGAAACAGGTGTAGTCATATAAGAGGTCTAGTTAAAGAGTTACATTGGCAGAAACAAATAATCTGGGGTGTGATCTGTGTCTGTAGGTACAAACACACCTCCAACTATAGCAGCAACACCTGTGTCAACTCTCCCCCCGCCAATAGGAGTAAATGGTTACAGCAGTTTGTCAGCCCCCACCAATGGACAGCAAGCTACAGAAGCACTATACACCAACGGGATTCACCCATATCAAGGTATTTTAATCAAATCTAAGAAATATACAGATGTATAGACTATTGCAATTGAGACATTTCACCATGATTTACCATCACATTGCTTGTATTTTTTAATTTTCACTGTTTTTCTACTCTCTCTTCTATCTAGCTCAGAGTCCAGCAGCCCTGGACCCCCTACAGCAGGCATATGCAGGCATGCAACACTACACAGGTAGGTGTATGGACAAATTAAAATGCTGACCAGATGTCATTTTGGTCTGGATCTTCAAATATATTAATCTCTAGCTAACTGCACATACAGTGTATGGTATACTCTATCTGTGACAAAGGAGCAAGGAGCTTACAAAACAAAAGCCCTCACTGGACACAATAAAAAAATCCCAATGTAAATTCACTTATGTTGCTTTGAAAATCACTAATTGTCATAACATCTCGAATCCACATTCAACAAGGAAAGCCAGGCGTCTGCTTTCAGTTTGACCGCCATCGTTTCAAGGATAGAAATATCTCAAGGGCAATTGATTTAATTACTTTTGTTATAATTTATCCGATTTCATTGTGAGACAAGACAGACATTAGGTGGTAATATTGTAATAAAGCTAATCATATCTTTACACCATCTGTGTACATGATTCATACCCATAGAGTAAAGGGGGACTGTAATGTATGAGGACAACACTCAGACTCATTGTTTAGCAGACTTGCTCCATTCAACTGTTGCAGTTAATAGTTTTCACCTTCAGCAGGAGACGTTTGAGTTCAAACGGAAGGACTCTATTGGACGCTGCTATGTTGCCACCTGTTGTTTTTACCCAATCAGATTTTGTTACTGTCTCTCTCCCAATAGCGGCGTATCCTGCTGCCTACGGATTGGTCGGGCAGCCGTTCCCCCAGCAGCCAACACTGGTTGCCCAGCAACACCAGCAGCCCCAGCAACAGCAGCAGAGAGAAGGTGATGTGACTTCCTGTCTGTCTGGGGCCACACCCCTCTCTCCAATGATATTTAAAGTTGTTTATCACAGGGTTTTCACAGCCTGAGACAATTTATCACACTTTGCCTAATGTGTGTGTATGTGTGTGTGTCTCAGGTCCAGAGGGCTGCAACATCTTCATCTACCACCTGCCTCAGGAGTTCAGTGACTCTGAGATGCTGCAGATGTTCCTGCCCTTTGGCAATGTCATCTCGGCTAAGGTGTTTGTTGACCGTGCCACCAACCAGAGCAAATGCTTCGGTGAGACACACGGACGGGGGAGACAGGAGAGGGAAAAGGGAGGGAAAGGGGAGAGCAGATGTATCATAGAAAAGAAAGGACGAATGAAAAGGGGAGGGTGACTTTGTGGAGCATAAGATATTGTGTCAGTTAAAATTTCGTATCTTAGTTAAGCTGAGACAAAGGGACAGCATGGGAAGAGGGATTCAGTAAAACAACAACTCTTCTTTTTCTCCCTCTTCCAGGATTTGTGAGTTTTGACAACCCAGCCAGTGCTCAGGCTGCCATTCAGGCCATGAATGGCTTCCAGATCGGCATGAAAAGACTGAAAGTGCAACTCAAAAGGCCCAAAGATGCCAACCGCCCATACTGAGTGATAACTGAGAGGAGGAAGAAGAAATAAAGAGAGGTGAGGTGGTGGTGAGGAGGTGATGAGTGACACGACATGAAGAGAAGTGAGGTGTTGTATGTTGGGGGAGCAGGAGGATAACATTAGGTTGAGAAAAAAAAAAAACTTGGAGAAGGTAGCATTAGCTTTGACACTGCAATGCTAATTGAAAGTTAAAAAGAAAAGCTTAACATGACATATTAGTGATTATACGTTGGGTTACTCATATGAAAACAACTTAATCAATCAGGAAAAGTGAAAATACTAAAATATTGTTTTCCTTTTTATTTTCTTTCACAATCTTATTTATTTTCTTTCCTGCTGTTTTGATCTTTTCCTGAAACGGCAACTTACCTCACCCAAGATCCTTCCGTCCAATCATAATTCACGAGGACCCCATCGCTATGGCAATGGTTGCCTAGTGACCGATAAAGCCCTGACCCCCCCTTCCTCTCGCATTGTTGTAAGTTGATTGGTTGGCCTGTGTTTGGGTTGCTGTGGCGATTGATTGCCTGTGTTGGTTGCCCTTGGCAATTTTTGTTCTGTCACCTCGAGCAACCAGCCATGCGTTGACCTGCATGTCCTGTTGCTGTAGTGACCACAGACTGTGTTTGGTGCATTGTGACTTTATTTTGTATTGACCTGTGCACATACTGATCAATAACTTTCAATAGCCAGGACTGTACTCAGAATCAATTGATTTAATTGGATATTTTGATATTTTATCATTGTACAGTAATTTGATAAATTCTGTAGCAACGCTCGTTATTTTTTGCAGCTTTGTTTTTGATCAGTTTCTGTAGTGTTCTGTTTGGTGTCATTATTATTTAAACAAATTGTTTGGGTAAAGTAGTAAGCGTGGGCATCTATGTGTACATATGTGTCTGTGTTACACTGTTAGTGTGTAATACCGGAGTGCATAATCCTTGTTTTACTGGTGTCTGTATAGAGAGGTTTTCTAGGGGTCTCCATAGCGGACTGGTGGATAATGTAGAATAGCACTACAGTTTACTGCAAAATATGAAATTATTTTGATGGAATAAACTACCATGCTATTATGATTTTATGCAACATACAACAATGGCAGACCATGTTGGACAAGAGCCCATGAAATGATTATGCAGTACAGTATATAAAAAGTTTAAATATGGCTACAAACTGGTCCATGGACCATACAAGTCAGGATAGAGAAGAACAGAAAAGTCTATCCGAGTTTGATTTAAAAAAGCACACTATTTTTTGGCGAGCATGCATTTTGTTGAGCTGTACTCTGATAGGCTGAGTTTTATATTCCCGGATTCTGATTTGTTACACTGTTTGATGTGGCACTTCAGTTTTTTGCTCCTTTGTTTCTCTTTCTTGGTCTATTTTACATCTCCTATCACTGCTTTTGTGGTGTTTCCTCCCTCTCCCCTTCACTACTCCCCCCTTCCAGACCCCTTATCTCCTCCTACTTGTTCCCCCTTTTCTCTGTCAAAGTCTTTCTTTGCTTCTCTTCACCCCAACCTCCTCTTTCTATTCCTCTAGCTCGTGTTTTGAGGTAAAGGGTATGTGGTTGTTATGGTGGAAAAACAAGTGCCTCTTGCTTATTGGAGAACAGCCTTCAACTATAGGAATTCTGGGAGAAATATAACACAGAGAGAATAGAAGATCTCTTTAGTTTGAGGTAAATTCAATCCTTAACCTTTTCCAAAGAGGAGAAATATGTAGCTGCTGTGATGACCTCACAGCAGCTACACGTTTTTCTTTGATATTCGGTGTGTGAAGGAACCGTCACATTGCAGCACACTTTTTAAATAAAGTATTCTGTTTCTGTTTCTAGACTTTTAACTTTTAATATGATAAGAAGGTCTTTATTTTCTAATGGACCTATATAATAACTACCACTATTTGAATTCACAAAACTGCTGCCCCTACATCAGTCAGATTAAAATTATCACCCAGAATTTCTATACTGCAAATGCCAGAGAGTGATGCATGTCGGTAGTAGTGTTTGCTTGCCATGATCCAAGGCACACGAGTGCAGCACATGCTCATAAAGTCCCACACATGAACACACATGCCCAGATACTGGAGCTTTACACACACACATGCATACCTCCAGACACACACTTCCAATCACACAAGGAACATGAATAATGGATTTTCACTGTATTGAGTTGCATGATCCAGACACTGTGTGTGTATGTGTTAAAGCACCATGATTTATTGCTGTTGAGAGACAGAGTTTTACAACTGTGAATGATGCCTTCTTGTTTTACCTCACCACAATGAAACTGAAAGAAAGACAAGCTAGGAGCATCCCAAGGTGCAGTTTGCTGCAAGACGTATGATAGCAGTTGAAGTCATGCCTACAAGAGTTTTGTTTGATGGGAGGGGCATGTATGGCAAGATGTAAAAATCAGACAAAAACATGGAGCTCCAGTGTATTTATAAATTTGCTCTCTAACATATCCTCCTTTCTTCTCTGTCCCTCTCTCCTTGTGTATGTATCACTCCCTCTACCTCCCAACTCTCCCTCCCTTCACAGGTGACCTTTCAGAGTCCAGCCGAGGTGGAATCCCAGGGTTCATAGTGCTTTCAGACTGTCTGCTACCTTTGAGCGTCCGGGGAGTGCAGCCACACACACACACACACACACACACAAACACACGCACACACACACACAAACACACACACTCTGACACATTTATTACACATGCACTCTCAACACTGAACCTCAAACGGTACAAGGCTGATATACAAATGTACATAAAGTGCACAAGCACACACACACGTCTGCTGACACTCACACAAATACACACGGTTCACACGAGTCAGAAACCTTACCCATACAGCCAAGAGCTTGGTTTGACCATGGTCTGTGTGGAGTTTGCCAACAGGGTGTTTAGTACAGTTAAGATGACTCAGACCAAGCATGTATGGACGGTACTGATGAAAAATGATGATATATCACTTCAATAGACTTTAACATGTCTATACCATGTCTATTACACAACAAATATAGAGGGGCCGATGTTTCATAATAAAAAAAGAAAGAAAATACAAAAAGGACTAAATGAGTAGGTTAGAGAGACTTTGGAGAAAATGCTAATGACCTGTAAATAATTTAGTTTACAAAGAGCAGCATTTAAAAAACAAGAAAAAATGCAAAAAGAATACTACTTTAGATAAACACTGAACAGGACACAGCGACATTATTATTATTATTATTATTATTATTATTATTATTACCACTAGTAACATCATCATCCTCATAAAGGGATATTACATTCCAAATTGTAAAATGGGAAATCACTAACCTATTTTAAATTTCTACTTAGATTTTAGGTGAAACTTTGGGGGGTTGGGGGGGTGGGGGGTGCACTTTTATTCGGGAGGTTTTAATATTTGAGCTATTTTTTATTTATTTACTAATTTATCAATTATTTTGTTTATTGGGAGATGGGGTTTGAGTGGGTTGCAATATTTTGATTTTAGAATTTTCTAGAGAAAACCTTTTGAGGGCCTGTTTCTGTCAGACTCTTGCAATCGAGTAATTATAATGTATGTATTAATTATTACAGCAATTATATTTATTTCTAATTTATTGAATCCTGTTTTTGATCCACTCTCTTTTTAAGTTAAAATAAAAAGTATCATACTAAATGTCCCAGTGTGATTTATTAAGTGTGTGTGTGTGTGTGTGTGTGATAGAAAAAGAAAGTGAGCACATCCATCTTCTGACCAGAAGGGGGCATAAGTACAGAGCTTGTAACCAGAAAATGAGAGGGTGTTTTCACCCACATAAAGGAAATGTGCCAAGCTCCTTATCTCCTGTGTTCGTTTATGGGAGTAGGCTCTTATTTATCAGCATAATTAAATGCTGTATTTGTCCTATTTTTTTACTTTGTTATTGTTTTGAGAACATGGTTCCAGTAAACTGTCCTTCCTCTGTTTTTTCCCCAGATGAGCTGAGAAAGAGGATAATAGGATATGTGCAAATGCCCATTCCAAATTATGAGTAGAGATAAGTTATCACTGAGCTTGATGACTATATAATTTGTGTCAATAAAATAATTTATATTGATTGAGGTCAGCAACAGACAAAGACTTTGACGATGAGACTCCATCGTCATTGATGTGGGACCATAGCATATATTTTAAAGTTTGATTTCAAAGCATTTCTTTAACTTCACAAAGATGTTATATGAGGCAGACACATAGTTTATAACTGACCCTTCCTGACCCATGGGCATTGAAAATCAATGATATAGCCTCCTGTTTGGTCTATTTAAGGTTTTAATGTCAGCTCCAAGAAAGAATATGAAATAAATGCATCTGTTATTTTGTTGTTGTGGTTGCCATCCAAACTGTTACTATCTGGGGTAAGCTCTTTTACAGGCTCGAGGTTGGTCAGACCACAAGTCATTCTGTACTGCATGTCAGCCTGTAACCCTTACATGTTTGTTTTATAGTTCACGGGTCACAGGAATACGAAGATAACCTTCTTCCATTGGCATTGAAAAAGCGCTGTGGCTGAAAGAAGGGCAACTGCAATACAAATATCACAGATAAACTACACTTGGAACTGCTCTTTGTATTTAAAAAGGTCAAAGGTCACATGTTTTAACATTTGGCCTACATGTCACTGAGTAACAACTTATTTATTCACTTACCAAACAGTTCAGGCAGGAGATAATTTGAGGTGATATCAGTGTTTCATCACAAACGCAACTGTTGGTCCCTGGCTCTGAAGGACAGTTAAATACCTAAAGGAGTAAAACAGAAATGAGAGCAACAGTACATAATGCTGCGTTTGCCAATAACAAGGAGGTCAAAGGTCAGCCACAGTAAAGTTGGGCAAAAGCTGCGACTCCAGTGTAGCATATGAAACACACACACAGCCGTGAAATCCGTGAAAACTGACAACAACAGAAAAATGAAGCTGCGTGATTAACAATAAGATGGTCTAGACTGCAGGGGTCTGACACCCATTAACCCAGTTCTCATTGGTATGAAGAGCGGGGGGTAAAACTTTCCTCCGAGCGGAAACAAAATGCGGATGTGTGTGTGTGTGTGTGTGTGTGTGTGCGTGAACCAATTTGAGTTTTAAACCATGTGAGTGAGGACGTTTCTGACACCTTCAACGGGCTGTTTGCGGGTTGAGCCTCGGTTTTGAGGTTTTTCAAGTTTAGGATACGGTCGCGGTAAGGGTCTTGGTGGAGTGCATTATGTCAATGAATGTCCTCACAAGTACAAACGCGTGTGTGTGTGTGTGTGTGTGTGTGTGTCTCTCTCATGTGCCTGCACGTCATCCGCGTCCCTCCCTCTCCGTTATCCCCTCACTCCTCCCTCTCCTCCGCCTGCTCCTCGCTCTCAGTCCTGCTCTCGTCCCGGCCCGACCTCCGCCTCTGCCCGGCCAGACACCCAGACAGACCCCGCCGAGCTCCCCGGACACACGAGAGTGAGGGGGGGGGGGGCTGAAATTAGCTGGGACACGACGAGAGAAAGAGAGAGAGAGAGGACGAGAGAGAGAGAGAGAGAGAAGACAGCCTCAACATTTTGTAGTGAGAGAGAGAGAGAGAAAAAAAAAAAAAACAGCCGGGCGCATTGCAGCATCCCACAGATTCTCCCATTTGTGGCCACTTTTCGTTTTTCTTTTTTTCTTTTTTTTGTAGTTTTTTTTTTTAACCCCACATGAATGATTTCCACGGGAAGACAACCAGCCGCTGTCCTCTCCGCGGGGAGACGTGAAGATGTGTCCGGACACTAAAGTTGGACACTAGCGGCGCCTCTCCGAGCTCCGCGGGACCGTTAGGTTTGCAGCTAGCTAGCTGGGTGGGACCTGGGACCTTCGTGGGGGAAGACAGACGCATTTTTTATTTTTTTTTTTCTCTTCCCGTCTTCACGCCGCGTCCGGCGCCTCGCTGCGGGGGAAAAAAAAAAAACGCCAAAGTAAGTAACCGCACAGTTTACCGTTTCACTTTTCACGTCGCCGAGCAGACGCTGTTTGTCGCACGCTCCGCATCCCGACCCCGCTCCGCTCGGACGTCATCACGCAATCATGCGGGAGTCGGTCGGTCGGTCAATTAAATGAAACCGCCGCCTCTTGCGGGGACGTTTCTAAAAAAAAAACGCAGAAATGTCGGCTCTGTACACCGTTGTTGAGTTCGTTCATGATCGGTAACCTTTGTTGTCCAATGTGAGGGCCACGAGGGCTGGCTGGCGCGTGGCCCAGAGCTGGGTCGGGTGTTTAAAGTTTGATTACCAGCAGCAGATGATCGCACATTATCACTGCGACCACACACACACACACACACACAGGACACAGCACCCGGAGGTACGCACCGAAACATCCCGGTGATACCACGTGCAGGCTTTCTTAAATGAGAATCTTTTTTTATTTTTTTTAATTTCAGCGATTTCGTTTTCGTTTGGGAGCCCTCCTGCTGGCACAGTCGTGGTCTTCACTTAGCTTTTTCCGCTACTTCCTTTTACAGTAGCTCCATTAAAGCTAGGGTGAACACCATGGTGACGGAAAAACAGCCTAAGTTATAAGATTTTGGAAACAAGAGTCTCGTAAATTGTTATTTAGGTAGCTGTAAACTCATTGATGAGTAGCCACTACAGCCACTGGGATATTATGGGAATAGTGTTTTGTTTGTAACCAGCTGAGATTTGCTTATATGCCAAGATCACTAATTAATACTCAAATTTATTAAAATCTATGACTGGATCATAGGGAAATATGCCTGCATGTATTGTCAAGGTTTGTATCCGGGTCAAACATCATGTTAATTATTGGGAGAAGTCTAATGAAAGCCAGACAGTAGTGTTGAAACAATCAATTTTACTGTTTGAAAACATCACCATGGGCTCTGAGAAATAGTGATGACCATTTTTCACTTTTTCCACAATTTCATAGACAGAACAATTGATCCAAAAAGTAATTATTATCGTACACAGTTATGAAAATGATTGTTCGTTCCTGTCCCACACTACAAGATAGTTTGGCATCCAGGTCAACCATCATGTTCTTGTAACCCTAACTATCATTGATCAATGATTACAAATCTTCTACTTCTTCAGCTCAACAAAAGCAGTTGCCCTGACTATCATGACTAGCACCTCAGTGTTGCCAGTGTTTGATGTTCATTACCCTTCGGGGCCTCCGCTCTACAGAGAGAATAGCCTCACATATGTCCAGGGGTCAAGCTAATTGCTCTGGGCAAGGTTATTGTACTTACTCAAAGGGCGGAATTGGCCTATATCCATTCAGAAGAGAATCAGCATTACAATATTACCCTCACACCTCCTGAACAGGCCTATTCAAATCAGTCTGCCGACTGATTGAATCTCGCCATTAATAATTCATCAGGGTCACAGATCAGTGAGAAAGGTATTGAATCTGATTTCTTGCTATCTCTATCTAAGACACAGAAGATTTGATAAAAGTGATGAAACATATCACTGCAGACCTGCTTTCTGCCCTTGGGATGATTTTACGTTTTCTCCCTCTTGTAGTGCATCATTTTTCTTAATTCTCTGTGTTTGCCTACCCACTAGATCTTGTACTTTAATAGAAAATACACTTACGTAGAGCTGCAACGATTAATTCCTCATTTGTCAACTATTCAATTGTTCACCAACTATTTTGCTAATAGATAAATCGTTTTGAGTCACTATATAAGAAAAAATGTCCAAAGTGTCTGATTTCAGCTTCTGAAATGTGTATATTTTCTGTTTTCTTACGTCCTTTGTTACAGTAACGGAATCTCTGAAGAAAATGATCAGCAGATTAATCAGTAAGGAAAATAATCGTTGTAGCCCTACACTAAATTGTTTTCAGCCAAACCAAGATCCAGTGGAAAGTCTAAAATGTGAAGGATGTGTGTGACTCACCCTTAGGAGCCACTGGCTCCAAATGTCCAAGGCATGACCTGAGTTAGAGATAATGAACCATGTGCAGAAAGCATATCAGCCTCCTGAACTGTCACCTCATCGCACAATATGCGCATTCAGGATTTCATGTTTTTTTCTGTGATCTGGAAACTGTGGCTGCATGTTGGACCACAAAAAATGAATGATGTCAGTACAGAAGGTTGACATACTTGATAAATACCACCTACGGTAGTTCTTGAGAGCCGATAGTAATGTTTTCGACAAAGCCACAACTTTGCAGCAGCACATTACATGTATCTAGTGTTTCCATCAAACAATTTAGTCTTGTCAATGTAGAAATGACAGTAAGACAGCATTTAAACTTTAAAAAAAGGCTGTTATTAGCGATTATTTTTATCATTAAGTCAGCCAAGAATTTTCTCAGTTGATTGTTTGGGCCATAAAATGTCAGAAAATTGTGAAAAATAACCATTATGAAATCTCCCACAGGCCAACGTGACCTATTCAAATAGGAAGGTGTATCCAGTAACAGTCCATACCCAAATATATTAGTTATTATCATATATGACAGGGAAATCATAAAATAATAACATTTGAGAAGCTGGAGCCAGTTCGTGTTTTGTATTTTTGCTTGAGAAGTGACTCGAACAGTTAATTTCTTTACCAAAAGGTGCTGAATAATTTTTTTTGTCAGTTGATTAATTGACCAACCCCTTCAGCTCTAATCTATACCTTAATGCTACACTAAACATTATACAAATTAAATGTTCTTAAGGTTAATAGCTGTGCTAGGAAACGTGACCCATTACATAATTTTAATAGCAGAGGATTATTTGACTCAGTTTAGAAAATTGTCAGATTTATTAGTGAAATGTTCATATGTCACTATAGGTCTATAACTGGTTTTAGTGTAGCAGAAACCCTCCATTATATCAGCAATGGACTGAGGGATAATTACTACAGGGCCACTATCGGCCTAATCTGCAGTAGATCAATATGTTAGGTTTAGAGCTGGGTATCCTTTCAAATGTTGTGATACTAGTGCTTTTGTGATACCAAATACCAAATGGTACTTTTTTTATAACCTCACAATGAGGAATATAAAAATGTTTTTACAACGAAACTATTTTCTAATAACAAAATTAGCAAAACTAAGTGTTTAATTTTCTCTCAATTTAAAGCATCTATAAAAAGAACTTACAGGGACAATAGCTTGTTCAGGAAATAGCTAATCAAAGAATAAGTAAACAAAACGGTACTGTGTATGAAACATAGTATGAGCTACAGTAATTTTCAAGGCCAATAAGTAATTTAGGGCTGCTGATATCAGATTGTAGTTGATGCGCTGTTCTGACTTATCAAACATCCAAACCAGAGGTACTGAAAACCTGAACTTTGACATCTCAGGTCATGTCATGCTATTTAATGTCATATATGCTGTCTAAGATGTCTGATCTCTCTGTTTCTGTCTCTTAGTCAAGTTGTGGTTTGAATGATTCAGCTGTCAGCCAACAACTGAAGTATGGATGGATATGAGTAAATGGGTAGTCATATGCACAGAGGTGGTATGTTATGAGTGAGTCACAGTCAGAGCATATTGCTTCTTATGTTATTCTAGTTGACTCAGTCTTCTGTCATTCAGACAATAAATAAAGTATTTGCTGATTGTAAAACTCCATAAGCTGTTATTCATCCATGAAGATTGTATGGGAAAGCTGGAGCGCTCCCTCCTTATTGTGGCAGTATGTTTACATTCTCCAAATATTCCTGGACTCTGTACCAGGTTCCAGTCTGGTCTGTTTAGGTTTTCCTGTGAGGCTCTTTCCTTAGGATTCAATTAAAGCTTAAAAGAAGGATATCAGTAACATCTGCCTGCCTGAAGTTGGATCTCTGTATGTTCATAGTGAGGAAGAGAGCAAGAGAGAGGAGATAGTCAGAGAACTTCCTTTCTCCCTCCCCTTCCAGAGGCATCCTTTATTTTTATTGGACATTTGAAATGGTCAGAGTCTGGTCATATGATCCTGTGGGCCAATAGAATTCGGTGTTAGGAAAGCTGCGTGGGTAAAAGAGTATTAACATGCTGAATTCACTGGATGATCTCAACTAGTAACCCTAAAAATATCCTCTCGTACACGAAATTGCCTCCACACGGCAGCAGTACAAAATATGAAGAATTTGTCCTAGTTCAGTTGCAAGTATTTCTTCCTTGATTGTCGTCTGTGTGTATTTGTATGTTGAGCCTAACTACAGCTGATACACTTATTAACAGTTCATCGTTGGTTGTTACTTATTGCCAAGTGAAGTCCAAGCAGGGCACTTCTGCCCTTTGAACCATCTGCTCAGAAGCTTATTTAGTTCGATGGTTTGGTGAGATTACACAGCTTTTTATGGGGCCAGACATGCACACAAATATGCTGCTCAGCCGAGCTCACATGATCTGGCTGAGATGTAGTGCTACTGAAGTGGAAGCGTTGGCAAAATGACTGGGAAAAATATGTCACTCTTCCCATCCACCACCACCTGTGCTGGTGGGGGTAGAGAGAGAGAGAGAGAGAAGGGAAAGCCCAGTGCTCGGCCAGCCGTGCTGTTGCAACAGGAAATAGGGGCCATGACTAACATGACATGATGTGGAAAACAACTGACACACCATGACACCGTCTCATTGACACTGTAAGAGGCCACAACTAGTAGCGATATGTTTTAGGCCTGATTTAATGAATGGTGGTCTGTCAGTGTCAAACATCAGTTGATCTGAATTACTTGTATTTCAAGAACAAATCCGTGACTTAGACAAAGATGAGACTTTGACAATAAGGGCTGAGTATCAAACTTCAGTACTTTTTTGGTGCCAACCAAAATTTGTCTGTACCAAAAGCTTTTTTTGTGAATCCTCTGCATGAAGCACAGTCCTTTACATCCAAGTCTAAATTCAGCTGCATATTTTAAAGATAGTCGAGGGAGGGAGAGCATTACACATGGCTTTGGCTCTCGGGCCCAAAGAGGGAATCCTTCTTGATTACTGGCAGTTAGTAGCAGGGTGGGGATAGGAGTGGAAGTGAAGCGGTTACAGGGTTTCGGCATTTACAGCTGCAGTGGGTGGGAGGGGAGTTACTGTAGATCTGCAAGAGGACTCTAGGGATGGAGTTTGTGGAGGCGACCCCGCTGCTCTGCACATATGGATGAGTCATGACTCACATCCCTCAGATGCTAGTTCTCCTTCACCACCAACCCTTTTACGCACTTTCCCTGCCCCTCCCTGAACTTAGCAGCACAAACATTCATGTCTGTACTGTCTGACTAAAAACCAACTCTCGCAGCTGCTGTCAACCGTTTTAGGAAAGTGCTGGCGTTGAAAGCATGAAGCTCAGTTGTTGGTCTGAGTTCTGCTCCCTCACGTGGGCCTCCTGAGCTCCCTGCATGCTGCCTGCGCTCTGGTATATGCATTAGGAAAAACCGACAGTCAGGCTCACAGTGAGAAGGAAATGTTGGTACCATCATCTAATTTTCTTAATTACATGGTACGAAACATTCCTAATCACAGATGTCTTCCCATCTCCGTAGCCAGGCCCCTTAGCTGCTGCCTTTAAAGCAAGCCCCTCTAGACTGTGTGTGCTTTCATGCATGTCACCATTTTTGTGTTTTTTTTAAGGGTGTGGATTCTCTAAAACATGTGTAACTTGGGTCCTGAGCCTAATAAACCCAGAGAGTTGGTGCTGACTCCTTGTGTGTCCTGTGTTGCAGGATGATGTCGGGGCTGAGTGAGTGGTTCTGGCAGGAGAGGCTGTGGTTTCCGGAGGGCCTCGGCTGGGCCGACCTGGAGGATCGGGATGGACGAGTATACGCCAAAGCTCACGACTTGTGGGTTGCGCTGCCCATCGCCATCGTATTTCTCATTGTCCGTCAGATCTTTGAAAGGTCAGCCCATTTTCAGTCTGTCTTACTGATAACTGTCACTCATCATCATCATCGTGTCTTGGGTTATTAGTTCAGACGTTTGCTTCTTCTGTAATTATATTTTTCTCCATCCTTCTGTCCAATCTAACTCTTCCTTTCTCCCTTTGACTGCTGCCTTCTCTTCCTTTTCTTTCTCATTTAGTCTGGTTATGTCATCGTCTGACCTCCAAATTTATTATTATATGTCAGAATGCCATTTTTCTCTCTTGCTTTTTTTTAACTTAATATTCCCTGTGTTGTGCCCTGCTTTATAATAAGTAAAGCTCTGTTCTTTCAAGTGCCCCATAGTGTTTCTAATGCAAATACAGTGTCCCTTTTGCACTTGTTACAGTCCACTTGTTTTTTAGTGCTAGTGTCAAGAAGCTCTCTCCTTCATTACCTCCCATCCAGCAATTTAGTGGTAAATTATAAAGTGGGCCAACTGTAAAATTGAGAAATATGATGAGACAATCAAACAAATAACATTATTTATTAAATTTTATTATTTACATACATAAACATGAACAATACTAGTTGCTCTTTTTGTTATCAGGACAGAAATCTTCAAAAGGCTATTTCCAAAAAAGCTCCTTTTTATTGAGATGCTACAAATGGCAGTGAGGCCTGGGCAAAGTCATTTTAGTATTAAACACTATCCTCTTGTCACTGTGGCTTACATCATCCTAACTCTTCTAATCATTCCATGACTTTTTATGTATATTAGCTTCATTTGCATCAAATTTGGGCAGATCGTTTAAAACAGTTTCCATGATTGTACCCTGTACTGCATCCATGCTTATTCAATGTCTCACTGTCTCTAACTTTTACTTACTTACTTTTACTACATTTCATCTCCTTTTAATCTCAACAACGTTTTTGTGGTTGCAGGACGGTGGCTACACCCCTGGCTTCTCTGCTCGGGGTGAAAGAGACAGTACGGCTCAAAGCCCCTCACAACCCCGCACTGGAGTCCTACTATTGTAACATTACCAAAAACCCCACACAGGTAGACATTCGCACACACGCATACACGTTAAAAAAAAAAGCGCTGTGCTATGTGTGTCTTCAGGAAATTGCATACTTAAATTTAACCTCTTTGTGCTGTTCTCAGACTTCAATAGCAAGTCTTTGCAAGCAGATCGGCTATTCAGAAAGACAAGTGCAGCGATGGTTCAGGAGACGAAGGAACCAGGACAGACCGAGTTTGCTCAAAAAGTTTCGAGAGGCCAGGTAAACACACACACACACACACACCCACACACACAAGCACTTGCACGTGCTTCCATAGAGCTATGAAGGCAGGTTGAAACAGCTGCCCACCCTTGCATTCCTTCTGCTATATGAGCACATATCTGAGGGCAAAAGTAGCCCTCTATTTTTAACATCTACTCATTACAATGCCACTCTGCTGCTACCATGCCTGTAGCCCCTACTCTTCTCTCTCACACGCAGAAACACACAAATCCAACCATCCACATACTCATTAGCACAGGGCCTTGGCAACAGGGGCTCTTCTCTCTTGTATACACATGCAAATATTCAGTGATTATGCATGTAAAAGAATTCATGGGGGATCTGTTAATGCATTATTCCACCCTATATGTTGTGTTCAATGTATAACTTCTCTGTAGTGACGTGACTAATCATCATTAGCATCATTGTCATGGTCATTGTTCATGTTTGTCGACAGAGCCCTTAAAGCTTTTTATGTGACTTCAACTCACCCATATTAGGGGTTATATTACAAGAAGATACAGACCTCATTGTGGACAGTTTTCATTGGAACTGCTTTTTAAAGAAGAAATAGTCCCCCTAAAAATATTTCTTGTCTTTAGAAACAGCAGTTGACAAAAACAATCTCACCACAAGGTCCACTCAATTTCTGTTCTGGAGATTTTGACCGTATCGCAGGATTTTTCTCCACGGATGGGATTGCTCATTTGCTTGGAAATGTAGGCGTTCATATTTAAATTTTTTTTTCTGAGCACTTTAACATTTTAAAGGATAGAGTTGCATTTTTTTCAAATCTCTTGAAACACTAGTCAGGTGCCCACATGTTTGCTTTAATCATATCTCTTGTTCGTACTGGACTTTAAAAGATCTCTTCCAAACAAGCTTTTAGTGGAAGTGATGGGGGACAAAGGTATTTCTGTGCTGAGCTGCAATCAAGGATAATAACACCAAGTGGGAATCTTGTACTGAAAAGGCTGTAACTTTGGAAGATAACTTCTTGATATCTCTAACTCAGAATGCTGATGTTTCATAACAGCTAAAGATAAACTTTGGAATATATAGTATTTCCACACAGAACGAGGGCTGTGGATTTTGTCCCCCTTATCTTCTAGAAAAAGCGATCTTTTAATGACCAGAATGAACATGAGGAATGAGTACAGCAAGCAAAACCTGTTTCAGTGTACTTACAGTGTCTGACTATTGTTTTAAGATAGACTTGAACTTGAACAACAACTCCATCTGCTGAATTAGTTTTTTTTTGTTTTTTTTGGTAATTTTGTTGAAGCGACCCCTTGAATCTACAAGAAGATGAATCAGACTGATGTGTGTATTTCTCTGTGTACGCTGTCTATGTGTCTGTGAGCTTATATTTAAAATAGTAATAGTAAAAAGATGTTCGGCATATGATGCTCGTGTGAGTTTGTTCCGATGTGCATGTGACTGCATGTTTGTCACTTCCTGGTTATGGTGTTCCCTTCGCTGTGTGTGTTACAACACTTCTCTTCTGAATCAATCTATTGTTTGTGTTCACACAACAGGCTTTCTGTCTCTCTCCCTTATTTCCCCCACTGGTATATCTGTGGAACTCTCACAGTTTCTTCTTTTACCTTTCTGTCCTTCGGTTTTTCTATCTCTATGTCTCTGCTGCTGTGTTTTCTGTGTTTCATCCCCTCTCTACACCCGTACGAGAGGCTGTAGTGGGAAAGACTGTCTCTGTTACAGGATATTAACTGGGAGGATACTGTCTGACAGCTCTCATTGTCCATCAGCATGTGTTTGGCCATGTGTGTTTGTGTGTGTGTCCTGATTTGACATTCTCCGCATAGTTCACCAGATTTTTCCAGGCAGCTCATTCAGCCTGGCATTTCTTTCCGACTCTTGCAACTGTGAGCGAGAATTTGTGTGTGTGTGTGTGTGTGTGTGTGTGTGTGTGTGATGCGTTTATGTGTCTGCTGGTAGAAAATGTGTTTATTGTGTTTTCCCCATTGACTGAGCAGAAAGTGTGTTTGTATGTGTGTGTGTTCTCTTGCAGTTGGAGATTTACCTTTTACCTTCTTGCTTTCATTGCTGGCCTGGCCGCCCTCATCGATGTGAGTACTGCCATGTTAACCTCGATCCCACCTCCTCCTCCTCCTCCTCTAGTCTCTGTCTGTTCACATCCTCATTCGCCACCCGCCCTGCCATCATGACTTGACGGTTTACATGGTAGTCGGCCTTTTTGCTGCAATAAGCTCACCTCCTGGACTGTCGGAGGGGCAGCATTGACTCATTGCCATGCTCCTATCTGTTGATAGGAATACACCTGTTGAGCTCTGCTGTCTCATTCATATTGAATCTCTTCTTCCAGAAACCATGGCTGTATGACCTGCAGGAGATGTGGCAAGGCTTCCCTATGCTGGTACGTCTATGTGGCTATGTACACTGAATGCACCAGGGTATCAGCAAGTCTCGAAAAGTCTTAAATACACTGAATTTAGTTCCCTCATAAAGTATTGATAGCTAATGTAGCTATCAAGCTCATCAACTCATAATGGGCAAGTGTCAACTTTAGCTAAAACTTTAAATTCATCTTCAATTTTCTGCCGCTTATCTAGGTCCAGGTCATGTTAATTGATTTATTATATTGCTAGGATTTATTGTTATAAACAGCTGGGAAGCAATGACAAATGTACTCATGTACTAATAAGAAAATCTAAGCATTTTTTCCCCTCTGATTTTTTTATCCTTTAGTCGGATTGACCGTAAAAATGTTTTAAATTGCATTTGCTGTGGTTTTAAAAAAGTGAACACTGCAGAAACCCTGATACACAGATCACAAGACAACCTCCTAACATGGAGTTCCCAACAGAGCTGTAACTATTAGTTATTAATTTAGATAATTAGTTCATCATTTAAGTATTTTTTTTAAGCAAAACCACCAAAAATTAACCTGTTCCAGCCTCTCAAATGTCAGTATTTGGTTATCTGTCTTGTAGCAATTAGAATGTGTCAACCTGGCATCTAAGAAATTGTTATGGACTAGTTTCTGACATTTTATTGACCAAACATTTATAAATAATTAGTTATTGCAGCCCTAGTTCCCAATATGGATTTGCACACATTTGTTTTTGGATTTTTAAGTTAAATATCTGTTTTTCTCTCCTTCAGACTCTCCTGCCATCTCAGTATTGGTACTACATGATTGAGCTGGGTTTCTACAGCTCTCTACTCTTCAGTGTTGCTTCTGATGTCAAACGCAAAGTGAGTGAATTTTATTTGGGTAACCCGCTTCTCTTCCTTAGTTTAAGCATTATAAACTTTTACGTTACATTACACTTTGACATGGTTATGATCAACTATACGCAAAAGGAAGACAAAGTCTGTTTCACTATCTGATCAGTATGACATCTGGCATGGACATTAGACTGTTGTTACACGTGTTTTTGAATGTGTGTGTGTGTGTGTGTGTTTGGACTTTGCTCAGCCTGGGTCAGCTGAGTGGGGAGTAGGGAAAATCTTGCAAAAGAGGCCCAGTGTGTTCCTCCAACACAATTTTCTAACCTAGATGCCTCTTAAGCAGGATTTACCACTTCACACACAGGCCCACCTAAAACACACAAAACACAAATATATAGATTTCCAACATTTTCCTTTTCTTAACATAACTACCATGTCTCCTTTTGCCATGCTTCCTCCTCTTTAGGACTTCAAGGAGCAGATTGTTCACCATGTAGCAACTATCCTCCTCATCAGCTTCTCCTGGTGCGTTAATTACATCCGTGCTGGAACTCTCATCATGCTGGTGCACGACTCCTCTGATTACCTCCTTGAGGTAAATGTATTTTACGTTCACAATATTTTGATGAATAAACTTTGGCATGCAGACATGTGCCTGCACTCAAAACCAGTGAACTATGTTCATGGTAAAGTGATTTACAGTAAATGTGTAAATATGATTGGGTCCAGTATGAATACTCACCACATCATATTTTATGTTGATGTCATTTATCCTTCCAAAAAGGTGCAGTTTAGAGTGTTACATGCTGCATCCCTGCTGAGTTTTAATTTTTGTTCGCACGTGATTCAGTGAGTCCTGTCAATTCTGGTGGGAACATGCTGATGATACACTGCCACCTGGTGGAGGAAACTATACTTTAGTTATCTTTAGTGGGATAGAGGCAAACCAACTACCATTTTTATTACTTAAACAAATACATTATCCAATTATCTGCAGCTTTCCTATTAAACTAATTTTCTTTCTTTCTCTCTCCCCCTGGCAGTCTGCAAAGATGTTCAACTATGCTGGGTGGCGAAATGCCTGTAACTACATCTTCATTGTATTTGCAGCAATCTTCATTATCACTCGCTTGGTCATCTTCCCCTTCCGGTACATACACACAAGTTTTGTTAATGTAATGTATAACTTGATTTTATTTCAATTACCGTGTCTTTAATCCTCACTATCTCTGTTGCAGGATTATTTACTGTACGTGGGTTTACCCAGTGACCATCTATGAACCCTTCTTTGGCTACTACTTTTTCAACGGACTTTTGATGGTTCTGCAGTGTCTTCATATATTCTGGGCTGTCCTCATCATACGGATAGCAGTCCGGTTCCTCACCAACAATGTAAGCAAACAAAAAATTGTTGAAAATTCAAGAAGAATTGTTGAAAATTCAAGATGTTACAACATAGGTCACAACATTTTAGATACTGAAAGAAGTTAAAGTTAAATTGAAGGTCCTCAAAGAAATTGAAATTTCAGTGTAAGCACTGAATGAAGTTGAAGTGTTACTTTAAGTGTAAGAGCTGGTGGAGCTCCCGTTTCAAGAATAAGAAATGAAAGCAATGGAACGGTCAGTAGACGTGCCGAAAGCAGTTGAATTTGTTTGAAGAGTTAGATTCAGTGAATTCATCAACAAAATCACTGAAATGTAAGCGCTCACATCCTTGTCATCCAGCCTGGATTACAAGACAAATATAAATAAATACCCACAAGATGAAATATGACACATACAAACTATAAATACATGCAACATAAGAATATATTCCATAGAAGCTAAAATTTGAACATTAAAATTCATGTCTAACAGATCTCTTGTGCACAACCAGATACACACACACACACACACATACATTTTCGTGCAACTGGACAGTTTGACTCTGTTCTGTCACTGGCCAGAGCTCCAGTGCAGTTGAGCAGAAAGTCTCCTTGATTAATGACATTTTTCTAAATGGCCTCTTCCTCTGAAATTTCTTGTTTTGTTTTTTTTCCAGGAAAAAGTGGACGATGAAAGGAGTGACAAAGATGAAACAGATGAATCAGAAGAGGAGGAGGAAGAGGAGGAGAATAAAAAGGACATGAAGAAGAAAAATGGACCGGTGCAGAACGGTCACACAGTCTACAACAACAACCACAGCAAGACAGAGTGAAAGCAAACAAGTGTCAGGACAAAAAGACTGTGAGAAGGACTCATCTCCCTCAGTAGGGGAGCAGAATGGAGGGATGAAAGAAAGAGAAAGAAGAAGGGGTGTGGGTTATGGAGGGGGCAAGTAATTCCTGAAAACCAAGAACAGCAGGTAACTTGAGGAAATTTGACACTGTTACTTTTGCACAACACAAAAAAAAACACACAGTTAAACTTAATTCGTACTTTTAGAGGGCACAGAGATCCAGCAGATGATATACACTACATTAAGTGGCATGGCTTTTTTGCTATGTCATCAGAGAAAAATGCATCATTGTCATAAATCAGTGTGTGTTGTCAGTCCCAAAATTTCAAAGAGACAGGGGAGAAAATGGAGGAGCAGAGTGTGGAGAGGACATAGGAGAGGGGTGATGCTGCTTCTACTTTAGCTTTCCTTGTTCTGTGTGCCTTAGAGCCAGCTAATGGCTGTTAAAATGCCATTTTATAGCTTTCTGCTTTAATCTTGTGTTGCTTTATTTCGTCGTACCTTTTTTGTTTTCTACTAAAAGAACAAAAGAGAGTGAAAGTGAGTTTTATGAAAGTGAGACAATAGGGCATTTATTTCCCTAATTTTCTGTCTATGCAATTACGTAAATGTTCAGCTATTGCAACGTCTTTGCACAAATGTAGAGTGTCTCTTATATACTGTAATAACTTGCAGTAGGACTGCGTGCCTCTGCGCTCCAATGCGGCCTGTGCCATTTATAAAGTAGTCTGCCTTGTAAGGCTTAAGGAGTAAAATTGGCGTCAGTTTTGTAAATAAACAGCAAGAAAATCTTAAATTCTTGTTTAGTTTCTGTTAAATTCTTAATCCAGCATAGCTCATTATGTACAATTCCTGCTTCCAAAGAGATGTTTGACTTGAAAAGGTTACCACTCTCCAATTCTTTGCGTTTTGAGCAGTCAGGAATACCCAGAAATTAGTGCTTAGCACATACACTGCAATAGAAATCACGGCTTCCTGCTAGTTTTGACGGAGCTGAATGTTTTTCCTTTCTGGTTTGGCTGAAGCTGTTTGATCCAGTTGAGTCTTGAACCACACTGACGATGCCACCCACTGAAAACTGATGACTCTAAATAAAATCATGCGAAGGTGGGTTGGGTTGCTTTGTTGAAATCCAGAAGTTTTACTAAATCAAATGGAATGGGACGGATTAACCATTTCCAGATTTTACAAATATATACCAGATTTTCTTAAATTCACTGCCTAGTAGCCTCAGTTATGTTTGTTAACTGGGTTAGTATTTAAGTGTTGATCTAAATGAATGATTTTAGTTATGATTCTGTGTATGAAACGGGTTTACAGGTATTGCTATTTGATGTTAAGGGGGTAAAAGATGAGTTCTCAGCAGTTCAGTATTAGAGGAATTCATGAAATGAGTGTTGCAGTTTTTGTTGTCACGCTTTAAAGTTTTTTGTACGTCAAGTGCCTTATCTGTAATGTATGGGAAGCTCTCTCCTGTCTTCATGTCCTTTCGTTTTCTTTCCTGTCTCCACCTCACATCACAGATCCCACTTTATGACTAGCATGTCCTCCCTCCACTGTCTCATCTATCACTCACTTCTCTCCTCCTCTTTATAAATTACCTTCTTTTCAAACAAACCCTCATTCCACCACCATGTTCTTTTTTTACTAACCCAGACCAACCAGCAACCTCTCTTCCCCCGTGATACAGAAGAAACAGCTGTGTCCTAATTGCAGTGTTATTACTTTTTTTATTGTGTATTTTTTGTTTAGTGACAACTAAGTATTATTAATAATAAAAGCAAAAGATCATGAATCACAATGAAAACACTTTGAAGTTGTTGTTGTTTTTTTTATTATTTCACGCATCATGTCTGCCAACATACCACACAGTAAACCCTTTGAGTTTCCGAACCGAAACAAATGTCCGAATTAAACATTTGTCCCTTGAAACTCCATCCGACATAAAGTTAAAATACATAATGAATGTTTACAGAGTAACATACATTACCATGAACACACAAGTCCTCGTTTTAAATCTTATTAATGCGTCCACTCGGATAAGAATACCCCATATAATCATACAGTCATATCTGAATTTCAAAGGCTTCATTTTCTGAGATCCGGCGGTGGAGAGTGACCAGCTGTTCACTTGCAGTTTTGTACAGCTCCACTACATTGGCGACTTACTTCAGTAATGTGTTTAAAAGAAAGGTTTTAACTTGTCCCGGTGCCGTGCGGTGCGGTGCGGTGCGGGGCCGGTCCTCTCCCCGCACGCCCCCCGCCGCTGCAGCCTGGGACACGCAGCCTACCTGCGGGGCGGAGCCACAGCGTGGATTTCCCAACATGTCACGTCAGCTGTCTCCGGCTCGCCGCGGCCCAATCGAGAGAGGAGGAGAGGAAGCAGCGCACACACCGCACACACCGCTCCGCTGGCTGGGGAACGCCATCTTAAACAGAGAGGGGGTTTAAACCGGGAGAAAACAGGGGAAGGGGGCATCGGGGGAGACAACCCTGTTATTCCCGTCATTGTCTTGAACCCTGGGCTCGCGTCGGGACAGCGCTGGTTATGGCTCCGGGCGTTTTTAACCCAAAATAAAGGCGCGCACGGGAGGAGATCGGCGCGGCACTTGTTAGCCTCTAGGCGGCTAAACAAGGGGAGGAGGAGGAGGAGGAGGAGGAAGGGGGGTTGAGGATTTTTTTTTTTTTTTTTTTCCTCTCTCCCTCGCTCTCTCGCAGCCGAAGTTGTTTGTTTATGTTATTCCACACGGACATGTCCTCTTCAAACCCAGGTAAATCGCGCTCGGAGTCGCGCTGACGTGTTCGTGCCGGCGGCGCGGGGCGGCGGCGCGGGGCGGCCGCTCGCGCTCCGCCGCGCGGACACTTCTTCTAAAGATAGCGTGACAGCATCTTTAGCTAAGTTAGCCTAGCAGCCGAGCCGCAGCCTGGCGGCTCTGCTCTGCTCTGCTCTGCTCTGCTCTGCTGGCTGGCTGGTTGTTGTTGTTGCATAAGTGGGAGCTTTTCTGACATGCCAGCCAGCTCACAGTGGTGGGATCGGTTGGCTGTGGAAGGTGGCCCTGTCTGTTTTGGTATTTTCGAGGTAATGTGAGAAGGCAAATCTTGAGTTAGCTGGCCGCCGAGCTGCGGTTGCTTGGCTCGGTTCATGTGTTTCTGTTTTTTTTTTTTTTTCTAGGGGGTGGGGGGGGAAATGTTGTCACAAGATCGATATCTGTTTGCTGTATGTGGCTTTAACGTTGGCCCCGTGTGGAGGTTGTCCTCGCTCTCTAGAAGTGCCAAACACGGGTTAAGACTGGTTAAAGTGGAGCTAACGTCATGTTAAATACACAGGTTGTGTAATAAAACTAGTGTCCGTGTTTGGCCCTCCTGAGTGTGGACTCCAGTGAGTGGCTTAGTTTCTTTTTCAGTGCTTGGGGCACAACAAGAAAATCTCTGATCTCTGCTACATTTCCTTTCTCTATCCTTCTGTGTTATTAATAGAGTTACCAGATCCAAATCTGGGTATGGGGACAAGTGGAGCCCAAGCCAGTGGCGGAGCTGTTGTACCAAAAGGAACCAATAAAAGAAGAGCTGCGTAAGTGTGTGTGGTGGTTGAGTTTGTGCTGATATGTCAGTATTGTGTTATGTGTGTTTGCTGACTGTTTTACTTTTGTTTTTGGCACTTGTGGTTGAAATTCTTGTGAGAATATTTTTGTGTCACTTCTCATGTGCATTTCTTCTCCTTATTACAGGCCAGACTTTGACGACGATGATGAAGGAAACAAATTGTTCAGGTACGTTTGTCTCAGCTTGTCTCCGTCATGAAGCAGGATGAGGTGGTAGATCGAGTGGTTTGATTGGGTGGGCTGCTGAGGTAACAAGCATGCAATATTTTTGTTTTTCTCTGTTTTTTTCTCAGGTGTGACGATGAAACAGGAGGCTCCAATGACAAAGAGCGCTTTGCCAGGTAGGAGAATGAATTAGGAGAAATAGATGTGCGCGGAAGGGGTGTAGGGGAGCAGTATTGTTGAAACAACGGTTACCCCCATGCTGCTCTCCTTCTCCTCTTTGATTTCTTTTTTTTACTCTTAAACATCTTTTTATTTTGGTAGTTATTTTTGGGCCTGTGTTTTAGTGGGTTGGTTTCATTTCCAGGTTTTTGGAAGAAGATCAGAGTTTTGCAGATAAGGAAAAACTAGCCAGGTATGGCCTGTACCACTTTGGAAGGCTCCCTCTCCTGCTTCTATCCATATCAATAGTGAATGATCTGATCGAATACTATCCTGTCCTGATGGGACCCCGGCACATTGTCATTTACAGCACAAATTACCGGAATATTTCGTTGCTCTATGCATCTGTTTTGGTGCTTGTCAGAATGTTATGCTTCTTCGCCAAAAGCAGCTGGTTGTGTCTCTCAACCATCACTGTGTTGATGTGTCACTAACCGCCATGCTGTGCGTCACTCAGGGACTTCTTTCACTTTGGTAATCCCTTCCTTTTGAGCAACTGTCCTCTCTGTCTCTTTTCCTCCCCCCTCTCAGGACATCTGAAAGGTCTTTCTCTTTCTGCACTTGCTCTCTTTTGTCACACCAACTGGCCTTGAAAGACCAAACTCTCTTGCTTTTTCTCTATCATTTTTATAGATCATTGACTACACGTTATTGTTTTGTGCATCTATTATTTCTCTGTCCTTCTCTCATTCCCACCTCTTCCCGATTGGCATACTTACATTGCAGCATTAACTCAAAACTCTACTCCATGTTGTCCACCTGCCCGCCTGTTTCCCCCATCTCGATCCCTCCTATCCTCTCCACCTCTGCCTCCCTCCCTCGCCTCCTCACTCCAGGGAGAACCACAGTGAGATTGAGAGGCGGAGGCGGAACAAGATGACTGCCTACATCACAGAATTGTCAGACATGGTACCCACCTGCAGTGCACTAGCACGGAAACCAGACAAACTAACCATCCTACGAATGGCTGTTTCCCATATGAAGTCTCTGAGAGGAAGTGGCAATACCAACGCAGATGGATCGTACAAACCTTCCTTTCTCACTGACCAGGTATGAGCAACTGAGAGAAATTTTGAAATTGGGTGAGATGTAAAAACAAGGCAGTACTACTTGTGTAGAAGTCAACAAAATAAATGTTATATACAGTATAGGTCTCACAGTCACAATGTCGTCCACACTAAACCTGATGGATGAAGGAATAGCACCTTTTAAGCCTGCAAGTCAGTTTCCTCACATGGTAGCTAAAGTGTAGTCGCTATTTACACCTGGTAGGGTCAACTAAGTCACTTGGTCCCTTGGTCAACTTGTAAATTGTTCAAAAGCAAACTTTGTGAATTTGCAATGACTGTAAGTGAGCGTCCGGGGGCTTACACACTCCTGGTGGAGTTCATTGCTGACAGGTGAAAATAAGCAACTGGTCGTAGCACATGACTGTATACAACCTCCCCAGGTCCACAATAACAAGGACCAAGGTGCACAGGAATTTGTGTATTCTAAATTTGTAGAGAGGGCGCTCAATCACAAAAATAAGAAAACACAAAGACTTCAGATTTATGCTCTAGCTCCTCTGCTAGATCTATCATCCTCACTACTTAGCCAGTCTTTGATGCCACCTGTCTATAGGAACTAAAGCACCTCATCCTGGAGGCAGCCGACGGCTTCCTGTTTGTGGTTTCATGTGAGACTGGCCGTATTGTTTACGTCTCTGACTCCCTGACACCCGTCCTCAACCAGTCACAGTCTGAATGGCTAGGCTCCTCCCTTTATGATCAGCTCCACCCAGATGACACAGAAAAGCTCAGGGAGCAGCTCTCTACTGCTGAGAATAACAACACAGGTACAAAGCATACACAGACATTAAATGTGCAGACCGTAGTAGATTTTTTTATCACTATTAATCTAAAAAAATCCTTTGTCAATTTAAAAATGTTCACGTCATTACACCAATGATTGAGTCGATTCTTGCTTTTGTTTGCCTTTAAAGGGAGGATGTTGGACTTAAAGACAGGAACAGTGAAGAAGGAAAGCCAGCAGTCGTCAGCCAGAATGAGTATGGGAGCCCGTCGATCATTCATCTGCAGAATGAGGTTTGACTTAACACTATAGTTAATTATTCAGCCCAATATATGTATTGATATGAGTGTCTGGATGCATAAATTGTCCATGTGGTGACCTGTGTGTATTTGCAGATGTGGCTCTTGTCCGGTGGAACCATTGTCCATGAACAGACTTAACTTCCTCAGGAATCGAAACAGGTGACCAAAACGAACCAGTTTTTCTTTTGTATTTGTTTTTTTTTCTTTTCTAAAATTGTGTTGGATTTACTGTCCAGAGAATTCATTTTGCAGTATATTTTACAATTTCTTCATTCACTTCAGGAATGGTTTGGGTGCAGCCAAGGAAGGGGAGCCCCAGTATGTAGTGGTCCACTGTACAGGATACATCAAGTCCTGGCCCCCTGCAGGTAAAACTTAGCCGGGCATCGGCAGACTAATTCGCAAATGCGTATTAGTCTAGAACCCCTCAGTTAATTTTCGATTTCCAAGGGGCGTTATCAACAGGCAGAGATAAGCACTCAGAGCAACAAAACACCGTCCTGACGTACGGTCCCTGTCAAAAGTACGGCAAACACGTGTTTCTTAGCAACACAAAGTTTAAGTGCAGTTGTTTGTTCTTCTTTTAGAGAAAATTTACCGTCCAGTCTGTTTAATACTGCAGCTGTAGCCAGCCGGGAACACTCCGTATCGGCAGCTGCCATCTTTTATGGCCATAGCCATTTTTTGTATTTGATCTATTAAATCCTTCCTTGAGTTCTTCTTTTTGGCTCATGTTAACAGTTTTTACATGTTTTGTTTTAGGAGTGTCATTAACAGACGACGAAGCAGACAACAATCAGGGGAGTCGCTACTGTCTAGTTGCCATTGGGAGATTACAGGTATGATGAATGCCTCGTGTGTAGAGGTATACATGTGTATTTTGCACTGAAGCAAGTAACAATGACAAAATAATTCTGAACTAATCATCTAAGTTCATATGTACTCCTAATTGAGTAGTGCATATGTGATACAAGGAAATAAAAAATATGGAAAATTAACCTTTGGTAGGGCATTTTACATCTTAACTGCAAATTTGTATACATCTCCAACACACTGCAATAATATTTCACCCTTATATCAGCAATCTAAAAATAAAATCGCCTTTACTGGTGGTGGAATAGACATGTATTCTTGCATATTTACCACAAGGCTGTATTTTATAGTCACAATCACAGTCTTATCTGAATTGGATTGTGTCTGATGTTTACACTGTTACAGTGTGTTTTGAAATCCTTTTTTTTTTTTGCCTGTAAGCTTTCGATTGTAAGCACTTTTTTTTTATAGATGAGTAGATGAAGATATAAAAATATGAATAAATGTGATTGATGCAAAATTTTCCTTTTTAAAGTTTCTAGTTTGCATACTTTAGGGTATTATGCTAAGAATTTGGTTTCGTCTTTATTTTTCCTTTAGGTGACTTGTTGCCCAGGTGACACTGACATCAACAGTATCAGTGTTCCAGTAGAGTTCATCTCACGCCATAACTGCCAGGGCATGTTCACCTTTGTAGACCACCGCTGCTTGGCTGCTGTAGGCTACCAGCCCCAGGTAGAGACTCACAGCTGGTGGAAATGTCATGGACTGTTTGATGGCATCCCCTGACAACCTTTGTCCCAGAAGTTGGTGTTAATGTCCTCTAGGCTAATGGTGGCTGTATTATCTGATGTGTGTTGCAGGAATTACTGGGGAAGAATATTCTTGAGCTCGCCCATCCTGAAGACCAGGGCTTACTAAGAGACAGCTTCCAACAGGTAGGACAGTACTACCACATTAGTGTGTTCACATTCACTTAAAAGAGTACTCCACCGATTTAGCATTGCACTCCTATAACACTGTCAGAAGATATCTCTATCCATTTTGATCTTTTCCTTTTTAACTGTCCGTCATGAGTCTGTTTTATTCCACACATTCTACTTACTTTTCAAAAACCAGGTGCCTACATCACCCACAATGCAACTCGACTCAATTCACTCAACTGTATAGATTTGTGTGTGCTATGCTAGTAGCTTCTAATGTAGGCTTGTGTTAAATCGGTGGCGTTCCGCTGTAAGTAAATAGGTTCCTGTTGGCTTTCCGCAGTAATCTGATTTCTTAAATGTCATAAATATCAGAAACCCAGTTTTTTAAATTTGGATTGGGTAATAAAGAGTTCTAGACTAAAACTGACCATAAGTAGCCACAGTAAATCTAAATCAGACAGTTTTCCACAGCGGAAAAGTTGAATTTTGGGAAATTTCTGACAGGTTCACGCTGAAAGGAAAACTGCGCTCTCTCTCACTAAAGAGCCTGTCTGTTGTCAGCTGTAAAAGCAATGCCCAATTACCGTTATAACCTGATATCTCTTCTAGTGACTCGGCTTATTGGCTGCATTGAAAGCTGCTGCTCATTGATTAGGAAAACACCAGATAATGACTGTTTGGCATGCTTGACTTGTGTCCATAGGTGGTGAAGCTGAAGGGTCAAGTCCTGTCAGTGATGTTTCGGTTTCGACCCAAATCAAGAGAATGGATCTGGATGAGAACCAGCTCCTTCACCTTCCAGAACCCGTTTTCAGAGGAGATTGAGTATATCATCTGTACCAACGTCAATGTCAAGTGAGTCACACACTCTGGACTGACTTTACCAATGCTGGTGATTATGTAACATGATTACACAATCAAATACAGCAAATAATGAAACCACTGACGTTTGAAATGTTACTGTTGTGAAAGATCCCTCTGTTTGAATGCTTACCTATCCCCCTCAGTCCCCAGTTCCTCTTTACCTTACCACAAGCCCTTTTAATAAACCGCACACTGATCACTTTCTCCCTACACCTCTCTTCTGCACCCGTCTCTGATTGTGGGGCAGTAGAAACTCGACTCAGGACCCTCTCACTCCCATCTCCTCCCCAGGGGGTTCGCTGCCCCCCTCTCTGGGCCAGAGCAGCCCAAACTGCCCTCCTGTAGTGCTCAGCCCTGGGCAGGTGGCCACCAGGTGAGACCAGGCCTGGCCTGACTATCCTCCCCCTGCATGGGAGAGCAGGGGCTGCTTCATGGGAGACTACTGCTGTTCCTAGCAAACTACAGTCCTTTTGTTTGTTGTTTTCATTTCCCACTGATTGGTGATTCATCTCTTCACTATAGTGTTGAAAAAATAGTGCTGTCGGCTAACAAGAAGCATGTGTAATGGCTCTTTCTTATAGTTAGTAGTGAGTTTGATTTAAAGAGATCAACCTTTAACACGGGTAGTTTAGCATGTTAGCGGTATGTATTTGTATATCAGACCTTTCTCTGCTGAAGTGTGTTACTGTTTTCCTCTTCTGTCCTCGTTTCTCTTTTATGTTACCATGGTGACCGGTGGTGGGTTGAGTGCTATTTTGTCGGCAGGTGTTTGGGATTTCTCACTCAACAGTGGAAGGCATGGAAATGGAAATGAGGCTATTTTAGTCCAACTCTCTTTCTCTCTGTTTCCCTTTTCAGACAGTTGCAGCAGCAGCAGCAGGCTGAGCTAGAGGGAGGTGGAGCCAGAGACGGTCTGTATGAGGCAGGACCAATCCCCCTTTCACAGGTTAGGTCATGCACGTGTGGGGACACATGAATGTACATAACCACTGTGATTGAAGCTAAGATTATGCCCTGTTGCTCTTGCTGTAGTGATTAATCAGGCCTTTTTTATGGAAACAATAGGCATGATGTTGATTATTTGCTCAGCAAGAAAACGGAAGTGGATGTCAGGAGAATTCCATTATTACAACTGACTACCTGCTGGTCATGCTTCATGCAGCTAGACTTTGAAGATTTTACAGAAAGCAAACAACAAATTCAGTAAAAGTGATTATAAATGAGAAAAACTGGGCTCACAGAACTGTTAAATTGCAGGCATACGATCCATTTTTAGTTTACCTTTTTAGACAATGTGCTACTTTAGGCTTCATTAGCACATTGTCTTGCCTCAAGTGACATCCATTCTAGGTCCTGGGCCACATATGGACAATATATGCCATAGTTTTGTAAAGACATGCATTTTTTGTTTACTTTCAATTTTATTGTTTTAGCTATATATATTATTTTTAACTATATTTCCTGTTGTGCAAGGTATGCTTTATACTAGGGCAGGTTGACTTGGTTAAGATCAATATCACAACATTAATAGGAATATTTTTTCCAATATGCAAATATTAACCAGTAGATGGCAAATGCGTGCAAAATAATTCAAAATTATAAATAAAAAATTTCGATGCATTAATCAGACAAAACTTGTTGAAAGTTTGTCAAACAAAACCTTGAATACCATTTTACAGTTTAGTTTTTAGTTACAATTTACTTTTAACCATTCATTTTGGCAGCAGAAGTGTATACAATGATAACTGGATATGATCATCATCACAATGCACAAAGATAATATTGGCAATAATTCAATATTATCTTTGTGCATTGTGATGATGATCATATCCAGTTATCATTGTATACACTTCTGCTGCCAAAATGCTGCCTTGAAGCATTTTTGCTTAAAGAAATGACTTAATCTATTATTGAAATAGTCGCTGATTAATTTTCTGAGTTATGTCCCTTCCTACCATGATTGCTTCCTCCGCCATCTGTTGTGAATGTCATTAAATTACATCATTGACATCATTTTGCAGAAAGTATGCAGGCATTTGATTGTGGTGCCACGTTTGACTCAGCCTTGGAAAACACACTAAATTCAAGTGTAGTGGAGCGTTAAGGAATTGTTGCTTTCAACCAATGTAACTTTTAGCTTGAGATGATGAATGGTCTAAATTGGAGTTAGGTCAATCCTTGTCCACTTAAAACACTTTTTGGAATGTAATCCCTGACCGATACTTTTGGTGCTCCTCAGATGCCGGTGCAACCAGTGACAGCGGCAGGGCCAGACCACAGCAAGAGCCTTGAGAAACCAGAGCTCTACCAGTCTCTTTTTCAAGGCACAGATCAGACCAAGGGCCTGCCCTCCACCCCCACGCCCCCCACACAGATCTACCCTCCAGCAAACAACTTCACTGGTGGTCGTTCAAATGATGCATACAGGTAGGAAGTCTTCTTTGTTTATACGTGTCTGTGCGTGTGTTTCCATATGCACCAGATTTCAAATCTGGAAGTAATACTAACTTTGTCAGACAGTTAAATTCCGTTACCGGAGACAGAAACGCTGTAGTCCTATACAAACACACACAGCACAGTAAAGAGGGATGTGCCGGTAGTTCTTATCCTTAGCCAATTAGTAATGTACTTAAGTTGAGATCTGCAGATAATAGGATTGTTATCTACTGTAAACTATATGAACAGCCACAGATACTCAATGCTGTAGTGAGAACAAATAAGCCAATGGGAAAACTCTGTTTATCTCTGCCACATACTTTAGTCCACATAAACGGTATAGAAGTACTACGGCTTCCCACATGTGCCTTAAGTGGGTACAGATGCTGTGTGACAAAGATTATGGTCCCTTCAGAGCGTAATCCTGAAAGAGAATACTGTATGTTTCAATATACTTTCATATTCACTGTTCCACGCTTAGTGATACACGCTGACATGCTGCTAAACTGATTAGAAGTGGTCTCCAGGTTTATTTCAAAAGTTTCTAACATGTTTGTTAAGGGGGATCCATTTTTTAATGTTTTATTTTCACCCAGTAGATGACAGCCAGGTAAGAGAGCTCTCACTCCCTTCACTTTTGTCTGCAGGCCAGTCAGCATGACTCCACAGATGGCACAGCCAGCCCACTCAGCAGGGCAGATGCTGGCTCAGATGTCTCGTCAGAATGGAGCCCCGCACTCAGTCACCCCCTCCAGCACAAGCAGTCCCCTCCATGGAGGACCAGCAGGAGTGTGGCCCGGAGCTGGAGCGAGACCACAGTTTAATAACCAGGTAAGCCAGTAAAACAAGATTCATTGACTGATTTTGTTTTGCATTTGGTGGTATTTATTTAGTCAATCTTCATTCACAAATAAAACAAACTAGAGATACTGTATTTAATGATACTTTGATTACTTATTTAAAATCGACCCCACTTCAGTCAATAAATGGAATTACTCTTCATATTCTAACCAGCAGGTGGCTCCCCAGGCAGCAAAAACTATGTCTCCACCCTTTGCTCCCATGGGAGGATTTGGAGGTGGCTCCTCCAACTCTTTTGGCCAGATGCCTACAGGTGCTGCTCCCACCCCAACCAGCGGTGCTAACTACCCGCCCATGAATCCGCGTGCCAGCCTCAACACCAATGGTTATGGTAGGTTGTATGCATATATGTGTGAATCAGTGTCTTCGTGTTCTACTGGTGCATCCTCTCACAACCTCTGTACTGTATCCCAGATGGCTCTCAGTCTGGGCCACAGTTCCCCTCTCGAGCAGCGGAGGCAGTGTGGCCCCAGTGGCAAGGCCAGCAGCACTCACAGAGTAACGCAGAGCAGCATCCTCACGCTCAGGGCAATCAGCAAGACATGTTTCCTGTGAGTGATACAAGCTTTATCTCTCTCTCAAGCACTGTTTTCTGCCTTTTCTCTGTCACTTAAAATAAATCTCTTTTTGTCTCTTCAATCTGATTCAGGATGTGTTGTCTATGCTGGACCAGCCTGCCAACTTCAACAGCGATGACTTTGAGATTCCCATCTACCCTTCGTTTAACGAGTGACCTGGTCAATACTTCTCTGCTGGTCTGCCCCTTTGTCTCTTGACCATTTTTGCCCTCAGTCTATATTTAGCTCTTTTGCTCCTGTTTTCTTCCTGCTCCTGAGACTAGCACTCTTCCCTTGCTTTGCATGGCTTAAATTGCACTGCCGCAAGCCAGTTAAAGATGGAGGGATATATCTGACTGTAGATATATAGGGGAGGAAAATCAAGGATTTGCTACTGACTTAAAGAGTATTTTAACAATATTCCAGCCATTGTAAGAGAATTCTCTAGCTAGCACTGCCCAAAGCTCAACAACCTATGTTGTACACACAAACACACATACATACATATATGTACATATAGGGTATATGAAAGCGCACAATCACACAATCACACTTGAATAGACTGCACAGAAACACTCTGGTAAAAATACATAGGAAGTAAATTACACACACACCCAAAGGCCTTTTATTCTAATATGTTCCTAGTTTTTCTCAGGCATTATTAACGAGTGTATTTTGCTGTTATACCCTTTAGCGTGTAGACTAATCACTCCAATCGTTGATTTAAACTCTCAGGAAATTGCAGGGATATACAGCTTTGGTGATTTCTAAATCCTCCGCTGTTGCACGCAAACCACCACTGTCTGCTAACCTCACTCACAGTTTTAAATCCACAGCATGTATCTGCATGTCAGCACTGCTTTCATGGAGCGCTTCTACAATGTGTAGATTTATAATGAGTACAGTTTTCTATGTACATTTAAAATTTAATCATGTAAGGTTTTTTCTTCATTTAATGATGTACTTCAACAACAGACAAAGTGGTTACATACTGTTTTGTCTAGGTGCCCGTTTGAAATGTATACAATCTATTTTTTGTGTGTCTGTCTGTCTATATATATATATATATATATATATATATATATATATATATATATATATATATATATATATATATAGTATGCATGTATGTAAAATGGATGCGTAGAGTATCATTATCAATTTTAACACAGTCGTGAGATGTCTGACTTGCTTGATTCTTCTTCCTGTCGCCCTGCGTTACCCTGTACCAAGTATGGGCTTTTTGTACTCCTTTTGTAAAAGAATAGAATATAGGAATCACAGCAATAATTAACAAGCAGGAATTGTCTACGTTTGAAGCCATTCTTTATTGTTGTCATAAATGTTGGTCTTGATTAATGTTATTTTTAAAATGGAGAGATGTGGTATTAATGTTTGATTTATTGATTTCCCAAGTATTTTATTGTTATTTCAAAACTTTTGGTCACCATTGATCTCTCCATTGCCCTTTTCTGATTGGTATTTTAATAATGGTTTGATCAGGGTATATTTAGGATTAAAATGGAATAAACAGAGCTAAAAACAATATGATCTACAAGTGAGAACGCCCCTAAAGTTTCTTTTTATTTGTTATTGGTGTTTTGCTTGTTTGTGACAAACATTTGGACTTGGACTGAATCTTTGCCAACAAGATCCAACTTCCTGTGTTATACAATCATTTTGGTGAGTTTATGTTTATAGAAGAATGTTGTGGGAAGAAAGATAATGCTTCTAAAATATTTTAATTTTCAATATGTGGAATTAGTTTAAATTTGTATTACAGTTTTCCATTGTCTGTGTTTAACACTCATGATGACAAATTATGTAATTGTATGTAAACCCATGCTGATAATTGCCCAGTTTTCATCTTCCAGAGGTGGTATGTTGGTGACTTGTCTTTGTTATTGTTGAAAACTTCTTCGGTTGCTCTGTATCCAGGTTTGTTTGTTTTTTTCTTCTTCAATGATGTGAACTTTTATCACTCATAGAAACAAATATATAAATATACTGTATATGTATATGAAATGTTAAATGAGATAAAAATGTTTGGTTTTTGTATTAAATTGTTATATTGTTGAAAATGAAAAACTCGGACTGTGTTTTGAGCTGCACACACTTCTTTAAAGATATGGAAGGTCGTAACAGGGTTATTCCACACATAGTATCATCTAATCCTTAATCACAAAGTGATATATGTTTTCTCTCTTGTTGATGATAGGTGTTTTACTGTAGCAGTGCACTCTACTGATCACACTCATGCAAGAGTCATGGCTGTCTTTAATTACATCCAGGCGTGTATTAACTTCCTTAAAACAGTTTAAAGTTGGTGGAGAAACAAAAGCCAACTTTGGTTTGATTGGCCTGTATCTGTTTTCCTTCCTCATTCTGTGTATCTGCGAAGACGCAGAGATCGGTGGGGATGTCCTGGGATCAGTTTCCGCCTTTGCCCTTCCCTCCTGTCTTTCTCAGCCTGGGGGTGAAAATGGATGGAATAAAAACCAGTACAGGTCCAAGATAGGATTACTGTGACTGTTCCCTGTTTGTGTTGCACTTGAGTGACGTGCTGTGAATCTTGTTTTTCTGGTAACATCATTTTTTCTCCCAGTGTTTTATTCAGATCCGTTGTTATTTGCATGGAGTCAATTTACTCTTAACTTGTGTGTATCTCTGTAGTGGCATCAGAGTACAAGCAATCTACATTTTTTTTGGTCAGGATCAGTTTTCAACCCCTCTCAAGTGGATTGCCACTAAGGCGTCATATCCTCTTTCTCTTCCTCAACCTTTTCTTTTTCCTTTCTGTATCAATACTCTTTTTGTCAGCACTGTTAGACTATACAATAACCAAAAACCGTGTGCACGTGTGCAGGGATATGTGTGGAGTGAACTGATTGGTTCAGTACAGACGGAACATCTTAATCTCCACACCATCTCTAAAAACTTGTGTATTACCACATTCTTCTGTTGTGTTGTCATGTGTCCATACCTGCAACTGACCAGGTATCCAGTGACTCCTGTTGAGGTGTCATCTCCTGTAAAGGTCTCTTCTCCTGAAGAGACCAGAGAGATGCCAGGGTGTTCTAATCTCAGTAACGGCACGATTGTTACCAAACTCCTTATTAACTATTCATGGAGGACACAGGTGCCAAATGGGGCTCTGTGTGTCCACCAATCCATTTTATCTTTGAGAGGCGAACAGTAGGCATCAATGTTGGGAGAAGAAAAAGAGACCAAAACGTAGAGGAACGGATTGTAGAATTTAGACAAAACAAAAAAAAAAAAAGAGTTGGTTTCTCAGATAGAAACTGGAGCAGCACGATGGATTGTCTGTGAGGGTCAACAGAGGAACTGGTAGAACCCATTCAGATAAAGATATACTGGAATTTTGATTAATTCAACCACTGTTGGGACAACTTTGATGGTGTAAATTATAAAGGTGGATTAGACAACGACTGAGGAATAGACTTTTTTTTGTTGTTGTGGATTTGTCAACATGGACCCTACAGCCCACCCTGTGGCCAGGTTTGATGTGGATGTGGACCTTGGTTTTGCCTTTTTCTTCTTCTTCCTTCTCTGCTTCTTCTTGTTGGTGACCATAGTCCGCTGCGCTCAGATGGTGCTGGACCCTTACAGCGCTATCTCTGTATCTGTATACCAGGAGGAGGATCAAACAGAGGAGTGACGGACCTACACATTATACAGTAAAGGCATTTCATCCTCCAAAAGGATAAGCTCCTCATATGGGATAGCAAAAATGAGTTGCCACAAGCCAAAGAATATTTTGAGGCTTCCATTGTGAGTAAGTCCATATGGTGGAGTTGTGTCTGACACTATTTCAACTTTTATATAGCTCCTACCTAACAATATAAACATTTTGTACAAAAAAAGCTGCCTACCAGCAGCCTCCAACAACTTCAAACAATGTAAGTATGCAGTGTAAATCACAGAATATACTTAAATGTTCAAAGTTGTACATGCTTATGAATAATACCGGAATGATACAAGTATTGTTAAGGTGGTTAAAAATGAATTCATATAAATACATTTATTGACTTATGTTTTTACCATGTGTTGCTGTATGGTCTAGATATGGTTTAGATTGTTACTTCATTCATTAACATCCCACAATGCAGAACACAAGGTATCCCTTTATACCAGGCTATATATTTGAGTTTGGCATTTTGGGCATTGCCATCATGCTATGACGTGCAATAAGGTATTTCATTTTAAAAACTAGTTTCCATCCTGGTAGGCCTTTCTGGTGTGAGAAATATGAATCCCTGCATGTTCATTGAAACACTAATATATTGAAAATCAGAATAAAGTAGTATACTGTATATAAAGTGTAAAGTGTTGGTGTAGCTCAACGGGTAATTAAAATAATTAATGATTTATCAGCAAACACTGGTCTCTGGTCAGAGCCTGTGCATTTCATTAGATATTTACAATTCCAATCCTTTAAAGAAAAAATGACATATCTCACTTTGGATTTATATCAGCTGACAGTCGGCACAAACAGCTAGAGATCCCGACACAAAGCCCAGGAGGCAGCCAGCACCATTTTACTTTGTATCATGCCAAGATATAAACATCCAAATGTTTGACTTTAACTATAGAGAACAGAAAGGTTGAGGTGACTCCTAGAGATTATGTGCGATCGGTTCATCGTATGTACATACTGAAAAGCTGCTTGATAAACACAGAGGCGAACACCCTGTCCTGCACTCTAATAAGGCCCAGATGTTTCAAAGTTCTCAATGATGAAACCATAATGCAAAACAAATGTTCTGCTCTTTTCTCCCAAATTTTGTCACACAATGTTTTGGAGCTTTTGCACAAACTTTCATGCGAGCTCCTTGTTATTGAACTAATTAAATAAACTCCTTTAGCTTGTAGCATGTGTCTGTAATTCATCATTAGTAGGTCGAGGCAGTACGGTCCAGAGTCAGCAAGGAGGAACCAGGAGACATTATTTCTGTGTACTATGAATCCTCCGCTTAGGCAGTGGTTCTCAAAGTGAATAGAAATGTGTGACAATAAATTAACCTACTAATTAAGAAATGAATATGCTGGACAGGAATAATGCAAAAAGTTGCAAAATGACTCATGACATGACATCTGAACTCTTGCTCAGTCAGATGTCAGTTCTCTATTCACAAAGTTGTAGATTTACTTGAACTACAAACTATTAAAACCAATAACTTCATTTAAAATACTGAGTGTTTAATATTTGTTTACTTTAATGTTACAGTGTCTGCATCAAAGCCAGTGCTCCTATAATGAATCTCGGGGTATTTTGGTAGCTTGTGGAAGATATAGTTTACTCTCACAGTAATAAGTTCATGAAGTCAGTAATTCATCAGAACATGGTAGAGCTTGACTGAGTTAATACGTCAAAAAAACAACAAATAACAACACCAACATTCATTATAAAAGTATGTGATTACTCTTGACCCTGACGGTGATGGTTAAACTCGTGACGTCCTCACAAGGAGCACAGCGCAGCGGAGCTCGGGTGCGCGTTTGCAAACACCCCGGGACGACCCCGGCGGGCGGAGCCTCCGCCTCTCACGACGCAGAGCCCGAACCGCCGCCCACGTCGGACGGCCCGCGACGGTAGAAACGGGCGCTCCCTCTCGGCTACCATTAGCGAGCCGACTTCAGGCGTGCGAGCGGCCGGGATGGAGAGCTGCGGCGGGTGAGTGCTGTCTCCTCGCGAAGTCGGTGTCCGCCGTGTGCCCGAGGACGCGGCTCCGGGAGGACGCGGCGCCGTCCGTCCCCCCGGGGACACCCGCATCGGTCCGCACAGCCGGCGCGGGGAGACATTTTCCACCCCTAACGCTAGGCTAACGAGCTAGCCTGCCCTGGCTGCGGTGTGCTGTGTTTCGGCTCCTCTGTTGGCCCCGCGGTGTCTTACCGAGCTGCCACTGAAGCCCGGTGGGTTTAACAAGCAGCTACTCTGCTCAAACCAGATTTAAAAAAAAAAAAGGGGGGAGTTAAGCAGGTGATTTAACGGGATTTTGGCTTCCAAGCTGTCCCCCTTTTGTTGTGCTAAGCAGCGGCCGGCTAACGTCACTCTCCCACTGCTTCAGGATCACGTTTGCTTGTCTGTTGTGCTTCAAAGTGCACAGCAGACATGTGCCACGACAGCACCGACTCTGTATGTTTTTTTTTTTTTTTTCGCAGTGGTTTGTTGGCCGGGGCCAGCTCTGCACCGCACGCGCTGATGCTTTAAATGTAGTGATGCAGTGCCTCCACCACAGCTGACCGGGTACTGTATCACAACACCAAGGAGGCAGAATCAGCAGCAGGAGCTCTCGGTTGCACCCTTGTCAACACATGATCAGGGATGCAGTAATGTTTGTTTTGGGAAGTGATGCACGCTGACAGATATCAGTGTGTATTTATAGCCTTGCCTTCATTTGATCTGTTTGTGTTCAGGATCCCAGCAGAGCTGATATGGGAGCTATACACATAAAGCTGCCTTGCCTTCATCATGAGTCAGGTCGGCCATGTCTGTAGGGTTACAATTGTAGTTGAGCGATATGGTTGGAGTCGTCATCATGGTATTAATAAGGATATGTTCCTATATAAATATAGATGCTACCGGCATGTCACTACACTTTTTACATTTTACAGGTGGCCAAATATTGGCAGTAAAAGTAGTGCTACACCACTTTAAAGTGCAGTTAATTATTCATGAGTGAGACCTAGAAGATTCATGTGTACGTATTTAAAATGATGTTTACATGTCCCGTTTCTGTCTCTTCTCCTCAGGATGGAGGTGGACGGCTGGGACCCCAGTCTGGAGGAAGAGCTGGGCATTTCCCTGGATGAGCTGAAGAAGTGGATTGAAGATGCCGTGGAGAAGAGCGAGCTTGTGCAGAAGAAGAAGGCCAAGCTCACAGAACTCAAGGAATGGGTGGAGGAGAAAGAAAAAGAGGAAGCGAGGACGGAGATGCTTCTCAACGATGCCAACCAGTGAGTCGACATTAACCTTTTCCCAAAGTCTTTTTGTTTTATTTATTTAGAGTTATGTGTTTTGAGTCCAACAGTATTACTCTTCTGTATTTAAGTGTTCCTTGTTTTTATATATCTTATTAGTAGCTAGCTACTGCCGCTTTGAAAAAGCGAAAGAACAGGTGAACAATTCTTTCACCAACATCATGGATGTCAGCTTCAAGCACACCATAACAAGCCAACATGGGTTTTCTAACAAACACATGAGGCCGGTGCTACAAATGATTACAGCGTCTTTTCATTAGGGCATTATGAAGTGGGCTGTGTTGTGGGGGGCATTTTATTCATTTATTGGATAGTTCTAGACGAGGGATGACAGAAAATGAGGGCGAGAGATGCCACAAAGGTCTCCAGCTGCACAAATGTAACATCTGTAAACCTCACTGTGCAAAACTTACTGGAATAGTTTGTTGTCGAAGGAAACACGAAGCCAGGGATTGAAACACAGAATTCTTTACATTTTATACTTGTTTGTGACTGACAGGCTCACATTTTGTCTCCCCACTCTTTCTCAGGTCCATATTGGAGTGTGAAAAACTAGTGAAGGCAACTTACCGTAAGAACGGTCTTGTTTACCGTGAGAGCAGCTCAGAGGATGAGGGGGGCGGAGGAGGCGTGTTGTCCTCTGAGGTCATCGAGATAGACGATGATGACGATGATGATGTCATTGCTGTTGGCTGTTGTAAGTCGTGTTACTTTCTCATGAGATCAGTTACCATCTGTTGCTACTACGATCAGGTTATTTAACATTAGTTTCTCTTCTGTTCTTCACAAACCTTCAGTGGTTCCTCCAAAGAAGCCTGTGATTCCTGGCAAAGATCCAGTGGTGAGAACAACAAAAAGCTTCATTATATTGATCTGTATTTATACTTCATTGCTAAATGTTGGTTGTGAGCTGTCTGACTGAGTTTTAATGTGTTATTGTTTTTCCACAACGCTTTCTGGACTAGGCTATTTAAATCTTAATTATTTACAAACTTTGTCAACTTATTTCTGAACTTATCTGAAATAATGAACAAATATTGTGAATATACATTCATACTAAAATATACTAATGGTAGAAGTATAAAAACACAAGTAAAGGAAACTATGTTCCAAATTAAAAGCAATTAATAAACTGCACAGAAAGATGCATCTATTTTTACCATATTGCTATGTAAAATTAGTACAGAAAGGTGCATCGGTGTTACTCTGTTACAAATTACAAGCACAGAAACATACAGTTTGAACACAGTACTAACTAAACTGTATGTGTGAGAGATCACACTGCAAGTAGAGATGAAATTATTAAATCTAGGATTTCATGCATGAGGGGCTGTACGTTGTCCGATTTCACAGCGAGGGAGAGTTTGTCAAAAAACAAACAAAAAAGAAACCCTACTGTTCAGTCCAACAAAGTACGGTTAAAAATCTTCCCTAAATTTGAAACATGGACTAAGGCTCTTCCAGGCTTTAACAGCTGCTTTATGAGACAGACTTGTTGAAATTGATATTGTGCGTTTGACAGCAAACATCAATGAGGGGTATCACTGTTCAGTGTATGCAGATGAAGATGTATGTCCTGTTTATTTATTTTGCCAGGTAAAAGAAGCCTCCGCAGCACTACAGAAAACCACCCAGCAGGTGCAAAAGTTAGTCCAAATGGTCACCAAACCTTCAACAGGTGGTCCATTGCTCCGATCTCCAGCACAGCTCTCATCCCAGTCAGGTGAGCACACGTTACATGCATCATACCTGTGTCAAAGTGTATATATATTATACATATATAATATATTTGACACTAACTGTGTGTGTGGTTCTTCTACTTCAGTGCCAGCAGTGTTTGTATCACAGGTTCCATCTCAGTCCATGACACAGCCGAACCCAAACATAACAGAAGATGAGCTTAGAGTTGGGATGAGCATTCTGGGAAAGAAACGCACCAAGACCTGGCACAGAGGCACCCTCGTTGCTATCAATCCTGTCGGTGTGTTGCCAGAACTTTTTGTTCTTCTTTTAGAGTCTTAATGATATTAAACATTCAACATTAAAGGTTTCCTCTGTATATTGTTATTTATTGTATGTATTCTTGCTTATTATTTCCCAATTTGCTTACTTTAATACAACATGTACTCTGTTCTTGTTCAGGAAACGGTATATTCAAGTATAAAGTGAAGTTTGATAAAGGAAAGAGTCTGCTGTCTGGAAATCACGTGGCTTTCGACTATAACCCCACCCTGGAGAGTCTGTATGTCGGGGCTCGTGTAGTGGCCAAGTACAAGGATGGCAACCTGGTGTGGCTCTATGCTGGAGTAGTAGCAGAGATGCCCAACAACAAGAACCGCATGAGGTGGGCAGAAAAAAACTAAAGAGTCGGGAAACTAAGCCTTATTGGTTGATGCTGATAGATCTGTGACAATTGAATCAGTAAAACTCTTGTCAATATCTAATTAATTTGTTGGATGTGTTTCAGGTTTTTGATCTTCTTTGATGATGGCTATGCTTCATATGTGACACTACCTGAGCTCTACCCAGTTTGCCGACCACGTAAGTGCCCATTTCTCCATTTTCTCCTTTTCTTTTCGAAGCTGTAAAGCCCAGTAAATTCTACATATTTTGCGACTGTAAAATTAGTTGGCTGAATGCTCTGTTAAATTGGTTGTAGGTTTTTGAGAGCGAATTTGTGGTTAAAAAAAAAAAAAAATATTAATAAAAGAGTTTATTCTTGTTTTCACAGTAAAGCGTACCTGGGAGGACATAGAGGATGCATCGTGTCGAGACTTCATCGAGGAGTACATCACTGCCTATCCCAGCAGGCCTATGGTGCTCCTCAAGGTTGGACAGATCATCAAGACAGAGTGGGAGGGAACCTGGTGGAAGAGCAAAGTGGAGGAGGTGGACGGAAGCTTGGTCAAGATCCTCTTTTTGGTATGTACTTGTAAAAACAACAACGTTCAACATTCACCTCGTGAGACATTCATGTTCATGTTTGTTGCCAGTATCCACTACAGTTTAAATAAATGTGCTGGATAATAGTTGATTTATCAGTACAGCAGCTGACAGAGAGTAAACTTCTTGTGTTGTTTTCTGTTGTTCAGGATGATAAGAGGAGTGAGTGGATCTATAGAGGCTCCACTAGGTTGGAGCCAATGTTCAACCTGAAGATGACCACCGCCAACACCCAGGAGAAGAAGCTAGCTGGTCAGCAGAGGACACGACCTAACATGGGTAATGTACACTGTAATACCTGCACATACACACAAACACAAAAGGTGATTGCCCCCAATTACATTATTTGTGTAACTAATTAAGATCAAATTTTATATATTTGTTTTCACTTGTGCACTGAATTGTTCTTTCAAAAAGTCCCATTTCAACCACTTTGTTTTGGTGTTGCAAGAAAAGAAAATATAATAAATACACTTTTAAAGGCCTTGTTAATGCCATGTTGTAGCGCACTCATGTATGTGTGCTTATAGTCATTTCATTTTCACTTCATTTCTTACTGTCCATTTCGATTTTCCAGGGGCGTTAAGGAGTAAAGGCCCAGTAGTTCAATACACCAGTGATGGCCATGTTGGAGCCTCTCCCATCAAAACACCACAGTCCTCACCCAGCCAGCCTTTACAGGCATCGCCACATCAACAACGTCCTCAGCCCCCGCAGCACCAACAAACCCCTCAGCCTCTGCAATCCCCTCAACCTCTGCAACCTCTTCAGCCTTTGCAGCCTTTGCAGTCCCCTCAGCCCCTGCAACCTCTGCTGCCCTTGCAGCCCCTGCAGCCTCTGCAGTCCCCTCAGCCTCTGCAACCTCTGCTGCCCTTGCAGCCCCTGCAGCCCCCTCAGCCGCCACGTGTTGAGTAAGTGATGCTTTCTGAACATCTAGCAATAACACCACTGAAGGCATTTTGTTCAAAGGGGAATACTTTGCAAAAAAAAAAAAAATTGAGAAAGAATTTACCTTATGTTGGAACAATCTGTTAGCCTGGCATCACCAGACAAATTCACAGACCAAAATGCCTCTGGATAATGTTTAATAGATCTACAACCAATCAGAGCAACAAAATATCCTCCTGACAGAAGGACGGAAAACATGTTTCTTATCAAAAAAAAGCTTTAAGTGAAGTGGTTTGTTCTTCTTTTAGAGAAAAATAACCAGTTTGTTTAATATTGACGCAATACACATCAGCAGCAGTCATCCTGGTTGTTTATGCCTCAACAGTGTTCCTCTATCAGTAATCATATCAAACTTCGGCCCTATATTAGTTCCAATTCCAAGACGAATTGAAATCTGTCTGAGTGGGAGGGGGGCCAGGCACATCTACCAGAGCAAATAAAACACGAGCTCCTAGATTCGTCTGGTTCCCAGGCTAACTGTAGCATGCTTCCAAATTACCTGAGGGAAAGTCCTCTCAAAGTAAGATCAGTATCTTTTTATGACCCAGTTAGAGCATCATCCCTAGTCTAGAAAATGTAAATCAAAAACCATGAACAACTTTCACATACACATGTTTGTGTGATACTTTGTTAATGACAAAATATTGATGAGTGGAGCTTAAAGCCTAGACATTTTGAGAGGAAGTGGAGACTTTGATATTGACTGGTATTTGTCTCCTCGCTCTCTTCAAGCAATAAACATCAGATGGCAAAGAAGAGTACTTCTCCGTTCATCCCTGGGGTGGGTGGCACTCACGCCTCCAAAGTCATGCAGTCTCTTTCCTCCAGTCCCAGCAACCTCTCTAGGTGAGTCCACCTTATTGTTTGGTCTAATAAGTTGCTACTAAAAGAAGAGCGTTGTTGAAAGTGATCTCATCTCAGACATTTGGTGTTTTTAAATGTAACTGGTCTTTTTCCTCTTTGTCTCTTATGTTTTTCAACCCATAGTGGAAGAATATTGACTGTCCAAACTATTGCTACGCCTACTTTCACACAGTCATATCAGAGACAGCTGCCCTCTCTGGCTCCCGCCCCCCCTCCTATGGCCCATACAATGGCCACCATCCCACATCAGCCCGCATACCGTGCCCCGACAGACCGAATCTTCTACCTGGCACACACTTGTCAGCCCGCCTGTCTGAATCGTGTCCGACCTGCAAAAGCAGACTTGCACCGAGGAAAGAATCCCCTCCTCACACCTCTACTGTACGATTTCAGGCGCATGACGGGACGACGCAAAGTCAACCGCAAGGTAAATTTGAAGGAAGAGTAAAGGAATAAGTAGTGGATATATGAAGCACTTAGCTAGGGTTTCTCCCTAACCTTAAAATAAACATTCTTGCTTTCATTTTCCCTCCTTGCAGTTAAACTTTATTATACAACTCTTGTCTTCCACATGTCCACCCCTCAGATGTCCTTCCACGTGATCTACAAGGCTCCGTGTGGGCTTTGCTTGCGTAACATGGCAGAGATCCAGCACTACCTCTTCCAGACGCGCTGTGACTTTATATTCTTAGAGATGTTCTGTCTAGACCCCTACGTGCTTGTGGACCGACCCTTTCAGCCACAGAGGCCATTCTATTACATTCCCGACATCACTGGTGGAAAGGAGGACATCCCACTCTCCTGCGTCAATGAGATCGATTCCACTCCGCCTCCCAAAGTAGCTTACAGTAAGAATTATATTGAGATGTTACAAAGGAGAGATTAATTATGGCTTGTGCCAGGATCCAACTACACCAGAGGGAGCTGCATGAAGTCTGATAAATTGCCTTGGCTAGGCCTGCAGACTACAAGTTTCAAAATGAAAAATAATCTGGAGGTCTGGAGTCAGAAGGAAGTGAGGGGGCCTAGTTGTGCACAGAAGAACAATCTGCTCTTTTGGGTCAACATCCCCTTTTTTTAAAAAAGTTTTTATAATTTATGTGATTTTTTGAATATATTTTTGCAAGCCTTTAGCTTCCTGCTCCACCTGCAGGTGTTATGTGCAAAAAGTAATATTATAGTATTAAAAGTAATAAAAAAATAAACAAATAAACTTAACCACGCAGTTGCCTTTTGCTGCCCCGACCTGCTTTGAAAAATCCCTGTGGAATTAGTTATTGCAGGGAGACTAATAGGCCTTTCTCTCCTCTGTTCAAGGTAAAGAGCGCATTCCTGAAGATGGAGTATACATCAACACCAGTCCAGACTTCCTGGTCGGGTGTGATTGCACTGATGGCTGTCGAGACAAGTTAGTGAAGTTGCTCACCCAACACCCACAATTTTTCATATTTTTCTCGCTGTTAATATTGTTAACACTTCTCTATCTTTTTATCACAGGTCCAAATGCTCTTGCCACCAGCTGACCCTTCAGGCTACAGGTTGTACACCAGGAGGACAAATCAACCCAAATGCTGGATTTTTGCACAAACGATTAGAAGAGTGCCTCCCCACAGGGTCAGACATTGTACACACACCAAAACACTTCCCACTTGTGGTGTACTCTACAGAAAGACAAACTTACTCTCAGCCCTCATAACCTCATAAGAAGATAATTACTGTTGAATATAACAGCTAATTTGGTTGACTTGTCCCAGAGGCCATGATGTATCCTGCTTTCTCTCTCAGGATCTATGAGTGTAATAAGCGGTGCAAATGCTGTGCTCAGATGTGCACCAACCGGTTGGTGCAGCACGGCCTGCAGGTCCGTCTCCAGCTCTTCAAGACCCAGAACAAAGGCTGGGGCATCCGCTGTCTGGATGACGTGGCCAAGGGCTCTTTTGTCTGCATCTATGCTGGTAAGGAGAGGGAACAGACTTATAAGAATGGTTTTGCAAGGACAGAGGAGATGGAAAACAAAGCACACCTTCACCAGTCTATTCATTACAACACAACAATAGATGGCTTGAATGCAAAGTGGCTTTTTCCCTGGACCCTTTTCTTCCACTTCACCAGGTAAAATCTTGACAGACGATTTTGCCGACAGAGAGGGTCTTGAGATGGGCGACGAGTATTTCGCTAATCTGGACCATATAGAGAGTGTGGAGAACTTCAAGGAGGGCTATGAGAGCGAGGCTCACTGTTCAGACAGCGAGGGGAGTGGTGTGGACATGTCGAGGATAAAAATCCAACCATCTGCTTTAGTATCAGCTAACCCCGTCGGGCGACCACCGAGGAAGGGTGAGTTGCAATCCAAAGGTGAGCGATAAAGGTGGTTTCTAATATACCTGGTTACATTTGTTGATTCTTTAATGTTCTTGACCCCGGCTGGCATCTTATCTTCGTCATTCTTCACGTGATTTTTCAATTTTCTTTATTATATTGTCACAGCTCGAAGCCCAAGCTCATCAGGGGACAGCAATGACGACGATGACAAGGATTCAAAGAGTGAAGATGAAAGTGACAGTTCAGACGACACGTTTGTGAAGGACAACTACTACAGCTCCAGCTCTGTGTGGAGGAGTTACACCACACGTGGTCAGGTGAAGGGCAACAAGGAAGGTGAGCTGGTGGCATCTTTTCAAGGTGTATCTTAGAGGAAGACACTGTCAGTGTTCACAGTTTTTATTTAAAGGAATAGTTCGGCATTTTAGGAAATATGCTTATTCGATTGTTTGATTGAATCATCAATACCACTTCTTACCATTATCTCTTCTGTAAGGTAAAGAAATAGGTCGGCGCCTAACTCCCTCCAGAACCACAACATTTTGTACAGATTAAACTAATGAGATACAATGTGTTGAATGACATTTTTTAGTTCTGTTTGGTTGATTTTTGTTTCTACCTTTGGACAGATTCAATGTAGCTATTTTTCTTCTATTTCCAGTCTTTATGCTAAGTTAAACTAACATGCCTCGGGGTCCAGCTTCATGTTTGCAGTACAGCCATTTACTTGCATCCCTAATCCAACACAGTTTCACCCACACTGCATTTATGCTGGAAGCATAGTTTCAGGGCTAACGCCAAATTTTGTGACTTTGAGGGTGAGTTAAAGGTTATATCTTAACATTAGCATTAAAAAATAACACAAAGTATGTTTCTCAACACCTGTCATTACAGGGAAATATTAGTAGTACAGTGTTAACTTTGCATTAATTTTGTGAGTCCAAAGGTGGGTTTGGTAGATCTCTGTTACCTTTCTCCGTCCTACCCCAGGGAGTCAAGACAGTAAAGATGGATTGAGTGTGTCAGCCAAAGGAACCGATGACGAGAAGCCACCATCCATGCCAGAGGAGACGGGGAAAAGCAAAGTGGCTTCCTGGCTTACTAGCCAGGGGCTAAAGAAGGTGAGTAGAGATGTGATAAAGAAAGAATAATGTTTTGTGGAACTGAGCTCTACGTGCACAGCCTTTTTAAAATAATTGCAGTGTCTCACACAAAATAACAGTCCTACGGCACCTGCTCATCAGAACTCTAATCTTAGATATGTTATCTTTTGCGCGAGGATAGATAGTAGAAGGTGGCTCTTATTTTAGGAGTTTTGTATTAGGATTTGTCTTGCATAATGATTTATAAACCTTCCTTTTCTGTTTTCCAACACAGGAATCTGGAGACAGTAAGAGGTGTGTTGGACTGTTAGGCAAAATATGCTTTAATGGATATTTTGTTTTTTGTAATGTTAAACATATTTTATTTAACAATTAGGCAACTCAGTGATCAATAATATCACCTAAAATAAGATTGTGTTTAAATTAATTTTGTGTTTTTTTTTTAAGTCAAGTGAAGTCAGAAGCGGGGAAGAAGCAGGATGTGATGACTCTCTCTGACAGTGATGATGTTCAGACCATCAGCTCTGGATCTGACGACAACAAGGAAAAAGAGAAAGTCACCCCGGGTAAGGAGAAGGGAAGGGAGAAATGTGATAATACTTAAATGTACACCACACTGATAATGGCATGGTTTTGACTGTTTTCACATTTCAGTCTTTTCTTTCTTGCTTGCTCCTGCTGCCGCTGTTCTCACTCAGGCGTGACTAAGAAGCAGGTAGCAGTGAAATCTACCCGTGGCATTGCCCTGAAGACCAGCCACGGAATGATGGTGAAAACAAGTGCGCCTGGAGGCGGAGGAGGGCCGGGAGGTCAGGGAGGAAAAACAGGACATCAGGGACAGACTGGAGGAGGCGGGGACAACTCTCACAAAAACACCCGCCTGTTCTTTGATGGTGAAGAGTCCTGCTACATCATTGATGCCAAGTTGGAAGGAAACCTTGGGCGTTACCTCAATGTAAGTGTGTTATCTACGGGTTCTCAGTGTCCAACCATTTGATGTTACTTAAATTCTGTTCTTATGTATTTATCTTTTATTTTGTCATCTCTCTCTCCTCTCTGTATTACAGCACAGCTGTAGTCCTAACCTTTTCGTGCAGAATGTGTTTGTGGACACACATGATTTGCGGTTTCCCTGGGTGGCGTTCTTTGCCAGCAAGTAGGTTTTTAAACAAATGTTGTTTGTCACAAATCCTGTAATGTTGGTTATGAGTTTTTGTAAATGTCACGAGCCTCAGGAGATTGATGCTTGGCTTTATGGTGTGTTCAGACCGGAAAAAAAGAGTGCAATGCAATGAGAGGGCATGTTGTTTCAGATATCAGTGAGACAATGAAATACGATCCTGAAAAGGACAGTTTAAAGTGGCTGTGATTGATATTTTTTGTAGTACCAATGTATAAAATGCCAATGGAAAACAGTGTGACAGTGTGGAAGGGATCACTCATAGTGATGAACCTACTGAAAATAATCACCTAAATCTGCAGCTCCTCTCAGGTTTACGGAGCTTTAAGGTGAGTTTCAACTCACTGTTTAGCTGTCTGGTTGCCACTTTACTGTTTCTGTTCACTCTCACCACGTTCATAGCCAGTTTTAAGTTCTAAAACCCACCATAAACTTATCTGCTCTGAGCCCTCGTTGAAATGAATGAAGGGTCTGAGATTTTTTTTTTTCACGCAGCTGACAACAGTGATCACAGTGACCAGTGAGGGGAGCTCCACGGCTTTTTTTTTTATATACTATTGCAACTCCAGCTATTAGTCTTTCCAGGAAAAGGCCATTATTAATGTTGGAATAATCAATGCCATATATCGGCTTTATGTTAACACATAAGTTCTCGTCCTGCACTCACTTGCCTGCTTGTTTCCTGGTGCAGGCGGATCCGGGCCGGTACAGAGCTGACCTGGGACTACAACTATGAGGTGGGCAGTGTGGAGGGGAAGGTGCTGCTCTGCTGCTGCGGATCTACCGAGTGCAGAGGAAGACTGCTGTGATCTGCATCCACTTCACTCTCTCTGCTGTATCCGTAGAAAACTTAGAGCCCTTTTAACACTGTAGCTTTGTGTTTTGTTTTGTTTTGTTTTTTTAAGTTGAATATGAATTTTATTACAGCTGTTTTGTTGCTTTTATGTTTTTTATGAACATATTTCCTGATTTATCCTATTTTATCCATGACATGTGTCTTTACATCTGAATAAAATACAGTTTTCTTTATTGAACCAAAAGCTCCTGCATCTGCTCTTTTGTGAAACAACATAGGCCATAAAAAAAGATACATGGTACAATGTCAAGTTAAACCAGTTTTGTTACTATAGGAAAGATTGTGATCAGAAAAGTTCAAGTTTTCACAAATGCATCATTTAATTATAAAAAAATGTAGCAATGGTATCAATAAAATATTGAATGCTACACATTTATTACACACTTATTTAGATGTTTTGAATAACTCTGGAAAAAATTTAGTTTGAGAGTGAGTTGCATCATTGTCAACTAATTGTTGAGGGGAACAGCGATCAGAAAATTATATAAATCAATGTTTCTATTCTTTGAAATAAAATGTAGTACTGGCATATTACACATCTGCATGTAACTAATGAGACAAAGACCACATTTTATTTTCAGTTGGTCAGAGTTGGACTGACCAATCAGATTGTCTCCAACAAATATAAATAAACCGACAAACTTTTTTTCTGCTATCACACGGTGCAAACAATCCACTCTGGTGTGGACTCATTTATCAGCCTTTACCAGCTATTTCATTGATTTTCTGAAAGATTTTCTAACATGTTTTACTACCCTGCAGTTTTAAAGCGTCATACAGGATGTTTTTCTACAATCTGGTGAGTAAAAATGTTCTCTGACTATTTTAAACTGATCTAATGTTATAGTTTAACCACAGTTGTCCATTTTTTTTGGTTGGGATGTTAACAGTGGTGGACAAGGTATTTAGACATTTCACATCAGTAAAAGTAGCTATAGTACAATTTAAATTTACTCTGTTACAACCATCAAAAATCCTCCTAAATGCCTCCATCATCTCTTAATGCAAAAAAAACTTGAATATAAAATCAAGCTCATTTAAATTGAATTTTATGCCCCGACCTTTTAATCTCAGGGGACAGGATATTTAAACTACTGAGCAACTGAATGATCAAACACCTTCATAGTTAATGTAACTGCTGACTGAATGCATAATGTTTCAGTTGGTCTATGAAGGTGGTTTCAAGGTTTACACTTTACTTTGGAGATTTAGTTACTTATTGGAAAATTATCCAGAATGTACAGCTGACATTTTACTTTTTCCTGCATTTGAAACCTTAGATGCCAGATTCTCCACCATTTATTCTTCTCAAATTAAATATAAATAAAACCCAGAGCACAGGTGCATCAGAGGCAAAGATAACAAATGTCTGACAACCAATACACTGTAGCCAAAACAAGTCTAAGCCTTTGAAATCCCCTTTAAAAAAAGGCTTTGAAGATGAGGTCGAAGGTTACATCAATGGCCGTGAAAGGAGTACACTGTGTATTTTCTGTAGTTTCTCAATTTTTCCAGTTCAAATGTGCTTTATCGACTTGGTCATGATTAAGTACAGCATTGTCTGATCAGACTGACCAAGTTTACAATGTAAATATAATAATTCAGAAATTAAGGAAAAAAGAGAACAGTGTAAAACACATATACTTTGTATGCTATAATGGAAAATAACTCAAACGAAATGTTGCAAACAAATCATCAAAGTCAAAATTCATCAAGGAATTAAAAACACATTTTACTGACATTTTAGCCAACAAGATGTTTTTTTTCCCCTACAACTTTGTTCAGTTTAGACTTAAAACATATATAACATCTAATAGTTACTATAGTCCCACAGTGGGAACTAAGCTCTGTGCTCCCTCCATCCATCTTGGAGGGAGCACAAGATGGTTATTACAATATCAGTGTCAGTGTTCAGCAATATTAATACAATGACAAAGTTTACAAAAAGTAATAAAACTTCAGCTTTGTTGAAGGCTGAGGGGGGTGTTTTGGATAGGTAAGCTTCTTTAATTGCCTCCTTCAGTGCCTCTGTAGTGATAACAATATGGTTATGTCATAATTTTAGTGTGCTGTGCTGCTCATACAGGAGGTGTGTGTGTGTGTGTGTGTTGTTGAGGGTTTAGCTGCTTGCTGATTGCCGTTCTATGGTTGCTTAAACAGTTTCAGAGGCTGTGCATCACTTATATTTTGGCTTTTGTAACCTGATGAGTAAAATATGAAATGAGCTCGCATCAGTGCTCTGCCCGTTTCAGGCTGGTTGCCACAAAAGGCATCAGAATCCCTCGCCGAGACTTCCTAAAAGTCAACGTCCAAAACACCTGGTAAGGAGTCATTTTAGCCATTGTCACACATGTATAATCGGCTGAGTTGGGATTTGTGCAGTCGCAATAAAGTTAACGCCCGTGCAGCGACGACATCATGAACTACGTGCTGGAGCGGGTCCCGCCGCCTCGGCCTGGTCTGCCACGGCCTCGCTTCTCCCTCTACCTCTCCTCCCAGCTCCAGTATGGCGTCATCGTCGTCTACCACCGGCAGTGTGCGATTCTCCTGGGTAAGCGACTGTTGACAGACTGGAGGGAAGAGATGCTGAGAGGGGTGCACTGGTTCTTGACTCTGTGTCCTTCCAGAGGAGCTCCAGTCTGTTGTGGGCCAGCTGGCCAAAAAGAGGGCATCCCAGAAAATTGATATGGATGACCACGGCAGGTGAGAGCAGGTGCTCGGCGTTTCGCGCGTTTGTCCGCGCGAGCAAACACAAAAATAACTCCTGTTTCCTCTCAGACAAGCCCTGGACCTCCCTGATGCCCTGACTCTCCTGGAGGAGACAGAAGGAGCTCAAGACCCTTTGTTTGGAGTGATGTACATGCAGGATGCCATGCCCAGTCCCAGTGCACTGATGAAGGTAGCCAAATACCCAAGCGAGGAAAGCAGTGCAGCACCTATGTATTTGTACTGATAAAATGCGTCCTTCTGCCTGTTCTGTGTCTCTCAGATGAGTCGTGAGGATCTGAGAGAAACCTCTCCTGAGCAGGAACTGTCGAGTCCTACTGCTGCTGCTGCACTAGAAAGCGGTAGGAAGGCTTGATGTGCCGCAATGACATTAAAATAATGATCTCTTCAGGGCGTCGGGTCATCGCAGCGGCAGAAAAATAAAAATGTACTGTAGGCGCAAGCATAACGAAACTAACATTTAACACTACATTTTAGCGCAAGAGAACAGACAAGGCCTGTCTTAATGGTTTGATTATCAGCTTTAATTTAATGTAACATGTGCAGCTTTACAGAAAGACACATCAAATTGATCCAGTAATGTACAGTATGTCAGATTGCGTGCAGTGACGCGCACAGAAATACCAAAAGGTCACAGGAGTAGAGCAGAGCCTCAGATTGTGCAAATCCAGGCAGAAATCCAGAACAGCACAGAGCAGAGAGATACTGTGGGTCAGGTCAGGGCAGAGCAGACTGCCTTCAACAACATCCTCCTAATTGGCCTGAGTCTGATGTCAGGAAGTGTTGTGTCGCCGGGTTTCACTTGGCAGCAGAGAGCACTTTAATTGAAGCTTGATTAGCTGTATCCTTCTCCCGCTGGTTCCGGGGGGGTTCGTGTAGCGGTTTCTTATAAATGTCATCCGTTTTTTTTCTCTACCCAGGCATAACCGCATCTCCAGACACCATTACTCTGAGAGAGGCCGAGCCTGTCGCCATGCCTATTACAGAGGTACAGCTGTCAGGCGGCGCTCCCGCAAAGATTATTCACATCTTTGTGTCAAAGGTCTTGCTGGTCTTCACTTGCGTCAATCGTTCGCTCTTTTTGTTCCTTCTTCTCTCCGCTAGTTTGAGGGCGAGGAGCTTGTCGATCAGCCTCGAGATACCATTGACTTCCTCATGGCCCAAACCGATCACTTTCCAGAAGGTGTGTAGTGTGAAAACTAGGAGCTCCCCTCTCTGAGACAAAGGGGGTGTGAGGTGAACAGGAAGGAGGAGATGTAGCTGTTTGTTGTTCTCTTCTTCCTTTAACCTTCTCCTAGAAGGCGATCTGGAGCTACCGAGAGAAGACGTGACACCTGGCGAGCAGGAGGTGGAGATGGAAAGGGGCGAACAGGAGGAAGACCTGGAGAAAGAGAGAGCAAAAGAGCTCACAGCATCCACTATTGAGTGAATGAACCGGACGCACGTGAAAAAGTATCGGCACAAACGCACACACACACCCGCACGAGCACACACCGACTGTGTCTCTACTGTGTCAGGTTGCAGCCCACCACGCTCTCCAGTGAAGACGCCGCGTTGTCTCGGGAAGAGGCGGGCCTGTCCGTGGAGGAGCCCGGACCCCCCGCAGACCAGCTCACCCCGGTCTCTGCGCCCCCCCTCCCCTCACCCCCGCCCCCAGCAAGGGGACGTGAAAGACCAGCTCTGGAGTTAGAGGTGCCAGCTTGTGTGGTTTTTAGACAGAATATGGTACAACTTTCTAATGAGGCGCACATTATGAAGGATTTTTAGGTTGTAGCTAATTTTTGTTGTTGTTTAATAAATTATTTATGAATGCTTTATTGAACTGTTATAAGTCATTAACAAGAACCACTTATGGGTGGCCAGGTTGGGAAAACTCCTTTCGTTGGTGTCAACGCTCTTCCAGAATGACTGTTGAACAGAGCTCATTTTTAATAAAAGGCCACGAGTTTCATTTTGTTAAATCTGCAGTTATAAATGTTACTAAAAAATTGAAAAGGTTGTTTACAAAAGGCCATCAAGCCTGCAATTGTTAATACATTGTTATTAAGTGGATTGTGGTCCAGTGGTTAAAGGGCTATTGGAGGGCTCTTTAAAGAGCGCGTCGAAGCAAATGTCAAGCTGAGGGTGGATAAACACCAGCAAAAAGGATTTTTCACAACCTGGCAACCCAAAAGTTGTTCCTATTTATGCTTTATAAGTGACATTTAAAGCATTAGTAAATTATTTATTAACCATTGATAAATCCATTACCTACAACTTATAAACCCATAATAAAGGGTGGTTCCCGGACTAAATTTGACTACAAATTCACTTCCCACGCCCCTCCCATGCCCAGGATGTGCCTCCCCCGGAGGGGAGGGCGAGGAGGGGGAGGAGGAAGAGGCAGCTGATCTTCTTCGACCCGGAGACGCAGCTCCCCCAGGAGGTGCTGCAGGAGCAGATCGACGACCCTCTGACTGAGACCAGGCTTCCACTCCTCCCAGAGCCTTCTTCTCAAAGGACGCCCACTGCTGCCGAGCTCTTCAACAACCCCTGCTGCACCTGTCAGTGACACACCTGAAAAGAAAATAATGCACCCTCAGAATCCCCCCCCCCCCCCCCCCCCCAAACACACCTCTTAGCATGACACTTTGGGATATTTGAGCAAAGCATGTCTGCTACACCTAACATGACTAAGAGTCTACAGTCATGTATATGTTTCTATATATTGTTACCATTCCTTCAATCATATCCATTATTACAATAAACATCAGTAAGGGAAGTTAATCCACAAAATAAATCTCATTTTACGCTCGTGTTTCTCAAAATTACAGCCATGTCACACTGAGCAGCAGCCTTTTTCCTGTGTCGCACTGTAAAACATGTGAATGAATATAGGCTGTTCAACTTCTCGCTGATATTATTTTCACTGATGATGATCTCATAATGTTATAATGATTCATTGATGTACCACGTCACCTTTTCCTCAGACTTCTCCTACTCATCTGCACCTACTTCTCGTCTAAAGGACGTGACTCAAGTAACCTTTCCAAAAATAAACCTCAAAGCTATTTTTCCCCCTGCAGTCTTGCCTGAAGAGGTGCAGTTTCTATGGAGACGGGCTGCGACAGTCACGGCTGTCTCAGGCTCGGACCTGCAGGTCGGGGAGAGGGGGCCCGAGTCCACCGACTCGGAAAAGGAAAGGGAGCGCGAGATGGTCGAGGCGGCCGAAAGAGAGAAGGAAAGACTTGAGCTCAGCCCCAAAGAGGTGTGGAGGCGTGTTTGTTTATTTATGTCACTCTGGTATTAGATCCTTGAGGCCTTTTCGTGCAGGGAGAAATGTCACAAGATGAAAAACTAAATGTGTGTGTGTGTGTGTCTGTGTGTGAATACAGGTCCCCAGAGATTTGCCAGAGTCAGAGATGTTGGATATTTCAGGTAAACCTTGTATAAAAAAAAAAAAAAAACACGAGACTGTACCAAATTTCCACCAACCAAACGTGGGATTCAAACCAGCTGACTGGGCACAGCTTGTTTGTATTTAACTGGGGGTGAATGGTCGTCCTCAATGTGTCCTCCACTGCAGTTGCATTCAGCACAAGCTAAAGTGGTTTGTGTCGTCCCCTGGGTGAGGCTGAGGTCAGAGGTTGGGGTTAGGCATGTGTCACTTATGGTTAAGGGTTAGAGCAGGACCTCAGGGAATGAATATAAGCCAATGCAATGTCCTCAAATGTGTGTGTGTGTGTGTGTGTGTGTGTGTGTGTGTGTGTGTGTGTGTGTGTGTGTGTGTGTGTGTGTGTTTGTCCAGGCCTTGGTTCACTGCCACTGGAGGGCTCCGATCAGTGGGAGGTGTCTCGAGAGATCTCGCCTATGTACACACCCGAGAGAGAAGGGTAGGTGACGGGGAGAAGATGTGTGAAGTGCGTGCGAGCGCGGTCGTGCTTATGTGCACGCGCTGTGTGTTCGGCAGGTCCACTGTTTCCAGGTCTGTTTCCACACTGCAGGACATCCCCGAGGTGGTGGACGAGGGTCTGGAAAGAGCCGCAGCAGAGTCCCCTGGGTAATGACAGGGAAACGCGACGCCGTTAGTAACCACTAGTCATCTTAAAAACTCGGGGCTGAGGAGCCGCGATCCTTGCGTGTGGTTTCCGTGTTTGTGTTTGTGTTTAGGTTGCTGCCCGAGCTGGCGGAGCATGAAGGGGCGCCCGTGCTTTTTCGTTCTGTTCTGCCGCCAGAGGTGGACCGCAGAACTGTCAGCAACATTTTTCAGAGGCTTCTGGGTAAGGCATCAGTTTTCAGCTATCACAGAGTCATCACATTACTAGTGTTGAAATTGACACTGGAGGAAGCTCTTTAATTAATATGTGGTCGGACTCTGTGAGTTGTGAGATCTGACTTTCAGTTTAGGAGCTGAGGGACAGTGTTAGTATGGTTGGGGGCAATAACGCACCAGGGGTTCATGTGCAGTAATTCATAGAAATAGATTTGAATTCAAAATATAGATAATTCAACCAATTTTAACTCTGGTTCTATATTGTTTTTTCACCTGCTACTATCCTGATTCTTCCTCCTTTTCTATTTCTATTTTTCATCACTAACTGGGTGTTTTAAACACACAGAGATTTTGTCGGCCAGGAAGGTCCGTGTGGAGCAGGACGAGCCTTATGGTGACATACTGATATTACCCGGACCCGACTACGAAGAAGTGGCTCTGCCTTTGTGACGTGCACAAGTCCCCATTAACCTCTGATACACACATCATTTGTTCAGTCTGATAGAAGATTATTCAGCTGTTTCTGACATTTCCTGTGTTCACTTTATCAGAAAGAAAACACATCTGAATTTAAACTGTATAATGAATAGGAAAAAAATCATAGAAGTTGAACGTTTTGTTACTGATCACTTCAGAAGATTTGTTATTGGGGTGTATTGTTTGAAATGATTTATGTTTTTAACACATTTTACCTTTTGTTTTATAATTACATTTCCAAAAGCATGGTTTTACATCACTGGTCCCTTTTGCTACTGTAACCAACGAAGTCATATGAGCTTTATGAGAGGAATGTTTTAACCGCTTTTATTGTTATATTTAAAAAAAATACCATACCTCATGTTCTTCTGCACTGAAAAAAACACATGTACCTCTCTGTTCAAGAATGTACAAATTGCAAAATAAAAGCTTTATGAGAGCTCAGTCAATACTTTCTGTAAAGAGAGCACGAATTGTAAATTGAAAGGTATCTGCAGCACGCTGAGCAGGACAGGTGTGGCAAAACATGTTGCAGGGGTTAAGGAGGTGCAAGGAGGAGAGTAAGTAAGTTGAGTGAAACTGGATCTCTCCTCCTCCTCCTCTCCCCTCGGTGCCCCCCCCCCCCCCGGCCACATCTTGATTCTCCTCTGGAGACTTTCTCAGGGGGTTGTGACCAAAGTTTATTATTAGCATCTGTCTCAGCTCTCTCTTTCTCACCCTCTCTATCTGTCCTCCTCCTGTCTTTTCATCTCATTTCTGTCCGTCTCTTTCTGTGTTTGTCCTGTGCTTCAGCTTTCTTGTTCACTTTTTCCGCCGTTTGATTTGTACTTTTCCTTATTCCTTTTGAGGTATTTTTTTTTTCTTCTTTCGGTTTGGTGGCTAGACTGTGTTGTTGTGTCTCTCCTTCGCTTCTGGTTTCCGCTGACAACACTGCAGGCTATTTTTTACTTTGTCACAACTCCACGTCCTCCAGTTTTTCCGTGCCATTGCTTCAATTTTCATATTTATGGTGCCGTCCTCTGTGCTTCTTCTCTCCGCAACTCCTCGCAGTCTAGTTTTTCTGCCGCTGCTTCATCTGCCTGTCTCCTTCACCTTACTACAACCTCCCTCCATCCTCTTCTCTTCCACTCAAGCTCTTCTCATCTCTGAGTAGCTCTGCACTTCTCCATAATGGGAAAGACAGAGCTGTACTCTCTCTGTAAGGGTTTTCTGGACTGTATTTGCCTTTGCCTCTCTGTGAGTATCTCGGTTTCCTGTGCATGCATTCGCTGTTTTCTTGCTTCTGTCTCCTTCTACAACCTCTGCATCATGGTCAACTTTTGACCTGAAATCATCTACAAGCTATGCGGTGAGGTTTGATTTATAATTTTGTCTTTAAGCTCCTCAGTCTTCAATAAATGACACGCAGGCTGCACGTGTTTACATGTGCCACTTGCGTTTGTGCACGGCCTGTTTCGTGGCCCACCTCCCGCAGCAAGTGTCTCACATGCTGGGCTTCTGATATTAATAACAGTCTCAGAATGTCGATGGAAATAGAGCCTCAGCTCCTCCAAAGAGGGCAGAAGTCATTTGACATTTCTTTTTAACCTCCTTTCGAAACAAGCTCAGGTCGTCAGTATCAACCTTAATGTATAAGCTTGTTTATTCTACAGGCTGCATTAAGAGAGTGCAGTTTTGATGAAATACAGGGAAACAAGCGCCTTTCAGGGCCGACTTGTTTGTATCTGCACGCAGGTTTGAATGCAGGGGCAAATCCAGCTGATGACCTTTGCCCTTTAGATTAGCTTTAGACTTTATTGTCCCAGAGGGAGATTTGCTTTTTACAGGCAGGTCAACACAGAAACACACTGATATAAACACGGCAACATACCGATAAGGACAATACATAGAGTCTCACAAACACCGGAGCCCCTCGCGGCTGGAGTCTTTAAGACCCCACTTTGTCTTTAGTTGGAAAGTGAAGGCAGGGACAGAGGCAGGTTCATCTCTGCCCAGATGTTTCCTCTTTTTCTCCGCATGCCTTAAATTTGGTTGCCTTTGTTTCCAGCGGAGCAGCGAGGAAGCTGCAGGCGACAGTGAGAGGGACACTGAGAATGGCCACCTGATCTACAAAAGTGGGGACGTCCTCGAAGACAGATGTATGTATCAGTTCAGTTTGAAGTGTTGGCAGACTCTATACAAAGCTTTTAATTGCACCTCAATCTGTTTCACAGATGAGATAGTTGACACGTTAGGTGAGGGAACCTTTGGGAAGGTGGTACAATGTTCGGACCACAGCAGGTAATTTGCTTCATCTAATAATCAAAGTTGGACCTATACGCAACATGTTTAGTGTTTACTGCTTTTAAACACACAGAGGAGGAATTCAAATTGCTCTGAAGATCATTAAGAACTTGGAGAAATACAGAGAAGCAGCGAGACTGGAAATCAATGTGCTGGAGAAGATCAGCGAGAGAGATCCAGACAACAAACAGTGAGTAGTTTATGATTTTGGTCAATTTTGGGATGATGTTACTTTTTTTTTTTTCTGTCTCATACATTTCATCTCTGTGTTTCTTCTCCCATCAGTCACTGTGTGCAGATGCTGGACTGGTTTAACTACTACGGTCACGCGTGCATCTCTTTTGAGCTGCTGTCGCTCAGCACCTTTGACTTCTTGAAAGCAAACAACTTCCTGCCTTATCCCATTAACCAGATCCGACACATGGCCCAGCAGATCTGCCACGCTGTCAGCTGTGAGTCCAGTGTGCACCGCACCAACTGTAGCACTTTTTTCTCTTGTACCTCGGGATCAATGTCATGTGGTGACAGTAAGCCAGAAATTCACAGCTGTCCCACTGATGCAGCAGCGAATAAGCCAGGTAGATATTTAGAGGGCGACTGTTACCTGGAGATGATGCAAGTGTTCCTGATTTACATCCCCATACCAGATTAAAGTGAAACACAACTAGGACTGTGACTTTTCCATTATTTTCAGTATTGATTATAGTATCAATATGTCAGTATATCAGTTTAATAGTTTTCTTGATAAACTGATTACAATTCTAAACAGCTAAGTGATTAATCGAGTAATAACAACAATAATAAAACATAACAACTACTGCTGAAGTGCTCTTTAGCAAGAGGCTTACTGGTGAATTGGTGATAGTAATGTAAGTGGATGCTGAGAAAAGAGCACACATATGAAAGAGGTCAAAATTATCACTATGACTTTATTACAAATAATATTTTGCCAATTATTAATGACCAGTTTTAAAGCATAAATAAAAAGAAATATTGTGCTACCAGCTTGTGAGTTTTTAACAGTATTTACTATGAGTGTAGGTGCAAAACCTGTATTGTGAACCTAACTGAGGTTCAAATGCGAGGACCATTAAAACATAAAAAACACAACACAAACATGCTTGCATGCTGTTTAAATAAACCAACATTTCAGCAGACAAACTGGCTTCATCAGGGTTTCTGATTCACGTCATTTTGCGCGGCCTTTTCCACTAACGTTCGGTTTCCCCCCCCCCACAAATCTATCTTGAACTATTTAACCAACAGAAAACTCAACCAGACGAGGGCGTCGGCTCTCTTCTAATAAATCTCAATCTACTTTCCCTCCTCCCCGCCTCCCCCTGTCTCCACTGCAGTTCTCCATGACAACAAGCTGACTCACACCGACCTGAAGCCTGAGAACATCCTCTTTGTCAACTCAGACTACTCCCTCACATACAACGCTGAGAAGGTTAGACACAACTGCAGGCGTAAGAGCCGGGACATTCAGAGGGAAAGAAAATCAGGATGTTAAATAAGCAGGGATTAACGCGGGCGGAGCGAAGATTGCTTTGTGGTTGCCTATTTGGATGCAAATCTTGCTCAGCAGAACCAGTGAACCATCCATGTGCTCCATTATAGGCACACATATTTATTATCCAGGAAGACTGTGGGTTCTGTTTGCTGACCTCAATGGGACAATGTGTGACATCTTTGAAGACATTTTGTTTTCTTCATATGATGAATTATTTAAGTATTATCATAGTTTTAGGCATTACTCCTATTGGTAATAATAACACTGTACATTGAACTTGCGAAAATCCGAAAATTCAGCGATATGGTTCAAAAGGAGTCTAGTGAGACTATCACACAGGTTTAAAAAAAATAAAATAAAAATCCATGTTAGCTGTTCAGCCAAATTTATTTGGAATAGAAAACAAAAACAAATGTCTGTGTTGTAAACATCCTTTGCAGACTTACAGGTTAAACTTTGATCTATTGTCCTGAAATATGCCATTAACTTAGCTAAGCATATAGACTGGGGGCCTTTCTCTGTCCAACAAAATCCACCTACCAGCACCTCTAAAGTTCAATAATTGTTAGATCTCATCTCTGCTGCAGAAATGAGTCCTAAAACCCAGAAATGAGTCAGCGTTTCTGCACTTCAGGTTCCCTTGTCTTCAAGTCAGTGGGTTTTTTGAATGGGTTTTTGGTTAGGTGCCTGAAAAAAGGTCTGCGGTTAACACAAGCTTAATCAAGTTTCACATTTTGTTCTATGACATAAAATACGTCAGTCAATAACCCACGCGTGAATGCTGAAGCTTTTTTGTCTCCATCACGTTGAACACAGAAACTCTGCTCAACAGTCCTCATTTACAGCCTCTAGTTGGGTTTATACCCACGATCTTGTAAACTATTCTAACTCAAACTTTCCAACTTGTAGATTTATCAATTTTTATGGAGGAGATAAGTTCACAAAATCAGACTTCAAGTTGAAAGCTTAGTTGGAGTCATGCGGCTGTTCAGAAATACTTTGTGAGGATTATCTTGCTGAACAAAACGTGTAATTTTCATTAACTTTTGTTTGCCACAGAGTTTATGTTCTGCAAAAATCCAAAATCCAGTGGAAAAATCCCATTGGCTTTTTGTTGAGGGTACCAAGGCGATGCTAACTTCACGGTTGGCCTACAAAGATACGTCATCCCTGCAGATGTTAGATTAGTCAGAAACACACACTGTGTGTTCAGCCTTGGCCTGAACTCACCAGAAACTCCGGCTCTTTCTATTATTTCCCTCTAGTCTCTCTCCAATTGCGTCTTTTCTTTGACCATATTACCGCCGCTAAAATTCGCCCTGTTTCCAGTCTTTATACAAATCAAAGCCGATTAGTTTAACTTTTTCTCGGTTGTGTGTGCCTAGTTTTCCTTTGCAATAAGGGATCATTACCAAAAACTGGTGTGCTCACCTTCAATTTCATCTTAGTTCTAGCTAAATTGTTGCTTACTTTCTATCTCCTCTCAGAAGTGCAGTGAGAGGAGAGTAAATGACACCACAGTGCGGCTCGTTGACTTTGGCAGCGCCACGTTTGACCACGAACACCACTCTGCCGTCATCTCTACGCGTCACTACCGAGCTCCGGAGGTCATACTGGGTAAGAGATGTTGATTTAGACGAGGGAGTAACCGGGAGCTGTCAGTCCTGTTGAGTTGTTTTTGGAGTGTTTTTTTTCCCCTCTTCACTCTCCCACAGAGCTGGGTTGGACTCACCCTTGTGATGTGTGGAGTATTGGCTGCATCCTGTTTGAATACTACGAAGGCTTCACACTGTACCAGGTCACATGTGTGTTTATATGCACTTACAGCACGCTGGCAGTAGGATGCTTTTGACCTTGTGAACATGGCCTTCCCTTGTGCATTTGTGTTCACGTATAGACTCATGACAATAAGGAGCATCTCGCCATGATGGAAAGAGTACAGGGACCACTTCCTCAGAGAATGATCCAAAGGAGCAGGTAACACACCCCATGTACACTGTAGCTTACACACAGACACTCAAACAAACTTTAACTGATTAAACGCTTTTGTTTTTCCTTAATAGAAAACAGAGGTATTTCCACCGTGGACGTCTCGACTGGAATGAGTGCTCCAAGGCTGGACGCTATGTGAAAGCCAAATGCAAGCCGTTAAGGGTGAGCTGAGGGAGGTGCTCGCTTTTAAACTTGAGCCGAGTACTTTAACTCCCTTTAACAACACGTTTCTTTCTTATTCTTTGTTTTTTTTTTTTTTTCAGAAGTACTTGTTATCGCATGGGACAGAGCACCACCAGTTTTTTAATCTCTTGGAGAGGATGCTGGAGTACGAGCCCTCAAAACGCACCTCTCTTTCCTCTGCTCTGTGTCACCCCTTCTTCCTGCCCCTCCACCATCCAGGAAGGAGTCATGTGCAATATGAGCAGAGGAGCCTGAATAGCCACTTGACCCTGTGAGGACTATGCCAGTGTGTTTGCAAGTTTTAGTTTCTCAACGACAAATCATGTATACTTTGCATTACATTTCACAATTTCGTTTTGGTCTCCACCAAATTATCTGGCTCTTCAGATGCTTAATGCTCCAGTATGTTGACCATTGTCTGCTGTTTGATGCTGCCTTCTGTGGCTGAAAACAACACTGATGAGAGTGGTGGGACCGAACCAAAACAGATAAGTTGTGGGCCAGAAAGCAAAATCAATATTTCGGTTATAGCTTCGTAATTTAACTTTCACTAAGCCTCATTACATTTAAGCAGATACTATTGTGACTTACAATAATTTAAATTTTTGCCAACCAATTTTGAATACATGCATTCAGATTTATTTTCCTACTGTTCTAGGCTTCATTTGCTCTCCATTCATTTTTATGTGGTATGAAAATAATTTTACAGACTCTTAAAACACATTTTTTCTTTTTCACCGTGGGTCATCAGAACAATAATGTAAATCTGAAAAAGAAGAGAACATTTTAAAACACAGCATGGTTCGTATATATACGTGAACTTGAATAGGAGGAAATTAGTTAAAACTTGAGAAACCACTGGTTATTGTCTTTTAAAGACTGATCCTCACATGCAGGTAGATCATGTCTGCTTCAAAATGCAAAAACAAACAAAAAAAACAGTATCTCTAAAATTTAGAGGATATAGATACAAAAGCTTAAGGTATATGATCCTTCAAAATGTATCTTTTTAGTTTTATGCTCTCAGTCACTTTATAACAATAATTTGTTAGTTTTTTGTAATACATTTTGTATGGAATGACTTCTATAGTTGTTTAATAAATTCAGTTGTTCTGTTCTCGTGTTTTGATTGAGGCCTCTCAGCTCATCACCCAGAGTACGGCCCTGGTGCACGTCACAAACACTCCTCACGTAACTTCAATGTACTCGCAGCCCTCCTCTGGCATCTTTTCCTCTTCAGCCTTGGCAGAGCCGAGAGAGACTTTAGTCAGAGTGTCTTACTTAATGAGACCTTATTTCTGAAGTGTGTATGTGTGGGAAGTTGTGTGTACTTGTATGTGTGTATTAATGAGGGTATGTAAAGGGTGTGTATATGATTTTCTTCTTTTGCAATGCTAGGCTGAAAATGAGCATGAAAGATGCTAAAATTAAAAGACACATTTTGAAGTGTGCTTGGAAACCTGAAGAAGGAAAGTAAATCAGTGTGTCTCCTTGTGTGTGTGTGTGAATAGACTTGATCAAATTTCTTTCGCAGAGCAACACATTCTTGTTCTTTTTGCCAAAGATTTAAGAATTGTAACACTTGTCACTTGTCTTTAGTAATTGGATAAGAAACAGACTAAAATTGTTATTTATATTATTTATGGGGTGATGTTATAGTGATGATGTTACAGTATATACCTATATCACACACACACACACACACACACACACACACACACACACACACACATATATAGTATACTTTACCCCCTTTTTAATGTCTTAACATCATGTTTTAGTGCTATGATGCTTGGGTCAAAGCACCCGCTGCAACTCTGAACAAATAGCACACAGATTTGAGGCGACCACACTGAAAAAGGGGATATGGTTGATTGTTCAATTTATAAATATGCAGTTAGTGTTTACTACACAATTTATTTATATTTCTTTTTTGAACATATTTCAGTCTTAAAGGAATTCTCTTAATCTTGAGGGATCTGAAGTCTAGAAGTCTCAATCATGCAATCATGTTTAGATGAACGAAAGAAGCTTTGTTTTGTTTAAAGTTGATTTGAAAACAGACTCAACCATAGCAGAAGACCATTACACTCCTTTCTTTTTCCTCTCTCAGAAAATCTGTGGTGGATCTCCAGAGCTACTTATCAGTCTTTATCTGAGGGTAACTTTATTTTAACTAAGCTGTTATCCACTTTATCTGCAAGGAAGCAACTTGAACTAGTTCATGTTAATACAAATGTTAGTACCCTCACTAGTCATGCTTACCTTTAGCCCTCCAACATGTTTTAAAACCTTATCCGTTGACGTTAATGTTTTACAAAATGTGTTCAAAAGACGTTCTTTGGGAGTATATGGAACGGTTTTCGTACCGTTTCTCTCCAGAGGGACGTGGATTAGCTTTGTTACCCGCGTCTGACAAGTTTCTACAAGTTAGGACAGCTAGAGGCAAACAGCTCAGTCAGTCACAATCAGGTGGCGATGTGTGAGGAAAAATGAGTGTTTCATTTCAGGTGGCAGCAGAGGAGAGCAGCTGTTAAAATGATACAACTTTTTCCAATTATATCTGGTGTTTCTCCAGCCACGGGCATTGATTGACTTCTGCTTTGCTTTGGGTGATGATGCTCCGAAGTGTTCATGGTAGTCATATTCAGTTGGAGAAGTGTTGGGGTTTTTCTGATTATTGCTATATTTGCTTTAAGAAATGTACAGAAGTCAATGGAAGAGATTAGAAATCAGATTCTAGAAATGATCATGTAGAATTGATAAACAAAACATGTCAGAGCTTTAGAAGTCAATGGCATGAGACCTACTTGAGCAGATTAGGTTGATAGAACATGAAAACATAGCGTATACAATACATAAAGAAGTCATGTTATTTTAACAGATAGTAATTGAATGTACTGAACATAATAAAATACCTTTAAGTTGACATGAAAAAGTCATGTTAGTTTAACAAAAAAAAATTCAGTATATTGAACATGAATTAATCATTTTAAGTAAACATAATTTTAACACGTGCAACTGATGCACATATTTTTTTCATGTTAATCCAACAAAGAAAAAACTTTCAGTGCAGGAGGCTGAGGCCATCCCTGAACAGGTCTTCAACAAGTGGTTCAACATATACGTGATGTGGTTTAACAGGCTGAAACCGTCCTGCGGCGCCCTCTGCCAGCATCTGCTCCGGCCTTGGACCAAAAGAGCAGTGGTGCCCCGCATCATCCTTGCTGCCTGCTCTTTCAGCACCACCACCACCCCAGCATCCACCTACAGGCTCCCATCACTCTCTAATATCACATGTAAACATATCTGCGAGGGCTGATGATGTAGGAGTCTAGACGCCAAACTCTAACTCTGCCTGCTGTTCTAATAAACATTTCAAACGTGGGTTTTTTGACTGAATTGTATTTAGGCCATAATGCTAATGTGTTATGATGAATATGAGATATGAGTTGCATATTTAATATTTGTAGTATTAGAATTCATATTTAGCTTAACTTTTGTTTGAGTAGAAGGCATAACTCTGGTGAGTTTATGCATTAAACGCATGTGTGTATGTGTGTATGTGTTGGTGTCAGTGACTGCCTGCCACGTGTTGGACACTGATCCACCTGAGAATCCCTTAAGTGGCTCTTTTTGGTGCTTGCATGGAAGCTCTGGTTCACACACACACACACACACACACACACACACACACACACACACACACACACACACAACCCAACACAATACAGTGGATTTGACAAAGTATGCATTGCTCATCAATAATCAGCTTGAGTAGGATTATAATTTACAGCAGTAACATTTGGTTACTGTGCTTTGTCTTTCAAAATGATCCAGCTTTACGTGATGCAATAAACGGGAGAATATTAACATATTTCAGATAGGGTTGGTTATGTTCTCTGTTTCTCCCTTTTTCCTGTATCTGATCTTTACCTGCTGTGTAGAAGTAGTGCTGACACAACATAAACTCAACCGCCCTCCCTTCAGTTGTAAACGCCTGCGCCTTGGATGAGTAAACTGATCCCAGATCTGTAACTGAACATGAGCTTGAGGAGGCGTGGCTTTCCTTGATGATCTTGTTAAAGGATTAAAGCCACCTCACCTGTTAGAAATCGAAGTGGTTTGGGCAGCAGAGGGAATGGGATTTAGAGATTTTAAGTGTTCAAAAGGCTCTTGTGTGTGTTTGTGATGCCAATGCCAAGTAGGGCACTGGAGTAGGCTGTAGAGCACAAAACTCTCTGTGGGGAGTCATTTCGAAGACATTTAACATTGAAGATGTGCTAAAAGAAATCTGGAGTACTGCTGGACCAAATTACCGAGACTAGACATGGGTAACACTCTACTTGAAGTCTCCCTATTTAACATTAAGTAGTATATAAACTACAGACTATAACCCCTCCTGTGGGCACCAATAAGTGGAAGCTGGTGTATAAACACATAATGAATGACAATATAGTGAAGGTGTAATAACATACAATATATTTTCATAGGAGAAGTTATAAATATTGACAAATACTGTACATTAAAAAAACTCTTAAAATGTCAAAATAACTGCGTATAACTACATTATAGTGTGTAATAAACCATTTATTAAATGTTTATATGGTACTTATAGGCTAAATAGGGGGATTTAAACTAAAGTTCTCAAAGTGGAATGAATGAAAAATGAAAACTGTGTGAGTAAGAATTAAAAAGGAAAATGTATTAATAAAGAAGGAGAAAGAGGGGTAAAAAGAAAAAAGATTCCTTAAACAAAAAAAAGTTAGCAGTGTTATATATTGTAAATAAATACATACATATCTACAGTAGTCGCACCACAAAATCAACTCTTATTTCAATCTTTGTCCTGGATCCCTCCTCATTTATGGTGCAGAATATGTATAGAATATGCATCTTTAACCAACCCTAAGCCTTGACATTTTTTTTGTTTGGTGGAGGAATTGGGGGGTTGACCTCACTCTGTCACTTCCTCCTTAACAATTTCTTCTCATATCTACGACTCAGACACTGCTGTCTCAGGTCAGACTCTCTACATCCAATTGTTCTCTCCCCAAATCTTGGTTCATCCTCTCATCTCTGAAGTCCAGTGAACCAAATAATGATTATGTTCATGTAAGGAAGTGAAAAGGAAGTTGGAAGTTATATCTTGAGAAAAATTTGAAGTTTGAAGAGGTGCTCCACTGCTCCAGAACAAAACATCAAAATGCAAATAATTCAGCATTATATTGAGACTCTAAATACAGGAACAACACTGATGTTAGGCCTGCGAAGGCATGTGTCACTCAACATGACATCAGCTTGCATCTCTAAATCTTCATCACAAACACGTGAGTCATCGGGTGCATTTCCTGCCACGGCTAACAAGATTCCCTTCATTAAGTCCTTTAAGTGGTAATCTGTACAGGAAAGTTGAGGGTGTTGAAGAGTGGAGTGAGTCTGGAGGAGGGAAACATAAGAAACCGGAGATGACACCTGGACCAGCAAACAGCAATTTTTGCCTGTCAGGGCCAAGGAGCACAGGCACGACTACTAGTGGAGCGTTTTCTCTTGTTTTGTCTTGTTCCGTCTGAATTGTTCTAAAGCTTTGGAGGATTGTCTGGTAGCGGTGGAGGCCATCTGGCTGGAGCTTTATCAGGATTTTATTCTGTGGGCCTTTGGCCAACTGTGGCCACTTGACCAGGTAAGAAAACTGTAGACTGGATGAACATGTTAAACCAGGTTCATATTGTGTGTTGATAAAAAAGTGAGGGAAAAACAACCTGTCCACTTTTTTGAGTCCGACAGTTGTAACTTTTTGTTCTCGTGTGGTTTCCTTTCTCTCTCAGCACTTCCCTTCCCTCTAGATGACAAACACTTCATCGATGCATGTAATCTCTTATAAGCAGGTGTGTGTGAGGGAGAGAGTGTGTTTACCAAGTCTGTGTGTCTGAGCCTTGTCTGACTGCCGTCCTTGTCCTTGGTATGCCTCAGCCTGAGTTATTGCCACGTGAGACCGTGTGTGTCCTGAGTTTGTCACGTCAGAGCAGCAGAACATGAGCGAAGGAGAGACCCATTTTATCTTCACCCATCATCATCTGTCAAAGAAGTAGCAGTGTGGTCATTCCCCTGTCCTGAGAGCTCCGGTGCATCATGGAGTCTGTGGTGAGAGTAAAGAAGTCGCTGAGGACGCCCATCAGGAAGCTGACCAGCTGTGTGTCTGGGGTGAAGGAGAGGAAGTTGTGTGCCAAACCCATGAACAGGAGGGGCAGAGGTGGGGGAGGAAGAGGAAGATGCAGCAGGCAGAGAAGGCCCCCTCCTCTCCGAACTCCACACACCAGAGATCCGTCAGTCATTCGCTCGTACCAGGCAGACCTGGAGAAGGAGAGGCAAGTGGACACATGATGTAGAAACAGGAGGACGTATTCAGAGTACAGTAAAAGTAACAATACCACAATGTAAATAATACTGTAAAGTACATATTATTACTGTAGCTAAATGTACCGGAAGTATCAAAAGTAGAAAATAGAAAAATGGTACCTTTGAGTGTTGTACTATTCTATATTATATTATTAGTTTGGTATTGCTGAAGCGTGAATGTGTAAGCAGCATTTTACTGTTAGGTAGTTTCATCTATAACAATGCGTCATACTTTATGAGATAATCATATTTTATTTTTTTTTGTAAAATCTATAGATCTGTAAGGTAACTTGCAATTATAGCTGCCAGCTAAATGTATTTAAATGTAAATGAATAAAAAGTGCACTATTTCCCTCTCAAATGTAGTGGAGTAGAAAGATAAAGTGAAATGGAAGTACTCAAGTAAAATACAAGAATCTCACAAGTGTGCTTGAGTGCAGTACTTGAGTAAATGTACTTACATACTCTCCATCAATGAAGGTTTATGGATTCACAGCACATGTGCTTTTTAATCTGAGACTTTTAAACTGAGAAAGAAATACTGTCTCAAACTCACCCACTGCATGAATGGAAATTTTCCACATCAGATGGAAACACTTCATGCCAACAAAACCAGCACGTGCTTAGAAATCACGTTGCTTTGTGACATTTTTACAATGCTACTGTCTGTAGCAGCTTCCATTTGCTTTCATTAGAGAAGGCATCTGAAATGAATCAAGTTAATTCACCTGTGCTGTGGCTGAGATGTTGCTTTGATTAAATTCTGTCTGCAATATATCAGGTGTATTTCTGTTTTGTCTGCTGTGTTTACAGAAAGCTGCGGGAAGCAATGAACGCTCAGAAGAATGCAGAGAGAGCAGCTATGAGAACTCACTTCAGGAGAAAATATCAGCTGTCTGAGGTTTGTGGGGTTTTTTGTAATCGAATGAGAAAAAAAAGATTCCACATGCGCCGATTTTCGACTATTGTGAATATAGTGAATTTTCTGCAAAACTCCTAAGCTTCAGGAAAATTGTTGAATGACTAACTTCTTAATGTTTTCCCAAAACTATCAACCAGGTTCTTGTACTCACTGCCAAAGTAAATTTCCATCGTTTTTTTTTTAACTGATTTCAAACAAATTTAAACTGTCCTGCAAAACGTAATGCCATTTTCACCATACAGTACATGAGGCTACAGCAACTTAATTCCATTAACTAATTTAAATGACCATATCTCAGTGGTTATAAGCCTGACTCACATCAAATTGTGTATAATTCAGCCTTGTTCAAAGCCCTAATGTTCCCACAGAACAGAATTTCGCTGAAATCGAGATGTTCTACCACCATGTGTATCTTGATGCATGCAGTCTAAAAAGTTCTAATAACAAAATACATTTAGAGGGCTATACAGACTTTGCATTCTTTTTCTTTTTTTTTTTTAAAGCTTCCTTACTTTGTCAAACATTCAAAAAAAATAGACCTGCACTTTACAGGTGTATTTCTCTATCTTATCGATCTCGTTATCTGTGCTGTGTACCATGTGCATGCGTTAATTTAGACCAACATTTCTTAATTTTTGACACATGTTCAGCCTTTCAACCCTCCTCTTCTTATGTTTTTTTCTTCACGATTAGAGCCTCAAGGACACAAACCACCTGAGGTCTGTTGGAGGGAAAGTGTCGCTCCCCCACAAGCTGTCGAAGATCATTCATCCTGAAACCAAAACCAAGGGCAACGGCTTCAACCTGCTGAGTGCCTTTCAAGGCCTCAGCTTCGGCACAGCAGCGCTCACAGGGAGGAAACACAGTAAGATGTCCACTCCTACACCATCGAGTGGGGACTCTTGTAGTGTCATGTGATCAATATGTGATCACAGGGACGATCAGTGCACCGCCTTCATGTGTATTACTTTTTTTTTTTTTTATGCAGGAAACAGCAGGGCAAATACCCTCATACATCAACCATCCCTGTTAAACACAATGAAACTGTTTCATTCAGACTTTTGTTTGGTACTTACATAGCAATGACAATATGTAGCTGACTGCCAGATCATTTAACAACTAAATATAAATTTAAAAGGGACATGAGCATACCTGCACGTGTAATGAATTCCCTAATAATAACCTTATCAATACACTGGTGAAAGTTCCCTTAAGTGGTGTTATATTTTTGTTTTAACAGATGATACGATAATGATATCAATTGATAAAATAATGACTCAAGTTAACACATTGTTATTATCCTAATGCGGTCAATATAACATTATTGATATTATTATTATTATTATTATTATCAATTAAAACACTTTTTTAATGAGGTTTTCACATTTTCTCTGAAAGGGTTAATCACATTTTGACCCCATTGTTCTAATTATAATAGTTTATAGTATTATGTGTTATATAATCTAGAAGCCTGTGTAGCTAGTTTCCTCTTACAGGGCTGTTATGTTTCTCTAAATGATATAGATCCAACTGCGTGATCTATACACAAGTAAGGAACCTCAGGGCAACACGTTCACATTTCATCACGCATTCACACAAGAAATTACATAACATTCAATATACTCATTTTTTATCAATTTGTTATGTATGATTAACTGAGAAAATTGTTTTGCTGTTTTTTGTAAATAATCTCTGATCTGTATCACATGTGTGTATTTGAGCCATTTTGTATGTGTAATCTACATGAGCCGAGTTTTAAGCTATTAGTCTCTTGATTGCTCTCTCGTTTCCATTGCACTGATACTTGTGTGTAAATAGTCACACACTGCATAATCAAAGTTTTTTATACAACAGGAAACAGAAGCCACAGAACCTTATAAAGTTCCCCACAAACTAATAAATAGAAAGCCATGGTCTTATTAGCTGTGACAAAAATGTAATAAAGACATATTTGACCAGCTGGACTCACTCTTTTTTGGCCTTTATGAGGTGTGTGTGTGTGGGTGTGTGTGTGTGGGTGTGTGTGTGTCTCTGTGTGTGTGTGTGTGTGTGTGTGTGTGTTTTAGATCAGCTTGAGATTTGGGCTCTGTTGTGATTCTCTTGAACTCTGATCTTCACATCCATAAACCATCGTCTGCTATCAGTTCATCAGAGCGATGGAACACATTCAAGGATATAAGTTTGGGGGATGGAGGAGGGAAATAATGCGTCCTGCAGAGACTACGACGACAGCAACGAGGGGTGTCACAGCTCTGGATGAGACCGAGCACGTCTCGTTTGGATGATTAGGAGCATGTACATCCGAGTGACTGTGTGTATCGGAGCACAGGGCACCTGTGGGCCCAGAAATCTGCTTCGTGGTGTCCCACCGCAGAGAGCTCTTTGTGTGAGTGCAGCAGGGACGGTGGTAGATGGAAAGTTAGAGGGGAGAAAAGGAGCTGAGAGTACAGGAGTTAGAAAGAGGGGTCTGGATGGACGGGTGCGGAGCTTTGAGGAGATTCCTCACACAGGGAGGAGCGGCTGGGTCAATTTGATAAAGTTCTGGAGAGAAGATCGTTTCCGGCAGCTCCACAAGCACATGGAGAGGACCTTCAATGCCCTCGGCCCCATCTACAGGTAGCAGGAAGATAGAGGGATGATGTCATAAGCGTGAATGTTTAAAAACGATTTGAGAGCAACCAAGGAGCATGTTGGGAGTAGTTGATCACCTTAATTGTGGCACTGATGCTAAAAAGCTGAAGTTCAGTCTGTGTGTGTGTGTGTGTGTGTGTGTGTGTGTTTGCATCTGAAGGGAGCATGTGGGCACCCAAAGCAGTGTGAACATCATGTTGCCGTCCGACACTAGTGAGCTGTTCCGCTCAGAGGGCCTGCACCCTCGACGGATGACCCTGCAGCCCTGGGCAACACACCGAGAGATACGCCAGCACAGCAAGGGAGTCTTCCTCAAGTCAGTACCACACCTGTGTATATGCATGTATATCATTAATGTTGTGGTGTAAATCTGTTTAAGCCATCACACTGTGGGGACTTTTATTTTAGGGTTGAGACTTGGTTTGAATTGTAGTGGTTATTATTAAGGTTAGGACAAATATATGGGGATTAATTGTATGAATGTAAATCAATGCAATGTCCCCTTAAGTGTTTGAAAAAAATTTTGTGTGTAAATGCATGTAATCACTTATGCCATCATTATCTTGGGGTCGATCAATCAGTTGTGGAAAGTATTCAGCTATACTTGTTACGATAGCTTTTTAAAGCTAATATGTAGAATATTATTGTGATTGTAGCATGATTCAAATTATTCTGATGGTATTTGTTGGTAGAAAAAACGGTCAATTCCAGTAAAAATTGGTAAAGTGTGAGTGACACTGGCAGGTTGAACATTTTTCGAATCCTACACAGAATTAATTAAAAAGGGACTCTAAAAAAGAGATTTAGATTTGACTTTTGAAAAAAGAAGTAATCTAAATCAAAGCAGCAGAGACAGAGATATCCTGGCCTGGTCCCAAATATAAGTGAAGCTGTAAAACAGCTACCCCTCCCATATTTCAACCAATAGCATCATTTCTTTTGACGCGCCTTGCCTAGTAAATGCCTGTATTTTTCAAACACCATGCTGCCTTTTTGTAACACAGGACTACAAGCTGAAACATTTGTGTGGTTTTGTGTGACTTCAGTATGTGTATTTTGCTTCTATTTAGAAGAGGTGGGGTTCCTTTTACATGTCTGTACCCAGGAGCGCAATGTCTCATTATCCATCCATGGTCTTTGCTTGGGTTGTAGAAACCCCTGGGTGGGTGAAGGTAAAGTTGGGTAGCATCACAGAAACAGAAGAGACTTGTTTGCTGTAAGGGTGTTGTTAGGTTTCAGGTTAAGGGAAGGGAAAACACAAATAGAAAGGGAAACAGACTTTGACGCAGCAGCTCTGCTTTACAATTTTACATTATTATAGTATACATGTGCCTGATAAAGGTATTATAGTTTTCTTTCCAATCCAGTTTCTTTGCTTCACAATCACACAATGACTGAGCAGAAGTGAAGTGGGCCGACTTCAATGCCTCACTCCAAATGTTCTCTCCACAGGAACGGCGAGGAGTGGCGAGCTGACCGTCTACTGCTCAACAAGGAGGTGATGATGAGTGCGGCCGTACAACGGTTTCTCCCACTGCTTGATGAGGTGGCGAGGGATTTCTGTCAAATGCTGCAGACCAGAGTGGAGAGGGAGGGAAGAGGCGAGGAGGGGAAGCGCAGTCTGGTTATGGATCCCAGTCCTGACCTCTTCCGCTTCGCACTGGAAGGTCGGAGGTCATGATTCCCAGTGATTTGTATCCTGTGGTTTACTTGTGTATTTTTATGTGTGGTTGCACGGATGAAGTATACGTGAATTCCTGTTTTATCTATGCAGAGGCCTCAAAATTCTGGCACTTTTTCTGTCCAGGAAAAGTGAGTTAAGGGGACGTTGTTAGGGAACATCCCACCTCTTCACTGTGATTTTCTCAATTTCATCCAGCAATGATCGACCTTGAAGTCCTGGGGGAGGGGATGGTATGGATTAATGTCACCTCCCTCCTTTGACAGGCTTTCATTTGCCCTAACTATCAGCTCTTTTGAGTTGAGTCACAAATGCTGACGTGGGCTGTGACACCGTCTCACGTCAGAGGAATTATTATCTCACTGCTTCTCCTCTTTCGGTCTTCAATTAAAAATATTCTCATCTCGTGTGAGAACAAAACCTCATTTTAACCTGAAGCATATCTGTCGTCAACATATTATAGATGTAGGAGGTCAAAAAGGACACGCACCTTTAAAAATAGAAACACCAACAAAGATGATCAAAGCTCCAGCATTCTTTCACCATGTCTGCTCCTTTCATGTGCCTATCTGCAACATGCCACATTCACAAGTGTGAATGCTTATGTGACTCAATGTGCTTTGCAGTCGTATGCATCTGTGTGTGTGTGAAGAGGGGGGATTGGATGACTTTGAGTCATGCTGCTCTGCTCTTAATGGACCACAGCACATGAAGCCAGGTGCTAAGCCGGGGTAGGAATAGACTGCCAAGAAACTCTAGTCCAGTCAGTGATGTGTAGTTAAAACAACAGAGGCAGGTCTGATTGGTGATGGATGTCTGGTGGAGGAGAGACAGTTCCTCTGAGACAACATATGCGCTCAGAGAACAAAATTGTCTCTTTGTTTGAACCTGGATTTGAAAAATTCTGTCACAGAGAGAAATGTCTGGAAACACCTTGCTTTTTGGATTTTATTTGACTTTATTTTAGAATATGTTCAATCCATAGGGTAATCCTTCAGAGTTTAAATTTGATCCATTAGCTGTTTTATAATCTACTTAAAAAAACTGTCAAGTTCATTATTCAGTGAACATTTAAGTTGAAAACACTTTCAAAAACAGTCTTTCAACATGTTTTAGCCTTGTGTTCCTTTAGTTATCTCTCCCCCTCACCCTACCTCCTTTCCCCCCCCCCATCTGAAGCCAGCTGCCATGTGATCTACGGGGAGCGTATTGGCCTCTTCTCCTCATCTCCCTCCCTGGAGTCCCAAAAGTTCATCTGGGCCGTGGAGCGAATGCTGGCAACCACCCCTCCGCTCCTCTACCTGCCCCCTCGCCTGCTGCTCCGCATCGGCGCTCCCCTGTGGACCCAGCACGCCAGTGCATGGGACCACATCTTCAGCCACGGTAGGAGGAGCTACAAGCATTCACTGGACAACTAGGGAAGGGAATAATAGATCATTTCACCTGGACACCTAGGTTATCTAACTCTCTCCAATCTATTTCAGTACTCCCTTTCACTACTCCCATCTAAGCTGACTCTGCCCCTCTGTCCTGGTCTTCTTTCAGCGGAGGCGAGGATCCAGAGGGGGTACCAGCGCCTGTCATCCTCCCAGGGTCGAGGGTCTCAGGCTGGATCCACTGGGGGCCAGTACACTGGGGTTTTAGGCCAACTCATGGAGAAGGGGCAGCTATCTTTGGATCTCGTCAAAGCCAACATCACTGAGCTGATGGCTGGAGGGGTTGACACGGTGTGTGTGTGTGTGTGTGTGTTTTTTTTGTCTTCTTTGGCTTGCGTTTCTATACCTCACCCCAACTGATTCTGTGTCACCTCTCATCCCATCCTCTCTGCAGACAGCGGTGCCCCTGCAGTTTGCTCTGTTTGAGCTGGGCCGTAACCCAGAGGTGCAGGAGAAGGTTAGGGAGCAGGTGAGGGCATCATGGGCACAGGCCGCTGGTGACCCTCAAAAAGCACTGCAGGGGGCGCCACTGCTGAAAGGCACGATCAAGGAAACTCTCAGGTACATAATACACAATACACATCCATCTGCAGATGGCCTGATTAACCTTCTTGTGTCTTTTGATCACACACTCACACACACTTTGCCCCATCTTCAGTTCATATCAAGAACACAGTGCACAGCACACTATGGATGGCACCTTCATGATGTGCCCAAACACCTCAGAAACCACCAGTAATCATACCCTGGCTTATTGTTTAACCCAACGTGTTCAGCATCATCAGATTTTAAAAGTACATTTTGACGCTTCAACAACAAGCCAATGGGGTGCAAATTCCCAAACAAATATGCAGGTCATCAGATTACTAAAAACCAGCTGACACATCAAGGGCATTTGGGGCACCCAATGGTCTGCAACCTACACTACATGCAACTTTCCTTTAAACTGAATAAAAAGAAACATCCCATGTGCCATGAAAACAGCCGTTAGCTGAAGTGATGGAAATACATTTCTCCTTTCAGATCAATAGACTATCATGAAAAAAAGCATGCTCTGAGTTTGGGAAGAGCTGTCTAAGAGTCTGCAGCCCTCAAATACCTGAAATGAGAATTGATTACCATGATCCTGAATTTGTGTTGAGATTGAATCAGAAGTCTAGTTAATCTGTTTGTGTGTGTGTGTGCATATGTGTGTGTTTTGGGTGTTGTTTTGGGTTGTGTAAGGTTATATCCAGTGGGAACCACAGTGCAGCGGTATCCGATTAAGGATATCGTTCTTCAGAATTACCACGTACCTGCTGGGGTGAGTGATCAGACTGTGACTGGACCAATCTCTCACATACACTGGTACATTCAGTACTGCAGCTGACTTCACTGTGGGTGACGGCGTTCAATTTTCCCTTCAGACGATGGTCCAGGTCTGTCTTTACCCCCTTGGAAGGAGTGCAGAGGTGTTTGAGGATCCACTGCGCTTTGACCCTGGCCGGTGGGGGAGCAGAGAGGGAGGCCAAAAAGGAGAGGGGACGGGGTTTCGCTCCCTGGCGTTTGGGTTCGGGGCGAGGCAGTGTGTCGGGCGGAGGATTGCTGAGAACGAGATGCAGCTTTTGCTCATGCATGTGAGTGACAGCAGACAACAGAAGGATGATGACGGAGGTCAGAGAGATAGGATGTGATGCAAGAGGAAAGAAGAGAGTTGGAAAGGCTGGTGCTGAGGTGTAAGGAAGGAAAGACAGACAGAAGATTTGACAAGCTTAACCAGTGTCCCCTGAGCACCAGTGAAAGAAGCATTTGGATCCTTTCCTTAAGTAATAGTACCAATAGCACAATGTAAAAACTATGTTACAAGTAAAAGTCCTATAACACATTACATTACTAATGCTGATGCCTCAACGCATAAGCAGCATTTCACTGTTGTAACTGGTCAAGGTGGATCTCATTTTAACTACTAACTACTTTATATACAGCTAGGTAGTTTAATCCAGTGGTTACCAACCTAAGGGTCGTGCTCCTCCAAATAGCCGCAAAAGAAATCGGGAGGGTCGCGAGATGATGAATGGGAGCGAAAAACTAAGTTAGTGAAACTGCTAACAACTCATAGACATCTGAAACATGACAATGGGCCCCAACTAGACACCGCTTTATTGTAAAGGTGTCACAAACCAAAACAATTGGGAACCACTGGTAAAATCTTTAATAGTACATTGTATTTATAAACTTACGATATGTTATTTAATGTACACTTTTAGTTTGTAAATGATCTAGTATCTAAAGCTGTCAAATAAATGTAGTGGAGTAAAACATATATTTCACTTTGAATTACAGTGGAGTAGATAAAATGGAAATACCCAAATAAAGTACAAGTACTTAAGTCCAGTATTTGAGAAAATGTACTTAGTTACTTCCCACCACTGCCGCTGAGTACAGCGTTACTGTGAACATCTGCTTCGCCCCTTATCTTCCACCCTGTCTTCACGGCATCATCACTTCCTCCTCCCTTCTTCTCCCTCCTGTCTAGATCCTGCTGAGCTTCCATCTCAGCGTGTCGTCCTCGGAGGACATCAAAACCACATGCACCCTCATCCTCCAGCCAGAGACTCCGCCAAGGATCACTTTCAGCAAGCTCTGACACACAGAGACACAGGAGAGCCATGCCACCACTTGACATGTTCAATCACGCATATCAGCCTGTTTCATGTTGACACTCATTGAATCTTATGCTTAACTTTTTTCTTTTTTCTTTTTTTTTTTGTGCATCCTGGCACTCTTTGCACTCAGCACCAAGTATTCATAATGCTGATAAATAAAGCATCATTTCCTCCTCCTGTTTGCCTTCATTGTGACAAAGCCTGCAAAAGCAACGTTAACACTGCTGTCCAGCAGGCGGCACTAAAACTCACACCAACCCTTTCACTTACATTTACATGTGTCGCACTTGTCCTCTCTCTCCTCTCAGTCTCTCCCTGCTCCAGGCGTCCAACAGGTTGGTCGTTTCCTTTTCTAAACATCTCAGCTGTACAACCTTACTTCGCACCGTGACTGTGTGCAGCGTGCAAACACCTCTTTCTGCATCCCGCTGCTTTTGAAACATTGCGTTCTGTTAGATTTTTTTATTTTTATTTTTTATTCCACTTTAAGAACATTTCCTGCTGTTCGTTCCTGCGGCTCCGCCAGGTATTGATCACTCTACTTTTCGTTTTTCAGTTGTTTGCTGAAGAGCTCTATAAACACACTCACTTTTCTCCCCACACAGGAAGCTGATTCACAGGTTAAGATAAAGTGCTCGGTGTTTCAGACGAAAATGAGAAAGTTGTAATACTGCTACTGCTGCTTGGCCCCTGTACTCGACTGTTTTCTTACTTTAAAACGCAAGTTGAATTAACGTATCATATTATTGCACTTTGGTCTCCGTGCGTAAAACCGACCTTTACCCCAGCAATCGTGCGCAGTGTTATTATATCATACTAGGCGTGTGCTACACAGGGCAGAGGACTGCAGGGTGAGCTGTCTGCAGTCCAGCTCAGGACCAAAGGTCTGTTTGTCCTTTGGCTAACGATTGACGCCCTCTGCGATCCTCTGGGTCCATGCGATCCGGACCCTCCCTGCGTGGCGTCCCCTGCTTTGTCTCACCCTCACCCTCTCACGGCGTCTGCACGTATCAGTCCCCGGGTCTGTCCTGTCTGCACGGTTTCAGACCTGCGGGCCGATCGGGCCCCTGGCGCCAGAGACCACCTGTGATCGAAATAAACACGTGCGTCATTTACCGTCTGCAAAGGCCACATGCGTGGTTTTGTCTTTTTTAATAATTTACCAGGATGCACACTGCTTTCCTTCTGTTATACAGTCTGTGTTTCCAGTACAATGCCGCGGTGGATTAATGCAACATGTGGAGGAGGAATGATAGTAATGATACATGACGCCAAGAAACTCCTTTTCATATTTCTTAAAAAGATCCACTTTACATTTAGTCACCCTTTAATAAGGCGTCATTAAGGCTTTCGTTAATGGTTAACAAATAATGTACTAATACTTTACAGATCCGTTATAAGCCATTAATAAAAACTACATCTGGGTTGCCAGGTTCTGACTGGTGTTGTTTATTCTCAAAAAATATCTAATTGTCTTTAATTCAACATGTGAATTACTCCAATGGACTATTTAAACATCTGACCTTTGCTGATTTCCTGACTAATTAGACTAGATGATTTACTTGCTGTTACCTTTGGACCATTAGAAAGTAAGGAACTCTTTATTAATGACTCAACTGTCAAGAGTGTTTTCCCAAAAGTTGTTCTTCTTAAGGCTCTTAACTAATTTGTAAACCATTAGTAAACAATGTATTAACAACTAATAAAAGCAGGGAGGTTGAGAGTGATAAATGTGAACACTAAGCAAAGACTTTCTCTCTCTAGTTTGGGATTAGGTTACTCAGGTATAGGATTAAATAATCTGCCGTGATGCAGAAAAAAGACAAGTATCGCTTTGTACTGTAGTGAACCCTGGTAGTTTAATGTCATCACTAGGCTATTGACATAACATTTTCCCATTTTTAGCATCATCTTGGCCCAGTCAGGCGGGACCACCTACACTAATTCATCCGTATTCACCCGTCTGTCGCAAGCAGTGGAGTCACTCCAAATGGTGTGAGTGGGAGGAGAGATGAGGGGGCAGCAGAGGGGTCAGAGGGTGAAAATGAAGGAAACTAGGCTCAGGCTCACTCAGGTGACACTAGACTTAGAGAATGACGAGTGCACAACCTGAGCACACACAAGGTTAAAGGCAGAGGCGGAAAGTTAGAACAGGTACAGAATAAAATCTAGTAAAATAATCCACCAGAGGTAGAGGAACTGTGCAGGGAATTTGGATCTTGTAAAAAAAATTGATGGTTTTGTCAAAATGGGTAAGTGGACCAATGATTTTTCTTTTATATTGTGGATGCTGAGTTATAACAAGTTTTGTACATCCAACTTAATTAAAAATCCAAAATTAACTGTTAAGTGATTGATTTACCTGGATTAATGGTTGAATTGAACTTTAAGGACAAAGGAGCTTTGTGTGCGGTTAATTAGTTGTCTTAATCTAGTGGCTAATAATTTATAATTTTTGAATATCTGTGATTATGCAATATCAATATCATATATATTACTCAGTTGGCCCTTTTTAACCTATTGTTTCGATAATGCACCAAGTCGTTTGTCAGATGCCTATGAACTTGCAGAGTCATAGTTGGACAAAATCAGCTCAACTCCTTACCTTGAGTTCACTGAACGACTGCACACGTGCATGCTGACCTACGTTCACGCAGGAATGTGACCTGCTGCAAACAGGTCATTCTTGGCCTCACCAGTCACCCGATTCACCTTTCTTATCGGTCATAAAAGCTGTGTATTGAAGGATATTTTGCAGCCGTCTTTGACCTAATGTCTGCTCTATTTATAGTCAGCCTTCCAGTAACAGGTACCTGTATGTACGTGTGTGTGTTTCCATGTGTACACTCTGGGATGTGTCAGAGGAGGATCTCAGTGGGACATGTAATGATGTGTGCAGCAGTGCGGCAGAACTGGGTCACAGGGAGGTGGAGAGAGAGAAAAAGACACAAAGAGAAAGAGAGAGGAAACACTGACAGCTACTGAATCCACAGGATGGAGGAGCTGCAAAGGTTTCTCCTGCAAAACCTCCAGTCACCAGTTTCATCACAGAGTTTCCTGTGCACACTTCAAGCTTTACCCTTATCAATTGCTGCTTATCCATTCACCACAGAGGGTTTTCATTTATAGTACACAATTAAAACATGGAGCTTATTAAAACATATTTGTTAACAAGGTCTTAACACTATAAAGTTAGTGCAAAAATAGCAAATTAACAAAAACTGAACAAATAATTCAACAAAAAAACATTTTTTTCCCCCTATTATATTTCTATAGAAATCCTTGTCAGATTTCAATCTTCCTCCCTTCCTCTCTCTCTCCTTCATCCTCACCTCTTCACTCCTGTTGTGCCGTTAGCAGCTACCTTGTCTGTCAGGCTCTCCTCTCGTCCTTCTCCTCTCTGGTCTTTACTCGCTCCCCCGTGGAGGAAGAAACTGTAGGCTTGACTGACTGTGACATTGTTTAAAATGGATGCCATTGTACTGGCTCAAAGCCCTAAGCCAGGTACCACAATGCCTTGCATGAAAGACACCGGCTCCATTTACTGGCTTTTACTCTTGGTTTTAATGCTGCAGTAGTGACAGGTGGAGTCACGAGGATAGGGTGTTGAAGGCATTACGTACTGAAGGTGAAAGGTGAAAGAAAATACACATACATACATTTTTTTAAGTGAGCTGAAATGTGCTGGTTTTCTAGAGAAATTGTTTAAGTGGGGTTTGATTTTAGGTGACTTATTAGTAGACAAAAAAAAAATATCTACACTGTACTATAGATAACTGAACAATTTTTTTAAGAAGCACTGAAAACAGCTACTGAGTAGAAGAAGAAGCTATGAGAGCAGTGAGAGCGACTCAAAACATTAAAGTTGCGGATTGCAACACCAAAACAATGAGTTGAAAGAGCTGCACAGAGCTGAAAGAAACTGCAGAGTCTGGTGATAATGATCTTGGACCCCTTTCACGTTATAGAGAGTCATTTTAGCCATTCTTACTATAAATATATTGATTAATAGCTCTAATGAACCGACTGCCTACACTGACATGTTGGACAACAACAAAAATGAAACCAGATCAGTCTCCTTTAACTTGCAGTGTCTCTTCTGTGACAATCTGCTGAACTGCAGTGTTTTGTTGTCATATTACAGACCCATATGACAGATGAAGGTCAGCATGCAAATCTTCATGACCTCTCCATACTGTAGTTATTGTCAGGTCAACACACATACTCTTCAGGTTTCCTCTGCTCTGAGTGCACATTTAAAATCTGTAACTCTGTGGAAGCTGCCACTTTTAACACCCTGAAATGACTCACTTTTTTCAGCTTGAGGTGTTTAGTTCATTTGTATTCGCAGGTGGAGTTGGCAGTCGAGTTTTCATGACTGACTTCACCCCGCTGACAACATGTCTCTGTCGCTATAGCTCGCATCAGGCGCTACTCAGAGGCGATGACACTGCCGGACTCCTTCATCCAGCGCCAGCAGCTAGATGCCAGCATGGCTGACACCTTCCTGGAGCATCTCTGTCTGCTGGACATTGACCAGGAGCCAATCACAGCACGCAACACCAGCATAATCTGCACCATCGGTGAGTGTGACAACCGGTCGCAGACAATGAGTCTCAGTTTCAAGTTTGTTTTCTAGCAACTGTTGTATGTTGTCAGACAGCCAGCTCCTGGGTGCTATGTGGCCTACTGTGTGTCCTGGCAGGGTTTGGTTCTTGGCAGTGGTACTGTGGAGCGCTCTCTGCTCTTCTTCTGCCCAGAAACAAACAGAGAAAATAAGTAGAAGGAAATACAATATACAAATTGCCTCTTAGTCGTTCCAGAGCTCTGACTCTCCAGTTACCACCATTGATTCCTCTCAAAGACATATTGTTTCACTGCTCGGTGAAGGGCTTGTGTCCAAAGTGATGAAGTAGCAGGTAGATAGACCAAAATAGTTAATTTTCACTGTAGTGCTGCAACTAATGATTATTTTTTTAATATATTATTCTACAGTTATTTTTCTTGGCCAATAAAACATCAGGTAATTGTGAAAAAAGCCCAATCATAATTTTCCAGAACACAAGTCGACATGTTCAGATTGTTTGTTTTGTCTTATCAACAGTACAAAACCCAAAGGTATTCAGTTAACTACACAGAAAACACAGAAAAGTAGCAAATCGTCACATCTGAGAATCTTATATCAGTGATCTTAGATGAAACACTCTTTTTGTCAATCGACTTATTATTTTAGCTCATTTTAATGTAAACCGTCCTTTCTCTTATTACTGTTCCTTTCAGGTCCTGCATCCCGATCGATCCCCAAACTCCAAGAGATGGTCAAGGCAGGACTGAATATTGCTCGTCTAAATTTCTCTCATGGCTCACATGAAGTATGTACAGTACATGTGTTTTTGTGTACCGTTTACAACTACAGCACATATACACACGTTTTGGTCTTTCCTTCAGCCATGTATTGATTCCCTGTCTGTCTCCTTCCTTGTGTTTGTCAGTACCACGGCGAAACCATCAAAAATATCCGAGAGGCGGTGGAGACGATAACCTCTGACCCCTTGTATTATCGGCCTGTTGCCATCGCCTTGGATACGAAGGGTCCAGAGATCCGCACCGGATTAGTGAAAGGGGTAAACATGTTATGCTTCATCTATCAAACAGTCTGAACCTAATCAACCAGTCACATTCAGTCAGGTGTAAGAGGTGCTGAAAATATGTTTTACCTTACCTACCTTCAATAGTTGGTGTGTCTTTTTTTGCATCTTGTTGTGTTGCTGCGTTGCTGAACAAATAACTGCAAGCTGTTGGCAACGTCTAAATGCCTTGATTAGCTTACAAAATGCTCTGCATGATGTGCGAGCTGCACACTGATTCTGTCCTGTTGTGTCTCTCCTAAAGTCAGTTTAGTAGCTTAATTGCAAGATTAAATAAAGCTACTGACACGTGTGTTACACAAAACAATTTCATTTACTGCCTGTTTTAGCGGATGATATTTTACATTGACAGGAAGAATGTCAATAATTAGAGTAAGGATGACACATACTCTGAAAACATATCTGACATATTTGTGTTACAATTCTAATCCTGTACATTTGAAGCCTGTCACATTATCATTGTCACTGGCATTCGGAAGCTCGTACGTGAATTCCCAGAACTATTCAGCCACAAGCATCAACAAGCACACTGGCGTGTTAAAGCACACATGCCATAAAATCAAACAGTCACGGGTTTAGACTGCGCGTGGAGTTGATTCAAGCAGGTTTCAGCCTGGCTCAGACGCAGGTAGCGGTTGTACATTAGTTTTTTTCTCTGGAGGAATATTTGATCTTTGTTGTTTTTTTTTTGCATAAGCACCATGCTAACCAACAGATAGAGGTACATCAACGTACTATAGATGACAACATCAGAACTTGGAGGCTTGCCATATGTCATTTTTACATGCCAAAAGAGAATATATTTGTTTAGAATAATAGCAAAGGATGAAACCAAAGTTTGTTGGTTCTTATGCTCGGGGTGAACAAAATGCAGGACAGTTTGTGTGTCTGTTTTAATGCAAACACAGTAGCTCAAAGCAATACTTGCACTGGCACAACAGGTTTCTGCCTATAGAGATGAGTTCCTTGATAGTGGTGTTTATTTAAGGCAACGTTTCTTTCATTCCACTTTGTGTCTGTTTGTGTGTATGTGTGTGTCTTTGTGCAGAAAGTGGAGGAGGAGGTGGAGCTGGAAAGGGGCAGCCATGTCCGTGTGGTGACAGCAGAGAGTGACAAAGACAAGACAGACGGAAAGATTATCTGGGTGGACTATCCCAGCCTGCCCAAAGTCCTCAAGAAGGGAAGCAAAATCTACATTGATGATGGCCTCATTGGACTCAAAGTACTGGAAATAGGTGATACACATTGAGAGAACTAGCAACATGCTTGTATTGCTGCTGCTGCACAAATGCACTGAAATGCTACGTCTGCCTAACTTGCTACAACTTTGCTTTCCTCTTATTTTCTTGTTTTATGATATATTAATGATTAATTTTGCAATGTAAATACATACAACAAATCCGTAATAAGAAAACAACAATACAATATACCCACACAAGCATATATATATATATCTATACATATAGATATACATCTGCATGCACATACGCATACCCAATTACATTCATACATTATTACATACTACTTATTTTAATAACCTTCATTATAGTCTATATAAAGTCCTACTTGTCCTGTTCCATTTTGTTGCAGTTATGCATCATTTCATAACATTTATGTACAAAAGACCACCCCATTTGGTCCCGTAATGATCGGTCTGTCATTCAGAATGAGATTTATTTCTAACCTTGCTTAGCTAAATACCTTTTCATGAAAGATGGTTCCCGTGGAGTCTTTCACTCCCTTTACAAAACCTGCTTCCCCACCATTACAGTGGAAATGTAGTCTGGATCATATCTGAGTTTCCAGAGTCTGCTGTAATTTGTGGGTCACCTAGTATATTCAATCTTGGATTTAAATCAAGAAAATCTGCAAAACCTCCTCCTCTGCAGGCTCTGACTGGGTGGATACGGTGGTGGAGGCCGGTGGGGTGCTGTGCAGTCGTAAAGGCGTTAACCTCCCCGGTTGCGACCTGATCGGCCTGCAGGCTGTCAGCGAGCGGGACGAAGCTGACCTGAGGTTTGGCGTGGCCCAGGGCGTAGACATGGTGTTCGCCAGCTTCATCCGCAATGCCCAGGATGTCAAAGATGTGCGGCGAGCTCTGGGGGCGCACGGACGAGATATCAAAGTGATCAGCAAGGTGGAAAGCCGACAAGGGGTTCAGAAGTGAGTTAAGGAAAATATTTCTGAATTAAACCCGTGAGAATGTCATAATGAGACTGTGACAGGACTTATAAATACACCGCTGACGGTAATCTGCCCCTCCTGTGGACAGCCAGCTGTCAGTGATGGATGGACATATGTCAGCTCTGGATTTTTTATATGATAAGTGATTTGTGTGGCTGTGTGGGTTAAAGCTGCCGCTTAATAAATCTCACCATTTATGTCACAGCTCTCCATTACTTATCTCTCACTTTCCCCTACTGCTCGCTGGCTGCTGACAATGTTTAACTATGGTTGTAATTTAAATGGGATTTTTTTTATCCAATCATAAGGATTACATTTTACAAGATTATGATGCTGTGTATCAACATTTGCCGTTAAGAGCCCTGTTTGTTTACATTGCTCACATGTGCATTTGGATTTCGTCCACATGATGTAGGATTTAGACCACGGTGTGACGCTGTCATCAATACGTTTTCAAGATCTAGAAGCAGTGAGCAAAATCCAGTTTTTGCAGATCAGTGTGCAGAAAACAGTATCATTATTATTTTTGTCCCTCGTGCCCCTGCCTCCTCATCCTTACTCACTCCTCCGTTTGTTCTCTTTTCCAACTCAGTTTTGAAGAGATCCTGGCTGAGAGCGACGGCGTGATGGTTGCCAGGGGCGACCTGGGGATCGAGATCCCGGCGGAGAAAGTCTTCATCGCTCAGAAGATGATGATTGGACGCTGCAACTCTGCCGGCAAGCCCGTAATCTGTGCCACACAGGTCAGGCACGAACACAAACACGCATACAGAAAATAATGCAGAAATTTAGACTCTAACTGCAGTGTTATCCAGTCAATTGTCAAATGGGCCCAAGTAAACTAACATTAAAACCTAACAGGCACACATTAACCTTGCACTCCTACATAATGTACTCACACAAACACACACTCACTTGTCCAAAAAAATCATCCTCAAAGACACACACATTTCCTCTTTTTCACGCCCCTCTCCCGTTACACTCACGCACACACACACGCAAGCGAGCACACTCCTGCAGCCATGTTGAGTCACAGTGCTGTATCTTGTTTATGCTACAGCTCCTGACTCAGAGTGACAGGGTTATAGCGGGTCTGCTACTCCAGACCTGAGCCCACGAACAGCACCCACGCACATACACTAATCAGAATTAGCAGCAGCTTCTTAACTACTAAAAAAATGCAGTTTCTCAGGAAACGCTGGGAGCTATCTCATTTTCCATCTGTCTGCCTTGCTTATTGACTCATAATACTGAGTCTCCAGAAGGCCAATAATGATCTTGCAAGTCATACTCGCCTGCCTCAGTCTAAATGATCTCTAATTTCTCCTCCACTACTGTCCATCCACAAAGCCATTACCTCCTCTCTTCACTGTCTCCCTAATGCCTGTCTGCCTTACATTACTTTCTCATCTAGGGCAAAAATTGACACACAAAGTGGCTTATTTTTGATGGATTAATTGATTGAATCCCTTTACGGTGCCCTATGAAGCCATTTTGGTTGTTGTTAATGTGAAGTTAATGTATTTGTGTGTATGTGTGTGTTTGTAGATGCTGGAGAGCATGGTGGCCCACCCACGGCCAACCAGAGCGGAAAGCAGTGACGTCGCCAACGCCGTGCTGGATGGAGCCGACTGCGTAATGTTATCTGGGGAGACCGCCAAGGGACTGTTTCCTGTGGAGGCAGTCGCAATGATGCACTCGGTGTGTGTTTCTGTGTGTGCATGATGTCCACACTGTTACATCTGACTTATAGTGCCCTCCGATAACCCCCTCCTCCCCTCCCCCGTCACCCCCACACTGTCCCCCTCTATCTGTCTCTCAGATCTGCAGGGAGGCAGAGGCGGCCATTTTTCACCAGCAGCTGTTTGAGGAGTTGCGTCGCCTCACTCCTCTCTCTTCTGACCCCACGGAGGTCACAGCCATCGGAGCTGTAGAGTCCTCCTTCAAATGCTGTGCTGGGGCCATCATAGTCCTCACCACCAGCGGCAGGTGTGTATACCAAACATATCACCAGGCCAGAACGTATGGTATGGTTAAAGGAATAGTTTGACATTTTGGGAAATATGCCTGTTTGCTTTCTCGAAACCACTCTCAGATTTGTATAGTAAATATGTAGCTACAGCTATAAACCAGTACTACTTACTGTTAATAAAAAGGTGAATGTGAATTGAAGGTCTGCAGCAGGATGCAAACTCCAGCCTTTTCACCCTAACTTTCCCAACTTTAAATATAGGACACAGTGCTTCCTACTGAATTATTACTACTGAACAGATTGGGAAGTGCTAAGTCATCCGATATGAACATAATTCTTAGGAAAATGGGCTGGTTTATACACTCAAAAGCATGCACATAGTGTAGACCTACTGACTCATTTGTGGAAGAGCTACACTTCAGTAAACACGTTTTTTGAGTTTCTTTTCTTCCCCCTGGACAGACATATAGGCTCTTTAAAGGCTGGAGTAACAGATGTTATTTCTTTATCCCAGAGCAAAAGATTCAATATTTCAGTTACTGTTCCCTGCTTTTGCATCCTTAAGGTAGAGTTTTATGTTGACTATAATGTTTATTGTGTTCCCCTTATGTTTTTGTGTATTTTTATGTGTTCTGACTGCTTGCTGTGTAAACTTAACTCCCCTACCTGGCATAATAAAAATATCTCTACTCTGCACACACACACATATAGATATACTACTACACATCGCCACATTTCTACACAGCCACCACATACACAGGGTGACAAATTAAAGGGAAAATCCAACATTTGAGTGGAGAAACATAACAAATGCAAATTCTACCACACGGGCGTTCTGCATGATACAATTAAGCAATTATCGTCCTATCAAGCTCTATGACGTGTATGAAAAAGGCAGAGAAGACCCAGTTGACCTTGATTTTGGATCAAGATTGCAAGAAAACAAGACTAAGAGTCCACAGCGATGCTATCAGCTTTGTGAGGCTGCACATAATTACTGCTTCGGCACAGCAGTGCTTTGAGCTTAATGCCAATGTAGGCATGCTCAGACGCTCAAAGCTAAACTTGCTGGTACAATATTTATCATGCTGAACATGTTAGTTTGCTAATCATCACAAAAAGTACAACAGAGTTCAAAGACTTGTACGAGCAATGCCAAGGAGCATTGAAGCTGTGCTGGAGGCTGGAACGACTCTTACTTAGACACTTTATGTTAGGTTTTCCTAACATCTATCTGTACACGGAAATGCTGTTCATACGTGTTACCATTGATAATGTATTTTCTTCTTTCCTCCTCGTCTCTCCAGGGCGGCACATCTCCTGTCCAGGTATCGGCCTCGCTGTCCTATTATTGCCATCACCAGAGCCCCTCAGGTACAGTCTACCTCTGGGTACTAAATAACAGAGCTTTCTTTGTGCTGATTAGCATTTCTCTTGCCTGAAACACGACTTAATTGTTGATGACTCAATCTTTTGTGTGATAGAGTCAGTATTTACTGTCACTGTCTGTTTTTGTAAATAGTGACAGCTCTAAATATGTCTCACTGACCGTATTTATGTGTGATATTTTAGTGGAGTGTATTTCTGTTTTATGGAGCTGTTGATTTAAAAACCTGTGGTCAGAGCACAAACGTTTTACAAGTAGATCATGATTACCTACAACTTTAAAGTATTGTGGAGTTAATCCATATAAGAACCCCCTCAACATGCTACAATATATGCTCCATATGGAGGTCAGAGGTCAGGGTCAGATTAGGAGCAGCACATCTGGACTTGGTGTGGACACACTCAGGACAGTGGGTGGCTGCTTGTATGGGGGCCTGACCTTGTGACCCCACTCATAAATTCTCAGATCACAGAGTGGTCATTTTGTATGTTGAATGTGGAAACCTTTATTTATACAGTGGAAATTCTTTGAAAGCAAGCTCACTTTTGCAGAAGTTCCCTGTTGACAGTGATATGCAAACAGCAAAAGTGTGATAAGAAGTAGTCACGGGATACAACACTATCAGGGCAAAATGTCAAATTTGCATACAATGTAATGGGCAGAATAAAGTTAAACACATTCATTTTCCAAAGGAAGGAATGTATTTAACCTTATTCTGCCTATTACATTGTATGCAAATTTGACATTTTGCCCTGATAGTGTTGCTAGAGAAAATATTATAGTCCTCTGGGGAGCATGAATGTACATTTTAAATCACATGATATGTATTTATTTAAAGTATACAAGTGGACATTTTGGCCTGATAGTAGTGCTGGAGGAAAGGTCAGGGGTTGACCTAAAATATTGATATATTGACAGATAAAAAAATATTTACCAAATTTAGCAAACACTTTGTAGTTATTTGATGAAAATAAAGATTCACTGTGACGCAACAAAACCCTGAAATTATTGCTGAACCTTCACTTTAGTACGTCTCCTTCCTCTCCATCAGGTGGCCCGTCAGTCTCAGCTGTTAAGAGGAGTGTTTCCTGTCCTGTTCCACCCTCTTCCTGCTCCTGTCTGGGCAGATGATGTAGACAACCGGGTCAACTTTGGCATGGACATTGGTCAGTGTGTGTGTGTGAGCTGTCTGTCTGTTTGCTCTCATTAGCCTGCTTATTGGCATGCTATGATACTGTCTTACTCACACACCCTTCTCTCTTTCTCTCCATCTACCTCCTTAGGGAAAGCAAGAGGATTCTTCAAGTCAGGCGACATGGTGATTGTGGTGACAGGCTGGATCCCAGGGTCTGGTCATACTAACATTATGAGGGCAGTCAATGTCCCGTAACAACCTGTTAAAACGTTTTTAAGGCAGATCCTATAACATATAAATGTGATGAAAACCTGAGATTAAATGAAATAATAACCAGTGTCAATAGTAATAGATAAGCAAAAGCATTTTGGCAGCATCATCATTGTTATTTAAACTCGAGGTTATGATAAGGAACACTTGCTATCGGATCTGGTCTCATGAATTTGTGTTTAGCGTGTCTTAAAAGCGATGACTCCCTCCAAATAAAACTTGAACCATTAACTTTAACACCCTGTTCTCCTGTTTCATGTTGAGACTTATAGTAAGCTTCACTAATTGAGCCAATTCAGCCTCTTCTTTTCATCTCTTTTATTAATAGGAGGGCTATTGGATTGAAGATGAATATTGTCTCCTTGCCTGCCATTGTTGAAGCATATCATTACTGGTAGCCTTTATAGAATTTGGAGATTAAGCTTTCATTCCTGTCCATAGTCCTGAGCTTATCTCTGTGACGCTGCAATTCTTTGGCTATTATGAGCAGTGCCGGGAGATGTCGAGATGACGGTATTGAACACACCCTTTTGTCCACTGAGATGACCCAGATGCTGACATCTTCTGTTCTCTCATAAACTAATTATATCTGTTTCTGCATGTGGCTTTCTCATGTCTGATGATCCTTTATGTGACGTTCTTGCCTTTCTCCTGCAAGCTCCCTTCTTCTAGGGTGTTTCCTTTCCAGCACTAAAGCACCTTGAATTACCTATTCTCTTTCTGTCCATAATAATCACATTCACATGCATAATGAGCTTATTGAGCAGGATGGTCATTCGTCTTAATCACAAGTAAAAGTAATAATACAAAACATTTAAAAATACTCTGCTACAATTGGAAGTCCTGCATTCGAAATGTTACTAATTAGGCTATTATCATCCAAATATACTTTAAGTATCAAAAGCAAAAGTGCTCATGAAGCAGAATGGCCCCTTTCAGAGTATTATTATATAGGTTACATAGGCCTACATGCATATATTATAGTATTATTAGTATTATTATTAGCAGCAAATTTAAAGTTTTCAACTACTTCATGTACAAATACCTTAAAATTGTACTAAAGTACAGTATTTGAGTACATGTGGACTACCAAGTTACGTTCCATGACTGGATTTTTAAGTAGGCTATGCAGCTTTCATTATCAGCTCTTAACAGGTGACACATTATGAATTATAACTGGGCCGGCATTTGTAATCTTTTAAATTTACTGCCATTATAAACTCTTGTTAACATCGGAAAAAAACACAATTTATTTGTAGCCTTTAAAAGACTTTAGAGCTTAATTTGGACATGCCAGCTTTTAATTAACCACCTCATGTTGTATTCTTCTCCCGTGTCTTCTTTCGCTATGTATTTCCATCGCTTGTCGGTTAAAAACGCCTGCGATTTTCCCCGACATCTGAATGAAGTCTCCTCATCCCTCTCTCCATCATCTGTACTGACGAGAGACAGAGAGGATGACGCGCGAGCTGTACCTGCGAGGGGACGCGTGCGTCTTGCGCCGGCCGGGCACGCGGCCTTGAGGGGCGGATGATGGGGATGCGGATTCCATGGCAACAGGCCGATTAGACCCAGACCTTTGTGGGCACATTTATTTATTTAATATTTCATTTGCGTGCGATCGGCGCCTCTCCGGACGTGCCTCCGCGAGCCCAGCCAGCGTGGAGTCGGAGCCAATAAGTTACCGTCGGCTCTGAGCGGTCTGCGAACGAGCCGCCACCTTAAACGCTCAACAAGTTGTTTCATTTATGTCTTCTCGGAGGAGGCTCTTAGATGCAGCGGAGCGCGCCGTTTCACCTCGGAGCGGCTTATTCTACTGAGACACGGAGGACGCGCCTCTGTCCTGGCTGCCATGGAGGGGGGGGGGGGGACAGGACCCCGCTGTATGTATGTCTGGACACAATGTCGGTGAAAGTCGGCAGAAGTAAGGGATAGACGGCGGCAGATTTCGCGCGTCAGACCGTGAACACCTGACCAAGTTCGTTCCGGCATCAGTTTTGATAAAAAAAAAAAACAGCGCTGAACCAGAGCCGGCCGCCTCTCAGCTGTCTGAGCGCCTCCGTGGTGAGTGTCGTCGTGATGAGTGTTTTTCCGCTCGGATGCTGAAAACGACAGCGTGCCGCGGATCCCGTGCGAAGATGAGCTCGATTTTTTTTGGGGGGGGGGGTAACGTGATGTGTTTCCGCCGCCCCCTGTGTCCCTCTTAGTGTGTCTCTCTGCGTGCGTGTCGGGGTGAAACGGCGCGCCTCGGAGTCTGAGCGCCCGTCTGTGCCCGTTATGTGCGTCCCTCATGTCCATTAACAACCCGTCCCTCCTGGACGAGGCTCGGGTGTCCTTGTCGTTCATCCGCGGGTGAATGTTCCCCGCCTTGCGGCCCCAGTGATCTCTTGCACCATGGCACACGTAGAAAACAGCAAATTTGGGTGAGCGGCTCGGGCGTAAAGGCTACACAGACGGGACACCGACGGCCAATGAGCGGCGAGCTCCGCTGTCTGCAGGAGACCGGGTAATCCGGGGCCAGGATGACCGGCGACGGAGCGCTGAGGCCGGGGAGAGGAGAGGGAGGGCCTCCGGGGGAGAGCAACGTTTCAAGGACGAAGAAGGAGGAATGATACAGAAACATCTGTAAGGACAAAAGGGGACTCTTCAAGAAAGGTGAGGCTGCTGGAGTCACACTGGCAGGGTGAAGGGTTTATTGTCTGGATGGGGCTTTTTCCAAGGGCACTGAGGTAAGCATGGACACATCGGCGGGGAGAGGGTGGAGGTGGGAGCTGCCGGCTCCAGGAGAATGACTGGAGATGCAGACAGCACTTTTTTTTTGGCTTCTTCAATTTCATATTCAGATTGACTTCTCACCTGTGTAATCTAGACAGGTGGACTAGACGAAACAGTAGTTTTCCTGTGGGGGCGAGGTTATATTCACCCTCCTCCTCCTCCCCGAGTTGGGATGGATGGAGTGGCTGGAGGTGTGGGCACCCCCGGCAGCGCCGGGGGGTCTGGGGGTGACAGCCTCCCCCGACGTAATGGAGGGGACTCGAAGCGGCGCAGCAAGGGCAGCCTGCCGTCTCCGGGCTACAGGCTGTCCCAGGCCTCACTGGAAGGGGAAAGGGGCTCCTTCGGGGCGGATAACATTTCCTTAGGTGGACGCGGCCGTCGCCTCTCCATCATGAGCTCCTCCACCAGGGACGGCCTTGCCTTCCGCACAGCAGGTACCCCAACCACCCCGGTGCCGCTGCCGCCTCCGCCAGGCTCCTCCTCTGCCTCAGCCCACCCTCCTCCGCGCTCAGTGGGCTTTGCCGCGTCCCGCGCCGCCCTGGCCTCCACCTCTTCCACCGGGACTGGAGTGATGGTGGTGGCCACCGGCCTGGAGACCACAACCACCACGGCCTGCAACACCACTGCAGCAGGGAGCCCGGAGATGATGGGCCAGTCTGGACTGGGTGGGTTTGTCATGGGGCTGGACGGGGAGGACTACAGCACCTCCAACCAGAGCACCTTCATCCAGAGACAGTTTGGCGCCATGCTTCAGCCGGGGGTCAACAAATTCAGCCTGCGCATGTTTGGATCCCACAAAGCCGTGGCTCTGGAGCAAGAAAGACTGAAATCAGCAGGGTCATGGATCATACACCCCTATAGTGACTTCAGGTATGGAGTCACACTCACACACACACACAGCATCCACAGCATGGACTGATGTTGCTTTGTAAAATAAATGCCACTTGTAGCACGTGAAAGACACATAATGTTCCTTTGATAGAAATATGGATCAAAGCAAGTTGGAATTGTGCTCTCTGTAGCGAGCACACTTGAAGCATAATGATAGACACTTAGAATGAGGAACAGGGAAAGACTCACAGATCGTATATTCAGCAGCCTCTTTAGTTGTTAACAGGGGTGATGGGGAGGAGGACAACTGAGAGGAGAGAGAGACATGCAGGAGGCTAATTATATATTGCTGGAGACACAACAGAAGTGTATAGGAAGTGATATTAGGGTTAGAGGAGTGGTGAAAGATGCAGTGGGATTCTCTGGAGGAAAGACTCCCATTAGAGGCAGGGTAAAGAGGCAGAGGATGTATGAGAAGACCGAATGAAAAAAGAGGACTGGATGAAAAGTCCTTGGAGGCACGATGAAGGCAGGGGGAGAGGTGTTCATGGAGAGAGCAGTGTGGAAGTGACAAGACCGCCTGGATAGACACCATGCAGCAACAGCAGATCACCGTTTGTAAAAATAGTGAGAGAATAAATACTATAGCCCATTGTTTCCAGAAGAAATAGCATCATTTCACAGTTATAGGGAGATAGAGGTGAGGAGATGCAAATTAGGAGGACAAATTTAGCGAAGAGGTGTTTCGCTGATCAGCGAGCAGCAAGAGATGCCTTCCATGTCAATTAGGTAAAATATTAAATATGTTTTCATGTGAACAATGGATGAACCCAGCACAGCACTCCCTGCTGGTGCCTTCCCAGAAAGATTCTGATTTGTCTTCTGGAACAATTAATCGATAACACCTGAGGTGAAAATGACTACTGAGGCTCTTAATCCTCGGTTTCCTTGAGTGAAAGTCTCCTGAAGATGAAGACAAACCTGGTGGTAAATTCTCATGGTAAATGTTTCGCTGGCTTCCTTTTTTTTTTTTTTTTTTTTTGAATGGATGTGACTGACATGTCAAGCGTACATTCACATGCTGGTCATTGGCTTTTAGAGACTTTGCATAAACACACTCCTAAAATGTGCAGGTGGACATCAGAGGAAGGGACAGCATTCATAATCTCCAGACAGACTGCAGCAAATATGGATGACTTGATCCCCAAGGCTCCTGGCCCACTTTTGTCTCATCAGCCTCTGTCTCTCTCTCACACACACACACACACACACACACACACACAACACACAAAGTCGTTTTGTATTGTCTGTCAATTAAATGATCACTCAGAAATGCTGGTTATGAGTCTGCTCACAGGAGATATGGTGAATGAGGTCAGTGAGGGATGGAGGGAAGGATGGATGAAGGGGTGTGGATGGATGGATGCCCCGTTGAATCTCAGTCCCTCCCGCACCTATTGATATTAAAGATGTTAATAGTCCTAATAATCCCGTTGGAGAATCACAATTGAATTTTGATCAATTATGTATGACATCCTAAATTATGCAAGTTGAGTATGCATTATGCATAATTCAGTCATCTAACTTTTCAGTTAAGTACCTGTAGTCCGGAGCGACGTGTGAAGAGGAACTTTGTGAGGCAGCGCGAGATAGAAGGAAAGACAGATTATTTTCAAAGCCCCGTTACGTGTTTTTGTCCAAGTATCGACCTTTGGCACAAGAGCACCTGTGTGTATGTGCAGGAATATGCATGCTTTCTGTGTGTGTGTGTGTGTGTGTGTGGGTGTGTGTGTGTGTGGTCTGTCATTATTGAGTGTGCTGATAAGCTCTCACACCCTTCACCTCATTAAGAAAAGATGTCTTGCTGCTGCACCTATAAGAATACAAAACGAGAGGCAGAGGAGGTGAAGAAACTTCATTCACTGGAACAGCGAGCAGCATATAAGCTGGAAGAGAGGCGTGAAAACAGAAAGACAGGCGGTTTGGCTGTCAACACAGATGGGCCGTGTTGAGACAGAGTTGGTGGCATTACACACATAGCGGCTGAGATTTATTATGTAATTGCCACTTGCTGTTATGCTTGTTTGTCTGCATGTCTGGCAGGATGACGGGTGGAAACTTGCTCAGAACTGACATCTGGCCAACTGCGAACAGGGAACAAGTCAGAGACTGCTCAGGAGACACTTGCCTCAATTACAGTAGAATTAGTATTTGGTTTGACAACAGCTGAGCAGGTAGATGCAGGTCAGTTCTCCTCCAGCACCTGTTCATGTTAGAAATGGAATACTGATGAGGCCGTGGAGAACAGCTTTGATTGCATTTGCAATTCCTAAGTGTGTGGATGGGAGAGACTGTGTGTGCACCTTATGAGTGCACACTACACACATGCACATACGTGTATACCTGCATGAACCACACACAATACATGAGCCATGTTGCGTCATTCAACAGATGGGAGATCAGAAACAAGGGCTTGTCAGGTATTTTACCCTAACATGACGAGCCTTCCTTTGTCTGTTTGGTGTTACATTCAGCTCAGATCAGCTGCCACATCTCAGTAACTAAAGCAGACTCTACTACAGAGGCTGATTAATGTGCAGTGACATGTTCAATGTAATTTATTATGTTAACTATTATAGCTGCATGCTGTTGAGCTGTGCAAGCTGTCTGTCTGAGAGGAGAACATTGCAACAGTGCAAATTAATGTCTCTGTGTGTATGTGTGTAGGTAGGGAGAAAGACATCGTAAATGGATGGAATTCCTTAAAAGATAATGTACTACAGTATTTAAGGCAGTGGAAGTACTCAGATCCTTTAAGTAAAAGTACAACAATGTGAAAAATACCTCATTTCAAGTAAAATGGCTTAATCGAAAGTGCTACTTAAGTAAAAGTAAAAAAGTATTACCAGTAAAATATACTTAAAGTTAAAGTATTTGTTCTCCAGTTAATTGGTCTCTGTCAGTAATATATCATTATAAATTACATTATTAGATTGTTAATACTAATACATTGATTCGTAAGTAGAATTTTACTGGTGTAGCTGGTTGAGGTGGAGCTGGTTTTAACTATTTTCTAAACAGCTAAGTAGTTTAGTTCATCCTGAGATGATAAATGCAGATGGAAAGTTCTGCTATTGAAATTTGTAGGAAAGTTTTTGACTTCTTTAATCTTTCCTTTTTTTTGTGAAATAATTATAAAGTACCATAAAATTAAAATACTGACGTAAAGCACATTACCTCAAAACTATACTTAAGTACAGTAGTTGAGTAAATGTACTTAGTTAGGTTTCCACCATTATAGCTGCCACAAACGTTTGTTTTCATTATCCATTAATCTGCTGCTTCCTTTCTCGAACTGAATATCAATTGAAACAGTTTGGTCCATTAAAAGTCAGTAAATAGTGAAAAATGCCCATCACAAAGTCTAAGTTGACATATTCAAATTGCTGGCTTTTTCCGATTAGCAATCCAAGATGTATCTCCAGCTCAGAGTAAACAGCTACAGAATCACTGTGTCTGTGTTGCTTTAAATATTCCCTGTGTTTATTGCCAGTGATTATGAAGTGATACATCTGTCAGTATAAGTGACAAAGTCAGGGAGAAGTGTGTGTTTATATGTGTGTGTAGCAGAGCGATGACTCATACTTAATCTTCATCAGTCTAGCAGTAGCATCACACCATGAGGTTGTGTTACTAAATTAGTGTTCAATAGCAATCGACCACAGGGCCTGAGTGTACTCTCTCACACAAAGAGAGAGAGAGAGAGGGAGAGAGAGAGAGTGTGTGTGTGTGTGTGTGTAGAAAGAGAAATACAGTCGATGCAAGAAGAAGCAAGTCATCGATATGAGTTAAGGTGATGGATAAGGGATTATGAGGAAGAAGACAGAGCGATGACTGGATTCATCTCCAGATGATTGGATCGCCTCTTCTGTCATACTTTAATCACTGGCAGCATCCCAGTGACATGACTGCTTCCCTGTATTTTTATGAGAGGGCTACGTCATCCAGTATTACCCCCAGTATGAAATACAGATCGATGAGGCCTCCTAAGGTTACTGATCGTTTGCTTCCCTCTGTCCATCTCTGTCTGTCACTCTTGGGGATGTACTTTATGTTGCCAAAGCATTTGCAAAGGATGGATTTGTCTTAAGGGAAACATTCATATGTACCACTCCTGCCCTTTGAAAAAGGTGCAAAGAAGAATTTGCACTTCTTAGTTTCCTGGATGATCCCCAAGTTATTATACTCACTTCCTGGCTCAGGGGAATGTAACAAAGGGGAGACTATATATAAAGGAAAAAAAAATTGATAAGAAAATGTATCAATAACTGAACAAAAGATGGTGCTGGAGGCAGCAAAAGAAAAGAGCAAGTCTGAAAAAAATTTGCACACCCCGATCTGTCAAAATGTCTTTTTTAGGGATGATTCCACACATAGAGGACGGTTTATTTTTCATGGAGAATATTACTCAGCAGGGAAAAACAGCAGAGTAATGTCTTCTGTCATTTTTTCTAAAGTCTGAGAAAATAACCCTGATTGTGTCATAAAGGTTATCTCGTGTTGGAGCTTGACAGAAAGCCTGGGTACAAACTGGAGTTTGAAATATGAGGGCAATTAACAGGCTGGGAGATTCTAATTAATCTATCCAGATGCATTATGGGATTTGTAGGATCCATTGTTTTTGGAAATTGACCCATATAAGAGTATGTCACGATAGCTTGGCCTCTGCTGCTTTGATATTAGTAGCAGTAGCAGATGAAAAGACTAGGGTAGACAGTCTCTCATTTTACTTAATACTTCTTTCATGTTTTCCATCAGTGAGCAGCGCCTACATTTCCTATGTGAATTGTCATTTTGTCACTTTTTCAATGTGAGCATACTACATACTAGCATGTAGTATTGATTTGGGACACGACAGATGACAATGAGTCAGCATGCACAATACCAGGACTGAAGTAGCTAAAAAGCATTCTTCCATCATTAACTTTATTACATATGCAAATATGCACATTCAAGAACAAAAGATACATAACATAAAAAGTTGTAGACTTACAGTGCAACCTTATAGGCTTATTCACATCACAACAGAAAACAATAAAACACAGTTCAACAACACTGTCTTTCTCTGTCTAGATTCTACTGGGACCTGTTGATGTTAATGTTGATGATGGGGAACTTAATCATCCTGCCAGTGGGCATCACTTTCTTTAGAGACGAGAACACTCCCTCATGGATCATCTTCAACGTGGTCTCTGACACTCTGTTCATGGTCGACTTGGTTCTCAACTTCAGGACCGGCATCATCAAGGAAGACAGCACCGAGATATTGCTGGACCCCAGGTCAGTACAAGCAGGTGCAGGTATTAGACTTATATGTGTTTTTATGTGTATGTGCATGGTCTAAAATATCAATACAGCAGGTCTGGTGCTATAAATTGAAATGTGCTCTTCTGGTCATCTGCTGGATTTGTGTTCAAACAATCCATGTGTGAGATGTGAAAAGGTGACGTGCAGTTGGTGGCAGAGCTTTTTTCACGTTCCAGTTCTGTTCCTGTTGAATATTGATGAGAATCATATAATGATAGCCAAATTTTGGAATTATCAAAACTATATTGCCAAATTATGAATGTCACTCTTCCTCCATCCTTCTCTTAACTCAGGGCAATCCGCCAGAAATACCTGAAGACCTGGTTCCTTGTGGACTTTGTGTCATCTATCCCTGTGGACTACATCTTCTTGATGGTGGACAGTCTCGACTCCGAGGTCTACAGGACAGCCAGGGCACTGCGCATCGTCCGCTTCACCAAAATCCTGAGCCTGCTTCGACTGCTCCGCCTGTCCAGACTCATCCGCTACATCCACCAGTGGGAGGAGGTGAGAAACAGAGACGGGGAAGCACAGGCTGGAAACAGAAAGCATCAAATGGAAAAATATTTGTGTTAAAGAAGCTGTTCGAAACTCATTTAACATGTAAGGTATGAGTCATCACAAGCCTTTTACTAAAAAAATATCATGTTTTTGGGATAGAATCAAACCCCATTTTTTGAATATTGTGCTGAAGAGCTTGAGGAAAGGCCTTTTTAAATTTAATTTTGAACAATATAATCCTGAAAAGGTAAACCCCACCTGCCCTCTCCAACCATTATTTATTTACCCCACTTGCATCCATATTTTCCAGATCTTCCATATGACCTATGACCTTGCCAGTGCCATGGTGAGGATAGTTAACCTGATCGGTATGATGCTGCTGCTGTGCCACTGGGACGGCTGTCTTCAGTTCCTGGTCCCCATGCTGCAGGACTTCCCTCCTGACTGCTGGGTTTCCAAGAACCTGATGGTGGTGAGTGTCTAACCAGCCATCTGCATGTGTGTGGCTGTTGTTTTTAATATTTTTCAGTGAATGATTTTATTGTGCGGAGAACAAAAAAAAGGACATGAAATTCAGAGTTGAATGAAACACACAAAGCACTATCTCAGCTTGTTTGAACAGTGTGCACAATATTTATTTCAGATGAATGCAGATCAGAGATTCAGAAAAGGCTTTGTTTTGGGTTATCTGTGTGTATAGAGTGAGGGTGTTTATCAGATTTGACATTGTTTGCTCCTTATCCGTGTTAATTGGCTCATGCAGCGACATGTCCAGTTGGAATAAGATTGACTCTCACCGTCACTGAAATAAAAAGATTTCCCAATTAAAAACCTCAACAGAGTTCAGGTCGAGGTGTGAATGCACGCAAACAGTCGAATGCCTAGGGACCTGATGGAGATTTTGTCACATGCATACGGACATGGACGCAGATGAATGCACACAAATACACAGCTGTATGAATAGCTGACTCATGTCTCAATGGTTGCCTGGGTGACTGTTGCTAAGAAGGCTGATGCTGGGATTTTCCCCAGAGAAAGTCCCGTCATCTGTTGGACCATTAACATCTTAGTATAATTGGACTCACACACATACACCCTAAAACCGAAGAGTACACACACACACAAACAGGGGTTGGTGTTTAGAATATTTATTTAATAATGCATGATGACTGCCCTTTTATTGTCTGTGTGCTTTTCTACATTGTGCAGCCGCTCTGCTTTGAGGGCAGGGTAGGTTTTGACAGTTAAATTGCTTTGCTGTTATATGTTATGATCACCGCTATATTTTCTGAAGTGGTGTGGCTTAGCGCCTCTGAGGGGGAAAAGCTCCCATAACCTGACTAAAATAAAAACAGCTCAATATTGCCAAGCCTTTTAATTAACACTTGAAACTTATTTTTTCTCCTTCTGTCACCCTCTCTGACTGTATCCCACCAACAGAATGACACATGGGGCGTGCAATACTCCTATGCGCTATTCAAAGCCATGAGCCACATGTTGTGTATCGGGTATGGTGCCCAGGCTCCAGAAGGGATGACTGATGTGTGGCTCACCATGCTCAGCATGATTGTAGGTGCCACTTGCTACGCAATGTTCATCGGCCATGCCACCGCTCTCATCCAGTCACTGGACTCCTCACGACGCCAGTACCAGGAAAAGGTGAAACATGATGCTCCTCCATTTGTTACTGCATCCATTTCTCCCTTGATACTTTTTATAGTTTGGCCATTAAATTTGATTCTATCGACTTCTGTCTTGGGCTGCAACTAACAATTATTTCAATTATAAATGAAGCCCTGGGTTGTTTTTTCCATGAATCAATTAATCGTTTGGTCTATAAAAGGTCAGTAAAAAATGGCCATGACAACTCCACAGAGCCAAGGAGGACATCTTCAAATTTCTTGTTTTGTGCGGCCAACGGTTCAAAACCCAAACATGCTCAATTTACAATCACATACCAGTGAATGTTTGGCAGTTTTTGCTTGATCAATGACTTAAATGATAATTGATGATCAAAGCCCTTGTTGAAAAATATTTGCAGTATATGAAGTAGTTCTCTCAAAATGTCCATGGCACCTGCACTACTTTCTGCTAACAATACCACAATGCATTGCGTCCCATTTTATAGACACAAAAGTTACAGCTGTTGCCACATCTATCAATGATAACGCAAATTGATGTTGATACTTAAGTGTCTAAAATCTTAATTTAATTTAATGCTCACTATTAAGTGTCTATATATATATAGATAAGTGAATGAGGGAGTGATTTTGGATGCATCCATAGACATATGCCACTGCCGCGATGGCTATGGGCAGGGTTGGGCCCACCCACTTAATCAAAAGTTAAGGATTTTTTTTTTGTTCAGCCAATGGAAAAATGGCACACAAAATACCAGTACCGTTTCTAACTTCTGATTGGGTGGGCAGCCTACCCCCTCTTCTCGTGTTTAGCCATAAGCACACAGAGCTCTGACGCCGACCCGTCCGCTGCACAGTGTCACTTGGAAAATGCCGAAGGGGAGGGGTGTTGCTATGACAACTATGATCTGTGATGATTCAGATTGCACACACAGGCCACGGAAAAAGCAATGGTCCCACTGCTCGTGAAAAAAATCACACGCTCAAACACATAAGCCGCCCTATCTGTGTTTTGATTAGAACAAATTTGTGTTCTAAATGTTGGTTTAGTATTTGTTACGTTTTTGTTTGTTACTCTTATTTTGTCAGGGATCATGTACAAAACACTAATTGCAGAGAGAGTAGATGCTTTGCACCAGATTTAGCTACTAGCAATGCTTTTGTGCCATCTGGCCAGGGGTTTGAACTGGCAACCCTCAGGAGATGAGTCTGCTTCTCTAAGCTCTACAACCCAAGTTGCCTACTTATTATTTCTACCCTATTCCCATTAAGTCATTCTTTATTGTCCTCTATAGAGGAAATTTGTTTTCACAGTCTGTACACAAAAATAACATTCAAAACAAGGTATAAATAAACAAGAACATTACAACAACACACCAGTGTGCCAAGGCTATTTAAAGCCCTTATAGCTGAGGGCACAAAACTCCTCCCAAGGCATGTTTTTTTTTTGCAGATTGCTTGTGTGCATCTGCACTCAGAGGGGAGGAGGGTGAAGCATGGGTTGAGGGGGCGGCAGGGGTGATGTGCTATGGTCAGGGCCCTGCGATTGGTGGCAGTGTCAATAAGGCTCCAGCCCACCCTAATATACTGCAGGCTAACACTGGCCCTGCATATGTATCCTGTGACAAGGGGTCACACAGTAAAGTTGCTTCATTTTAAGCAAACACATGTCAAAATGGCTGAGAACCAGTGGACTAATCAATGTTCTTTTTTTTTTTAAAGTCAATGTGCCGCGTGTTTGTTTGCAGATCCCTGACCTGTACATATGTGTGTGTGTGTGTGTTATTGCAGTACAAGCAGGTAGAGCAGTACATGTCGTTCCATAAGCTTCCTGCAGATGTTCGGCAAAAGATCCATGAGTACTATGAGCACCGCTTCCAGGGGAAAATGTTTGATGAGGAGAACATCCTTGGAGAACTCAGTGAGCCACTTAAAGAGGTAATGAATTCACAAAAACTCACACATCTACACGGACAAACCGCAAATGCTCTGTCCTCCAGCAAATCTCTCTACCTTCCCTTCTGTCTTCATCTCCTCTTTTTCTCTTTGTCTAGGAGATAGTCAGCTTTAACTGCCGCAGCCTGGTGGCTAACATGCCGCTGTTCGCCAACGCGGATCCCAACTTTGTGACCGCCGTGCTGACCAAGCTCCGCTTTGAAGTGTTTCAGCCTTCAGACTTCATCATCCGCGAGGGCACGGTTGGACGGAAGATGTACTTTATCCAACATGGAAGAGTCAGTGTGCTGACCCGTGGCAACAAGGAAACCAAGCTGAGCGATGGGTCTTACTTTGGAGGTGATAACATGTAGCCTTGTCTTGATAGTTTAAATTGTGTAGGAAGGTATGGGGAAGAGGGGTACTTGCCTGGAAGGTAGAAGACGAAGGTGATGGTGGCTCATGTTTGTGCACAAGCATTGTTGGATTAATTTATCTCACAGCCTTTCTTACTGCCTATCCTCTTTTTTCTTATGTTTTTTCTCCTTTCATTGTCTCTTCTCCCACATACAGAGATCTGTTTGTTGACTCGTGGACGGAGGACAGCCAGCGTCCGTGCAGATACATATTGTCGTCTGTACTCTCTCAGTGTAGACAGCTTTAACGAGGTGCTGGAGGAACACCCGATGATGCGGCGTGCCTTCGAAACTGTCGCTGTTGACCGATTGGACCGAATTGGTAAGTGGATTTTTGATTGCCTCATACATTTCTCACCATCCTATCTATGCAGCTTTTATCCATTCAGGTTTTTTAATTCAACAATGACCTTGCTAAATTTTTCCCAGTTCCATTCAATTCTGCTAAATGTCTTAGGCGCTTTGTCCTCAGCTGAGAGGTCAGAACTCATCTTTGAAAACAAGCTTAAAGAAATAAAGGCTGAAATATTTAAAGGACAAAATGGAGAAATGTGAAGAACAGAAAAATCTTGAGGCTAAAACCTCAGATGTCTGCTATGTGTTCAGTTGACAGCGTAGCCTTCTACAAAGTAAATGTTTTTACTTTTCACACCTTCCAATTTGGGAACTTATTTCATACTCAATACCTCCTTCCTGTCCTCTTTCTCCTTTACAGGCAGGAAGAACTCCATGCTCCTGCGAAAGTCATCCCAGGGTGGTTCTCTCGGGGGTAGTATGGGTCGTGGTGGAGGCCGGGGTGGAGGGGGTCCAGGGGCCGGAGGAGGCCTGGCAGCAAGCGGTCTGGGCTCCTGTGACAGCATGCTGGTGCAGCAGATTGTCAAACACGACAGCATGCCGGCCATGCAGGATGCAATTGCGGCCGCTGCTGCAGGAAGAAGCGGAGTCATGGGAGGAAGTGGCACAGTGTCTCCCCGGCCCCGCCCAGTCATCTGGGCGCCGCTGGTCCACGCCCCCCTGCAGACTGCAGCTGCCACGAGTAATGTAGCAATCGCCCTCATGCACCAGCAACAGCAGCAACAGCAGCAGCTCCAGCAGTTGCAGCAGCAGCATGCACTTGCAGGTGCTTTCTTCCTGCCCTCCCCTCTTGTATCTCCCTCTCCCTCCTCCTCTTTCCCGTTGTCTCCTCCTCGTGCTCCCGTGTTACAGCCACTCCGCCCCTCTGTGAGCTCTCTCATCGGGATGATGACGATGGGAGGGATGAGTGGTTTGTCCCCAAGAGGATTTCCTGTCTCTCCCTCCACCATGGGCCCTTCTGGTGGGGTGACATCGCCCCCTATTGCTAAAACTCCACCCACACCAGCCTCCTCTATCCCGACTTCTGTCCAACAAGGAAGGACTATTCATTATAGCCTCCGCCTCCAGGCTGATCATCCCTCAGTGATTGCTGGATCTCTTGGAACCCAGACAGGGGGAGGGCCACCCACTCCACCCCTCCAAAAGGTTCCTACCACCAACCCCCCTGCTGCTTCTGGTGCCCCGTCAGATGGCAACACGTCAGTGACGGGCCAGCAGGGAGCAAAAGAAGCTCTGTTGCGTCATGGAGGAAACAGCTCTCAGTGTCTGCCAGCGCTGGGTAGACTCACCCAGGAGGCCAGACTGCTTTCGGCCTCGCAGCCCACTCTGCCTCACCGCTCCTGGGTTGGAGTGCAGCCTCACCCGCCTCTCCACCGGAAAGCCTCAGGTGGTAATTTGCTGGCGGCTCCTTTCCTGGCAGGGCAATTAGCCAGGGGAAGCAGTGCGGGCATGCTGACCTCTAACGCTCCAGTGCAGCTGGTGGCAAATATACCGTTTAATGCACGAACACAAGCACAGGCCACAGTTCCTATTCATCCCACTTTAGCACAGGCTATCCCCGCAAACACAGCCACATACACACAATCTGGCCCTCACACTGCCTCCGTACCAACACCTACAGCCGCACACATGCCTTCTGCAGCTTCTTTGCCATCTTCTTCCCCTCCAAAGCAGACCCCGCTCTCTTCTGCCACCCATTCACCTGCACACACCCCCTTGTCTCCTACACCTATACTCCCCCAGACACCTCGTCCTAAACCAATCCCAATGACCCCCTCTCGCTCCTCCTCTCCCCCTCCCTGTTCCACCCCTCCGGCAGCAGGAACACACCCGCTGTCGCTCTCATCAACTCCTCGTCCTAAACCGATCCATACACCCTCCCCCCGCTCTTCCTCTCCCTCCCCCTCCTCCACACCGCCGCCATCATCTGTTTCTACCCCTGTTCCACTACCTCAAGTTTACGGGCCCAAGTCATCTCTTCCCTCCTCTTCTCCCCCTTCCTCCTTGGTCCCCTCTCTCCCGCCGCGTCCCCAGAGCCCCCGAGCCAAGGCATCCAACACACCGACTTCTGCTTCTCAGTTGTCTGGCCCCAGTCCTGCCCCAACCCCAGTCCCTTCTCAAGTACCGACTCCCACTCAGACTACCCGCACCCGCCCCCCTACCCAGACCCTTACACCTACACCTTCCCCCTCTCCCATCCCTGTTACATCTGTCCCCTCCATTAGTAAATCCCAGAGTCCAACCCCTTGTCTCCAGCCTTCGCTCTCCAGCTCAGCCAGAGGCCCCACCTCTAGCCAGATCCCAAAACAGGCCTCGCCTCTAACCCCAACCCAGACTGCATCTCCTTCCCCAACACCAGCTAGCACTAGCCCTCAAACTAAAGTCACTTTCTCAGTTCATCCTGTAAAGCAAACCCCTCCTGTCGTTACTCCAAACCCCACTTCAGGCTCCAGTCATTCCACCAAACCGACCCCAGTGACAGCGACCTCATCCTCAACATCAGTATGCCAAAACCCCAGCTCCACTAACCCCTCCTCTCTTACTACCACAACTTCCTCGACCCCCACCTCTCTTAGTATCCAGTCTGCCTCTGCTCACCCCCCAAAACAAACGCCATCCACCCCAGCTGCCCCAACCCATTCCTCAAAACTCAACACACCCTCTACCCCTGCCCAGACCTCTCAGGCATCCACCCCTACACCCGTCCAGTCAGCACATGCAGCCACCCCTGCCAACACCACTTCCCCTAAAGGTGGGAAAAAGGACCCTCAGCTGCCACTCACCAGAAAAGACTCAGAGGGACTAAGACACAAACTGCCCGCCAACATGTAAAAAGAAAGAGGAAGAAAATCTCATCGGATGTCTCATAGCTGCTGCTGATTAGCAGAGCCATGGATATACAGAGTTGTGTCTGAATTGGCACCAGAGGGGTGTACTACACAGCAAGATTAATGCGTTAGCAAGGTATGTTGAGCCTTAACCCAGAGTTATCAATGTCACAAAGTTTAAATATTTTAATCTGGCTAGATCGCCATGGTAATTTATGCTCTATACCTAAGCTGTTCCGAAGGAGGCTATGCTCAGAGTTCAGGTTAAAATCGTCTAGAAAAATGTCACCCTTTCACTAATTATTTTCCTAATTATTTTCTCTCTGAGCGATATAGATTCTCAGCTGAGGGAATATGATATAGTCTGATATAACTGTATATGCAAACTTGTTGAGCCGTAGTCACAGAACAAAGTTGTGTAATGACAGCAGCAAACTATGCATTACGTTGTGTGTTTTTGCAATGGGAACTTACATACATTCAGTTGGTGATGCAGAAAACCATTTTTTCCCCTGTTTGCTTCAGGCAATATTAAAAAAGCACATCATCCATACACTAAAAGAAAAGTCAGTCAGTTTTATACACCTGTTCCTCTTGACTTAAGTAAGTCCATTTTGTGTAGAAGTTGACTCAAACAAGGCGCCAAATGCCCCCTTTTATGGGAACATGCAAATAGCTTGAAGAGGAAAGCCTGGGTTAACAAGTTAAGTTGATAACCACCATCGTGATACCAATTATCTCTGATTGGGGGTTTAGGGTTTGTTGAGCTAACACAAAGAAAGCCTGGGTATGTCAGACTTGCTGCGTAGCACACCGCTCAGATGTCCAAAGATGTCATGTGGACAGGTACATCTTGTTTGCATTCACTCTAGGATGTGATTGTTTTAGAACATCAGGTTCATCCTGTGACTCTCAACCAAGCCATTGATTGAGGAGAAAGACTTTATGAGTCTGTTAAAGGCTGGTTCAGGCAACGGTAGAGTCTAAAAAACATCCAAATGTATACATACATATCTGTGTTCGTGATTGTTGGAGCAAGCATGGGAGCTGAAGTGGTAACAATGGAGAATAGCAATAGCTGAGAGTCAGAAGAAAATATGTGAAAAGTCTCAATACAAGTCAGCAATACATGAAAAACATTTGAGACTTTCATAATGTGACAGGAAATGACAGTGACAATAATAATAAATGTGAAAAAAATAATAATCTTTCTGCTGTTGGGAAGAAAGTCTATTGTTATGTCAGTTTCAAACGCAGGCAATAGAGCAGACACTTCCTGGTTTCCAGCTCCAACTCCCTCTTGCCTCCCATCCTGCACCAAGGTGTAATATTTTCTCATCAAAATAATAATAATTATAAGGATATACAGTTTCAAAATCACTGTAAAGTTGATACTCATATGAAATTGAATAGGAGCAGTCCACTGGTAGTTTTGTTGTCCCAGGTGTGTGGTGTTTAGTTTTTGAACAGACAAAACGTGTAAACCTACATGTTGACTCTTACGACTTCTGTAAATTATGTTTTTTGTGTGACACACAATACCGCTCTGCTGTGCACTGTGGCTCACTTGATTTTGTTCCACCCGGCTCCCTGTTCTGTAAATACGTGCCTCTCTGTGGGTCTGTTGTATGCTTCCTCACTCCTCAGCCTCTTGGTCTTTCATCTCTTGTCTGTTCGGCCGCCTTTCATCTGATTTCACAGCTCTGGTCGCTAACTGTTTCTTTGACGCTCACAGACTCCCTCCCTTTCTCTCGGTTTGCTCGACATTTTGCTTTCAGCCTCATGTTCAGTTTGCCCCTCCTTCTGCCGCCCTATGACTCTGTTTCAGCGCCATATCCAGTGATGTTTGATGTTTTGTGTGGGTAGCAACAAGGCATTTCTGTCTTAACCCCTGATACCATGTTGCCTAGACTATATATTAAAGGACCAAATGTTTATTTATTTTTTATTTATCACAGCTTTAGCTTTTGAACAGAAAAGAAATAGCTAATAATGCTGTCACAATGATGATCTTGAGTGTGGTATTGAAGGTGATGATTATGATTTTGATTATGATGATGATGACATTCTTGACAACCATGATGGTGATGATGATGGTGTATATCTGGATGTAAGAATAAAGTGGATTTAGATATCATCTTGTTGAGTATGTTGAGGCATGAGCTAATATCTGTGCTTGCATGTGTGTTACTGGCTTGTGTGCATGTGTATTTAAAATACCACAACATTTACCACAGGCAGGATGTACGAAAGTATTGACAACGTGAAATTTTTAATTCAACTCAAACTTTACTGTTGATGACTTGGAACTATGGGACATCTCTATAGCAGACTTCAGACACTTCATTTTTAAATGATGTTGCTTTTGGTTTAGTTTGAAACTGTTTTATTAACATTTAACTAGTGATTTAAAACTATAAGCCATAACTAACCATCTCCAAGAAACAATTACAACCACTAAACAAGGTTAATGTAAAAGAAATGAAGTAGTTGGTTCACCAAGATTATGGGAAAAAAACACGTTCTCAATTTATAGTATCTACAGCAAGGTTTGGGGATTAGCTATAGTAATGGAAACATTGTTTTTGAAAAGACATGTTGCTGTTTAATCATTTAGATGTAACGTAACACTGAGGTCATGAGTCCTCTCAATGCACCCCCATCCAACCATAGGAATTTCTGTCCAAACAAAAAACAAAACATGGTCTCTTAGGTTTTTCCTATTTCATTTATTCCGTTAATTGTTCAATTATACATTCTGTGAATGTAATATTCCAACATGAAGATCAAATTGCTCTTTCAAAGCCATCTCTACATTGTATACTTTTTTTCAGTATACTCTCTATTACCTCTTTGGGCCTTGACCAATCTTTTGAAACAATCTAAAAAGTTTAGAAGAGAAAGGTCTGGGGGAACTGTTTTCTGAAGCAAGACAAGGGGCCCAAAAAGTAGCAGAAAAAGAAATACTCATTGTACAAAAGTATCTCAGTATTCTATGTAAGTACAGTTTTTGACTAATAGTTTACTGTCCACTACTGCCACTATCGGTAAGGATTTGTTGTTTCTGTAATTTGAGTGAACTGCTCCTTTATTCTACACGTTTCATTTTATTTTGGATGTATTACCAGGAGACTGTGCACCACTTGAGACTCGACTTGGACATGACCCTGGTGACTCAGAGTTGTCCTCATTCGTGATCTCTGAGGATTGGGGACTCGAGAGGTTTAGAGACTCAACCTCAAGACTGGCCGTGTGGTAAAATAACTTGTGTGAGCGTCGGAGTTGAATGGTTAGCAACTGTTTGCTCTGTCTGCTGCTGATGCTCCTGGATCCCCAACCCTAATCCTGTACCTCTCAGCAGAGGGCAGACACACTCACATCCAAGGTTAAGCTTGTGAATGTGGGGACACCTAAATCTCTTTCGCTCTTGACTGGAACTAAATGAATATCCGCCTTCATGAGGGCAGATTACAGTCTCACTGATACACCTTCCTCCCCTTCCCTTCATATAACTTTCCTTCCCTCACACACATTTATTTTACCTCTCCTTTCTCATTAATGTCCAAGGGGTTTTTAACAACCCTTCAGCCCCATGTAGGCGGTGATGAGATAATTATTTTTCACATCTACGAGTTAAGAGGCATTAACATTTTGGATTTACACTGTTTTTTATTTGCACATTGTTTGAATAGCCCTTTCTGAGTTTGCTAAGCAGCGTAACGTGTCAGTAAGAGGATGATAGCATTTTAGCTGTGAATATTTATTTTTTTGCTACGCTGTTTGGGAATTATACTGACATTTTTAATTGGGGGAGAGAAAAGATGCTGTAAACTGTTTTTTTCCCCCATGTTTCTTCATTTCCACAGTGCACAAATAGAGTAGTTCTGTAGTGGAGGCCTCAGTTGACCTGACACTTATTAGGGATTCAGGCCTGCTGGCTGTACAGTGACCACTAGATGGCGATGATACTTTAGTAATCAGATCAACACAGCAGGAGGAAGGAGCATCTTGCACAATAGCACAATTTATAGCCTATTGCTTAAGTATATACATGCAGTTACACAGAGAACAGGAGGGCCAATTAAATGATGAGAAAATTTAATGTGAAGAGGAGAGGCTACTGTGGAGCAAGGAGGCAGCGTTGTTAGAGGTTAATGATGGCACACCAGCCTGGATTACCAGCCATGAATAGAGGTAGGGGGATAAACAGGTCTGTAATTGCTGCCTGTCATTCTGGCTCTGAAATAGACTCAGAGGGAAGTCTCTACTCTGACGCTGCACTGGAAACAAACTACACAGGCACAGAGTTTCAGGGGTTAAAAATGCACAATTATGAGTATTCTGTTGCTCATCTTACTACAATGTTTCATTACACAGTGATAACAACAGTCTGTGTGCATTTGCCCTGCAAGTTTAATCACTGGATTGATATAATCCTCATTTATTTCATCCACAAACAGACTCAAGGGTCTATTTGCAGTTCTTCTTATGCTTTTAAACAGTGGTTCCTGACCTTTAAACCAGACCCCTTGTCACAGACAGTGGTGGAAGAAGTACTCAGATCTTTTACTTAAGCAAAAGCAAAAGCAATATCACAGTGTAGAAATACTCTGCTACAAGTAAAAGTCCTGTATTCAAAATTGTACTTAGTAAGTAAAAGTGCCAAGTATCAGCATCAAAATATACTTAAAGTATCAAAATGAAAGTATCATTGGAAAAGTACTAATTTTGCAGCCCATTTCAGAATAATATATATCACATTATTGGATTTTAATTACTGATGCTTTAATATGTACATTGCTTCAATGTTGCAGCTGGTAAAGGTGGAGCTAATTTAATTACTTTATATATTGCAGGGTAGCTTAATCCATAATAATATATCATAATTTATTTGTTGATTATTTTTGTACTGATCATTTGAATATTCAAAGTAATTAGTAACTAAATCTGTCAAACTAAATGTAGTGGAGCATTAAGTACAATATTTCCCTCCAAATTTAGTTGATTAAAAGTATAACGCATCAAAAAATAGAAATAAAAGGTGCATAGTACAAGTACCTCAAAATTGTACTTAAGTACAGTATTTGAGTAAATGTAGGCTAGATTCCTCCACAGTCACAGGTTGCATATTGTGCTACAGATTCAACCAAAGACTGATGCTGCCTTTTCAGATTGTTTCATATGAATACTTTTTACAGGCCTGGAGAGATGAAAATAACAGAATCTCACAATAAAAAGCAACGAGTACTAAAAATAACACTAGTTTGTGCAGCAGCAACACGTTTTTTCTTATTTAATACCTTGTTTCATCACCTCGTGACCCCTCAGATTCATCTTAAGACCCTTTTGGGCTCTCGACCCCGAGGTTGGGAACCACTGCTTTAAGACAAACTAATGTAGGACATAGGTTGCCTTTATGGAACATGTGGGGCACGTGTAGTTTTACGTCTTTGACTAGTAGCACGACCGCAGAGCAAGCACAGATTTAAGGTTAGGGGGGTGGTAATAGGTGGGCTGGCTGAGCTCGCCACAAAATTATATATAGACTTCCTGCGCCCTCACTTTAAAACCCACCGACACGCACTCCTGGAGCTGCAGCAGACGAGGATGAGATTCAAACTTTGAAAAGGCGAGGTGATTCCCATACCCATAACCACTTCAAACAGGAGGCGCATACATACGTGTTCAGAGCTGAGTGACTTCTTCTTTCTTTTTCTTTTTTTTCTTTTTTTGTGCAGTGAATCGAGGCTGCTGTTTAGCGTATGTCACCAAAAAAAAAAAGAAATATACCTCACTTTTCACTCTGTGGAAAAAATAATTCATAAATAGGCTACTGTGTTTTGCTCTTCAGTAGATCATAGCATATATATAGTATATATATATATATATATATATATATATATATATATATATATATTTATCTCTCTTTAATCTCTTAGCTGATTCACCAATCCACTGAAAGTCATTTTAAAAAAGTCCCTCACTGGATGTGAAACATCCTCTGCTAGAGTTTCATTTATCACAACAGGTTCCGCTTAACTTGAGTCATGTGTCGGCCTCGGTCCAGGCACCTGCCCGACATCCACCTCTCCATCATCACCTCCAGATGGCTTCAGAGGGAATATCGCTGAGTCAAGGCGGCGGCAGGAGGAGCGAGGGGGGGGGGGGGGGGGGGGGGTGGAGGATGGCACTAAGTCTATTTCGACCGAAAATGCTTTTGCATCCGACAGGTAAATCTGCAACCGGCAGATCCCTCAGTCCGCTTCCTGCAGCCCTGCTCGGCCCACCTGTGCAGCGATGCCCGAGGGAAGAGAGAGAGAGAGAGAGAGAGAGAGAGAGAGAGGAGGAGCGGGGTCTCCAAAGAAAAAAAAAAAAAAACCTGCCCACCTCTCTCCTCCCTCCGACAGACACAGCTGCCGGCCTATCCCTCCCTCCCTCCCCCCCCTGACTCCCCCCCCCCCCCCCCCCGTGCCCTGCCCACCCCGGCGGTCTCTTCTCCAGCCCTGCGAGAGCCAATCCGCGACTGGGTGTAAGTAGGGCAAGCCGCTTCCTGGTTCTCAGAAAGAAGGAGCAGGGAGTCGGAGTGGGCCGGCGGAGGCAGCAGACAGGGGGGGTCAGAGCAGCCCGGAGAGCCGGCGGTCCGCGGGGAGAGCAGCGACCGAGGAGCACACGCCCGACGCGCCGTGCGACGGAGACCGAAACTCCTCCCGGGGCGTCGAGCTGAGGACGGGCACGGAGCGGTGACCCCCGGCGGAGGAGACGGACAAAGACGAGCCGGGAGAATTTATATATATAAAAAAAATAAAAAACAGAAGAAGAAGAAGAAGTAGAAGTAGAAGAAGAAGAAGAAGTAGGCAGGGTGGGTCGGAATAATCCAGGAAGTGTGGAGGCCGGTCAGGTGGGAGGCGACGAGTCTGAACAGGTGACACACCGGCGCTCAGGTAACCGCTTCACCTGACCGCCGTCGACTCGGCCGGAAAACTGAGCACGCCTGTAAGTTAAATGCGATTTAAGTGACATGTCCGTCTGTTTGCAGTGACAGCGCCGGCTCGCCTCAACCTATAGCCTCCCTCTCTCCCTCTCTCTCTCCCTCCTCCTCCCCCCCCCCGATTCTGATCGGGGTCACGGGAGGACAATCCACGTCACGAGGAGGCTATTCGGTAACTCCCGTCGACATGTTTGCTCCCCGGTGGAGCCGGGGGCGCGTATCTCGGCTCGGCAGTTTTAAACGCACAGAAATGAAGCGCAGCCTTGGCGTTGTGCGTGGTTTTCTGGAGCAGGTGCTGCACGGCCGCAGCTTGACGGCCAGGTGAGACACAGAGAGAGAGAGAGAGGGAGAGAGACACAGAGGGAGAGAGAGAGAGAGAGAGAGAGAGAGCGGGGTCGGCGGGTACATTTCTGGAGACTGGGCTGCTAATTATAGCCGAGAACACCGGCTGACATCCAAAACCCAACCTGCTCTCACGCACATCACCTGCCTGCCTCCTGCACGCAGAGCAGGGGGATCTATTGGATTTAGCCTCTTGCACCTAAACGATCTCCCTCCAGTGGTCTGTTAATCATCATTATCATCCTCCTCCTCCTCCTCCTCCTCCTCCTCCTCCCTGTGGCGCACCCAGTGTTTTATTTTAATCCTGCCACCATCCCGTGTTACAATGGGATGTGCTCAGGCTGTAATGTTGGGTTAAGTTTTCTGCCTGCTGCCTCATGCGTGGGGAGGGCTGTCATGCCAGTGGGCTTTTGTGTGTCATTACGGAGGTAGATGTGCTGCTGACTCGCCCCTCTGACAAGACCGGCCTAACAAGCTCGACTGGCTTGGGTTTGGTTTCCCCGTCTTGGGCACAGCCTGTTTGGTTAAATCTTTAGCCGTCCGTGCAGGTAGTTAATGCCTTATGCCCTATAGGCTCAGGTGTTGTCGCAGCCTTTTGTTTTTCGGCTCACCTCTTTCCGTCTCACTTGTGGGGCTCCAGTGGGAGGCTGCCGGGTTCGTCTCCTGTTTGTGGGCAAGCTTCTTGGCTGAAGGGAAGAGTAGTTTGGAGAAGAGAGAGCCTTTTTAGTTTTCTCTTTTTGTCTCACTGTTTTCTTGCCCGTGTGCCGTGCCTCATGTGAGTGGGCATTCCTAATGCTCTCTCGCTCTGGGATGGTTCCCCACATATGGAAGAGCCATTAGGGATTTGAAATAAATTGTTAATGCCAGCTCTGTTTGCCCTAACTTGGTCTGCAACATAATTAGACATCTGTGCTTCATCCCTTGTTCCTGCCGTCCTGACATGACCTGCACCCTGCTCTGCTTTCTACAAGCCTGCTCCTCGTAGCTGCTATCCCCCCCCCCCCCCCCACACACACACACACACACACTTCATCATTTAGTGTTAATCTGCACTTCAGACACATTCTCCACGTCATCGCCTACATTTTCTGAATGTTTCTTGGACCGCTGTAGAACTCCTAAGAAAATGTGCACACACCTGCCATCACTTCTGTACAGTATGTTATGTACACGTGTGTCTGCTTGTGGGCTTTCCCAACCCTACTGACTGTTGGAGAACTTCTTTTCCGAAGAAGTCAAAGTAGGAAGCGGTTGGTTTCTATCAGCGTCTTTTTTTTCTGCTCTTTTACAAGAACCCCTACTCCACCCCAAATTACATCTGATGCATCATGTGATTGCATATGGGTGTTTGTGTGTGTGTGTGTGTGTGTGTGTGTGTGTGTGTGCCCGTGTGTGGGTGTGTTTATTCACATGCACTGTAACCTATTTAACAAAAGAAAAGAAAACATGTCTCAATTAGTCAGCACTTTTTTTTTCTTTTATCAGTTCATCACGTCACCTATCTTTGTTCTAAACTGTGTGAATGCCTGACTCATAGCCCCCCTTTGGGATAAATAATGCTCAAATTAAATCAGCTTAATTTTTTTCATACTTCCATGCCTTTTCCCGCAGGTGTCTGATCTTTGTTGACCTCTGAGCAGAGAACCAAAAGAGGAGAGGGACAAGTGAGGGGCAGAAAAAAGCAGGCACCCATCTTCTCCTGGGTTTATGGACTGGAGGTAGGAATCACGCCATATATCCCTGTGCGTATTATACCATAAGTCCCGAAATCAGTCCCTGCCTCTTTCAAACACACTTTTATTTATGCTGTCTGACATTTTGGTAATGTTTTCTTAAAAGACCTGAGCCCATAGATGTACAATGGAACGTAGATTATCTCAAAGGTTCATTATCCTTCAAACAAAGTAGTTGGTGCAAAGTGTCGTCAAAACACATCTAAAGGCAAAGGTGTTAATACTTGTTACCGAGTGGAGATAATGGTGTGCATTTTCTGACTTGCGGTCTCTTATTGATATCATTCATGGTGTTGCTCTTGCTTTAATGCAAGAAAAGTGACCAAAAGTAATTGTGTGAAAAATTATCGAAGAGCTTGAGATACAAGCTGCTGTATGAAGTGGGCGTGATTGTCAGTTTCGGAAAGCTACAACAATTCTTGGACGCTGACAACCAAAAGCTGTGTGGGGGGACGGGGTTTCAGACGCTTCGACAGGCACTTCGTTTGAATCATACTGATGTCTTTAAGGTATAATATGTGATGTTATTCTTCTGGACTTCCTTTAATCTTCAAAAATACTTGCTCGTTATCATATAAATATAAATATGTCATGTTAAAGGTATATATTACATTTATGTTAGTTAACACCCCCTGTCGGCACAAATTTGTGAAGTTGTTTCACCTTGTTGGTGTGCGGGAAAACTTATCATAGGTAATGTGAATATGTGTGTGTGTGTGTGTGTGTGTGTGTGTGTGTGTGTGTGTGTGTGTGTGTATGTATGTATGTATGTATGTATGTATGTATATGTCATTGGATTTTTTAACCAGACCAAACAAACCCAATTAACATTTATAGGATATGAAGAGAATTTCTAACCACACTAAATACACTGTTCTTAGTGTTGCATACAGATTAATTTTAGACTAACATATTCATTAAAACAACACAGATTTTCGCTTTAATACAACAGCAAACTTGCCTTCACCTATCTCACACCAAGCTGCACACACACATCGTCACAGATGAATACAAGTTAAATCCTAGTAACACCAACAATTTTTGCTTGACTAATACCCCTGATACAAATCATCCATAACGGCAAAATCGGTTTCCGTTTTACCCTGCCTGTCACATATTTTTTGCTCCTCTGCCACCGTTTACACCACAAACACGTTGTTGTGAGGGGTCAGACCTCATTGAACATTGGTTTTTATAGGATGGCCTTGGAAAAAGTATGAGCTGAATAAAGTGGTCAAGCAGCTGAATATTTTATAGGCAACCTGGAAGTTAACTCCGCCGTAGTTTGTTGGCTGCAGACGCTCTATAACTGCAGTCGGCTTGTAAAGATGGTTTGAGAATGATGCCAAAAATAAACTCTTGTGTTTAAAACGGGCTTCTGATATTTATAGGTTTTGGGCATGTGATCACAACAAAGCACACTGATTCTGAGAAGCTTTTAAAGCCTTATTGATATAGGTATAACGGTAATATGAGGCTAAACCACACTGTACAGGAGAGGATACATTAACAGCTTCTTCAGCTTCAGGCTAATGTTGTGCCAGCTCATTTTAAATACAATGACACAAGTTCTTTGGGACTAAAGCTAAATGTCTGATTCCTGTAACTAATAATGTACATTATCAGGGAACATAACAGCCTAATCAATTGCAAATATCACATTTTTTTTGGTTTGTTTTACATCACACACAATGAATAAATAATATTACTGTAGTATTTCTCACTTTCAGACGTTTCTGGCTTTAAATACCATTTTAAATTGTAATTACTATTCAACTGAGGAAACCTTGGGCTCAAAAAAGTTAATTTACATCCATTTTATGACTCTAAACTGGACCACACACTGCAGACAACAACAAACCAAGCAAGGAATACATTTTTTTTTTTTTTTATTCCTTTCTTTAAATTATCATCAAGACTATACGCTAAAATAAAAATCGTACACAAACCACTCTAAAGTTCAGTTCACTGAAGTCTTTAATGTGGATGCGTATATATTATTTACTGTGATGAAGTTATATTTCATTGGTGTTGGACAAACCCAATCAAAATGTATGTTCAGTAGTATAAAGAGCATCTCCAACCACAGTTAATGCACCGCTTTTTAGTGTATAGACAGATAGATAGTTTTAATTATGATATATTGATTAAAACATTAAAACTGATTTCAGCTGTAAAATAACTACAAACCTGCCTTTGATCCCTTTGTGATAACACGGAGATGTCTTCCCTGCTAAACTATATTTTAAAATACTTTAACACATATTTTCGGTATATGAATTGTAGCGTATCATGTTTGAGCATGAGAAATGATATGAGACGTAATTGTCACTGACATGCGTATTTGATTTGAGTCGAGTTTTAATCTTTTTTTGTGCCTTCAATGCGTTCGCGTGTGTGTGGTGGGCAAGTTAGTGTGAGAACTCATGTGACCTTGGCTTTGCCAGATTATGACTGGTGACAACCATGTGTCCGTGAACTGGTGGGTAGGGGGAAGTGACATCGAGTGGTCTGTCAGGCAAGAAAACGCACACACACACACACACCAACACATGCATATAGTGTATATACATGCATGCACACAGTTCCAGGAAATGCTCTAATTGGGGCATGTGAGCCCATATAAATTCCCCCTTTTCAGACACTGGTCTTTCAGTTTCACACAAACCGACTGAGTGGGAGGAAGGTGGGGAGAGAGACACACAACGGGGGAGGGAGTATTGGAGTTGAAAGAAATAAAGCTTTCTCTCTCTTTGCCCTTAATATTTGAAGGTGTCTCACCCTTATTCCTCAGGTCTTCTTACTTTCTACTTCACCTCCCCGCAACAACCTTTATTCCGAGAAAATCTGTTGATTCCCTATTCTTACTTTGAGTTTCGTTCACGCAAAAAACAAGGAGATTTTACACCTGTGCTGTCAGACTCGTGGGTCACACAATGCAAGAAATGGGGCTTCTCTTGTCGAGAAGAATATATTTCGGTCGATGGTTTATTTTCATAAAGTCATGGCAATTATTTCACTGCTCTAACTTATTAGTTTTATAATTGGAAGTCCCTGTTATGGGAAAATGTGCATAAACCATGACCATATACCTCTGCACAAACGGCATGTTTTCACCATATATGGCGGTTGCTTCTCCACATTGAGGCAATAATGGCAGAAGGGTGACTACACGGTGTCCGTAATCCAGTCTGCTGCTACTACAGTTGAGTCTTGCCCCCACTCGATCTGTGTCAATAGAGGAAGTTCTGTATCTGCCATTTCCTCTTTTCAGTCATGAGTTTCTGTAGCATTTGACAGCCCTCCCTCGCTCTCGACCACCAGCCTGTCAGCCCACGCCACCCAGCATTAACCAGTCAGCAGGTGGCCGTGACTCTTCTTCTTCTTCTTCTTGTAAAGAGTCAGAAGAAGGAGAAAAAAACAGGCTTGAGAAAAAAGTGATCATGATTCAGCTCTTCTAGTAACAGTGCAATTGTTTCTGTACACATTGAGCGGGCGGTTATCATAAATAGGTACAGTTCACACAACAGTTCAAGGAAAGTGAGAATAAACACCCAAACATGAGCAGGCGAAGGGAGTCATTGCTGCTGAAACTGACCCCTTTCATATGTGATGTTCAAAGGGGAACTCCAACAACAAACGGAGGCTTCTATTCCAAAAGGCTGCATACCATCCCTTTTTGGAAAAATAAAATCGCTGTAGTTATGCATCTGGGCCGATGACAGCTGTGGCCGGAGGCATTATGTTTTTGGGTTGTCCATCTTTACATCCCAAATCTCGTGAACGTGATATCCCAGGAATGCCTGGAGGGAATTTCAATACATCCGGCACAAATGTTCACTTGGACTCAAGGATGAATTGATTACAATTTGGGGGTCAAAGGTCAAGGTCAAGGTCACACATTTTGGGCCATAACTCTCAAAATTCTAGTTTAGTTAATGTTTCAGAATCAAACATTACTACTGTTGCAGAGAGGACACCTGACACACCAGATTGTATGAACACCAGATTGTTCATATTTTAAATATCTTACTCTTTTATCCCTTTTTCCTTCTATTCTCCCTCAAGAAATGGTCACCAAACATCTATCATTCAGACTGTAAAAGAGAAAGTTATGATTAAACTAAGAGACGTCCATCAGGAAAAGACGTTAGCAGTTAGTTTAACCTCGTGTCTGTTGTCATTTTTGCACTTTTGCACTTGCAGCTGTCTAGTTCCTGACTGAGTTGTGCGTTAGTCAGCTGGACCACAAGTCAAGTCGTCTCAGGTCCTGATATAATTCTCCTTCCCTCCCTGTATCACTACCATGCCGTTAAGATGATTCGTCAGGAAGGTGACACATCTTTCACTCTTGTCTTGTAATTCTTCCTTCTCTCTGCCTCTATACACCAGAATATTTTTATAGAATTTCTCTCTGGGCTGATTTTTCTTGTTTTGTACATGTCAGTTTGCCTTCCATTTATCTCTCCATCTGCTCTAGTGGTCGACCCATCTTTACTGAGCACAGGAAGAGGAAACTGATCAGGATCAGTTAGTTTTGCGACAGTTCTCTCTTTGTGTGTTTGTGTGCGTGTGTGTGTGTGTGTGTGTGTGTGTGTGTGTGTGTGTGTGTGTCAGTCCAGTGCTTTTGCAATATCTTCCTCTAAAATGGTCATTTGTGTGGGAGAGCAGTAGTTGTTGAGACCCTCCCTGTGATGTGGCAACATAATGTGAGACACAACACATGCACAGTGACAATATTACAGTAAATGTTTTAAACACGTTCTTGTCAACAGATATACGCAGATCAAAAACTTTAGTTCAAAAACTGATTGTTGTTTTCTGCAGCATCCATCATATTTTACTTTGGTTCAAGACGTTTTCACTTCAAAACATTTTTTTTGCAATTATTTCGTTTTAGTTCTTTGCATAAATATATGCACAGGGAGACTGAAAACACTACATTAATACACATTGGGAAACGTTATACATCATACTGTAAATAAATACACATCGTTTATTTTACCTCATACCCAGACCATTCCACTCACTCACCCATCTAACCATCCCAATTACCCCCCCCATTTGAGGGTCAAATAACAATGATAAAAAACATATACAGAGAGTCAAATCCTCCAAACATCTCCATGACATATAAACAAAAGCATTTTCAACATCTCTGCAAAAACAGAGCAGAATATAACAAATATTATACATAATACATTATGTAGTTATTAATGTAAAGTTACATTTGATTATACCCTTTTAAATAAATCACCAAAAATACTAAATATTTGCTTTGCAACTACTTACATTATCACACATACACACACATAATCTGGCCTTTAATATCACCCTACATACACTAAAAGTACATTAAAGGGACAGTGCAGCTAATATTTCCTTGTATTGTTTATGGTGTCTATTTGACAAAAAAAGCTGAATGTTCCTCTTGGCCAGCTTTTGTTTTGTTTAATAGCTTCATCAAATTTATAAAACAGATAGTCATAAATAAATTAGAAAACTCAAATGATATGTTTACTATAATTGGTTTCTTAGAGCAGATTTCAAGGGGTCTGATATTTGCCTCCATGGAACGTATGGCTGAAAAGTAACTTTCATGTTGCGAATTAATATTTGTACTGTGCCTAATATAATGTTCTTTAAAAAAGAGTATGTAATCAAGAAATATAAGAAGGAGTGATTTTGTTTACCCTCCATGCTCAGTGTAAAATAACTTTTACGGATTCTGATTTTGTTTCTGTTCCTGCCCTTGGCGCTGTACTACACGATTAACACCCTCATAGTTCATTTCCTTCTTCATGGACCGACATGTTAAAACACCTCGCTGATTTACAGCAAGTATGCAAAAAAATACTGTATGTTTGACTGTAATGACACTTAATCACACTTTCATTGTTTTCATTACAGTTTTTCACATGCCGTGTAATAAGTTGTCGTACTCACAGAAAAAGTTCATCAACTCAAATGAGCTCATCAGATGTATAAACGTCATTAAAACCACATGTACAAAAAAGAAGTTTCTCTCCTGCTCTTGCATATTAATTGACGCAGGGTGCAATATGCGATCCGCCCACACACCTTGACGCTCTAGTGTTCACACATACAGTTGTGGAGTGTTTGGGGGTAGAAACTGCTGACCAGATAAAGAGCTAAGAGAGGGAGAGTAAACTGTGAAACCACTCCGTCAGCATGCCTTCTCTTTCACATCTGTGCATGTTCTCCATCTTAGGGTGAAACTCCCTTTTGGTGATGCTAATGATAGAGGTGGCTGCTACCACATCTGCACACACACCCACACATACACAAACACACACACACACACACACACACACACACCTGCAAGGACTCTTGGTACTTCCTGTGGCTGCGTGCATGTGTTCACCTCTTGCTCGATCGCTCTGTTTATCTCCCAGTCGTCATGTCACTGCTCCTCTCCCTTCTCTTTTTCTGTCTCCCCCTTCCTCTCCCCTTGTAACTTAACTCTGTCTACTCTTGTTTCATGTCTCCTCGCTAACACAGATTGTTCAAGGCCGGGACTAGATTTTCCTGTCTTAGCCCCTCTTCTCTGCTTTATCTTTCAGAGTATCTCTACACCCACTCCCCATTCACTCACTCTCATGTGTTTTCTCCTCCCCCATACCCTCCTTTTTCTTGTGTGATTTCTAAGAACATGTGTGTTTTTAGAAAACATACCACCCTCATGTTCCTTTTGTTGTCTCTTCTCAAATCTCATACAATTTTCCTCTTTCCAACCTCAGATTGATTTCTTTTTCTGGCTCCTGCTCGCTCTTCCTTTTACCGTGGCAAACATGGCAGAAAGGTTGCACATTACAGTCACTTCAGAAACAAACAAGTACTAAAAAATCCACCAATCATTTTTTCTTCATTTTTTTAAAGAAAACATTGTGGTATTATATTGCATCACACAAAATCTTCAGAAACAGAAAACTGTGAAGGACAAATAGCTTTACATTGTAAAACATTTACTGTATCAATTCTGATGGAACTCCACTTTGTTTTTTTTTTTTTTAAACTAGTAAAGCCTAGTAAGCCAAAATTTACTGGAAACATACCAATTTGTTTAATTTTAGCAAAAAGAGAGAGAGATTTATGGTATGTTGGGTTGCAAAATAATCAGTATATTGTAATGTAATATGAAGCAGTATATTGTGTAGGAATTTGGAATTTAAAGTCTTTCCCTGGTGTTAAAACCTAAATTACAATAAAATAACATTTTTCTCTGCTGTCATTTAACAGTTCAAGTTGAGTAAAATGACTACTACTATTCGTCCCCAAAATATTCTTGAATCCAAATTTTAAAGCTTAATTAAAATTATTGGGAAATGTTACTACAGTGTTGCTCAGCCATTACAAAGAGATGTTAATTGCTGTAAAAATAATATTTACATTTACATTAACTTCAGGTTAGAAGTTGGTGAATATTATGGGACAGAGCGTATATGTGCACCCAAATGTGTCGTCCCATGTGTTGATAAGCTGATAATCCTCCAGCAGATTCACATTGGTGTTCAGGGCTGGCATGCAAACTGGCTGCTGTTACAGCTCACAGTGGAGTGTTTGTGGTGTGGTAGGGCGAGGGGATAAGGGCCTCTGCTCTGCCAGCCAAATGAATAATGTAATGTGTTCTTGGAACTAAGACCACAAAGAGCGCATGCGTCCACATACACAGACACACACACACACACGCACAAACACCATAATGCCCCAGTTACAGTAAGGACATAGGAGGGCTTGGCTGCAGTGTCTTTCTTGAATAAGGGACAGAACAAACTTCTGCTGAGTAACATCAGCTCACTGGACTTCTCAATTTTTTTTAAAATCCTCCTTAATTCCAGTAATGGCAAGGTGTAATCATTCTTATTATCATGATGGTGTCTCAAGTCTTGTCTTTGACAAATTCAAATCCCAATTCAAATTCTCCCTGGTTGCGTCTGTTTTTATATCTCCAGGCAGGATGCAAATGTTCAGTCTGGAGGGAACTGTTGGGACGTGGGGCGGGTGGAGTTTGTGTTTTATCTCTTGGCAGAGACGAGCTGTATTATTAGAAGACCTGGATGTGTCAGCTTGTGTGTAGCCAGAGGTTTCGGGTATATTTGGTGCTTAAATGTGAAGGTTTTGCACTCAGATAGTCCTGAGACAGTGCTCTGCTAGGCTGAGTGCAGCCTTGGTTTGGCAGACGTGTGTGTACTCTCATCTCTTCTCATTCCCCCCGTTTCCTCCTCCCCTACTCTTCCTCAGAGAAGGTGTCCCAGTACCACACTCCACTCACTACCCCAAATAAGTGAGGTGTAAAGAGGGTGAAAACTGTCTTTCTTAACCCTTAAAATCTGTCACAAAGAAGAAAAGTGGTGAGAGGAGGACGAGTGTGTGGAGGAGAAACGGTATGAGTTTGAATCTTACTTTCCATGTGTTTGGCCGCTTTGTTGTTTTTCTGGCTCAGTGGTAGTTTAGCATCATAATTTGTTATATTGTGGTTATGAATAAGCTCTCACGTACTGGGTTTTATCTGAATGAAAACACTTGTAGATGTGTGTGTTTTTTTGCTGTACAGAAAAGATAGCTGCTCTTTATTTGTGAGGCTTTCACTGTAATATATTTTTACATTTTAGAATGTATTAAGCTGCAACAATGTTGAGAAATGTATCCCCATACAATCATTATATAACATAACATTTTGGACATAAAAAGCGTTTGAAATGTTGCTAAATTATGTTATGCCTGGTTTTAACATGTCACTCATTCACATTTAGTTTTAATATATGACTTTGTTAAAGTCTAAGAATTATCCATATACTGAGAGTACTGAGAAATCACATGCAACCAAGCATACATGCTCACATGAACCAACATATATATACACACATACACACACACACACACACACACACACACACACACACACACACACACACACACGTACAGGCACTTTGGAAAACATCTGACATCAGAATTTATAAAAGCATTTCTCCTTCTCCCTGTCAGCCACAGTTTTCTGTGAATAGTATAAAGTCATATTTTCCCCCTTAGCACTGGAGCCTGATATAATTGAGGTGGACTGGGAAAACTTACAGCCTTTAACGGAAAATAAGACCCATAAAATAACACTAACAGTTCTAGTTCCAGTCATCACACACTCTGAGCGTGTGCAGAAGGATTTCATGATATAGACGGTGCTATAACCTGCTTTTAAACTGAAGAATAAATCTTTGTGTGCAGGTTTGGTCAATCCTGCTGCGGTCATTTTCCTGGCCTCCACACAAATTTGTAGATATTTTTTTTAGGAGTTACTGAGTCGTGGTAGTGGGCAGTAATGGTGGATTTAGGTTTCCATTTCCTCTTCAGTAAAAGCGAATCCTCGGTGGATTCTCTTCTAAACACGTTTTATTTGGTTTTTGCTTTGTTATATGGTCTTGTCGTACAACTAAGTGGCTTTTGGTTTATGGCACTTGTCCTGGCAGTTATATAAAGACAAAATGATTAAAAATCTCCACGTTTTCAATGTTTTTTAAAGTAATGAATAAATCCTCGTCATTAAGAGAGAGGAAGAGTGTGCACATAATGAAAGCAAGGGATGAGGAAACCGTAGAGTTGCAGAGGAGGTGAATTCCTCTACCGTCGACAAAAAGAGTGGGAGGTGAGAACAAAAAACAAAGAAAGAGATAAGTGATAATTGTTGGAAGGATAACATCTTCATCTGTAGCGTTAAACGCATTAAAAGTAAAAGGATCAAAGCTTTTTGAGAGATTACTTGTTTTTTGCGGTTATATGTTTTGGCAGGACTTACAGTTACATTAAATGACACACCTCAAGGCAAACAGTGATATCAGTTATTTGACTTTAAGGTACTGAACTTTAATTAACGTGAATAAACTTGTCAGTAATGACAGTAATTCTTTTTCATGGTAATAGTTTAACATGTGCTTGTGAGCTAACATTATCATTTTGTTTGCGAGACAAAATGTGTTTGTGGTATCTGCCTGTGGGCTGTTTTAACATTAGTTACAACATGTTGCAAGATTCAGCAACTTATGCAGACATGTCCTTGGTTAGCAACAAAAAACAGAAACAAGGTGACAAGGAAGGAGAAGGGGGATATGAACAGTGTGCAATTTGTGTGTGGGGGGTTGTGGATGTCATGATGTGTCAGTATTAAGTGACTCACACAGACAGAAAATTGATGGGAATCACTGCAACTTCTTTGCAATCTTTTTTTTTCCGAACACGTCTGTGTTCTAAAGAATATGCCTAAAATAACAAGCTCGACCCAGCAACCACCCGTGATGCTTTTTTTTTTCTCTCCCCTGCGCCGGAAATTTAATGTGCGCTGTTGTGTGCTCCTCCTAAAACCCCTTTGTGTCTCGCTTTTCTGCACTGCTTTCCTCCAAGCTTTCTGTTTTTTGTGTTTTAAGTGACTTTTAGCTTATTGAGAGCATCTCAAAAATTGGGAAAAGGGTGATATATTGTGTATTTATGCACATAATAATTATTAGTACCAATCCTGTTTTCCTGTGAATTTATTTAAACAACGATTGTCTTTGATGGTGATCCTTAAGTATGACATTCAGGTCTGTTATCGTGTCTACTTACAATGAGACTGCACATACAAGGTCAAGGGATGCATTTACACTTTGTCCTACTGAGGCTTAGGTGGTGAGTTTCCAAAGGGATTTTGTAATGCTTTATACAGCATGTCATTATACAGCTGTGTATGATGCGTCTAATAAATATTATTATACTATTTTAATTATCAATTAATCTACAGATTATTTTCTCAAGTAAACATTTTTCAATGAAATGTCAGAAAATTGTGAAAAATGCACATCACAACTTTCTAAAGCACAAGGTGACGTCTTCAAACGTCTTGTTTCGTCAAACCCACTATCCAAAACCAAAAGATATTCAGTTTACTATGTAAACTATGTAAAACAAAGAATTTCTGGCATCTTTGCTTGAAAAATAGCTTAAATTATTCATCCGTTATCAAAATAGTTGCTCTAGTATGGTGTAAATTTGAAAACGATACGTGTGTCTATGTATGTGTGTGCAAGAGACAAAGCAAGCATATAGCCCTTAACTTCCTCACACTTCTGTATTAGCGGCTGCCCCAACACATGTCGTCCTTGTTGCTTCAAGTTGAAGAGATAATAAAGTTTTGGCTTGAAAAATACCGGAGAGGCTGTGGTGTTATTTTATGACAGTGACCTTTAGCAGGCCTTGGTTTCAAAGGAAGAGCTTTCTGCACCAATTTGTCTCTGTGGTACTATGTAATATGGTTAAACTCTCATATTGCGCCTACCTGAATATTTGTTCCTGGGTGTAATATGACTCATAATGTCAATATGATTTTGGTTCTTACATGATTGTTCAACTTCGACATTGAGTTGACTTTAAAAATGTATTATTTCTGAGGTGTTTTGGTTGAATGCGCCAGTTTCCTTCCTGCCAAACTTGCAAACTTAATATGTGTGGTCTGAAGACTGAAGGTTAGTTATTCTACATCATCCACAGTCTTGCCATGACCTTAGATACACTACACCCCATCTACCTGTTGGCCTCTTTCTAAACAGGGAGAGGTCGACGAGGTGATCTTGTTTATCGGAAAGTGTTCGGAAAATGGGCCGTTGGGTTTTGGAGAGAGGGGCGCGTAGGCGACTTGGGGGGAGGGGTATCTCTGAGTCTGCCTTCGTCACCGTGCACCCTCTTTTGATACAACAGGAAGAAGTGAGTGACAGAATGTGCGAAAGAGGTAGACATCCCCAAGGATGAACGCTTAAACCCTGACTTCTGACGGCAAGATCAGACCTTTAAGTTACACATCTAAGGGTAGAAGGAAATAAAAAAAGAAAGTGGTTTTCAAAGACGGAGAGAAGGGAAGCAAGGGAGAAGACTTGTAAAGGGCAAAAAGATGGATGCCATGAGACAGACGCTGCCTCGCCTCCAGCTAACTGTGCCCATGCCTATGAAGACGGGGAAGGTAGGACTCAAATTTGAGACATTTGGGTACTTTAGCACGTCCTGGGATGAGAACGGGAACACTGGGAGGTTTGATATCGATTTGAGTGACGGAAAGGATCAAAAAAGTACTCACAAGTTCTAGAAAAGCATTTATTTAATTAGTTTTACGTTACTTTTTTTTGTTGTTGTTGTTGCTGTTGAATGGGTGGAGTAGATTTATACGTGTTTTAAATAGGCTGGCGTTGAGATCATCAGATAACAGGTTAAATCTAACAATAGTGGGTGGGGGGAGCCACAGATTGGCACGCAACGTGTGTGTGCATTAGTATTGTGTGTGTGTGTGTTCTCCTGTGCTTGTACCTGTGTGTTTAATAGGGTGTGTTTTGGAGCAGGTTAGTCAGGTGGATGTACTGTCGTTGTGCAGAGCCCTCTAGGCACTGTGGGAACACTGTTATTGGATGGCCAGGGGGCTGCCAGTTGCTATGGGAGGGAGATGAAGGGCAGGGGGGGGGAATCTGGAGGGTGAGTTGTTTGTGGAAAATCTGGTCTGCTCAGGTGTGTTAGAGATATTGTTGAGCAGGAATAGTGTGGACAGGGTGAGGTGCGAGCTTAGGGAGCCAAAGGAGGGAGTTGCTGGGTCTTATTACCATAAGGTCTCGTTATGTCTCACAAAGAGAAATAAAGAAAGTTATTGGTCTTATTTGACTTGCATTACGACATTTTACCTTCAACTCAACACTCATACCTGTATGTTGGGTAAAGTTGGCGGTAAAGATCTTTATTGGGTTAAAAAAAGACAAAAAGGGATAATGAAACAATTGAAATCTAGGAAATGACTGTACTGTGTATGTTGCACATCAAGTTTGTGAGTGTTGTACTTTTATTCCAGTCTTCATAAACGTTGTAATTCTTATCTTGCTGTTTTTTCCTTCCTCATTCTTTCACTGGTACTCCCCCTTTCACCCACTCTAGCCTGTCACTTCCTCTCCCTTACTTGCTTTTCTTTCTTCTCTCTGTCTCCCGTGGGCCCTGCTCTTTCTTCTCCAGGTATTTTGATCAAACAGCTAATGGTATAAGGGTTTCACGCGGTAATTAACCTACTGCCTTTGGTTACAACACCTACTGTACATTGCATAATCCTGCATCCTTTCCGCGTCACTGTCATCGATCATTTGGTTTTCTCGCTCTCTCTCTCTCTCTCTCTTTCTCTCTCTGCTCTAATGGTTATTTCTTCTTCTCCTTGCTGTTATATTTTGCTTCTCTTGCTAGCTCTGTCATCTCCATTGCATTTGTCCTCTGACGCCCCAACCCCCATTCCACCGGCCAAAATCGCTGCCTCCTGAGTAATCTGGAGGGGGAGAGTCGGGGGGGGGGGGGGGGGGTGTTGCTAAGCCCGGTTTAAATTGTCCCTCACGTGAAAGAAACTCCTCGTGTCAGTCACGCTAAGGGCGATTTACTTTTAGGTACTTTTAAATGTATAAACAGCTCTTTGAAAGAAGTGAAGGGTATTCTTTCAGTGTCAAAAAATGTATTAAATGAGGAAAGGAACATGTCTTAGGAAAAGACATGTATACATATTAAAGGCAGATTGTGACAGGTACAAAACTGTAATTTGCTCAGACCTCAGTCCTTGATATTCCCCTTCTTTCACACAGGTGGCAATGTCTCCAGGAGAGGACGGCCTGATTGGGATCCCCTTCCCGGAGCACAGCAACGAGCTCCTGTCCCACCTAAATGACCAGAGGAGGGCGGGGCTCCTGTGTGACCTCACATTAACGTCCCGCGGGGCACGCTACCCGACTCACCGCTCCGTCATGGCCGCTGTCAGTCTTTACTTCCGCCGGCTGTTCGGGGCAGAGGAAGGGGGCGGCGAGGGCGGGGGAGGTTTCAGCGTTTGCCAGCTGGACTGCGTGGCACCCGACGCCCTGGACGCCCTGCTGGAGTTTGCCTACACTGCCACCCTGACCATCCCCAGCTCTGGGATGAGGGATGTGCTGCGAGGGGCCCAGCTTCTGGGCATCCAGTGTGTGGCTGACGCATGCAGAGACATCCTGGGGGAGACGGCGGAGGCAGAGGTGGAGACCGCAGAGGAGCAGAGAGCCCAACACATAGCTACTGAGAGGATGGCACAAGGAGAGAGCAGGGTAGAGAAGGGGTCCCGAAGAAAAACGGACAAAAAGAAGGTGAAAAAAGTTGGGTCACATCACATCAACTCCTCAGTTCTGAACCCACCACCTGCTTCTCCCATCTCGCACCCTTCACCTGCATCCGACAGCCTCCGCTCCCTGCCGTCTACCCAGCCTCCCAGTCCCGAACAGGAGGATTTCCGCCTCAAATCTGGGCAGAACGGAGATCCCAGGTCGATCAAAGAGCCAGGGAGAGGGGCTACACTAAATGGAGGGCTCCTTCACTGGCTGCATGAGCGTCCCCGTTTAGCCCAACCACCTCCTGTCCCACCCTTGAATGACAAGCTGTCAGAGGATGACGACATGGAGGGTTTTGGCGATGACGGTATCCTGATGGGAAGCACTTCCATACCTACCTCTCTAGCTGATCAAGGAGCGGTGGCATCAGCAGTGGGAGGTGGGAGGAAGAGGAAGTCTCAGACACCACAGCAGTGCCCTGTTTGTCAGAAGATCATCCATGGAGCCGGAAAACTGCCCCGACACATGAGGACACACACTGGAGAGAAGCCGTTCCAGTGCTCTGCCTGTGGAGTCCGTTTCACCCGGTACAAGAACTTCTCACACATAATATGAAAAAAACAAAATGGTTTGATTGTGTCTGAAGTGGCCTGATTGAATCTTTTAATCATGTTTTGCTCCTATCGCTCTTCCCTTCCTGCCTCTTCATTCTTCATCTTTCTCTTCAATAGGAATGATAAGTTGAAGATCCACATGAGGAAACACACAGGCGAGCGCCCCTACCCTTGCCCACATTGCCATGCCCGGTTTCTCCACTCATACGACCTCAAAAACCACCTGTCCCTCCACAGCGGGGCGAGGCCCTTCGAGTGCCCGCTCTGCCACAAGGCCTTCGCCCGAGAAGACCACCTCCAGCGTCACCGCAAGGGACACAGCTGCCTGGAGCTGCGCACACGCCGGCCCAGACGTGGGCCTGAGCATGGGGAGGACGGGAGAGGGGACGGAGGGGGGAGGGAGTCCAACCCTCTGGAGGCTCTGTCTTTACATGCCCACTCCTCGGCGTTCCTCCCTCACACGGTGCTGGATGGTGGGAGTGGGTCTGGCGCCGGGCCCCCACTGATGTTTCCAGGTAACGTCGAGAGGGAGCGGTCTCTCGCCCTTCAGGCTTTGGCTCAACTTGGGCCTCGCAGGCTGGCCGGCTACCCCGAGCTCTTCCTGCGAGGCCTGGAGCTGCGAGGGGGCAGAGAGGCAGAGGGAGAAGATCCAGGAGGAACGCGCTCGCCAGCTGCGCAGCGAGACCGGTGGGCAGACGAAGTGGAGGAGGACATGGGAGAAGAGGATGCGGAGGAGGAGGAATAGTGAAAAGAGTGTGTGTGTATGTCTGTGTGGTAAAGCATCCACAGTAAAAAAAAAATCTCACTCAGGTGGCTGGACTAATGACCTGCTGCTCCCATATAGCGAGAGCGCTTAAAAAATAAGAAACAACTAAATGTTATTAAAAGAAAAAAAATGGAAAACGGGTTTTCTGAGATATTTTAAATGTTTGTCGTCTGGCTCTTAGCGTTTGATTTCATTTGTCTTTTACATTTTATTTCTCGTTTGCTGTTTATTTTTATGTATTTCAGGTTTGAGCTGTTGTGATTTCAGTGGACTTTTCTAGCTGGACATGTGTGTTGAGTGTTTGGTTACTGGGATGCTTTTCACTATGCAAACTAAAATACAGAGCTGTGACATATAGGGATATTTGAAGATGTATATTTTAGTTACAACATAAATGTACTGATTCAGGTGCAATTCAGAAGTCATATCATCTAAGATCTCAAGAATGAGTTTGTGTGCCCACTGTCCTCTGGTGGTTATCAGTGGAAATGCAGTCTAATTAATCCAACTTGTCCGTACATTGTAAGCAATAATGTTCTCTGTGTCTTTTTCTTGTTAGTGGTAGAATCTTTGCTTTAATTTGGTGCTTAAACCAAAGATTTTAGTTGAACTGTTATCTTAGATCTTAAGTTAACAGGAGAGGGGAGAGGTGAATTGTAGCCAATGTTGGGTTTGAAGAGAAGATTCTTCCCAACTGTTTTGATAGCCATGAGAAAGAATCTGCTTCCACATGTGAGTGTTTCAGAGCCATAGAGCTCTGTGTTAAATGCCTGACCAAAAGAGACAAAGTCTGGGTCAATGACTTGATTGTTGATTATGTTGAAAACAATTCTTTATTTTCCCAAAGGCTGTGGATTTCAGTCTTCCAATGCACTCGTTTGGGTTCCTTGTTTAAAAAAACAAAATATAGAAAAGGGGCATGGTGAGGGGATGAATGCTTAGCCCTTTTTTCGGTACTTATTTATTTATTGTTATTTATTATGACTCTTCTGCTGAAACTCTTTTGTGAGACCAAATCCAGGGTGGGACACAGATCACAGTCCACTTCTCATCTAAGTCTTACAAGAAGCTGCATTGCGCTTACGGTTTTAGCTCAACATCTCCACATACCTAAACGCCTTTTCATGGGCTGCGTGTCTTCTTTTGGCAATTCTTCCTCGAATGCATTCTTTGCACATTTAACCTCGTCAGGTACTGCAATAATACAGGCACATTCCATCCTCCGGGGTAGAGAGAAGGGAACAGAGCGAAGAAGAAGTCAGGGGGTTTGAACCTTCGATGTAACTGGAACACAAAATGACTTTACTGTTTGACATTCTCTGCATGCTTTTCTGTTGTTAATTCAACATGTATAGTACTGTATCACATGTCATTGCATGGCAGTTCTTCTAGATCGGCCACCGCTGTGTCTAAAGGGGCCATTATCTTTTGAGTTAATCTATCTTCGACCAAAAACCTTTTTAGCTTCATCATGCTTTCCCTGGACCAGTACATTAAGGCCTTTTGCAGGGTGTAATGCAATCATTAATGGCTTTAAACAACAGCAGTTGTTCTTTTTATTCCCTCTTGAAATCTATGTAGTCAGAACCTGCTGTAGCAGTTGCGCAGGTCTGGCCTTGTGTGCACTATCAACTCCTTGTTGTGTAGTAAATCATTTTTTATTTCCAGTTTATTTGCACTATGAGATTTGAGAGCTTCAAGCCTTTTTGTCTGACCTTCAATATCTAATCCAATTACTAACTCTGTACGATTTAAGATTGTTATTGCAATAGAAAATACTTCTTTAAAACCCACATACGTTGAATATTCTTCCTCCTGCATATTAGTACAGAATTATAGTCAATATAATATATATTGGGATGAAGTTGCCTTAGGTTTTTTTTTTTTTTGTGCTGCAACTATTCTCAGGAAACCTTGAGCAATGCACTAAGTGATTATACAAAATATAAAATGGAAGAAAATAACTCTTTTGGTGCTGTAGGGCGATTGACATTCTTCATGTAAGGCCAGTAGTTTCAAAAAAAGAGATTTTGTATTGTATCATTTGCTGTTTGAGAACCAAATCAATTAAACCTATTGTGAGATGAAAATAGGGAAATACTTGTAATGAAAGTAAACTACTGGCCTTACTGGAACCAGTCCTACTGGAATGGCAGTATGACAGTTGGTCCTGTTCATGAAGGGTGTTGGTGCTCCCAGTCAGAGCTGTATGAATGAATGAGGGTTAACTGATGCCAGCTGTGAAGTGTGTGTTCTATGTGAGCTGTTTGTTTTCTTGGCTTCGGTGAAGGGACATGGGGTCCGGTCTAAGTAGAGACCCCGCTATCAGGGATACATTTTTGTCTTTCAGTTTTTAGTGGAACCTTCTCAGAGATATGAATTCATTTTCCCATCATTTGTTTCAGTTAATGTAAAGAAAATAAAGATCTCTAAGCTTGCTGTTTTCTATGTTTCTGTTATTTATTAAGTTACAAAAATGGGTCTTTACGGGCTTTAGTTACTGGAGCCTGCTTAACTAAAGGTAATTAAAGACCAAAATATGTACTGAGTGGGAAATTTTACAATTGAAAAATAACTTGTGCTCTCTGGTGGACAAACTATGCAATGGAGATCCTGTTTTTAAAATACCATAAACACACCGTTGGCAATTCTGTACTAACATTTGTTGTTACTCTAACATATCTGTGATGAGTTATTAATATAGGCTAACCTCTATTAATAACCTGTGATAATATGACTCTTTAAAGCAGATGTTCTTTAAAAAGGAGAATACGTACTTTAAAATACCCTTATTTTTTTAGACCGCTTACTTCCTGACATAGTTTGGGGAGACAGGAACCTGCCACTCTTAAACCAATTATTTCTTAGTTTAAGTCTAAGCACATTAAGAGGCTCTTCGTGGTCTGTGCCAAAATGTTTTTGAGTAGAAAGAAAAAGGCCTATTTCACAGATGACAGTTTGAGGTGCCACACATGGCAGGAAAAAACCCCAGGTGTGAATCCCAAAGTGAATGATGGCTGAATTCCATTTAGCTGCTGCAGTTTCAGGGTCCTGGTGTTGTTTCACGCTGGTCCGCTGTCACAGTGTCACACTAACCGGGACACTTGAAAGGAATAGAGCCATTTTAATGTTATTAGTAACGCCCGTGCTTTCCCTACTGTGACGAGCCCAAATGTCTTCAGTGAAGAAGATCCGTTGTCAAATTCAGCAAATTGCCAGTCAACAGCTATTTATGATAAGAGTTGACACATTTAATGCGTATTTATCACACGAACAATCAATTTCCAGCCCCGCAAATCATGCACAAAATCCCTTAATCATATCGCCTCTAATGTGACCCTGATACCGACCAATTACCTGCGTGTGGCCGTGCCCCACGTGTTGAAGACAGGGTACCTTCGTGACGATGACGGATGTGACGCGGCCCCTTAATCCTCTTAAGTTTAATGAAGCTGAACCAGCAAGGCCCCGCAGGCTCCACAGCAGAGGTTTCGGGCAAATCGACTGGACCGCAGGGGAGGCGGGACGGAAGGAGCGCAGGGGCCAGCTCTGGGGCAGAAAACCCGCCTGAAGTGAGTCGGAGGAGCGGAAGGGGTCCCACGGGCTCCTGCAGGATGCTGCCTCTGCGGATGCTGCGGAGCGCTGCGGCGCGTCAGGTCACGCCGCGTCTCACCTACAGCACTGCAGCACAGCCGCAGGTAGGCCCGCGTTCACACACACACACACACACACACTGCACACACTGCACACACAGCCCTGCAATGCACTGGAAAAATTCCGCTGGCCTACATACCTACTTTCACATGCAGCCATGCCCACAGTTTTTAGTCAGATAGTTATTGTTTACGGGGATTATTAACAAAACTACCTTTAGCAGAAAAGAGAAAATTATATGATATTCTTTAATTGGCTATTTTGGATCAGTTTGTCTTTGGGTTAAATATGTTCCAAATGACTATGATATAAAAAGATAAGACAGGCATATGTTTTTGTGATCACTGAAAGTATTACAGAGGTATATTTAATGAAACTGCAATGTGAAATTCAATATATTTTAATTATATTGCAGAAAATAATATATATACATATATATTTAATATATATGTGTATATATATATATATATATATTTCTTTTTGTTGTGGTTTTGAAGTCTGTTTGATTACTGCAATGTGCCCAGATGTCACATAGTTTTTAAATTTCATATAATAGTAATTTTGAAACAGTTGGAATTGGAGCAATTGTCAAAAGCATGAATTTTAAATGGTATTTCTTTAAAGCAAAAAAAAAATGCTGATTCCTGTTTCTCAGATATGAGGATTTAATGTGTTTCTTTGTCATAAGTCATAGTAAACTGAGTATCTTAAGGCTTTGGACTGTTGGTGGTACAAAAGACATTTGAAGAATTCACCTTGGTCTGTGGGTACATTTTATAATCAAACTGATTAATTGATTAATTAAAAACATAATCTGCATGTGCATCAATAATGAAAATAATTGTTAGTTGCAGCAATTAAATGATGTCAGCTTTAATTTTCATGCATCCATCTCTGTAGTAACATTATTGCACATCTCCACTTTGTCAATCACACATTTGTTTTATCTTCCTCTGTCACCAGGTGAAGCAAATAAAGACCAAATTTGGCCCTCTGAGTGACGAAGACCGGATATTCACCAACTTATACGGGCGGCATGACTGGAGGTAAAACCATCTGGCCCATTCTCTAATGACCTGAAACTCAGCAGAAATACTTGTTCATCTCTTTCTCTCGCCCTCTTCCTACCAGACTCAAGGGATCACTCAAACGAGGAGACTGGTACAAGACTAAGGAGATCATACTGAAGGGACCAGACTGGATCCTGAATGAGGTGAAAATCTCAGGGCTTCGAGGCAGAGGAGGAGCGGGCTTCCCCACCGGCATGAAGTGGAGCTTCATGAACAAACCCAGCGACGGCAGGTAGGAACAAGAAGAAAAGGAAACCCTCGAGGTCCGGTTTGGCTGAGACACTTCAGGCACGCATCACTGTCCACACCAGTAATGACCTGGTGATGTATCAATGTATTGTGTGTTTCCTCCTTCCTCGTGTCCTAGGCCTAAGTACCTGGTGGTGAATGCTGACGAGGGGGAGCCTGGGACATGCAAAGACCGTGAGATAATGCGTCATGACCCCCATAAGCTAATAGAAGGCTGCCTGGTCGCTGGGAGAGCCATGGGCGCTCGTGCTGCGTACATCTACATCAGAGGAGAGTTTTACAATGAGTCATCAAATCTACAGGTACACAAAAAGGGCGCACAGATAATTTGTCAATCCATAGATGCTGTGTGTTTTTATACTATGTGTTTGTTTCTGCTCTTCAAATAGGTGGCTATCAATGAGGCATACAAAGCAGGGCTGATAGGGAAGAATGCCTGTGGCTCGGGGTATGACTTTGATGTGTTTGTAATGCGGGGAGCTGGAGCCTACATCTGTGGGGAGGAGACGGCCCTCATTGAGTCTCTTGAGGGCAAACAAGGAAAACCCAGACTCAAGCCGCCATTCCCTGCAGACATAGGTGAGCTAAAAGCTCCTGCATCCGGTTTCCTGCTGGGTTAATTATGGTTTAAGAAACTGCAAAATAGGTTTATATTGTAATTACAGTCCTTAAGTGGTTATTCACTGCTTTTGACTCTCTCCCTTAAGGGGTGTTTGGATGCCCAACGACAGTTTCCAACGTGGAGACGGTCGCTGTGGCGCCTGCAATCTGTCGCCGAGGCGGAGCTTGGTTCGCCAGCTTTGGGAGGGAGAGAAACTCTGGGACAAAGCTGTTCAACATCTCTGGTCACGTGAACACACCATGCACGGTGGAGGAAGAGATGTCTATTCCTCTGAGGGAGCTAATAGAGAGACACGCAGGTGGGTGTTTACAGTCCACCTCCGTGTCAATGTTGGTTTACCTTATAAGATGTTGACATGACTTTCTCTCTCCTCTTGTGCGATTGGTGCAGGAGGAGTGAGGGGCGGCTGGGACAATCTATTAGGAGTGATCCCAGGGGGGTCCTCCACTCCCATCATCCCTCGCCACGTGTGCGATGATGTTCTGATGGATTTCGATGACCTGGTTCGTGCAGAGACTGCGCTTGGAACCGCTGCCATCATAGTTTTGGATAAATCGGTAAACAGATCCCTGAATAATGTACCAAAATAGACTGCACCTTCTGTGACAGTCAGTCTGGAAAGAGAGAGATAATCTGAGAATTGTATTTTTCCTCCAGACTGATGTGATCCGAGCCATCGCACGTTTGGTTGAGTTCTACAAACATGAGAGCTGTGGCCAGTGCACCCCCTGCAGAGAGGGTAAAGAACTGCAGAATGTATTTAACACTAGAACAAGACTGTGAAGTGAGTGTGTTTGAAAATGCATCACCCCATCCCTTGATTCTTCTTACAACCAACACTGTCTCTGAACTTTTTATCTGGCCCTTTCTCTCTTTAATAGACTAGAATAGTTGTGTGTATATCTACAAAAGCTCCCCTAAACGTTTACTACCCAAATATTACCTTCCTATGTGTTGGGAGAAGTACTCAGATCTTACATTTTGGTAAAGAAACACTACTGTAATAATTCTGTTACAAATGATGCATTCAAATGTTTAGTTGATAGTAGTATTAAAAACAAATTGCACTAATAGTATCTGAGAAAAGTACACTAAAGACCTACTGTGGTTGAAACGTTACTAAAAGGGTGCTCTCATTTCACTGGGACTACTTGACTACTTGTTGTATTAATCTCTTCTCTTTGTCCTCTCCCTCAGGAGTTGACTGGATGGATAAAATGATGTGGAGGTTTGTTCGAGGTGAAGCGGCAGTTTCAGAGATTGACATGATCTGGGAGCTAAGCAAGCAGATAGAGGGACACACCATCTGTGCCCTCGGGGACGGCGCTGCCTGGCCTGTGCAGGTGATATCTCTGGATAGTTTTTAAACCAGTCCAACAAATGAGGGTGTTACTGAAACTATGAGCTTACAAGTTAAAACAAGTATTCATTTACATTTAAACAAACACTTTTGTTATTTTTCAATTTCATTCTTGACCTCTATTTTCCATCTACAGGGACTGATCCGCCACTTCCGGCCGATCATGGAGAGCCGCATCGCTCAGTATAACAAGAAAAACCCTCCGAGAGAGCCAGAGATTGAGATGGTCTGAAACTGTGCAGATGTCCCATTTCAGCATTGAGTTGTTCACAACAGTATTAATAGCTCATCATGCTATACTGCTTTAATTCTTTAGTTTTAAAACATGAAATAATTTTGATTAAGATTACACACGGCCAGTTGTACTGCTTAAAATTAAAATTCTTTAAAATGTTCATTGCATGTTTTTCAAGGGCTTTCATGCAAGGATGAGATGTTTATTTTTGTAATATAAATTCTGCAGCAAGTTAGTCACTTAATCCACTATTTACTTTGGCAGGCAGAACTGTCACCTAATTGGCAGATGTGACCGACTTGATTTGTGATGATCCCTTTGCCAAATGTAATAGAACAGACTTTAATAAGTTAAATACATGTTACAAAGAACCACAGGCTCAAACATCGTAATAAATTATGTTTATTTCATAAAAGCATGAAATAAATTCAATAGGTTTACAACATATTAGTCCGATATGATCTGTACAAAAAGACAAGAATAGAAAAGGATGGTGTCACTGACTTAGACAGGGAAAAAATTAAAGGAAAAAGGGGTGACTAAGTGGGAAAAGCTGTACTAGGGATAAAATAAAAAGCAGTCAGTGATGTACATCATTGCCTTGCGATATTGTTTTTACAAAGACACTATATTTAAACACTTCACCCGGCATGGGGTTTTATCCCATTCCAAATCAAACTGGAGGCAGAATATCGCTCATCTATACATCCACAAAATAGTTTGGATATCAGTCCTGCAAATGTTCATTTTCAAACTATAATGTGTGCACCAAAGAAAACAAACAGCAGTTTTCAAACATTAGTATGTCCATTTGGACCCAAGTACTAAAATAATGCTGCAACCAACATTTAGCTGTAAGGAGTCATCCATGTGATGAACAGGTGGTGGAAAAACAGACGGGCTCAGTTTGGGTGAACATCCTGTAAGACTCAGCACAATGCAGTGAGGGAGTCAAGGTTTTTCCTGTTTTAAGGTGCCATCCAGAAAGGCATAGATTGCGGCTGAGGCTGTGTTTTAGCACGAGGGGGTGGTGGAGGGCAGCGATAGCCCTGTGTCCAGCCTGAGGAGGTGGAGGTAGGGGGAACTGCCCCAGGGTTACCTGGCCCTGAGGCTTTGGAGGTTGAGTGGTCTTCCTCTTCATCAGAGGAGTCACCGGTGTACGCCACCAAACCTGTTTTCAATCTCTTCACTGTGGGCTCTGGAAGAAGAGGAGGGAAAACACACAGAAGAGAGGAAGAGGCGGCACATTTGGGGAGGGAGGGAGAGAAAGAAATATGGGGAGAGGAAAAAAAAAAACAAAAAACAACAGCAACAACATGTTTCAAATAAGACAAGTGAAAGTTAATTATTCCAAACACATTTTGGGAGAAACAAATAGTTAATAGATTTAAATCATAGTTTGTCAGCAGAGTAGAGGAGGTGGCAGCCATTTGAAAGCAGCCATTGGTTGGTGGGGAGCGACAGTGTTAGGGCCATCCAATCGAGTGGAAGGACAGCGTCACAGGACGAGTCGTGCCCCACCCCCAATCAGAATCCAGCACCACCCAAGAGATACATGAAAGAGAAAAAAACACAGAGAAAAAGAGAAAAACACAAAAACAGGAGAGATTCTCGTTAGTGAGGAAGGAAAACAAACTGCAGATACCCCAGACTGATGATGTCATCAGAACGGGACGGTAAGGTGGACTGGACAATTCAGACTTTTTTTTTTTTTTTTTTTTTTTAAACAAAGGATTGAACAATGCACAAAAAGATGTCAAGTCATAGCTCCACCTCACTATCTGGAGATTTCTAGTCACAGCAGCAGAACCCTGTAAGAATCATAAGAAGCATAAAGGCCAGTTTGAATGTGTGTAATGCTGCATTTTATCTACTGGGGTTTCATTATTCAAATCCAAAGAAAAGAAGCTTTTTGGGCCAACTATGTGTCTTGATACATCTGCTGGGGCTTTTTGTAACATATATACCTCTTCAACAATCTCAAGTAAAACCACTGAAATTTAGACACAGTCTAGTGGCCCGAGAGAGGATTTACATTTTACTCTTTGCAGCTCTACATTAAGGCTGTGAATAGATCCAGGCTGAGCTTATAAAAAGGTCCAGAGTCCACAGTCAGGAGCTGTGGATTTGGATTTGGGCAGGGATTTGTCAATCCACAGGATAATGCCCTTACCCCCGGGGCCTTGCGGTGCCCTTCTCTCCTCCATCCTCCTCACTCCATTCACAGGCAACACAGGTGGTGGCATTAGCTGCCTACTGGAGAACACAAAAGTAAAATAGTGTGAGTTACCTATGCCTACTGACCGTGGCATCTTTCATTAATAAAAAGTAAACAAATATAACTACACTCTGTGTACCTGTCCCTCTCACTAGGTGGGCCAGAGGAACTCTGTGGTGGGGGTCCTGTAGCCTCCGGGTTACCCACTGGGAAGCCTGCACCTAAATTAGTCATATGAATGGGTCCATGCTATGAGCAGAAAAACACACAGTCGCGATTAGCAGACATCCTCTACTAAACCCTGTCCTGACACTTTAATATAACTAATAACTATACCAACACCAAATTGAATCTGTCACTGTGAATAGGTTATCACAAATCTGATCACACTTACATTTATCCCAGCCACTATGAAAGATACTTAATACTTATCAGTATTCATAATACCTTTGTCTGAACTCCATATTACCAGTAGAAAGACACAGGTAAACTGTAAGTGAACAACAACAACAACAACAACAGGAAACAGCAAGCCAGGCTATCTCAACCAATGTACACTGAACGTTTGAAGAAAGGAAGGATGAAATGGAAGTAGATAAATTACAGACAATGAAGGAATAAAGCCTCTAAAGACACAGACTGCTTGATTGGCTGATGAATTTGAAGGGACGTCACTCACTCACACACGCACACTCTCTCACTCACACACACACACACACACACACACACACACACATACAAAAAGCAAAAAACTAACAAGGGAGCCACAAGGTGGAGAAAAGAAAAGAAAGGTGGTGAGGAGTTGTAAAGGTGGAAGAGCTGTTTTTCACCTGGTATCCGAGTAGGCCGCTGTTCCTCTCGTCAGGGACCTCCTCTGTGAAGCGTCTTTTCTGTGGTGGGTTTGCTGGGGCGACAGGAGGGGGAGCTTTGGGCGGCGATGCAGCTGAGGGAGGAAAAGGTACAGGAGGAAGAGTCTGCAGAGAAGGAAAAACATAGTAAGTATTATTGTTTCAGAGTTCAAATCGTTGCTGAGTGCCATTTTTGATATGGATTCCATCTTTAAAAAGTCAGAAAGTGAGTTAAAGTTAAAGGAACAAATATGATTCACTGCATTCATTATATAAAATTGAAGATTTGATAGCTCGATCCTACCTGTGGCATGGTGCCTGGAGCAGGAGCAGGTGCCGGGGCAAGAGCTGGGACAGGAGCAGGAGCAGGACCTGGTGCAGGACCTGGTGCGGGGGGGAGGGAGTACTGAGGATGCACACCTGCAGGTGCTGTGGGAGGTATAGGAGGTAGGACAGCGTATGGTGGAGGGACAGGTTGTGGCTGAGGTGGTGGTACATGGGGCATGGGGTAGCCTGGCTGGTATCCAGCGGGGGGGTAGTAAGGAGGCTGTGGAGGCATCCCATTCACCACCGGAGGCTGTGCAAAGCCTGCAGGAGGAAGAGGAGGTAAACAGATTAAATCAGGCTCTTTCAATGACTTCTACAATCGCATATAGTATGTTTGACTGAGAATGTTATAGCTGCTAAGGAAAAACAAAAGTGTATTGCCAAATCCAGTGATAAATCCAAACCAGAGAGAGACAAACACCTGTATTGTACCTTGCTGTGTTGGCATCATGGCGCTCATTTGATTGAGGAAGCGAGAATACTCTGCATGAACCTAGAGACAGAGAAAAGTATGTAATGTTGTTAGTGGGTCAAGGAACTAAAATATGACAATTTACTATTGCAGGACAACAATAAAATGTAATGATTAGAACTATTAAGTTCCAATACAAATGATTTAATGCCATTCATCAATACCTCCTGGTAGAAGCACATACTCCATTTGAGCTTCTACCTTTTTGTTGCATTTTTTGTTGCATTCCTGCACAAAGCTGTCTGAGGAAAATACCACTCAAACTTGTGATCTAAAATTGTGGTATGGAATATACAGAACATTTACACAACTATCTACAGTTTTGTAACTAGTGTGTGTGAATAGTTCTTATCTCAATGGCACATATGTAAAAGCTCAGTTCAGTGATGCCATTTACAAAGTACCACACCACAAAGTAGTTTTCTTTTTTTTTTTTTTTTTTTTGACTTTTAGCTCTGTTTGCCAGAGTTGGCTTATAACAACAATAATTTTTGTTTGAGTGAGCAAGTTACATATTTTGAAAATGTCAGAAGTGGCCACTAGGGATATTATTGATTAATCAATGTTAAGACTATTTATGGCTAGGTATTAGATTAGTCAGGAATATTTAACACTTGGACCACGAGCAACCGTGGTCAGCTTGTGATAGTCAGACATCTAGTTCTTCTCCAAACAATGGCAGTATATGCCAATTGTTCAAATAAAACTTTCATAGTGGAAAAGTTTGTAATTGAGTGTCAGTTGTAGTCAGATGGATGAGCACAGACCTGGACAATGTAATGTTGTTTAACATTTCAAAGTAACAGGAAATTACTCACTGTCTGAAGCAAGTTCTCACACAAGGTTTTTGCTGCTGCAAGCCCTTCTGGTTTAGGATGACTGGAGAGAGAGCAGACTGCATTTAGTGCTAGTGAGCCCACAATGCTGCAAGAAAACCACCTTTGTGGCTATTATTGCACAAACAGGAATCATCTCTGACAAAAAAAGGTTCTTCACTTTTTTTAATTTATAGAACAACACCCACCTGATGTAGATGTACATGGGTTCAAAGGCCTCTCGTCCAGAGGCAGGCTCTAAACAGCCTGATCCTCTTCCTCTAAGGAAGACTTTGGCCCCAGTCTCAGCCTGGATGTGCTGAAGGTATGAACAGCCAGGACCCTCCACCCGCTCTTTGACCACAAACCCCAGGATAGCGTGCTCAAGGCCCACAAAGACTTTATCTTGAACATAATGCATCTGAGAAAGGAAAGACAACGTAAAGGCATAAGACTGTATGCATTACTGTCCGTAATTAAAACCATCCAGCAGCCAAATAACGATTCATATTTACTGTAAGTAAAACCAACATTATTTGCAAAAAAGTCAAAATCTTAAAATAGATTTTTAGATTAATGAATGTCTGTCCTCTATCTTCCAGACACACTGTTTTAAATGTATTGTAATGATGTATAGAAATTAAAGAGAATTGAAACATGGCAATCCACCATAGTGACTAACAACTGTCTTTTGTATTCAAAAGCTCCAACATATTCACATTCAACTCACAGACTGCAACTAATTTATTATCCTTGTAAGGGCATCCAAGGTGCTGCTGCACAGCATGAAGATGTTGTCAGATCTCTGTGAGAGCCTGTAACAGTACCTGAGCTTACCTTTCACAACCTCTATCTGAACTCTTAGTGCTTTGGACAGTTAAAAAAAACAACAGAAAACCTATAATACAAATTGGAAATGGTTGACAGTAATTATAAGTATATGCAATTTGTAAAAAGAAAATTGGGTCAAACAAGCACAACAACAGTACAGACTTTAAAGTTTGTCTGCTCTGTAGGCAATTTTGACTAAAATTATACCTAACACAAAAAGTATACTAAGCTTTTCATAGTAGTATCATCTTAATTCAGAAGATGTAAAAAAGCAAATGGAAAGTGTCTTACCCCGGACTGAAAGTGTGGTTTGTGGTGAGGCATGGGGGGCAGTGAGGGAGGGGGTGGGTTGTGCTGCTGGTAAACTGTGACTGAAGCCCCACTAGGGGAGAAGGATGAAGAAGATGATGAGGCCGTCGCAGCCTTCACCACACCGTTGGTGATGATCTCTTTAATTCTATTAACTGCCCCTGGAGATCGAGGGAAATAAACCATCAGTCCAATTACATGATATAAGTAGACATACTGTACATTCATGACTGACTGAAGATAAGTCTGAACAAGTACTGACTGTCGACAAGCTCTCTAGTCTGTCCTTGAACGTGCAGATACAGAGGCCGATCCCTGCGTGGAAAGAGCAGGAAGGTTGTGTCAACATAAAATAATTAAACAGCAAGTCAATTCGTTTTTATTATCAGTTACTAAAAATGAGAAGCGAGAGAAGTCACCCTGGTAGCGCTTTTCCTTTCTCCTCTGGTGTCATGTAACGGCCTCTGGTTGAAACCGCAGCACCGCTGACTTTGCTGATCTGCAGACAAACCAAGTGAGGTTGGGTCCATATCAATAAACACTCCACGAACAGAGCGATGATCTTAATTCTGTGAGATATGATTGTCCATATAGCCACTGACCTCGTCCTGCGTTTGTCCGCGCGTCAGGAGGTTCCGACAGGTGATTGGGACATCGTTGATCTCAACCTCAGCTACGACCAGGTCATCCTTGGCCTTTGTTGGCACCGGAGGCTTCCCGACACCTACAGGCTGCGAGAGTGAGGCGAGTCGAGGGACAGAGAGTCACTCCAAATGTTTCGGGCCACAACATAACGATGACTCTTGGAAACGTTAATTTTCAGAGAGAGATATGCTGAAAACTGTGTGAGGAACACAGCAGCGGTAGGCCCACACAGGCCTAGTACAACCAGAGATGTTACACAGCCATGGTATTAATGGTATAACACAAACTGATATCATCTCACACTATATATGAACATATTGCCGGCACTGTGGTGGGCCTGCATCGGCCCTGATACAGTTTTTAAAGACTAAACAGGCACACAAAGTTATGCTCCTTGCCTTATCAGGTGGTCCGGGGATGCCTATCTGCGAGGGTTTGAGTTTGCCCTTTGCCACCAGCATGGCATTGATCTTGGCAGCCACGGCAGCTGCAGCATCCAGAGCCCCGGTGGGCGCAGCCTCAGCCTCCCCCATCCCACCGGAGCCGGGGCCGGGGCCGGGCTGGTCCCATTTGCTGCGGCGGCTGGGACGAAGAGAGAAAACATGACAGAGAGACCAGACACAACGCCTGTGTGAGAGAAAGGCGGCTGAACTAACCTTTGATTTGTTTTGCAAATCGACCGAGAAGTGAAACTCACTCATCTCACTACTTTTTTTTTTTTTTTTTTTTTAAACTCTAATGATTTCCAGCTTATTGCGGTTATTCACGCACACGCAAACACAGCCAAACCTCTAAACCCGCATGCACTCTTGTTGAAAAAACACAACACAGAGGCATGTAACACAGGGAAAGACAGCAGCAGGAGCCTCCGCCATGATTACATCCACGAGCTAAAGGCTAAGCGGGTCACGAACACGTGAAAACGAGCCGCTGAGACTCACTCACCCGCCGCTCTGGGTTCCGCAAAACGACATCGACGTCCTGTCCGACGGGGATTTGGCCCTCGGCGCAAAAACAAACGCAGGGAGGAAAACGAGAGTCGCCTTTTCTCTGCTTCCGCTGGCTGGACTCGCTCGGCTGCGGCGGTGGCTAGCCACTGCTCCGGAGCTCGGCGCGTTTCCGCCTCCGGTTTGACGTCGGTAAAGTCGCCGTTCAGGCCACACGGAGGCGCCAGACACCGGCACACACGGCCCCGACCGACCGACCGACCGACGGCCCGCCGCCGCCGCCGCACCTGTCCCGCCTTTCGACGCCTCCTCGGCTGAGTTCGTCCGCAGGAGGCGTCGCAGTTTCCCGGCGGAGGAGAAAGCCTCGAGTCCAGGTAGGTGGGAGCAGCTGCACCTGCCCGACATGTCTGCCTCAGATAACTTCTAACTTTTGTTTTTTGTGCTTTTGTGAAAGAAATGTGACTAAAACTAAAACTGCTTTTTTTAAAAAAAAAAAAAAAAAAAAAAAACCTTAACATAGGCAGCAACATTTTTATATCATACACATTTTTTACACAAAAAGAAGCCTGTAATGTCTTTCTCTGCTCTGTTCATAGAGTAATCACAAATGTTGGCTGACAGGGAGATGTGTGTATTTTAGTTTAACACTATCAAGTCAAACATCAATACAAAGAAGTATTTTATGCGTTTTATGTATGTATATATTTGATGTTTCTGCTCTGTTGATGGCATTTTAATGTGACTTGCTGGCTTTATTTGTGTTTTGACCTGTTGGACACATTGTCACCTCCTTTTGCAAATATATTACAAACTAAAATCCCTCTTAACCTTTGAAACTGAACTTGGCTGGAGGTTGTCCCGAGTTGTAGGCTTACAGTTTTTCTTCGTGGGGACGGCCAGGTCCGGGCTAAAGGCCCTGTTTGGGTCCTTGAGGCTTTGTTGGCGGCGGAGGATGAGCCCAGCATCCAGCATCCTGTAGGGAGACAGAGACCGCAGCATCACGCCTGCTGGCTGCTCCGGTGTGCCGGGTTACTCAGAGTCACTCTGGCAGGTACAGGTGTTCGGTTACTGACCTCCCAGGGGCTCGGGGACGTGGCCAGGGGGTGCAGGTTACCGTGGAAGGTGAGAACGCCGTGTGGGGGCAACATGGATCAATACATTGAACAACCAGCGGCCCTAGTTGAATTTCTTTTGTGCCTCGTCGCGGGGTGTTGAAAACAGTCTGCAAAACTCTGCCTTCTTGAGTTTGATTAGGATCGAGGCCTGTCATGTGTACATAAGAGGAAATGGCTTGTTTTAAAAGGCTCGGTGTTAGTTTTCAATCACAACCTTAGCTTTGTTCATGCTCATCTATTAGGACTGAAGTTGTTTTCGCTTTGCTTTCTGAGAGAGTGGAAGTAACGGATTATTTTCAGTCCTTGTACAGATGCCTTTTGTGTAACACTACTTTTTAAGGTTTATAATTAAGTTTTTTTGTAGTTGACTTAAGAAATTTGATTTGACAACTGGCACCATTTTCAGTAAACAGTCTGCCAATTTAAAGTGTTATTAACTATACTTTTTTAACTTTTTACATATTTGACCTTTGAAGTCACTTTAAAGTCAATTATAGTGATGGACAGTGTGCAGTTTTTTTCTTTTTTCTTTTCTTTTCAAGTCAAGAGTATTTGATCCTGCGCACCTGTCACTAAGACTTAATGGTGTGCAAGAACTTTTTTGAAATTAGATATTTCAACTTTCAAAAGTCATAAAGATCCCATCCATCTCATCCAATGAGTGTATTTTATTTATTTTAATTAAAAGTATAATTTATGATCAGTTATAAAGTATTGATAAAGTTACAGTACATAAATATTTAATCACTATTCTGAACTCTTGATACAAAGGTTGACAAGCTTTGACAGCTAAAAACAATCTGTATACCTTTAAACTGGCCATAAACCTTCGACGTAAATAGTATTCACATCGGAATTAAATCTTGTTTCTTTTCAAGACATTTTCTCTTCACTGATTGAGCAAAGCTTGTTCTGCAGTGTTGAGCCCTCGGGGCGGGAGGTGTCCTCCCCTCTGGAGACACTGTACCTGGGGTGGGTTAGTTACTGAGCCACCGGAGCTGGAAGTTCAGTCAGTGCAAAGACAGACAAGGTGACGAACATGTTTGTAAAGCGGGAAACACGTGCGGCCATTTTATAACTGTTACTAGCCACTGCTGATAAAACCTTCAAGTACATGGTATTATGTTTGTACCACAACAATACAGACCCAAAGGATAAACTTAGTACATACATTATGAATACTTTTTGTAGAATAAGAAGTCCACACACATATAATATAAACAAAGAAGAAAAACTGTGAATGTTTGGACACAGTTAACATTAATGTCACTAGAAAGAGAATTGACATGGTTTAGACACCGCATTGTTATTCTGGCTATAGGTATTCAGTAGATTTAGTTACTGTTTCTCAGCTTCTTCATGTTCAGATTTTGAGACAGAGCTCATATCTGTGGTGTTGTTAATCAGGGAAGATGAAACTCTACTTCGTCTTCTTCCAATGTTATGTTCACCAACGTGGGGAAAGGGAATATCCTCACTGAGATTATATTAATGGGCTCATTTCTGCCACCCAGGAAGACATACAGCACAGCTGTAGTAAAATCTACAGGCACAATCCTCCTTCTGTCTTTGGTTACTTATAACACTTATGACACTATGCCAGCACATGCAAAAACTAGTAATGTTTGCTACCCATTGAATTGAAAATTAGTAATTAAAAAATTAAATACATTATTTATAGTCAGTGTGCTGCGAGGAACAGAGAGGGATAAATTAATGTCTTTGTTTCACCTGCAGGTGGCACTCCAATTCTAATTGTGACCTAAACAGCATGCTGTTCACTCTTTAACCTTCACTCTCAGACAAAGAAGCGATAATGATGCTACTTTCTAATGTCTGTTGGACCACACTAGTTTATACTTAAGGCCATAACTTTAATACCAAGAACTAACTTTTTATTTTGACACCACTGACTATAATCACTCATAACTGCTTTTGTTTGAAATGCACCTTTGGCACAGCATCCAGGTAGTCCTTTGGGAAGCAATGACATCTTAAAAATAGTCTATACATAATAGGGCTGCGACTATCAGTTATCTTCATTATTAATTAATATAATGTCTTAATAACAATTCGATTAATTGTTTGTTCTAAGAAATGTCAGAAAATAGTGAAGTGAAGTGAAGTGAAGTGAGGTTATCTGTTCAAATGTCTTGCTTTGTCTGACCAACCCAAAATATTCAGTATTAAGACTTAAAAAGCTGCAATTCTTCACATTTGAAGAGCTTGAACTAGGTTATGACAGTATTTGACAATTTTTTAAAGTAACACTATAGATGAATCTGTCGAGCGATTAACCGACTAACTGTTTCAGCTCTAATACATAATAGGCTACACAGGCTTATGTTCTAATATTGAACAGTTTCATGGGAATCCATAACGTCCCTCCTCAGCCATGATCTCCCTGCGTGAACAAACTGTGGGGTTCAGATGAGTGAAGTGTCACAAGGTCAGAGGTCAGGGGAGCTTTGACGCCTGAGTTGACAGGGATGACTGTTTACAGGCAGCGTGCCGCGAGGAGGAGGAGGCAGGGGAGAGCCGAGAAACGGTAAAACACAGGAACAGGGGAGAAGGAGCGAGAGGGGCAGACGTGCCATATTTACTGTCTTTCCTAGTAAGAGCCCAAGTGTGAACCGTAATGTGTATGTCGGTTGATGTAACCTCCGGCCTTCAAGGCACGCAAGCCTGGGTCTCGCCTGATCCTGGCGGCTGACACAGAGGTGTGAAGGCAGGAGACGTGATGGGGAAGAGGGCGCCTCATGGTGGGGTTGCCAAGGGTTGAACAAAGAAACACTGTGAGCTCCTAGGTTTCAGTGTTTGCTGTCAAACCAGCGATTACAAAGTGTTTTTTTAATACTGTGTTGACTACATGCGCGGGTATCATAAAACTTGAATTAGTGTGTTTGATACAAGCTGCTGTGATGATACAAATGTTGAAAGCTAGAAGTCTATCAAGTTGATGAAGTTACTGTTAGTTCTGGGACATTTGAGCATGAGTGGAAAGTTTTTTTTTTTTTTTTTTTTTAATTCATAAAACTTGTGGCGAAACATATAAACATTAACTTTACATAAGGAGAGGCCATGTCGAGGAATGAGAGTGTAGGCAAGGTGGATAAGTGTAGAGGGGACAAAAAGTGATTGAGAGAGGGAAAACAGATGGGAAGATTGAATTTTAGAGGAGCAGGCGGAGGAGGAGTGCGAAGGGAATCTTTTTTTGTGTATGTCTGGAGAGAATGGGAGCCTCTTATACACCTCACAGCGTGAATTTGGCGCGGGCTGTGGCCTCGTCTCGTCTACACAGCGGGGTGCTTTCCTGAGCGGGCTGCCCAGGGGAGGGGCACCTGCAGCAGCCTCAAATACTGGTCAAGAGGAGAGCCTGACAGGCGGGGCGAAGGGGTGCTGGGATGGAAAGATGCTTGGTGGTTCCAGGAAACGGACATGTGCTAGATTTATGAAATCCTCAGGTAGAACAGAGCGACCCTCCCAAAAGAAAATATTTGTCCTTGTGTTTTTCCCCCGTGGACTAGAGAGGAGGAGGACACTGCCTGCAATCTCAGGATGAAATCAAAAGCTTCTGTTGCACAGGAGGACAAAAGTTATGATTGGAGCGAGTCGGCCGGTGCTGGCAACTGGCAAAACAAACAACACAAAGTTTATAGATCGGCCAGACTGCCAACTGAGACAACATTTTCCATCCATTTGGTTGGGTTGACCAAACACCACGTTTTTGAAGTTTATCAAACACTCAGTCATCCCCACAGACCTGAGGGAGGACTTAATCATCTGATATATTGAGTTATATAATACACAGACACCCAAAACCTGTCCAATATGCAGACTCAGAAAATTGAACAACAAGCTCTCTGTGCTTTAATATCCACACTGCTCCTAAGTGTCTTTTTTGGAAGGGTTTCATCTTTACACAAGCTACACCCTCCATCTTCTGTCATTTTGGTATGACCCAGGGGTCCAAAAATCACCAGGTCTCATAGGAGTGCTCATGATTTCAAACGTATATGGAGCTGGCGCTTTGCAAGAAATTCCATTTAAATGGACAAATGTGCTGAGAGGGCCTCAGTTGTCTGTGAAAGGTGGATGGATATTGCATTAACTTCACAACAGAAGCGCCCCCTGTTGTGTGACCGCACAGGGCTCCGGATAATAACTGCAGTGGGAACGTTATGCTCAGAGGTAGCCAGGCCAGGTAAATGGAAACACATGGCAGGCAGCAAAGGCTACAGAAAGGCCTTACAGCCTCAGAAATAATGGCAGCTCCTTTGACAAATGCTTTTGGTATGCGTCTCTTCAACCTGTTGGTATTACCAATGCATTAAAGCCCCTCAGTGCTTCGTGGCTTCTCCTGCAACCCTCGGGTTTTCTTTTCCTTAGTAAATGTTCCTACATGTATGCATTTTATGTGCAAGTAGATAAACCCAAACTTTGATTTAGCTTTCCTCACGTGAGTATCATTTGACATTGCATGGAACAAGAAATCACTCAAATAAGCAATTACCTGGGGATTATGTTCTCACAGAAGTTACTGAATGTCAAGTCAAAACACCGTTAACCACACTTAATAGAGGTTAATGGTCCTTATGTGTCATTTGGGTGGACAAAGAAAAACACCATAACCCAGGTCACTTGAGACCGGATAAGTGCCACTTCTTTTTCTACTCTCCGCTTTGTGTCAAAATGTTGAGGTTTGGAATATTATTCAGAATGTATATCTCTTTCCTTACAGGACAGTTTTGCTGTTTTAAACTAATTATTAAGTAGTTATCAATTAATAATTTTGAGATTCTTTAGTTTTGTATTAATTAATTAATTAATTAATTAATTAATTAGTATTTGATTATTTTAGTATAAACTGTTGTTTTTATTTTTCACTTAGCATCAAACTGAATGACATTTCAGATTTTCATTTAAAGAAAAACAACCTATTCAGAAATTGTTTAACGGAACAACCTGCCAGAAGAGATTAGTATGGCGTCCGTATATTCATTTAAATCTCTTCTCAGCTTTCACTTTTTTAGGTAAGCCTTCCTTTGATCCTCTAGCTTACTATTACACCATGATTTTATGTTTTATTATGCGTATTACTGTATTTTATGTGTTATTGCGTACTCTATGTATTGTTTTAGTGTTGGCGTCACTGCATTTATTATTTTATGGACAATTTTTTTAATGACTCTTGTTTGGGGTTTTTTTACCTCGTGAAGCACTTTGTAAACCTTGTTTTGGAAAGGTGCTAAATAAATAAAGTTTTTTTATTATTATTATTATTAGAATTATTATTTTGGCAAATTTTATTCATTGGTTTGTTTATTTATTTATAAGGAGGTGCATACTCCTTGAGGTGAAGTTCACATCCATGAGCACAACTGGAGACATGCTGTAAGGTTTAGAAAGTAAGCCTATGTAAATTAAATTAGATTTAAACAGATTTGAACAGAATAAAATTTAAATGATGAGGAAGTTAAACTCAGCCAATTAGATTTGATTTCTGCTTAATGTAATTGATTAGTGTCTGTACTTTCTGCACGTTTCCCAGTTTTTCTAAATAAATAAATATTTTAATTCAAATGAAAATATATGTATTTGTTTATTAATTTTAAGGCCTTCTTAAGAAGTCGGCAGTATAGCGGGGACAATTAACAAACTCGACAAATAAGGCGACATTGAATTGGTAAACATCTAGACCCCTAGGCCTCAAGGACGCCACCCCCCCAGGAAAGAACACCATGTTTCCGACCAATGCACCATGCTCATGAGATACCAACCCGCCCATTTTGTCCCATCATTCCATCCCTACTTACTCCTTTCTGTCAAACAACAATATTTGCTCATCTGCGTCAAAGAGCAGCAGGGTCTGTGATACAGTACAGTGCAGCCTTTGAATCAGACAAACCGAGACAGGGAGACACTGAAACACCAGCCAGTGAGTATATACACAAGAATGGGGAAGACCTTCAGAGTACTGACATGCTGACACAGACACACAAACAAAAGTATGAATGCAATTCGAGGAGTTTTCTCCACTCCACTTTTCTTTTCTTTTTTTAACATACAGCACCTTTTTAACATCTGCTTTTCAGCCTCCTTCTGTCTCACTTCACTTTTGTTGTTTTTCAGATTCTCTCTTTTTTTTCACATCTGTTATTGTTATAAACACATAACGTATGATCTGTATGTATGTTGTGTTCTTTTTGCAAGGCCAAAAGAGGTCACTTTGTTATCTTCTTCCCTAGTTAAAGATCCAATCAGACATTGAATTACAGAAAGCATACTCTTTATTCAAGGTTATATATTATGCATTATTATAAACATCAGTTACAATTAACACAAGTTAAGGCCATGCAAAGCATCGCATGATTCAAAATCAGTACATGTTCAAACCCAACATGCAGGTCATGATTATAAAAAAAAGTCAGTTGTTTTAGATATGTCAGGGTTTAGGAGAAGCAAACAAAAGACTGTTGACCCTCCTCAAACATAATTCATTAAGTCAACAAACATTGTCTCAGAAAAATTTCCCAACGGGGTCCTGACCAGTTACAACCAGTTGTTCAAAAACAAACATTTTCTTTGATAGTTCTCTGAAAACAAGCAGAAGTGCATCAGGGTTTTACTGGAAATGCTTGTGCTTGAGCAACATACAGCATAAAATAATACAGTACAGGTTTTCTTAGAGGACAAAAATTCTGTTGACTAAATAAGCCATTCCTCTCTGTAATTAAATCTGTTGATTTGGGTAAATGGCACAATTAATTGCTGTAGTAACCACTGTTAGAAATGCTTGTATTACTTTACCATAGTCACAAATATCAGCAAAACATTTAAAACTACAATATCAACATGTAAACTTGGTAACTGCAGAAATAAAAGACACATTATTTGACCAAAGTTTGCAAAGGGTTTGCACATGAAGCATTATAGGTGACACATTTTACAGAGATTGTCTTTTGATTGTCTCCTAACAGGAAATATTGTTCTTTCACATAGCAAAGTTTATACAAAGTGCTATCATTTGCATAGTATTGTTTGGTTACTTAGTTTGCAAGTAAGGATAAATCAATGGTCTTTGGTGTCTATTATGGAACTCGTAAAGCAATCATATACAGTACACGTGTTTACACTAATCACATTATCGTCTCTACTGTTAGAGACACACACTACTGCAGTGGACTGCTCTTACGGCAGAGCTGATTTGCTGATGTCAGCGTCTGGCGGTTGCGTCTTCGTTTTCCAGTCAAAAGTGTGTAAAAGAAGGGGTTCACACAGGAGTTTCCATAGGTCAGCCCTGTGAGGATACGATTCACCGTCACCTGTGTCCCCACCGGTACTGTCCGCAGCATATCCGGCTGGTAGAGAGGCAGCAGCTGCCAGATCCAGAAAGGGAGGAAGCAGGCCCAAAAGGCCAGGACAATACCGAGTATGAGGAGCAGGACTTTGGGTTTAGGGGCCCGAGGAGGACAAGCAGTGCTCCCCCCGCTGGCCCAGGCTGGCTTAGTCTGTGACACCCAGTAAAGCCGGCCTAGAGTAGCATAAAGCGCTCCAAGGACCAGCCCAGGACCAAGAATGCTGGTGCAGAAGAGCACACTCAGATAGGCCTTGGAGCTCTGCTCGTCCCATGCCGGGACACACAGCTGGCCCTCCTGGTTCTCCCCATCCTCCAGGTGCAGCGTAATCATCATGGGCAGACTGAGAGCCACAGCCAGCCCCCAGGCCAGGCCTACACGCAGCAGGCCGGAGGAGTTGGAGGAGGAGGTGTGCAGGGGATGGGCCACAGCCCGGTAGCGGTCCAGACTCATGGCGGTGAGGGTGAAGATGGAGGCGTGCATGGTGAGGAGGTCGAGGCTTAGGAGGAGGCGGCAGCCCGGCTCACCAAAGGCCCAGCCGGACGCCAGGCTGTCGTACACGATAAACGGGGCGGTGAAAAGGTAGAGCAGATCGGCAAGAGCGAGGCTCAGCACCTGGAGGTGAAGAGAGGAGGAGGAGGTGGAAGAGGAGACGGGGGAGGAGGAAGGGGAGGGCGAGTTGGCAAGGCAGGAGGGTACCGGTATTCTCATTAGGCAGCAGGTTGGTCCACGTCTTCTCCTGCCTCTCCTGCGCCTCAGAAGGAGGCCCAGGGTGTACAGGTTTCCTGTGATGCCCAGCAAGGAGAGGAGGGAGAGGAGTGAGCAGAAGAGAGCTGTGGACGCCAGGCTGGGTGACGGGGAGAGGGAGGGAGAGGAGGAGGGCACAGAGAAATTGGGGATAATAGCGAAGGTGTATGGGGAAGGTGGAGGCAAAGAGCCTGAGAGGTCCATAATGTAAAATTATGTAAAAAGTTTTGAAAGTTACAAAGAATGTAGCCGGTGAATGTTAAATGCTTCGTCTGTTTCAGATGCAAAGTAAAAGACGCAGTTCCAGCAGAGACAGAGAGGAGGGAGGTGGGGTGGAAGAAACAGGTGGAGAGGAGAACAAAAGGATATTTTGTCAGTTTCCATCAATGCTTGTCTCCTAGTTACGTTCTCTGCTTTCTGAAGATTGTATTTGTTCGACACAGGGATTAAGGGCAACAAGGCTGAAACTGGTCTGGCTCTTTGAGGGGTGCTGCAACCTGATTTATGTATATGTGAATCATGACAGCACAGAAAGTAAATAAAGTCATATAAACATGTAGTAGAAATGAAAATGTCAGCAGAACCAGGATGGTTTATGTTTTAGCCGAAGCCTGCTCTGGTTGGCACAGCCTTAACAGTTTTATAGTTTTACAAGGAGCCAGATGAGGCTGTCATGGTTTTAGTAAAATAATTGGATTTTCAGAGTAGGAGGGCTCCAACTGAAGACAGTAAATCTAGACTGAAGCCTCCGGAGCCTTCTCCTCCTTAAGGTCAGCAGTTGGGCAACAATTAGGCTAAGTGAGACACAAGTGTAGAAACATTAAAGAGCCAGCATGACTTGGAAGTGGTTTCCTGCAAACAAAGTCTGAACGGTCAGATTTTAGTTTAGATTTCGGGGTTTATGTCGTGCGTTTTTTTGCGCACCGGCGGTTTGGCTGTGGACCGGTGCATGAAAATGTGCCGAGTCAGTGGACGAGGGAAACAGTCTGACTTTATTCAATATATTTTAAAGGATAAACTGAACTGTCCGCAGAATGCGATGGGCAGGACGTATTTATTATCGATCGCCTTTTGTGCGTGTAATCGTGTCAGCCGTGACACGAGCCGAATACTTTTCCAAGCGAGACCGATGGTGTTTTCTCGAGAAGCGCAGTCTGCAGCAACATGAAAGCGGACGCGGGGTGCCTGACAGAGAGGGGCCCGTGTGACACACGGTGACCCGGGCTGCTCCGGGGTTAAGAGCTACTGTTGAACTGTGCAGGAGCAGCCGGGCCCCCGCCGTGCTGCGCCTCACCGGCCCGCTTCAAATAGCAGCTGTGTCATGGACCTCTTCCTATCTGGAAATATGTGTAGGAGAAGGTTTCCGTTATTTATGTGAAATTCCGTCGACACTCCGGTGTTGGATGCCAACGTGTGTGTGCACGCATGAAGGGAATCAGATAAAATGATATTACATTACTATCAGATTTTTTTTTTTTAAATAAACCGAGAAGTCAAAAGCTGCATTCAGCCGTATAAGCAGGCTAATTCAACGTGACTTCGGTAAGACATAAGCTATTTGAAGACCGCACTGTTGAATTAAATACATTTAAAAAAAAAAAAATTAGACCGCTTTAAATATTCAGCCTTGGCATCCACAAACTTTCACGCAAAAAATATTGCAATTCCCATTGAGATATACTGTAAGTCACATGAGGAAAACAGTCTAACCTATACTATTGCATAAAGGCCTATGTTTGGGCCCTAATCAGTGCTTAAGAAAAAATAGCAATAGGCCTTTAATCCACACAGTGTTTATGTAGATGCAGTGGCTTCTATTAATCAGCCAATTACTCAGCAGATTTATTTTTCCTAAACTTACCTTAAAACAGTTTCATCCCAGATGCTGTAAAAATAATATTCCATGGATTTGTTTGGTCATAAAACTCAGTTCCCATTTTGAAATATCCCCCTGAATTCTCCAGGCACAAGACTGAGATTGTTTATCTTCAGCAGGAGAAAGTGCAGGTTCTGCATGCGGTGACAATCTGCCTCGAAACTTTGTGATCTGATCTCTGCTGTCTGTCCTGCTCAGTGCAGCGCTGTCTCCTCAGCTCAGTCTTTGAAGTGTCTGTGAGTCAAGGGGAGAGGAGTGTGTGTGAGGGGAAAGGGGGTGGGATGGGATGCTGAGTGAGGGGGGCTCATCCTGCATAGTACTGAATATTAATATTTGGTTGTGTTGGCCTGAACTGGGGTCCGGGGAGCCCCCACGTTTTTATTCTTTTGAAACAGAACAGCAACATAATATATATTAGTGACCTTCCTAATCATATGTTTCATTCTCCAATAATTAATAATGTACGTAGCAATAACAGGAAAGATATATGAAGACTCTATTTTGCCATATGAAATGGGGTTTGTGGTTGAAATTTAGCAAAACAAAATCACTTTACAGAAATTGCAGTCCATTTCAGTTGCTTTAAATTATGACTATCAAAGCATACTGAGTAAGTCAGACCACAGCTGTGCTGAGTAACGGTATAACAATTTAAAATACAGACACAAGCTAATATTAACGCATATTTTAAATTCTTGTATTTTATAGCCACATTTGGGGGGATTTACAGTAAGTTTGATTATCGTTTGATGACTCTCTAATGGTTTCAATACCTTTTAAACCAGGCATAAATCTCACAGTGAACTCACTGCAAAGATTTTCCATGTAAGTCAAGAATCTGACCATAAATGGTTTCATAACATCATATTTTGGCAAATAATCAGGTACTGTATAAGTCACAGATATGGCCACTATATTAAGTTTTGAAAGCTAGCAATTTATTCTGATGTATTTATAAAACCTGGGTACATTCAGTAATAACACTTTAAATCTTTAAATGCACTTTGATTCATACTTTATCTTTGTATATAAAAAAACTAAAGAATGTGGTGAACAATATAAACAATGAAACACATGATTAAATGAAAGTCTTCATGGTTTTCCTATTTTTATGACTGACCTCTATTTTAGTCTCTCAGCAATAAAGAAAACCTTGTTGTTACAATGCCAATGGCACTAAAAACAAAATTATGCTTTTATGGTCCACACTTGCAGATCCAAATGGCAATGAAAAATAATAAAATATTGAGCTATTCATTGCCATGATCCTTGATGATAGTACATCAGTGGATACAGAGCCATTACAAAGGTGAAGACCTGGATGGTCCCATCAGTAGAAGAATGACAAGTGATTTGTGGTTCCTTTTGGACTCAAGAGTGTTTTTTTCTTGAAACTACAACTTAAATTCTTAATAAACCCAGAGAGTAGGATAGGGACAGTATATATTGGATTAGTGGTTAAAGAAACCTGTCCTGCAATCGAAAGGTCATGAGGTTAATCCCCTATAACATAAAATGAGTCAATCAAAAGCCATGTCAAATTGTGTTTGACACGCTTCTGTTTGTGGATAGATCTCACTTTCTGCTTCAAACCTGACAAATGTAAGCACAAATATAAAACTTGATTCTTTGAGTAAGATTGAATTTGACTCAAGTTTAGACTCTCTGTGGGAAGGGCAGAGAGACAAACATACTGAACTAGCAAATCATTGGTATTTGCCGCATTTCATGACGCACTGCAATAACTAATGCACTTCAACTCTGACCCAATGTCAATACCGCATCAGCTCATGTTCAAACACAAGGCGCCTCACACCCGCACAAGCGATTTATACGATCATTTTATGTTTAGATTATAAAGGAAATTAATTATCCAGTATCAACATTTTTCCATGTCAGAGAAAGGTTTAACTGCTGGATCTAATAAGTGGTCGGACTTTAAGCTCTGACAATATCACAGAATAAACGGGTCTTTCAGCAGTTATCAAAAGCAACTTACAGTTGCCTGTTATCCACCGAGTTGTTTTTGGCCCGGCTGTTGTATAACCCGCAGCTGTGGTTTGCCAGCTTCAAGAGGCTGAACAACTTGGAAATGATTTAGTTGTGACTAGCCAGTAAAATGTGTAGGCTGAACACCTCATGTTGGTGGTGGGGAGTCCACGTTGGCTGCTTCATACATGTGCTGGCGTACATAAGATAGACAGAGACAGGCAGTAAAGACGAGAGAGGGACGGGTGGAAGGGGGGGACATACCTATCCCCACGGGGTGTGAGGAATTTGAACAAATACCTGGCACAGGCATGCCAAAATCGGGGGGGGGGGGGGGGGGGGGGGGGGTGAGCATGAGAAGCCCAAGCTCCCTCAAACAAGGACACAGACAGGTATATAACAGCTTATTCTATGGAAATGGAGAAGGGTGGCAAAAAAGTTTAATGAAGTGATATCAGGTGCACTCTGAGTCTCAAATTTACATTGAAGTGGAAAAAAAAGGAGCAGGCATGATTATGATTTGCGAAACCAGACATTTAGAAACAGATATTGCTTAACTTTAACAAGGAAAAGGAGACTGAAAGTGTCTGAGTGCTGTGCTGCTTATTTGTCTTTGTCAGAAGACAAATAAGCAGCACAGTGCTCAGACACACATCAATCTTAGTCTGTGCAGACACATTATATAATTTCTAATTACATTTACCTGAGCTATGGGCTTTGTTGTAGTGCTTTGACCTGCTGTACACGTGTTTCCCCTATTAATAAATCTGCTTACATCTTTAGTATGCAAATTCAGAAGGTCTGAAGATGAAAGCAGAGAGAAAATTAATCATGTGCTCATTTACTTTCCTGTGCTGTTATTATGATTGAAGATGTTAAAATGAGGACTGTGTCTGTGATTGTAGCTGTATACAAAAGGCTGGGTTGTGTAGATTTCATAATTCACATAATAGATTTCAAAAGTCTTCAAGTGCAGTTAAGTTTATTTAGTCTTCAAGTCATTTGTCAAATCTGACTATATGACTGACTGACTATTACTTTTTGTTTTTTGTATAAAGGAATAACTGTTATTAATATTTGTTTGCTAAGCCAGTATTTATTTGCTTGGCCTTATTCACTGTATAAAGGCAACTGTGATTTTCATTGTCAATTAATCTTCTGATTAATTTCTCTATTAATCATTTGGTCTATAAAATGTAAGGACATAGTAAAAGGAAGACATCTTTCAATTGCTTGTTTTATTCAATCACCAGTCCAGAACCCAAAAATATTCAGATAAAACTGGAACATTTGGTGAGCTGTAATAAGTGAATGTTTAGCATTTCTGCTTGGAAAGTGACTTAAACGTTCAATCAGCTATCTCAATTGTTGCTGGTTGTTTTTCAGTTGACCAACTAATCAATTAAGCAATGGAGCTCAGTTGTATATGGTATACAGCATATATTATTATATAACAATTAACAAATTCCCACAGGTAATAATTGTTGTGTCCATGTAAAGAGAAAGCGCCAGGTCAGCCTTGTCTGTTGCTGCTCTGTCACAATGGACACCTGTGACCGAACGTGACCATGACAGTGAGTGGATTACATTAGAGTCTATCCATAAACATATTCATTACACTCACTGTGTGCAAGTCACATAGAAATGTTCTTATTATACACATATTATATTCGGGGGTTTCTGCACCCCCAGTGTTAGGATATCATGGATATCATGGGGTCAAAGGGTCCCTGAGGTGTCTTTGTGCTACTGGGAGTTCACAAGAGGTTGAGGATGTAAAAACAAAACGGAGCTTGAGATCACACTCACACTCCCTTGAAAAAACAGTCTTTATTATTCTGTATATCTTCATCTATTTACTCAGCACGCGCAAACGAAGGGGCTGTAACACGTCCAATCAGTGGGTAGTCACAGCATGACAAACGCCCAATACATAAACATTATCAGCTCCCTAACCTTTTCGTGGCTGCCCTTGCTTTCTTCATTCATTTCATTAATTAGCTTAACTGTTTCTGAGCAAATTGCCTGCTGGTTGACCGTCCTCCGTATCGTAGTCTTGATTAAATGGGTGGACATTTTGGTGTGTGTGACAAATGGTTGTTGGACCAGGCTGATTCACAACCCCGCCTGTCTGTCTTTACAGTTGCACATCAAATTTCTCCTGTTCCCTCAGTACCAGGCCAAGAGTTTGTACTGTGTGAATTCACCCTGAAATTTAGCATGATTATGCTTGCAGATTTGCTCAAGTCATTCCTCTGGTCCTTTTTTTTATATGTTGGTTTGAAACAAATATATTTAACACATAATTGACATGCCTCCATCTGCCTTTTGAATAAGTAAGATGTGACTGTTGAAATGATAGAAAATAGTAGAGCCAAAATAAACAGTTGATAGATGGAAAAATAATGTGCTATTTTGAAATGCATAGTTTCCAGCTTCATTTTTTTAAAAATGTTTATGGTTTTCTTAGTTTTATATGATATCAAACTGAATATGTTTGGGTTTTGGACTGTTTGGACATTTCACCATGGGCTCTGGGAATTTGTAATGGGCATTTTTAACTATTTGCTGGCATTAAGCAAGAAAATAATAAGTAGATTTATTGATAATAAAGATAACTGTTACTTGCAGCCCCTACAAAAAATAACAACTGACCTCATTTTAAGTGTAGTGGCCCTTCAAGTGATTCAGCAGTATTCCAGAGGATCTGTTTCCCTGTGCACACTTTGAGCCTTGTATCTGTTTTTTAGTAAGTGCCGTCTCCCAGCGCCTTGTCTGAAGTGGATCTTTCTTCTGTGTTGGCCCCTGAAGTACATCTGCAGTGGGCAGACACCACACATTGAACCAATATGCGCTTACCCCTGAAATCACGGAGCATTAGATTTGGACCTTGTGTGACCATGACAAAATCTGGAACCTGTTACAGGACACTGAGCCTGAGTGTGCTGCTCCATCTGCAGAAATCAGATCAGCCTTTCACAGGCCCACATGGCACGTTATCATAGCAGAAAGCATCTAACCAGCCAGCAGGGAAAATGACTCTTGCTTACCAAGCAGGATAGTATAGTAATGCCTTTCCCATGATGTACTATGAATAGGTGTAAGAAAATAAGTAATAGACTGTAAAATTACTTAAATCACAGTTTAACTTCATAGAAAACATAATACTACGCTCCACAATTACAAATAACATTTTAATTTAAAGGAATTTCTATAAAACCAATTGTGTAAGCAGGTATTGGTTCTCTCTTCGTCTCTTATTAGCATCTTTTAAGTCATAAACACCCTAAGGTGTGAAGTTTAGTGTCTGCACAGCTGCTTATTAAATCGTGGCTTGTAATTAGGCCCTCAGAAACCAGGTGTATAGCCTCTAGTCAATCTGCAGCCATCCAGTCCAATCAGGTAATCACCAGTTTCGAATGAAAAGTCCTTAACTGAAGCTCAGATCTTTAACTGCAGGCTCACTGATGGATGCCAAAAATTGTTTCAATCTGCCCACTGGTGGCTCAGAATCAGTATTGCATCCCCACATACTCCTCCAATAATAATACTTGACTAATTATGCAATGCTTCAGTGAGGGCACACACGTGGCCTCACTCTGCCACCCCGCCGCTATTCCCTCTAAATTCAAGGTCAAGTCAAGTAAGCATCATATCAAGTTTCCAAATTACTGGTGTACATTAAATGATTCATTGTAAATACCACTCTGTGAAAGTAGCCCATGATTGAAGATAAATGGTGGAAATGTTGACTCACTGTTGAGCAGTTAGAAATGAGTGCTGCTGGTGGTTTTATGCTTCATTTCTAGTCAAACAAGTAAAAAGGAAAGTTTCTTCTCAGATGTACATATTTCCCTTTGTTTATTTTAGGCGGCAATGGCTGCAACGGTTTACCACAGTCAAACAATATTTATATGACACAAACAAGTCCAGGTAAACACAGTTTACCACGTTTAAAAGTATTTTTTTTGCGGATTTTATTGCCTTTTATTGGATAACATAGTAGAGAGATGTAAGGAACTGAGCAAAAAGAAAGATGGTAATTAATGTAAACTTTGGCATTAAAGTAACTTTAACATTCAAATCAGTACAACTGATTTGAATTTGAGATGGAGAAGAACGTGCAAAAAATGGACGTTGCAGTTCATGGTCAGCACCTTAAACCCCTACACCAGCAGGGCAACCCTACAGTAACCGTGCAAAAAAGAAAAATGTCTAGTCTCTGGCCCCCTTCTCAACAGGTGAGTTTTCCACTCCCAGAGAAACACATCTAAACTGATTTTCAAATAGTTTTCTGCCAAGTTTGAAATTCTTCTTCATGCGCTGTGCCTCATCCCAACAACCAACCTGGGAGACAAAAACACACCAGGATGGATTGTAACCAGGCATCATAGAGTGATTGATTAGGAAGCCTATATTTTTTCTTCTTTTGTGTCTAAAGTTTTCCTAAAGCTCACATCTTTCTGGTCATTCACAAAGTCTGACATCAACACACCCTCCCCCGTCACTTTCTCTCTCTGTCTTTCTCCCCTCCTCCCAGACAGTTTTCCATGAGTCAGTTACAATTAGTTTTTGTATACAAACGCTTTTCAAATGGCAATTAAAAGTGACATTGGATTGCCCAGTTGCATATGCATTGATTGTGTATATTGTCGTGTCATCATATCTTGCAAACCAAAATATTAATATTATTGACTACATTCAATAAATTGTTTGTCAGAAATTCCCAGGCGTTTTGATATCTAAATGCAGATGTTGTTGGACGCAGCTGATTGTTGTGGCTGCTGCATTTTGCGTCCACTCACTGTTGGCCCTCGGTCATCATCAATCTGATCCTTATTTCCGTAGAATGACAGCGCTCATGACATCATAGGTCACTTCTTGGGCGCTTGGGCTAAGATTAAATCAGATTAAGTATTAGTAAACACACAGTGTTGCTCTCTCTAACTCTCTCTCTCTGATTTTTTTTTTTTTATAACAGTCAGATTTGCTGTAATCTTACATGACAATTCAGTCTGTCGGAACTGTAGCCTGGCATTTAAAAGTGCACAAACAAGTTAATAAAAGGGAACAAAAAGGCTAAGGTTTTTTTTTGTTTGTTTTTTTTTAATCAGCCCACAAAAATATAAAGCTATGAGGCATTCATGCTGCAGCCTAATCAATAAACTGGAGTTATAGAATAGCCTTAGACCTTGTGAGATCTTTACCTCGGAATAAAAAATAGTACTCTAGTAATGAGTAATCAGTATGGATCAATAGCCCGTGTGTATTAAGCTTATAAATGAATCAGACAGCATGCTTTGACAAGGTCAGTCCGCGGGGGCGCGCGCTGCTCTGTGACTGGGGACAGACAGCCTCGCGACGTGAGCGCGCTCAGCCACCTGAGGGCTCGCGGACAGTTGACGGCCCCGCCAGCACCTGACAGCCGGCCACGGGTAGGACTCCGTGTTTGTTAGTTTGCTTTTGTTCTTGTTGTTTGTCGTTTTTTATGTATGTTTATATACATATATAATAATAATAATCAACCGTTAAATGCTGTGAAATAAGGAAGTGAGCGCAAGTCTGTCGCGTTGAATTAACGGGAGGAAAATGTCAACTGCGGGTAAGTGCTGACCGCATTTCACCGCGCAAGAAGTTGTCGAAACACCGCCTGTGGTTTTTAAAATTCGTTTGTGTTTTTATTCGATCAATGCCATGTGGCAGCGGTGTTGTCTGAAAGCCACCTGTGAATATGGAGGGGGATTTAAAAGCAGAGCTGGTATTTTAAGGGGAGTCAGTTTTAAACATTTACACTCGACAGTGTTGAAATCCATACCGGTTCTTATGAATGTTGATTCGTACAGCTGATGTAGTTTATATATCACTCTGTCAGGTTTGACTCTCTGATCCAACGATGTGTTTTAATTAATGCTCATCAACCAAAAGGATGCTCAAACTGTTTAGTCATCATTATCTTTTAAAGCCGTTTTACAGTATTGGAAATCTTCATTATTGCTTTAAATTCTAGTAAATATTAACTAACTAGTACTGTGCAGGACTGGAGGATGAAGAAAAAAATAAAAGGATGTTGGAACAGTGAGTAATGAAGCAATGAGAGAGAGAGAGAGTCCATGAACAGATAAGGAGGCCAGCTTGGTGTGTCCTGATGATTTGCTTTAATCCTTTTTTGTTTTTCTGAGTTGTGAACTGTTGAAAACACAGCTGTAGCCTATTTTGAAAAACAATGTAGTGCTTCTGAACAACTGAGAATAATTAGACAAACCGCTTCAGAACACGTGTACACTGCACATGTATCATGATTTCTAAAGGATGCTCTTTTGCAGTTTCTTTGCAAAATGAGCCGCATCACACACTGTTAGAGAGGTAGGTTTCAAACATTTATTGAAGCCTTGTCAACAATGGTAGATAAAGCAAGTTCAAACCAGGTGGCCAGTCATTGTTGAGGGTTTTTCTGCATGTGGTGAAGAGGTCGGACAAAAGTGCAGGATTGACAGCAGTTTCTCCTCCAGCTGATTCTTTTTTTAAAAGGTGTTCATGGTTCCATTTTGCATTGTAAATCAAGCCTCTGTCATCTGAACGGGCTAATTTTAATGATGTTTATAATTTTAAAGTAAGCATAATTCAAAATAAGTTATTTAACCAATGCATAGCATGCAAGGCAGTAAGCAAGTAAATGTTATAGCTAATGATGTTAAAGGGCACTCCAGCAATTTAGTATTGCAACTCCATAAAGCTAAGGGACATGAGAGTGATCATGGCCAAAATCGATGACGTAGAGACTAAGATATCTTGCTTCTACTATTGGTCAAGCTCCCATAATACAATTTGATTTTGCTAGACCCTCCCTGCTTGGCAAACGTCCACATCTTTCAAACGTCATCATGCCCCATTTTGTTTGTAGTCTCTTGGATTTTTTTTTATTCCAGAAGTAGATTAAAACATATTGTAAAGACTTTTTCTTTCTTTTTCCAGTCAAGCCGCTTTAATTTAGGATTTTCAAAGGAGGTGGGATAAATAATATGACATTATATTATGAAATGTCCTTTTGTGATACAGTATCAATACACCAATATTGCAATTTAACTGCAGCATGGTTATGTCCTTTAAGTCCAGACATTTTAACAGCTCTGATTTCTGCATTGGGCTGCATTTTTTTCAACAATTTATGTGAGACAAATTATGACACACCCGTGTTGTGATACTAGTGTTATCATGGGCAATGCATTTGAAAGTAACACCATAGTGTAGCCTGTAATTCACATCCTTTGTTTGTGCTGCATTTTAAATGTAAATATCTGCAAATAGCATCACTCAGTTGTGCTGTTCTTGGGCAGGTTGGGTGAAAGCAGCTGATGCAGTCATGATATGTTGTGGTGGTGTGGCAAGGTCTCAGGGGACAAGGTCAGAGTGGTGTTGATTGAGGTCTGCGGTCATGCATTACATTGAAATTGACTTTCTAAAAAGGTGTAAGGTGTTTCTATGTGATAACAGACAAAAACCCTCCATGACAGTGCACTTATTTACTGAGTGGAGATGGAGTAACTGAATGTGAATATCTCTAAAATAATAGTTTGTGTAAGGTAAAAGCTGCAAAAAGTAGTACAGTTCAGTCTAATTTAAATAGTTTAATTAGTCTTGACTGCATACTTCTCGGTGTTCCGAGTATTTTCTTAATTAGAAAAGAAGAGTTGTGCAGAGTTTTACCCAGCATATTGCAACCTGCACCATCTTAACACCCCAGATTAACATTTGGTCATCATCACACAATGACCTCGATCACTGCACGCAGCTGAGGGAGAGATAGCAGCAGAAAAGTTTCAATTAGATGGTATCAGGCCCGGTGCCAAGATGACTCCACACTTGTGCCCATTATCAGTTGTTTTCATAACAGCTCGTGAGTGTGTGTGTGTGTGTGTGTGTGTGTGTGTGTGTTCATTAAAACATGTAGAACACCATCATGGTTCATTCACCTTCAAACTTTTTAAAATATGAATGAAACCCTTTATATTAATTTATAATGCTTTAGAAACCTACTCAAGTCTAATATCACCTAATACTTAACGCTTTATGATGTAACATCCATTATTGTTCAGTGCTCTGGTGCTGCAACTATCAGCTGCAGCTACCACAACATGTGAATTATGCCACCAGATCAACACTAGAACTGTATTGATCAGGCTAAAAGTGAAAGGTCACTGCAGTGATGTAATGTCACTGTGCATTAGTTTGATATTTTCATGCATTGCTTTTATAACTGTTGCAGCCTTTATGGGCATTAAACATGCTTGAAATCTGTTTTATGAGGTGAAGTTTGACAGAATAATTAAGCCTAAAATTAGATAGATATAGAAAAATAGAGCCCTATCACACTGTGAGAGAGAGGCTGAGTCTGTGCCCTGGTTTCTAACCCCCACGATCAATAACAAGTATTGATGTCTCTATATTTGCATTGTGGCATCACAACGTAGAGGGTCACATTTGAGGATTTGTGTTGTACATTGTGTGCACAGTGTTAATTAAACTCCCCATCATGATACATGAAATACTTCAAAGAGCAACATTATTTTTTAAGCAATATTTTAAAAACCTAAAAACAGGAAACAGGACAGATCACATGTCACACACACGGGAAACAAGAAGAGTGACGGTGCATAATGAAGAACATAGTTTTAGTCAGTGCCTTTTTTAATGACACTGAATCATATTCCCTGCAAACCTAATCTGGCCACATAACATCTTAATATGGTCAGATAATCTGGATAGAAAGAGGACGGGTGGGGGGTGCTATATCGAGAGAGAATACCACAGTAAAAAAAAAAGAGAAAGATAGGTGGGGAATGTGGATTAATGTGGTTTTGCAGGATAATTACAGACGTGATTCTCAAGGTGGATGTTTTCCTATACATTTTTTGGGTTAATGTAATACTGTAATTCAAACCAGTGAGAGTTGTAACACAATTAGACTGGATACAACAACTTTTTCTGTGCATTCCCTGCTAGTGGTCTATTTTGCTAATTTAAAATAATCCACAAGCCCCAGGTGATAAAGCACAGTAGTAGTGTTTATGTTTTCAGCAATTGCTGGGTAATCATTTTTGCCAGTGAATGCTGTTCAGTCAGTGCTTTATTTGCATTGTCTGTGGAACCATTATCTGTTGCTAGAATACCAAACATCGGTGCAAGAAGAATTACTTACTCTGCACTATGCTGATGACGTCATTACATTTATTTACATTCTCCTCAGTAATAGAATCCAAATTATAAATTATAAGTTATGATTAGGACATTTTGGGACAATAATACTCAAGGGTGAAGTGTTTATAAAATATTGCATAAATAGGGTCCTAGGTTAAGATATTTGGTAGTTTACCTTATAAACTAGGTGGAATATGTTATGTATCATCAGTTAGCAACCAGTTTGTTGCAACAAAATGTTTAATAGAATAGTATCAGAGCTATTTTAATTATCAATAAATCTGAATATTGTTTCTCGATTAATTGATCGTCAAAAAACTGTGAAAATACTCATCACATTTTACTAAAGTCCAAGCTGATGTCATCAAATTTCTTGTTTTGTACAACCAGCTGTCCAAACCCAAATAAATAAATATACTGAAATGTAAAATGAGGTTTTAATTTAAATTATGGCCTGAAAAATTACTGAAACAATTCATTGATCATAAAGAATAGTTGCATGTCATTTTTCTGTTGATCAACTAATAAATTAATCAACTCATTATTGGTCTAGAATGGTTTATTGATGACCCTAGATTTACCTGGTTAGTTGTTAATATCAATAAATATCCCCAAATGACAAATATATACTGAATAACATGCAAAATAATAATCATCATCATTGCATTCAAAACTATTCATACACATAATATATAAACTTAAAGTTCATTGTATTTAAGTTGCTGGATTCTACCCAGTATCAAGATCCACTGTATAATCTAATATTAGATGCTGATGTTTGCCGCAGAAGATCTGTTTGGTTAAAGGACCCACTAACATTAGCAGTCCTATCACATGTTTCAACCTATCATATAAGGCAGGACTGCAGATCAGATGCTGGTCTGTGGGTCCTGACAGTGTGAAGCAACAACTTCTGGAAAATTTTCCCAGTCACCCATGCATGAATGTTCTTACATGAGAAGTTATTTGAGACATTTGGCACCACACCACGATAAGGTTAGGCAACACAAAGACACGTGCAACCTCACACTGCCTATACACACACACAAACACATACACACTTCCCTCATCACCCCCTCCAGCTACTGTCGTCGGTTGTCCGGCGACACTTCAACCCAATCACTGAGATAGCAGACCTGAGTGTGTTCATTTGGTAGTGTTAGCAGGAACAAGAACAGTTAAGAACAGTAGAGGCCTCAAGGTCACTGCTGCCTTCTCACACATATGGCTCATTTACTGAACATTGAGCAACACATTTTGTAGAAATTAAGAGCTTAAAAGACCATATGGCTCCGTTTGAATTTAGTCTTTGTTCCAATATTGTTCCAACATTTACTCTCTCTTGTCTAGTTAATGCGCTACCTTGAATCTTTTCCCCCAGCTTTGTAATTGTACTACAGCCAGTAGTTATTTTATTATATTTAAGCATTTTGATTGAACCCATTAAATCCTGGATTGGTTTGCATTCTTTTCACCTTTATGGTATTTGTACAACGCTGAAGCTACAGTAGTGATAAAATAAGAGATAAGGAAGATGATTTATAGGACGTTATATAGTAGTTTCATGCATGACATCTGTATTATTTTCCCTCTCAGCCAGCAGCGTTTAACACCATTTATTGATGATGGTCCACCGCATCAGGGGACAACTATGCAGCAGACTATATTTTAATTGCGCTGGTCATTGTTTGTGGTTTCATCTCAGATTCTAGTGAAGTATTGATCCGTTACAAATGACTCATAATGTGTAGGGGGTGACATTTGTCAGATTCAATGACATATACTACCTTTTCCCATATTACCCAAAATCCTGTGTATTCCGTAAAAAATATCCTACCTGTGTGTGTGTGTGTGTGTGTGTGTGTGTGTGTGTGTTTATAGATATTCTTGCCAATTTCTATAACAGTAGTGGCTCTTACGTAAATCCTCAAAGGATTAGCAAAACCATTGGTGAGATTACAGGAGTCACGAGCACAGCTGTAATCCACAGCATATCGCCATCTCCACAGCAAGACATACTACCTCTTCACCCCTAACCAACCCTGAGTCCCGGTTTATCCCAGTCCTTCATCTGAGCTACAATCCCAGTCTCGACCTTTGCCCAAGAAAATCCCTCCAATTCTTCCAGTCTGTTGGCTTTAATCCACTATTGCTTATTTATCAAAGATTACTCACCTTGTACCACTTGGTTTCTTGACCCAAAATGAAAACACTGCAGGTCAGAACTTTTTAGTCATCAGAGGCTTCTTCATAATAGGATAACCTTTTTGGTACTTTCCCAGTCCTTCCTGTAAAGTTCTCTTTGTTTCTCTTGACAGGCTCCATTATTCCACAGGTACACCTGGGGGAAGTTCTTCCCTTTGTCATGTCAGTGTGTGAGTCTTCAAGTTAAGACTGTCTCCAACCTCCACAATATTTGACTGATAAAATACTCCATTAACACTCCAAGGACTGCATGAGAGAAACCTAAGAGATACACTACAAACGGTAGGTTTCTGATCACCATCCATGTGGATATTTATCATATACAGCATACCTAAGATTCAAATTTATATGAATTATGAATATAGGCAATAATTTTAAGAGTCAACAAGATAACTACTGAAAGCATCTGTTTCAGCACAGTATTGTAATTCCTACCTTACCTTTCATTTTCATTGTCTCTTTGTCTTTTCTCATTTCTTTTCAAGACAGGCAGAGTGTTAACAAGAAGGTCCTTAAAGCAAAGGGATACAAAACAGAAAGCCGACGTCTCTGTAAAGAGAAACAATAAACCAGAAGACCCCTTCGTTGTCTTCTCCTGAGGTTCTTCCCCCCCAAAGCTCAATACTTTTACTGAGCATGTGTCATAAAGAGAGGTCATCACACAAGCAAAGATGAACCCTTATGTCACTTCACACTTCAGGAGGGATCTCTTTCCCCACTTCCATTTGTTGTAGACTTTTGTCTACCTCACTGTTACTAGTTGAATGAAATGGCTTCTTCTATATTTGTACAGTTAAAGCTGCGGCTCTTGTTATTGATTGGCAGTTCTCTTCATACTCACCACAGTGCAGGGTTTAGGGTTTGATTCTGTCCACTGTTACAAAGAGACTGGGTGTGGATACTCTGTATACAGTAGTTGTGCAAGGTAAATACTAACAATACAAAACATACATTTTCATTGCCAGATATATCTGAACATTTCCCTTTGCTTTATTTAAACTTTTGTAAGTTTTTAAGAATTATTTCTGTGTTATGGAATTTTGCATGTATGCTTTTTAGACAGTATTTATGGTGCACTTTAAAGTTTCTCTTCCATGTAATTTTGCATCTGCATATGATTTTCTTTTTGTTTGCGGTAAACCTCTCTCTGATGTTCAAGTAGCCCGGTGTAATCTGGTTCAAACAGAGATGCGGAATTAGAGACTACAATCCACAAACCCAGTTACACTCTCAGACAGCTTAGTTCTCAGCTCTTCTTCCTCTGTGGCATACACCTGATCTATCAACTTTGGTGCCAGACCTTCAGAAGAATGTAGAAAAACTTCCTCAGGTGACCTGTGTGCTTACCTTTTCCCTCCATATAAATCTTCCACTTAAAGCTAAAAACTTGAGTATTGTCAGAGATAGATCAAAGTAATCTCTCTCTGTTTCTTTCTTCCCTTCTTCTTATCTTTTGTCAGGCGTAGGCGATTTCTCAGCCGTAATGCTGAGCTGTAATGAGGTATGTCTGATCTGAGAGACTAACTGTTGCAGGTGATTGCTAACAGCCGTGTAGTTCAGCTCAATATTTTCCAGTCAGTACACAAAACAAGTCTTCACCAAATTTGCAATGGCCATCAAACAGGTATGCAGACCGTTAGAAAAAAAAAGTGAAATTGTTAAAGCAGTGACATGATTGATCAGGAAATGGCCACCAAAACATGGTTCTTCCAGTTGGGACCCTCTTGTTGGGCAAAAGTGACATTTCCTTGACTTGTGAAGACAACTTTAAATTATAAGACTTGTTGAAGTCAAGATTCATTAAGATACATTGTGTGAATCTGATTATTAAATTGCATGTACTATATTCAATGCTTTATCCGCAATCTATCGGCACTGAGTGATGAGTGATGAATTATGACAGTAGTACCATTTGATGTACTGAAAGTACTATTTCCTTTGTTTCCTCATGCCCATACCAAAGGGTTGTGAAACTGGCAAGAACTTTGATCGTAAGAAATGGCATGTTTTTTCTGCTTTTTTTGACTGCATGTTGGAAATGATTGTATCATATCGTCCCATTTGAAGTTAATTTGAATTTGTCTCTCTTGTATGCATCTTGCCACAATATTATGGGAAATGCCCTGTAACGAGCTGTATATCCTTTACATGTCTCCATACCCATCCTCCTGTTCAAATGCATTATCAATTTATAGCTTTTAGCAATTGTTGCCTGCTTGAGGCTTCCCTTTTATTGTTTTGAACTGACCAGAACCAATCCTGCATGCTTTTTTCTGTCTGTTGAGGTCAATCCAACCTTATCACTCCTTGTCAAAAGAATTCTTGCAAACTGGGGGTCACAGAAAAAGACTTCTTGGGCTACTGCTGACATCTTTCTTTTCAGCTCACCTCGCTTTACCTGCTTTAGTGGGTATGATTTAAGGACATTGGTTGTTAATGAACGCACTAGTGGACTTACTTCAAGAAAGCCCACTTTGTTTGCTTAGGGACCTATCACTGAAAGGATAAACTGTACAGGAATACAGCATAACAAGTTGAGGAAAGTAAACAAGTGACTGATCAATGGCCTTGGATGGAATTATCTTCTGGTTAACGTTGGCCACAATGGACTTGCAATTATCTCTTCATTAAGAAGGATTGAAAGACTGACTGTGTTGTTAGCACCACACACGTAGTTGTTTGTATCAGGGTGCTTAATTATCACATCAACAATCAAATCGGCACACTTAACAATACTGAGTAACTGTCAACTTCTCTATAAGAGAGCGGAGACTGTATAGTACATGATGGGAGCGGCACGTGTGAAACGCCGCTTCAGTGCTGTGGTGGATGGGCCAGTGGAGGAGGAGGAGGTCATGAGGCTGGCACAGAGTGCTGCAGATACGGCCAGGGCAGGGGGGAGTCCAACAGGGTCAGGGACCCCAAGCAGTCCCTCCCCGACCCGTGCCCTGAACGGCAAAACTCTACCTCTCCAGAGCAACACCAACAATGCACGGAGGCAGAGTGCCATTGGAGAGTCAGTTGGGGGAGACGCAGGAGAAGGCGGGGTGAGAGCAGGAGGAATGTGCTCAGGGCTAAAGAGTGGAAGAGGCAGTAGTGCAGGAGGAAGAGGCAAGGGCCGTTCATCCTCGGACCAGGATTCACTCTCTTCCCCCTCCACTACCAGCCGCCGGCGCACCAGGCGCTCTAGCCGCCGGCCCCGACAACGCTTTGTGGGCAAGGACGGACGCTGCAACGTCACCTTCGTCAACATGAGCGAGAGGGGTCAGCGGTACCTCAACGACCTCTTCACCACCTGTGTGGACATCCGCTGGCGCTGGATGCTGGTCATCTTCACCCTCTCCTTCCTTCTCTCCTGGCTGCTCTTCGGATTTGCCTTCTGGCTTATTGCCTCCGCGCATGGGGACCTCTCCATTCGGCTTACCCCCAGCTCAGGTTCCTCTCCAGGATCAGGAGAGGCCGGGTCTGGAGGAGAGTCTGATAGAGAGGCAGTGGCTGAGGAGACGTGCTTCCTCCAGGTGAACAGCTTCATGGCAGCCTTTCTATTCTCCTTGGAGACGCAGACATCCATCGGTTACGGATTCAGAAGCGTGACCGAAGAGTGTCCCCTGGCGGTGGTGGCGGTCGTTTTGCAGTGCATTGTGGGCTGCATTATCGACGCCTTCATCATCGGGGCAGTCATGGCGAAGATTGCCAAGCCCAAGAAGCGCAACGAGACACTGGTATTCTCTGACACGGCTGTGGTGGCGCTGAGGGACGGGAAACTCTGCATGATGTGGAGGGTAGGAAACCTGCGCAAGAGTCACCTGGTAGAGGCACATGTTCGAGCACAACTACTGAAGGTAAGTGGAGGGAGTGGGTGGTGACCATGGTGAAAAAAAGATAAAGAATGGCAACGCTAAGTGACAAGCCATTCCCTTTTTAGAAAAAGGTCAGAGTGGTGAATTGGGGATGGTAAAACATATATGGAAAAGTAAATGAATGTACCAAATAATAGAGGTTGCAACTGTGAGAGACGGCGTTAGAGGAAAAAAGGTTGCAGTAGAGAGAAAGAGAGAGCGCTGAGACCATCTGGCCTGTATTCTGTGGGCCATAGTTAATGAGAGCTTGTTTTATTTTCCCTCAGGGGTTAGGAAGATTTACCATGGATTAACTTACCCACAATTCTTTAACTGAGAACCATTGTCCTTCGTCATTTCATTTTCCCTTGTGCGTACTGTATGTGGGTTAGGTGATTGTATTATACTGTATCTATGCTTATGTTTAACTTACTGCCTGGTCTTATGTGGGTAGTTTTAAACATGTTTCCTTTTTTGTGAATGTTTTGTCATCATCAATGCTGTGTGTGTATACATGTGTGTATGCTGCCACAGTTGTCCAGAGGGTCAAAATCTGTGGAACATTAAGGCTACAGCATAGACGATTTGTTTTCTTTTAATAGCATGACCATATCAAAGTTCAGACAGGGCAGATGGGATTAAGTTTGCGAGGATCAAAAAAATACAATTCTAAATGCTGGTACTGGATATTGTTCCATAGTAAGGGTTGGGTAAGTGATAAGCCTATGCATGGGTGGTATGACTAAAGACTTGCATAGTCAAATTCAACTGAATGTAATAACCAAATACTAAGCTTTTGGGTCAGGGTAAGAAATCTAATTTCCAATGTTTTTCTCTGATGACCTTAGGAAATGGTGTCAAATGTATATAAAACGCCAGATGAATTCCCTCTTTTTTATACCATGATGGTGCATTTTATAGCCAGAATTACAATTTAATTTAAATGTACTTGATCATGTCCACCCTTCCTTTGGCTGTTGTTTATTTCACATTGGAAATCGTTTCTCGTCTCCATTTAATATTTTCCCACATGTGAAAATCAATTTTGCAACATAGCATCATCTAATGTGGAAAATGTTATGTACCAAATAGTAATTTTATTTTACTCTTCATTCCCAACTTCAGCCAAGGGTGACGGCAGAGGGAGAGTTCCTCCCACTGGACAATGCAGACATCAACGTGGGTTTTGACACTGGCACCGACCGGATCTTCTTGGTCTCGCCAGTGACAATTGTACATGAGATCAACGACGAGTCGCCCTTCTTCGAGATTGACCAAAAGACCCTGGAGAATGACTCTGAGTTGGAGGTTGTGGTCATTCTCGAGGGCATGGTGGAGGCTACAGCTATGACCACACAGTGCCGTAGCTCCTATCTGGCTTCTGAAATCCTCTGGGGACGCCGGTTTGAACCTGTCCTCTTTGAGAGAAAAGACTGCTACCAGGTCAGAAAGGAAGGATAGAGAGTTGTATATGGATCTTATGTCTGAAGTGGTATTCATTACTTCACTATAGATGGAAAGGCTGTACATATTAAGTGTTTTTAGCCACAGTAGTGGCGTGGCTCTAGGGATGGCAATGTCAATCACTCAGCAAGACTTTGATCCAAAATGAAATATCCCAACTATCAGATGGATTGGCACAACTTTTTGTTCCCATTATTTTGACGATGTATACTAATGATTGGTGATTACCTGACTTGTCATCTAGCGCCATCAACAGGTCAAAATTTTAATGTGTCTAGTACTTTTGTGACCAAACACCTACAAAACTAATGACATCCCCATCAGCTTCAGCAGTACTTTGTGTACAGTGCTAACACACTAACTAAACTACATCGGTGAACATAGTAAACATTCACCTGGTAAACAGCAGCATGTCAACATTGTTATTGTGAGCATGCCGATTTAACATAAAAAAAAAAAATAACTATTTAAAAATGTTCTTGTCTTCTGTCCTTTTTCCAGGTTGACTACTCATTCTTCCACCGGACATATGAAATCCCGAACACACCTTCATGCAGCGCTAAAGAGCTGGCCGAGCAGAAGTACATTCAAAGCTCACGCTCGTCGTTCTGCTATGAGAATGAAGTGGCTCTGCAGCTCGTCTCCCCTGATGATGAGCCTGACCAAGACCCCGAATGTCCTTCCCCACCGACCCAAAGGCCATCCCTGGCAAAACATCTCCACTACAACTGAACATTTGGGATAGGAGGCCTTAAGGGAAAAGGGATAGGAAGTTGACCCAGAGGTTAAGAGAAAGAACAGGCAAGAAGAGAGGGTTAGACGGGTAGGACTGGGCAGACCAAGAGAGACAAGATTAAAAGCAGACAGGGCCATGAATTTGCCACTGTCAGGATAAAGGATGGGAAGCAAAATTGTTTCCAGTGATTAGACAGGAAAGAAGGTCCAGAATAGAAACAAGTCAATAGAGCCATTTGAATTTTAACTTTTATTTCAAAAGTTTCAAGATTTATGTAATTAGCTTTTACTATACAGATTAGATTGCTCAGAAAATAGAAAGGACATGGACAGATAAACCAACAGTGGAAAGGTTTGGGGTCGGTCTATAGGGGAGATGACCTAGTTGTCTGATTGGTCCTGGCAATCTTTCAGGATCATTGAAAACTTGTCTGCTAAGTCTCACATCTGGCCCATCACTACCACAACACTCTCATCTGGCTTTAATGCCTGACTGGCAGAATATGCAACAGCACCCCGTGGTGGCTCTAACCTGCAACTGCACCTCCAGTTTTAAGATCTGCAGGAATTGGTGACCTCCATTTGAGGTGGCTTCTTTATGAAACAAATGGTAGTGTACCTACTGAGGTACAACTCAGGAATGTATTCTACTCTGATTTATCATTTTAATGTTTTATTTTCTTATGGTAAGTATGAACAGTGCACATTTTGTGATACTTTGAGCTTGGGTTGCTGTTGAGAATGTAGTTGAGTATTCGACTAGGCTACTTGCAAAGCCAAAGCAGAGCAACAGTAACATGGAGAAACCGCTGAAAACTAGCAGCGGTTTTGAGCAGTTTCTTTTCCATGTAACATGCTGTTTGTTGTTTGTTTTTTGGCTTTTTTCAATTTCTCATGCAAAATATGTTCTCTGATTGTAACATTTGCTTTATTTAACATTTTGTGTTGGGTTGAATGCCACATAGTCAGAGGAAGCATTGTAGTGTTAGTCCATTTCAAACCACTGCAGTGATACACAATGACAGATGATGACGGCTGTGTTCAGACCAGTTTATTACCATACACACTGTTTTGTTTTGCTCTGTTACTTTTGGATTCTGGTACTTAGCGACTGAGCTATGACATTTATAATATTTGAAGTGTCTTGGCACTTAGAGGACCCCTTGATGGTTCGTACTGAATACAAGGCGAAATGGGGGTTGCTTTCATCGACTCTGCACAACTGTCTAACATCTGCACAAGTTGGTGCAGATCGAACTGGAAACTACACCACATTACAAATTATTCTGTATTTTTGTGCCCATAAAATCACTGGACACCCTACTCTAATTCTAATGTGTTCCAGTTGGTTTCTCTCACAAATTGTGAGAACAGTGTAGTGAGTGGTGCCTTCATAACAAACCAGAGATTTTGCAACTGACCGTTCATCTGCAGCAGTTAATTTCCTGTTTAAAATGTGCTTAAAACTTATTTTTATTGTGTGTTTGCATTAATACTTATGCAAGAGTGTTTTTTTCCAATTACTTTAACATTTGCAGTATGCTGTTCTAAGTGGACAAAAATGTCTATGCAAATGAATTACTGTGAATCTGCTCAGTAACTGAGTAGTCTCAATATGAATATGCACTGATAACATGAAGATGCTTTTAGCTGTATTGTAATGTAGACTATGTAATAGTTTCACTTTTTAGTTAAATTACAAAGCACTTGGAATGTTGTTGTGTATTTTAGATCCTGTGATAATTTGCAGAAAATGATGCCACCTGAGTATTTAAGTGTTTGATTACAGAAGATGTTGGTAAAGGAAATGTAACTCAGTGTCAGGAGTGCAACATGATATTAAGAGTTGACTAATAATTAGCCTGTCGAACACACATCCTGGAAACTTGTTCTTTGTACTTTGCACAAAAGTAATATATAGAGACTTATATCACTAATTAATCTCTACAGCAGCACAGTACTGTTGCTGGATCTGCACAGGTTAACCTCATTGCATCAGTCGCAGTGTTTCACTTCAGTTATTGAAAGTTTTTTTTTCAAAGGTTTCCTCAGGAGTTGAGGCATTGATAACATATTATCTGTTACAATTAGTGTTAATGCTGTTCTATGTTTGTGTCCTCCCCTACTACTCCTTCATGGCTACCATGTTCTATTTATAGGCTGCATGGTGGGTCATGCCGTTCACCCTGCCTCCACTTCCATGAAATGTAACTTGAACTTTCAGCACCATCACTTTAACAACGATAGTGCTTTTTAAACACCCCAGAAAGAAATAGACACATGGATTATTTGGTAATTTCGCTGGTTGTTTAGGATTCAATACTCACAGTAACACATACTACATTTGTTTAAATCATAGGTATTTATAATATACATAGTGTAAATTACATAGTATACTGTCATTTTTAATAAGTCAGTGAGATAAAACCAATAAAAGCTGTAGCTACCTTTCCTAGGTTATTTTTCTTAAGAGAATGAGAAACCTGCCTGTTCCAACATTGAAATGTAATTTCAGAGCTGCCTCAGGCACAGAGCACTTCCAAATGAAACTGAACTGTGTTGTAGAGCAAATAAAACACGGGGATTGAATTGCAATTATTGGCTGCTTCTTTGTTTATTCTCCTTGTAACTCACATTGCAAGCCTATGACCATTTCAAAAATGTCATCCAGATGATAAGTGTAGTTTATCACTGCTCACATACTCTTTTTTTGAATTTACATTTACAGTTTTATATTTTATGTTATTTATAATAGAGTACAACTCTATATTTTCACTGATAGCTCTGTCTGTCACAGAATAGAGTCTGGAACTACAGCTTAACCAAACCAATTTTTTTCTCTTTTTTGTGGACAGGTGGAAGAATGTTTAAACCTTCTGATGTAAATAAAAGTATACATATCTTTCAAGGACTGCATTGTACAACTTTGACAGTTAAAGGAGTAAACTGAAGTATAAAAGTTTTGATTTATTTTATTGTGTTGTTAAAATGAAGCTATAAGCAGCAAAGCTATCACTGCTGATAAATCACAAGAGTAAAACACCCCTTGTGAAAATAACAATGACTAACCTTTATATCTTATATGTTCCAAAAAAACATAACCTGCAGTTAAATGGCCAATGGTCATTTCCTCATCTAATTCTTCTAAGTAATATGAGTATTCCTAGAAAATACCAATATTTATTCATTTACCAATTTCTCTTTTTTTTAGGCTTGATTCTTGTCTTTGTCAGTGTCATAACTACCTTTCTGCTTGTAACATAGCTGGAAAATACAATAATCTGTCAGAATCATGTTGTAAAATAATAAATAAAATGTCTGTATTATGGCCACAATTACACAGATTAGACACTTAAAATACTGCTAAATGTATAGTTTATTATTATATAATAATAGTATTTATTTGACTAAATAAATAAAATCACAAATTAAGGTTCACTTACTAGCTTTTTGCACAGCTTTCAATTGCATCTCACGGTCTTCATCAGCAGATGGAATTTGCTGCATTTTATAGTTGATACATAGATGATTTGTAATGTGAATATATTTATATATAGGTATATGATGTTATATATGGCACAAAATATTTCGCAAGATTTAGCTGTGACTCCTATGATGTAAATATTTCCGATGGCCCCGGTCCCCGGTACCTCGGGTCCTCGGGCTCAGTCGGATTTTCTGGGCTGATCTGAATCACGCGCCTGGAGTCAGATCATTCCAAGCAGACCGTCGGTCGTGTTTGGATGCGGATCCAAACCAATCCGATCCCAGGTCTGTGTCTGCGGACACTCGCCGCCACCGGCTGGTAAACAAAGGGCGCGCAAATCTCCCTACTTTAGCGCGAGAGTGCCGCACGGGCACCTGCTGCAGCGCTCCGGTTGGCCGTCGGCCCCGTCACTCCCGCTTAGCCCCGCCCCCGGCCCCTCGCCATTGGCTGACGCCGGAGCCTGTCGCGCCGCCGTTGACGCCATTCGTCGCCGCACCCGTTTCTTGCCCGCTCCGGGGCGGAAAGTTCCCGTCGTATTCATGAGGCGGGCCTACTGCTCGGTTACAGACTGTGATTGGAGGCATTTCCCCGTGAGGCCGGGCTGAAAACCGTCTCCTCGTGCCCGGTTGGTCCGGCACCCGGAAGCCCCTCTCCCGGGCTGAAGCCGCCGCCGTGCCCTCACTGCTCTCCGCCTGTTTTATTCCCACCGAGAAGTGTGCGAGTGCGGCTCCGCTGAGAGAGCGGTGCAATGATAAAAGCCGCATACGCGGTAGGCTACACACCTATCAGGCGGAGAAATACCCGAGAAACAGCCTCACCCCGGTTCCCCTCGCACCACAGCCTTATCCACGACTCAGAGCGGAACCCGAAGGTGAGACATTTAATTGCCTTTCCTCTAATCCAACTCGTAAATAGCCGGTGTTATTCCCTGAACGGCTCATATTTCAGAGGAGCTGGCTAACCCCGCTAGTTCGGACTAAATGCCGCGGCACAACGCCTGGAAATGAGACGAGAGGCGTTCGTGCTGGTGCACAGAGAAGCTTACAGCGAGCTGACCTGAAGTCTGGCCGGGGGGGAGAAATGTGTCTCTCTGGTGGACATATTTAAAGGGATTTCGACCCATGCGGTTATAAGGTGCAGGCCTGCTGTGATACAATAATAAGACTAATCATGCCCGGCTCTTATTCCCAGTGAAAATGGCTTGGTTTTCTGGCTGCCACATGCAAGTCAATTAAAGGCCGGGGGCCCGTGTGATTGTTCACGCCTAATGTCCAAGGTGTGGTTGCCTTGATCAGTTTTTCTCTGGGCTGGTCTTAAAATGCGGGCAGTTTATTTGGGGGGGTCACGCCGCAGCTGGACGGTTCCGCAGCCTGAAATGATCCCAGCCGGTGACTCGATCATGTCACCTCTCCTCGCTGTCCGCTGGATTGCGCAGATGCCACAGTACCATCCCCGATGCGATGCCACTTCGCATGAAAGCTGAAGAAAAAAGGCGTCTCCAGCCCCCCCACCCCCACCCCCCGCCCTCTCCTCCTCCGCTTAACGCACGCCACAATCACGCGCAGGCACCCACACATTCATTACACACACACACACACACAGATAGATAGACCACCCCCCGCAGTGAATGACCTCAGTTGAAACTCAGGAGGTAATGTCTGTGGGCTGCTGCCTGGTGTTCAGGGTGTTGCTATGGAGGAGAGCAGTCAGGTTTTGGCAACTCCAGCTGCTGCAGGACGAGTTTGCTGGTCAGTCCGGGCTGTACTGCGACAACCTGTGTGTGTGTGTGTGTGTGTGTGTGTGTGTATGTAAAACATTTGCTTTAGGGGAATCATTCCCATCGATGGGACACAGCAGCATCCTACGCTGCAGCTATAGTGTTGGCATGCAAAGTCTTCCTCTATGATCACTGTTTTAGCTGATGTAGGAATAGTAAGGATCATATGCTCATGGGACAGAGAGTTATGATGACTGTGACCATTTTATTACAATAGGTAATGTACATATCCACGTCTTGGAACTGTAACTCAATAGTTTGGATTTCTCTTAGGTTTGTAGGCAAATTCATATTTTAAGGATAAGGTTATTTTATATTTATCTTATTGTTAACAAAATCTATAAAAAGGCCAAACCAACAACACATTGATGATGATGAAAATGACGATATGATGAAGTATTACCTGTGTAGCCAAACAAATATATAGTGAGATATAGTTCCTCTGTACATAGACCTTCACTGTTGACGATGGAAACCACATGAGTCAGCCACACCGATGCACTGGGGGACATGCTTTTTCATTACCATGAACATGCTAATTGTAGATTATTCACACAACCCACATACCCTGTCCTGGTGAGGTAATAAATCACTACAGTATGAAATACATTTGCTGAAAATAGTCCCCAACAAATGCACTATTTCCTCCTGTTTGAGTTACATTTGCGAAAAACTATGGTTCTCTACTGTTTTTAGTACCAGGCCACAAAGCCAAATATTTGTGACCAGTTTTTAAGGATTTATGTCCTTAGTAGAAACAAATGGCCTTTGGGCTGAGTGCAACATACACGGTAGAGAAGTCAGAAAGTGGTTGTTGGGTTCGGTGTTTTAAATTGCTGACAATAAGGAACCTACAGACACATACCAGTGTTTAAGAACAGATGCACATCTGTTTTGTGCCTCTGAGGGATCACATATTTTTCATACTGAGTGGCTGGGTGGTGGCGATTCTTTTGTCAGCGTGTTTACTCCACACCCAGAGACGCATTGGAGTAATAGGTATGGATAAGGGAGGGTTGGGGACCGGGCCCTGTCAAGAACAGACAGAGCAGAAAAAAACTGAGACTGAGATGCATGGCAGGAATCAGGCCTGATGACATACCTGTTGAGGCATGGAGACACATAACAGTTAACACACACACACACACACACACACACACACACCGTACGTGCCGGCACAATAGCCTACCTGTCTGATCAAAGTTGACATTTGCTCAAAGTCAAGTGTGTCTCATCCACTGTGGTTACTTTAGAGGACCTTGTGTCTGCTCATTTAGCCATAAAGCCTTATGTTAATGTTCATAATGATCTGTTAGACGTTATTTTGATATCAACATTTAACCAGCTAGTTCATCATTCAGTCAAACAGAAAATGAATCCCTCAACAATTGTTCAGAATCATTCAGAGTTCCAGTGCGGCTGCTTGAAGGGTTTCATTCCTAAATTGTATGTCGAGCTTGGCTGCCACATCAAATTCAGGTCATCAAATTCCATAGATTCAGATGAAACTATCCGTAAGAATTGTCTTTCCAGTCTACTAGATATATAAATAAATACATCAGGATGCAGTAGCTAATAATTAATTTGCTTTGATATAAATAATGATAATCTAAGATTAGGTTCTCTCTGTGTTCTCAAAAGGAAAATGTCAGACTTTGGAATCAATCATACATTTTTTATGTAGTTACTACCGGCTTTGTGTTAACATTCAGCTGGTTATTATGTGCATTGCTGCATTTAGTAACATATTCATTATTAATTCATCTACTGGTTATTTTTTTGATTCATTGTTTTGTCTTTTGAAAGTCAGCAAATATCAACAAATGGCCATCCAAGAGACGACATAGTGACATTTTTCCCATTTTGTATAAAAAATGACACCTGCTGATTAATTTTTTTGTCAGTCAGCTAATTGTTGTAGCTCTAATTATCTGATATCTTGTACATTGGTGACAGTTACCACTGAATAGTCAGTATGGGCCATCTGAAACAATGTCATTCCTACTAGCCTCAATGGAAAGTGTTAGAGTCACGAGGTCTCGTCCACCAAGATAACTTTTCTCACGGAGTTACTGCTGTACTTTATTTCTTAGTTGTCAGAGCAAATCTAGAAACATCCTGCTGTAGTACTACAGTCACTCTGACTGGAGATTTCCTTCATGTTTCGGAGTTGTAACCACTTCAAGCTACTGTCACTTCCTCTTTCACAGGATACTGGCTCCTAAGGCGAATCAACATTTTGGCTCCACTGTGTCAACTCGTTCTCAGTGAGGGTTTCAGTGGCCTGTAGTAGAAAAATGCTTAATATTCTCTCAGTTAACAATAGATCTGGTCCATGTCAATCCTCTCTCCTCACTGCTAACCCGCCCTTCTTCCTTCTTCCTCGCCATCCCTCCCCCTCTCACTGTCATGTCAGTTTACTCAGTCGATTGATGTATCTCGCTGTTACTCCGTCCCCCGTCCCTCCACCCCTCCACCCACCAATCTCTCTGTCTTTTTTCCACCCATGCTCTCCTTGATATGCTATGTCTTTCAATTAGGCCATCCCTGACCCAATCTCAGCTGGATATGGCCTGCATGCTACTTGCGTGCTACTTCCTTTATGTGTGGGTGGGTGGGTGCACATGGAGTTTGTGTGTGTGTGTGTGTGTGTGTGTGTGTGTATCTTGACATAGAATCACATCAGTGTCACTGTCCGATAGACCTTTACATCATCCACAGTGCTCCAGTTTTAAGCCTCCCACAAGACACGAGGCCTGAGACAAAATAATGACTCAACACAGGCTCACTTCTTATTGTCCTCCTTTTTTTTGTCTTTCCTCACGCAGTGCCAGTAGAACCATGTCCAGGCCAACCGCGGGCGGTGCCAATGATGTCACCCGCTTCCTGACATCGGGGGCGGGGCCAGGGCCAGGGTCGCCCACCTCCAACGCTGTGTTCTCCGCCGCCAGCCAAGCTGACTGGGCAGCCAAGAGGCTGGTGTGGGTGCCATCAGAGAAGCATGGCTTTGAGGTAAGCAGGCATTGTCTGCTCATAAGAGAAATGTATGACTTTTTGGTTTTTGTGTCCAACAAGCACCAACTTCTAATTGAAATCATACTGGATGTGAAGAGCTTAAACAAGTTGAATTTCAGGGCTGTATGCAATTTATTTTTACAACTTGTTTTCACATTCCGGTTTCCCATTATCTTAGTATTAATCCTCCGGTAAATAATTAGCCCCAAGTGTATGACTTCAACTAAGGGTGTGTCAAACAGGTGAGGCAAAGCAGCACAAGTGTGAGTTCATTTTTGTATGCGTGTGTTATTATATTTTATTACGTTTTTAGCCCCATGACGATGCCCTATTTTTCATGCTTTCCTTCATCTTCTTAGATCCTTTAATATGCCTTGTGATGTGTGTGTGATGTGTGTTTTACAACACATTTAGGCCTAATGACTATCATAAGGCTCTTGCCATAATATTAATTTGTTCCACTTTTCCTTGGTTCTTGTATAATGCACATTACAAGTTTTCATCGGTGCATATTGCAGGATGTGACATATGAATCTGATGTACTATCTCTGAGTCTCCCTGCCTTTGCTGGACTGGTTTCATAGAAAGCTCTATGAATAGAACAATACTCTCCTTCAGCCTCTTAATGTTAAAGAGGCCGTTGTAGAGACACTGACTTCATTTTACACTCATGATCTGAGAATGGCACTGTTGCACAAACACACGCACCGAATATACACATTCATACAGTATAACACATAGAGAGACACACGCTTTCGTCCAGTTTCAAATTCAGAGCATGTAGTTCAGTCTGTGACTAATATACACCCACAAACACGCAAAGACAGACGCAAACATATTTTGTGTGTTGTGCATGTCAAGTAGCTGAGAGAATAAAGTGTAGCAGAGCAAGGGTCCTGTGACCTGGTCAAAACCAGAGTTCACTACTTCCTGTTCAGCAAGCACAAGACCAACAGCATGACAAGAGAGCTCCTCTCTTCCATTTTCTGTCACCATCTATTCTTGTCCGCTGTCAAATACAATGACTGCTTTTAGTCTTAAGCTCACTGGCAGAGATTCTGCCAAACATTTTCACAAAGATATTTTCAATGTTTGCTTCATTTTAAATACTGGCCAGCTGGTTTACAGTAGAGTTAAAGGACTAGACCAGGTTTTTTTTAAAATATTGTTTCTATAATGCAGCTGTATTAATTTTTCATAAAATTGATGTTCTACCTTCTAGGTAGCCATTCACTTTTCATTTTGGTGCAGAATTAAATATTTTCCGAATTTTTAAACTTGCCTGAGACTGGTAGCTCATCACAGTTTCACAGTTTAGTCTGTTTTATTTTTCATCGAAGTTACTTTCATAAGAAGTAATGACTGTTCCGAAAGCTCTTCTGAGAGGATCTGTAAATGCATTGTTTGTTTGGTACCCGATCGTGAAATCTTGACGTTGACAACTATAAATATGGCGTTCACTGTGGTGTTTTACCTATATCAGGCAGGTTTAAAGTAATGCTTATTGATTTCCACATTGAATAGATACTGTCTCTTCCTTCAGTTCCCATACTGTCTTTGTTAAACCTCTCTCTACTTCTACCTCCAGTCGGCCAGTATTCGGGAAGAGCGCGGTGATGAGGTGGAGGTTGAGCTGACAGACAGCCAGCGGAGGATGACGCTGTCCAGGGAGGAGGTGCAGCGGATGAATCCCCCGCGCTTCAGTAAAGTGGAGGACATGGCCGACCTCACCTGCCTCAACGAAGCCTCGGTGCTGCACAACCTGAGAGAGAGATACTACTCCGGCTTGATCTATGTGAGCATATAACTAATAGAAAAATCGGTGGGACATGGTTCTCGCGCCAATGCACATGTTCACATACATGCATGAACAAGAGGGAGCAGTTTGTGATGTTGTATACATGCAAGTGTTAGCAGTTAACTCCTCTGGTGTCTCCTGTGTAACTGATATGGGGTGGTAAGAGAGGTGAGGAGTCAGTTTACAAAGTTGTTCATCTGTGAGTGGTGGCAGTGGGAGGCATCTCCAGTTTCTCCTGCAGAATAGATATGAGTAGGATAGATAGGAATAGAAGTCGTAGTGATGTAAGCCAGTGATAATTGACTTACCCAGGAAGGGTTTAGTAAAGTAGAATAATAGATAGGCAGTTCAGTGTAGTTGAGTTGAGTCGTGATGATGAAAAATGAAACTCAGATGAACAATTAAGACATGACCTGAAGGGATCAAGGTTAGACTGTTGGAATACCTTTGAGGGGCGTATTACAGTATGAGATAAGATAAAGTGGTTTGACTTTCACTATAGTTGGAATGCATCATAAAAACACTAATGTCTAAGTGGATGGACACTGTAGAAAATACAATCACGGGCAGCATTAATTTACAATAGGCAAAATGTTATTTTCTGAATTAACTGATATATTTATAAACCCTACAAAGATATGCTCATATGTTTTGATGTGATTGGTTTTATGTATGTGTGCAGCAATTTTTTTATTGTATCCTTTTTTTCATACGGACCATCTGTCTTAAAATACACTACTGATCGGTTGCTTGACTGAAAACAGATAATTAACCATTCTGATATTCAGAAACAAAAGGTTATCAAACAGAACTAAAACAAAATGATGCGATTTTATTCTGACTGGATTGATCATTTGTTTGTTATAATAAAAGGCTCCATGGGCTGCACTATGAGGATATGGTAAATGTGAATCTCTCTGTTCTCCGTGTTTTTTTCCAGACATATTCAGGGCTGTTTTGTGTGGTGGTGAACCCTTACAAGAACCTGCCCATCTACACAGAGTCCATCGTGGAGATGTACCGGGGTAAAAAACGCCATGAGATGCCCCCCCACATCTACGCCATATCAGAGGCTGCCTATCGCAGCATGCTACAAGGTACTCAACACTATCTGTGACCTCTCACCACTGACTAACTCTCACACTGTAGCTAGCCCATACAATCACTAACAGATCAGCTGGCGTGGAACGTGGCATAAAAGCTTGACTGTGATCTTTGCTCGCTAAGCCACACTATGAACGTTACTTTGAGGTGTGGTATTTTCTTGACTTGTGGCTTTTATCAAACATCTTAAAAGTGAAAACCAACAGGCAAGACGGTGTATTTTGCAACAGAGATTTCCAGGTGTGCCACTCCTTGTAACAAGTAGATTCAGTGATATTGTATATTAGTTTGGGTGATGATACACTGACATGACACATTCTTTTAGGCCCTACCCGCCATGTTGAGCTCATGAAACGAGTCAGAAGAAATTCCCAGCAACCATTTAAAAGCAGTTAAAGGCTGATTGAGCAACGTTTCTGCCTCAGGGTGTCCTCCTGATAACAGGATGGGACAGATGAGCCTCTGTGTCTGTGCCACCTCTCACCCCCCTCAGGGTGTGTTGACAGTGACTGAACCTGTAGGACCTGTATGAATTCTTCTAGACTGAATGTGTGGGAATCTTGAAAGCCAAACAGAAGTAACGTTGCAGACAATGTCCACCCACCGTCTACCAGTGTCGTGTGGTTTGGCAGCCTGGAGGGACCAGTTCAGCTGGTGACCTGCTTCTCTTCTATAGAGCTGATTAGTGAAGGAGTGACTGACATGCCAAAAGCCAGAGCACAGTCGGAGATTTAAACACAGGAGCAGTGGGCTAGTGTGAGTCCATCTGTACACGTATAATATATATCACCAATCAGAATTTGTGGTGTGAGAGAGTTTTTCTGGTATATTTAAAGCTAGAAAAACTTAAATACTCTGCAAGCAGCTCAACTTTCAAGGTTTTTCAAAGTTTGACGGGCATTTCTGTACCCATCCCCTCCACGTGCACATACCATACACACACACACACACACACACACACACACACACACACACACACACACACTCATTCACATATATAGGTATAGGTGTATTTTATTATTATTTTTTTTTTTAAGATCATTATATTTTATTTCCATTGACACTTTTTCTATTCCATTTACTATTTGTTTGATGTGTTCTCTATGTTGTCAGGTATGTTGTCTTGAAACCATATATTACATTTTTTTATAAACAAATAAAAAGATGTGAGTCCCTATGTACTGGGGGTGCAGGCTTAGTGTAACATGAGCCAACCAATAGCATAGATAACCTCCTCACTCCTATGCAGCACTTCACAGTGTGTTATTTCCAGGAATCATATTACAACATGTTTAGACTTTCAGAAAGAGTTGTGATCTTTGTGGCTGTTTGATGTCAGCCATGTATTAAACCACGTTTAACACTGTACCAACAGTATAATTATTTTAAATCTGTTTTTGTATCATACATTGTGTGAGTGATGTTCATAATGTCATGTCACTAATTTGTCCTCACACTGTATTTTCTTTCACAGACAGAGAAGATCAGGCAATCCTGTGCACGTAAGTAGTACAGTAGGACGCCCGTGTGTCTGTGTGTGACAGCTTTGTAGTTTGCCGTGAGAGAATCTCTGCATGGGTCACATTGAGAATGTCTGCCTCTGTCTCCGTTGGAGTGTGTGTGCATGTATGTACCTGGTGTGCCTTCATGTGTCTTGTGACTCCATGCACACCGTGCACAATTATATTGTACTCAGATTAAAAGCAAATGTGGATCAAATTAGATTGTTTTTATTCTCATGTCCCACATAATAGATTTTTTTTTTTCGGTATGTGAACAGGAAAAAGCAAGAAAAAAATGTATTTAAAAAAATATTAATAAGACATCTACAGTTTTGCCTTTTAGCTCTTTTTGGCCTCCTTAACTGTATTTAATTAATTTCCAAATCTTGCATGAGTATCAGCTGCTGCTTATATTTATAGTCCATGTGGGATATGGATTTTTTCAATACAAATACACACATGCAGGTCCAAGACATATACATATTCACACTGATATTTGTTATGGGTAATTTTCAAACATGAATTTAAAGAATCAGGACAGAAAAATCACATCTTAGCAAAAAGTCAGGCCTGTATGTGAATGCATCCTCCTGTCTGTTTGTACCCACGGTTTGTCTACCTACCTGCTTGCCCAAAGGCCTCCCATCTGTCTCCCTGTCATCATGTCTTCCTGCCAGACCTTTTCCTGTCATTGTCAAGGATCATCTTGAATTAGTGTATTTGGGACAAGGCATCTGCTTCTTTTAGATCTTTTACAGCTACTATTTTTACTCCATTCTCCTTCCTTCTTCTCCAAAAGCAACAATACTGACGCGGCCTGTATCCTCCACACCTGTTTTCTGTTTAGAACTGTGGCTTTGAATGCACTGCATGAGCTCTATATTTATTGGTGGGATGAATGTGTGTTTGGCCACTTGTTCCTGTGTGTTCTCTCTTTAAAGTGCTTATATATACCATTCATAATTGAGACCATATGTGTTTAAGATGGAAGGTTTTGTAAAGAGAATGGTATTTATTGTGTACATGTGTGTGTTCCTTACTCGTTTTTTTGTGTTTGTTTGTATTCCAGAGGAGAGTCTGGAGCTGGGAAAACAGAGAACACTAAGAAAGTCATCCAGTATTTGGCTCACGTTGCCTCCTCCCATAAGGGTGGCACTCTGGGTAGGAATAAGGAAGCTGTGCAGGTACGTCGAAGTAGACAACTTTTAGCAGAATCTGTTTCCCCCTGCTTTCAATCTTTACGCTAAGCTAAGCCAATTGCTTCCCGTCTCCATCTCTGTATGTAATGTTGAACTATTTCTTTATCCTAATCTTACCTGATAAATTGCAGTGTTTTCAGTGGTGATTTAATTAGTTCTCTGCCATCCACTGTATCTCTTCCCTAATTTACTGAACCTCAATCACATCACTTTCCTCTTTATTTAATTATTCATACTGACTGATTTTTACGATTGTAAGTGGGTTTCTCTGTTAATCAGTCGACTTTTCCTACATTTTCTCCGCAATTTTCTTTACCTTCCTTCCCTCCTTCACTTGTTTCCCCTCATTCTCTTCTTTCTGCATTGTCCTTCTCTCTTTCCTGCATGTTCAGATGGATGGCTCTAGGTCCTTAACAAGAGGCAGTACTTTAGGAAACAGGGTGAGTTAACTATATCCTACTGTCCTGTCCTGTGCTTTTGTTCTGTCCTATTTTCTGCTTAATGAACTCCACAATGATACTGACTAACTAACCAAGTAACCTTAAACCTTTAACTCAGTACTGATGTGGCTCCTTATAACATCAAGCCTTGTACAGTATATTTAATTTTTCTTGTTTGTATTCCTTTGTTTGTTGTTATTGTTGTCTTATTTGTCTTTTTTTTGTTTGTTTGTTTATCCCATCCATATGTTCACCCATCCACCCATTCTCCTCCCCCCTAAAACTTCATTTCCCCCAACAATTCGTCAGAGTATGCAATATGTGAGTATGAAAATATTTAGACAACTTGGGGGTTTATTTATCGGGAGTCACATTTTGTAGAATTGAAACTTGCCATGTAGAATATTTACCAGATTCTCTTGATACATAACAAGAATCATGTCTTCTGTGCATAGTGTTTTTCTTTATTTACTTTAATCTGAAGAAATCCTGGCCTTTTGGGTTTCTGAGTTTTGGCATGTTATATTCTATTTTTCTGGTAATACCCAGTGGGCTGAGGGTATTCTTCCCAATTCCAGTAACTTGTAAATGCCACAGGTTTTTACATACCTGTAGAACTGTGAGGCATTTCTGCTGTAGAGATGGTTTTAATCCGATTACCTGTACAGTATGTGTGTGTGGGTGTGGCTGTGGCTGTGGCTGTGTTGTTGCAGCCATCAATGTGTGTGTATGTAGCAAGTGACCAAGTGTACACACTTAAATATTTGGCTTTAATGTGTGCAATGTACACCTTGTTTGCTAGATGTTTGTCACTGTAAAAAAAAAAAAAGTTTCCCCTTTGCTCTGTGTGTGTTTCTATATGTGCCTTTGGTGTTGGCTGGCTGACATTCCTTGACAGTTTTTACAGTATAACCACCTCCTGTAGCTACAGTAACTCCCCATCACTGGCTGCTGCTGATGCTGCATCAACAGCTGCTGCACTGGCAATGCGACAACCCGTTAATGCATTGCAGCTAGCTAGAATCAGCCAATGTGTAGCTGGTGTATGATGTTTGCATCTAAAGCTGCAGCTTCCCTCTGCCCTCGTTGTTCTACAACAGTGGTTCTCAACTGACTCCTGTTAGTTGTTTTCTAGAGATTGCCTTTTAATAATGTAAGAGATTAAATTTTAATCAATTAAATGTGAAACATGTTTGATGCCCTTATTATTGATTGCCTAACTAATGAGGGCCCATTACTCTTGCTGACGTTGAGAATCATTTGTTCCTCGGTCTGGGAAATGGTGTGTGTTGTGGATGCTATTTTGGGCCCTAAAATGCACCATTTTGTGTCACTGCTCTGCAAAGATGAGTCATGCATTTTTTTTGTTTTACATAACAAATCAGTAGTTACTCCAAAGAGAGCAGTATTGAATGGTGTGTTTTAGTAGACAGGCTCTATGGAAGTCTTTTGTTAAGGATCTTGTAGCGCTGTGAAGCTGATCTGACGTCCTTTTGTGTGTCTCAGGGCGAGCTGGAGAGACAGCTGCTGCAGGCCAACCCCATTCTGGAGGCCTTCGGCAACGCAAAGACTGTCAAGAACGATAACTCCTCTAGATTTGTAAGCGCAAACCAGATATTTTATACAAACAGATTATGTATATTATCTCCTGTTTATTACCTGCTATTGTCAGTATCATCAGTTTGATAATTTACTGTAGCAATGAACTGAAACAACTTTTTCTTCTTCAGGGTAAATTCATCCGCATTAATTTTGATGTGGCCGGGTACATTGTTGGTGCCAACATTGAGACCTGTATCCTTTTACATATCTTCAAAGTTTTTCAAAGATCGATACACGTCGTCAGCATAGTTGGACGAAAGGTACATTTTTTTGTGATGGTCTAACATGCTTCCTGAAAACTTCATGTTCATGAAAGTCCTCGCGTTGGTTGTTCATTTGTAAAAATGTGCAAAGTTAATTGCATCTATAAAGGTTTACATATATATTGATATTACATACATATTCTGATTTGTAAGAATAAATCCTTAGAAGTAGACCATAAAAAGTGTAATATAACTATTTTTGGTTATACATGTCCATGACCTTATAAATCCAGACCTCCTTGAAAAGTCTCGGGCCACCCGTCAGGCCAAAGATGAGAGGACATTCCACATCTTTTACCAGTTGTTGTGTGGCACTTCGGAGGAGACAAGAGGTGAGCTGACGGTCCACCAAAGTGTGATAAGGAAATACTGCTATACTAAAGAACATACTGAATGTTATTTTGGTGATATGCACTTTTATAATGTATCAGTGTTTTGTAGTGATTCATGTCTTTTCTACTTAAATCTATCTCTCTTTAACTCCTTTTTTATTCCCACCCCCAGCGGATCTGCTCTTAGGAACTGCTGATGAGTACCGCTTTCTCAGTGGAGGCTCAATCCCTGTTCCTGGTCAGAGCGATTCAGAGAATTTCACCCAGACCATGGACTCCATGGCTATAATGGGCTTCACCCCAGAGGAATCTCTATGTAAGAGGAGGGATGATAGAGAAGAGAGAAAATAGTTTGCTTTTTGTATCTTTGATCCTTGCTATAAATCACCTTCCCATCTCCCTGTCTTACCTCTCCTCAGCCATGCTTAAGCTGATCTCTGCTGTGCTCCAGTTTGGGAACATTTCCTTCATGAAGGAGAAGAACCAGGACCAGGCCTCAATGCCTGATAACACAGCTGCTCAGAAACTGTGCCATCTGCTGGGCATCAACGTGCTGGAGTTCACTCGGGCCATCCTCACACCGAGGATCAAAGTGGGTCGAGAGTATGTGCAGAAGGCCCAGACGAAAGAGCAGGTAAGATTTTATGTGCATAGATATATGTGCTCATACAGACAAGCAGACATTCGTCCCTGTGGAGTGTATCTAACAATGCATCCTTCCTCCTCTAGGCTGACTTTGCTGTGGAGGCCTTGGCGAAGGCCACATATGAGCGTCTGTTCAGGTGGCTGGTCCACAGGATCAACAGAGCTCTGGACCGCAGACAGAGACAGGGAGCCTCCTTCATAGGCATCCTTGATATTGCTGGATTTGAGATCTTCCAGGTTTGTTCATGTAATGACGGTTTGTTTGTTTGTTTGCAGTAGGTAATTTGTTCACCTTTGACAGAAGAGAGGATGGTGGACTTTTGCGTTACCACTGCATTTGTTCTGATACTTTCGTGATGAGGTGATAAATGTTTGTGATAAGTGATGTTACATTTTTGAATATTGTTCTTTATTTCTATTTATGGATAACAGGTTAAAATTATTATTTAGTTCCGGCAAGTGTAATAGGCCTGTAGTGATGTGGGTTATAATCAGTGTTATGTCCTCACAAACACTAGGCACACAAGCGTGTGCATGTCCTTCTATAGTTTGCATTTAATTAAGCAATGATTTAATTAGTATTTGTTTGCTTTCCTACATCCCTCCTCTGCAGTTAAACTCCTTTGAGCAGCTGTGTATCAACTACACAAACGAGAAGCTGCAGCAGCTCTTCAACCACACCATGTTCATCTTGGAGCAGGAGGAGTACCAGCGGGAGGGCATCGAGTGGAACTTCATCGACTTTGGCCTGGACTTACAGCCTTGCATCGACCTCATCGAGAGACCAGTACATATACACGGAAACTTTTTTTTATAGAAAGGAAACACACATCAGTACCTTTTATATGATGAGAATATAGATGCTGACAGCCCAGATTTACTTTCCATACAAATAGTGTGCATTGTTTGGTGATTGTAGGAAAATACCACAATAAAGTTCAGGTTGCGGATTCAACCTGTATTCCTCTGGAAATATAAAGTCCACATTTCACTCACAATAAATGTTGTTGTTTTTTCTCTGTTAGACCCATCCACCGGGTGTTCTGGCCCTGCTGGATGAAGAGTGCTGGTTCCCCCGAGCAACAGACCGCTCATTTGTGGAGAAGCTATCTGCTGAGCAAGGCAGCCATCCGAAATTCTTCCGATCAAAGCAGCCACGTGGGGAAGCTGACTTCTCCATCATTCACTATGCTGGCAAGGTATCCCGTCATATTTTAACACTTTCCACGTCTGACATCTTTCACATTCAAAGGAACCATGTCAAAAATGTCCCCTGCCCTCCGTAATGTCTCTCAGGTGGACTATAAGGCAAATGATTGGTTAGTGAAGAACATGGATCCTCTGAACGACAACGTGGCGTCTCTTCTCCACCAGTCGTCTGATCACTTTGTTTCAGAGCTTTGGAAGGAGGGTGAGACTCGCTTTTACTCTCTTTCATTCACTGCCATGTACAGTAAACCTTTAATTGACTTAATATGTGTACAGTATGTAAAAATGTTTGTAAGAAGTGAAGGGTAATGTACTTTTAACTGGAAAAACTTTTATTTTCAGACTTGTCAAATATAAATATGTAAAATGTACTAACTTTACTGTATTTCTCTCTCTTTTCTTTCTCTGTCATGCAACTTCTACTCTATCTGCTATCTCTAACTTTCTGCTCATCTCTGTTCTTTGTCCTTCTTGTTCTCTCCTGTGTTCGCTTGCTCTTGTCCCATTTCCCTCTGTTCTTTTTTTCTTCCCTCTCCACTGATTTGGTGCTCATCTTCTTTCCTTCCCTCTAATCTTTTTCCCGGTGCCTTCCTTCTTCCTGCATCAGATATTCAAACTCTTCCTCGTGTGTACTTCTTTGACTCCTATGCCACACTACAGGCTAATGGCTCCGACAGTAGGTTTTTCTCCTCCTCTGTGTGTCACACTCGCATTCCTCACTCCCACATCTGCTTACATTACTCCTTTGTTTGCCCAGTTTTTGATTGTAGTGTGCCTTTTTGTGTCTGTTTATTTGTGCTGTAGTGTCATAAGCTGTTACATATTGTTAATTATTTTATCATTAAATTGTCACTGTGCTGTTAGCTCAGTTCTCTCTTTGCTCTTTCACCAAGTTTTTCCTCTTAGTGACTGTGATGTGCTTGTGTGATGTGGCGTTTCCATTTATAAAGAAGTAATTCACAATGGTTTTGTAGAAATATCAGTGTAGCAGCATGCTCTTGATTATTCACAAAAACCACATTCAAGATCACATAAGAGCTGTCCCACAAATAACTGCAGCAGGTTTATGAAAACCAAACATGTGCAGGCAGAAATGTGATCCTGAATGAGCTCTAGAGATGCAACATATTGGCAACAGTATCAACATCTAAATAGCAACTTCAGTATTGGTCTAATAGTATTGATAGTGATTGATTGTAGATATGTTTTGGATTGTGGAATTGGCAGTTACATGACATTTTTCAGTATACCACTTAATACAATCAGGAACAGGATAAATCATTATGATGTTATTTTTTTTTTCAAGATAGACAGACAAACCTGTAGTCATTCCTTTCGTGACATGTTCAAAGGTTAAGCCAGAAAACCTGTTATGCGCCTGCACTGTACTAAGGCTGTGTATGTGTATATTGGTGGCCGATATGGGTGAGCAAATATATACTGTTGGTATTGGGTTTGAAACCATATGGTTGCATCTCTTCTGAATTCATTGTCTATCATCTGTACAGAGACTTGATAGCAAATGTGAAAGCAGGTGTGAACTCATTTTGTCATGGCATTGGTATGGGATTCACACGGACATATCCATGCCAAATCAAATCTGGCAAACCCTCTTTTCACTCCACTAAATTGATACTTGCTGCTGAAACTGAGACCCCACTCTGTGTTTTCGTCCAGTGGACAGGATTGTGGGCCTGGACCAGGTGTCGTCAGGGGAGAACAGCGGGCCGGTCACCTTCGGAGCAGCAGGGCTGAAGACCAAGAAAGGAATGTTCAGGACTGTTGGTCAGCTTTACAAGGAGTCTCTCACAAAGCTGATGGCCACACTGAGGAACACCAACCCCAACTTCCTCCGCTGTATTATTCCCAACCACGAGAAGAGGGTAAGACAGGGGGACCAGATGAGGGTGAAAGGGACAGGTGTGTGGTTTTAAATGAAAAACAGGCAATAAAGTGTCTTGCTACCTTCCTGTTTCTCTCAGGCTGGTAAGCTGTCCCCCCACCTGGTTTTGGACCAACTGAGGTGTAATGGGGTTCTGGAGGGGATTCGTATCTGCAGACAAGGCTTCCCTAACCGCATCCCATTCCAGGAATTCAGACAGAGGTGTGTGTGTGTCTGTGTGTATTTTTGTATCACAACAGAAACTGGACAACAGACTCCAATCAACTACCTTTCATAACCATCTGTCCTTCACAACTTGTCTCTCACACACATCAAGCACTTTCTCTGACACCTGCTAATGACCCTTATTACACCTCCTCAGTCCTGTGTCTCTTTCTCAAACACAACAACAGATATGAGATCCTGACTCCTAATGCTATTCCTCGCACCTTCATGGACGGCAAACAGGCATCAGAACTCATGGTGAGTAATTTTTCAGCAGCCGTGAAAATACAACATACAGTATAATTATTCAGGTGGGGGCAATCTCCAACCACTGTTAACTTGACACTGTTTCCTCGTTTAGATCAGAGCTTTGGAACTGGATCACAACCTGTTCAGGGTGGGTCAGAGTAAAGTCTTCTTCAGAGCTGGAGTCCTTGCTCACCTGGAAGAAGAAAGAGACCTAAAGATCACCGACACCATCATACGCTTCCAAAGCGCCTCCAGAGGCTACCTTGCTCGCAAGTAAGAGTTTTATCTAAGAGTAAACATAAAGAGTAAACATTAGCAGAGAGAGAGAGGTATGATAGTTGATATGATATGACACGTTTTTTTAATTTTGTAAGCTACACTAGGCTACTCTACATGTAATTTGGATGTTTTGAATGAAAGTGCTGAATTGTTGGTCCTGTCATTTTTTAATAATGGTTATAAATGAATTGACTTGATTTAACTTGAGTCATCAGCCAGTCAACAATCACTTGTTTACGAAATGAAACTAAAGAGATAGTACCAACACGTAAAGCTGGTGGGGTTCCTCTGTAAGGACTGCTTGCTTGCTGCTGTTAAGGAGGCAGTTTTGTATTTCGCTCTCAAAGGAGCATCAATATTTAATCTTTTGTCAGCCCTTATCAGTGACCTAGGAATTGCAGCAGCATTGACAGGTATTCGGCACAGCTAAATGACATAAATAATAATGTTATATTTTTACAATGGAGGCTAACTAATTAGAAGTAATTGAAAAAATGTTATATTCATTGCATGATCATTTGGTTGATCTGTAATAACGACACTAAGGCAAGGACAGTTTATTTGTATAGCTGATTTCATACAGAAAGACAATTGAGATTTCCACAATGCATGTCTGATTCATTGTGGTATTTTTTATTATGTCTCAGAGCTTTTATGAAGAAGCAGCAGCAGCTGAGCGCTCTAAGGGTGATGCAGAGGAACTGTGCTGCTTACCTCAAACTCAGGAACTGGCAGTGGTGGCGGCTGTTCACCAAGGTACTGTGCACACAAATACAATACAACATAGACATAAAACATACAATAGACACATCTGCAAGTGATCTCCGACACGGCTGAAAAGTTTCAGTTTAATTTACTATTTTTTACCTTGATTTAGTTTCTTTTAGTTGCACCAGTAAAGCAAACTTGCATTGTTGAAAAGGTTTTGCTGAAATGTGATATTAAAAATATAGAAAAAAAATTGTCAATAGGAACAATATGTTGTAAAAGGGAAAGAAAAATAAAATCAGCCCAATGCAGGAAATAAAATCATAGAGGAACGCAGGAATGGGGACCTCCTTTACGCTGACCTCTGACCCTTGTTCTGTGCCAACCAGGTGAAGCCCCTGCTGCAGGTGACCCGGCAAGATGAGGAGATCCAGGTTAGGGAAGCCCAGCTCCAGAAGGCCAAGGACAATCTCACCCGAGCGGAGCAGGAGTACACAGAGCTGGACAAGAAACATGCTCAGGTAAACAAACCTCCACCTTGTTCTGCTGCCTGTCCACACCCGTCCCCCCCCATCCCTCTGCTATGAATCAGTGCCTCATCACTCCTTTTCCTCCTCTCCTTGTCATGTTCTAGCTGATAGAGGAGAAGGCAGTGCTGGCTGACCAGCTGCAGGCGGAGGCAGAGCTGTTTGCAGAGGCAGAAGAGATGAGGGCCAGGTTGGCCAGTCGGAAACAGGAGCTGGAGGAAGTACTGGGCGAGCTGGAGAGTCGATTGGAGGAAGAGGAAGAGAGGGGTGCGCAGCTGGCTAATGAGAAAAAGAGGATGCAGCAGAATATACAGGTTAGGAGATTTAGTAAAATCAGCGAATGAGTCCACAAATGTGAACTAATACTGACTGATTCATCAGTTTTTTTTTGTGCCAGATTTTCAGAAAACAGAAGACAAATGTCTAATATTACATGAAAACTGAAGGTAAATTAAGGCTGCCTTTCCCCTACCTGCATGTTATTAAATCGTTTCTCCTTGTCAGGACCTGGAGGAGCAGTTAGAGGAGGAGGAAAGTGCCCGACAGCGCCTCCTGCTGGAGAAGGTCACCTTGGAGACCAAAGTGAAGAGTCTGGAAACCGACCTGTTGAATGCAGTGGAGCAGAGAGACCGGCTCAGCAAGGTGGGCATCTCATTAAAACTTAATCATCTTGTGTGTGTTTGTGTGTGTGAATAGATACAACATTCTTTCCCTGCTATAACAAAAACCCACATATAAACAGTATGTATTCTGTATCTGCTTGGTCTTGTGCTTTGTTTTGTACAGTATTGTGTATATATGTTTTAATACATGTTTCATGATCCAATGCTGTATTATTATTTTTCTCCGAGCAGGAGAAGAAACAGTTGGAGGAGCGTCTAAGTGAGGTGACTGATCAGCTCACTGAAGAAGAGGAGAAAACCAAAAGTCTGAACAAACTCAAGAACAAACAGGAGGCTGTAATTGCTGACCTAGAGGGTAACTGTCCTATGTAATTTGACAGGCAACCTACAAGTAACTGCTTTTATCTATGTGGTGATCAATCCTTTTGCTTTGGCTGGGTGCTGTGATGGCATTAAAATTACTGTATTTACTACTTGTATTGAGATTGAAGAACTGATTTTATAGGAAAACTTTTAGCATTTTGAGTAATATATTTTATATTTGAAAGACAATCAATATATTTACAGTTGAAATGCTGCAATCGGTAATCTGTCAATCTACAATTGTGTGCAGAGCGCCTGAAGCGTGAGGAGCAGGGTCGCCTGGAGCAGGAGAAGTGGAGGAGGAGGATGGAGGGCGAGTCGGTAGAGGCCCAGGAGCAGCTGTCAGACCTGGGCATGCTGGCCGCAGAGCTGAGGGGCAGTCTGGCTCAGAAGGAGAAAGAAATCACCACCCTGCAGGGCCGGTGAGACACAGGACGACATATAGCAGACACAGTGACACTAATAAAGGCTTTTCATAAATTGTTCACAATCTTGTTCATCTGTGTGTCTCTGTCAGGTTGGAGGAGGAAGGAGCGCGTCGTGCAGAAGCTCAGAGGGCACTGAGGGAGGCCATGTCCCAGGTATCTGAACTAAAGGAGGAAGTGGAGAATGAACGAGGGATGAGGGAAAGGGCGGAGAAACAGAGGCGAGACCTGGGCGAGGAGTTGGAAGCTTTGAGAACTGAGCTGGAGGACACTCTGGACACCACAGCTGCCCAGCAGGAGCTAAGGTAAATCATACAAACATAAATTATCATAAAAATTAGGCTTTAAAATGAAAAAAGTTAACTTTTACGAAAGTATAATAAAAGGGCAAGAATTTGAAAAAAGTATCATCAAGTAACTTTAACACCCCTTTGGCCTCCTTCATCCTCTACGCAGGTCTCGTCGGGAGGCAGAGTTAAATGATCTCCAGCGGTGTGTTGAAGAGGAGACTCGCCGCCACGAGGTCCAGCTATCAGAGCTCAGAGTCAAACACAGCGCTGCCATAGACAGCCTCCAGGAGCAGCTGGACAATAGCAAGAGAGTAAGAGGAACACACACACATTCAGAAACACACACGTGTAAACACGCACCGTTGCTCATCATGTGCCGTCCCACGTTCTCTTTTAGGCTCGTCAGTCCCTGGAGAAGGCCAAGGCCGTGCTGGAGGAAGAGAGGCAGAATTTGACCTCCGAACTCAAGAGCCTCCAAGCGGGCCGCACGGAGAGCGAGAGAGGCCGCAAGAGGGCCGAGGGCCAGCTGCAGGAGCTCAGCGCACGACTGGCTCAGGCTGACAGAGAGAGGGAGGAGAGGGAAGACCGAGTGCACAAGCTACAGGTGCAAATGGATACAAACCCACTGATATTAAACTGTAAATTTGTATGATTAGTTGTTAATTTTTGTCTATTCAAATAGGTCTTACTTTGTATGTTTTGAGCGTCACAAAAATCTGATTCTGGTTCTGCAGTGAAGAGAATCCTCTTGTATTTGTTTGTTTAATTTACTTTTATCCCCTCTCTGTCTTTTTCCAGTGTGAGATTGAGTCTCTCTCTGGCAATTTGTCCTCCTCTGACACCAAATCCCTTCGGCTCTCGAAAGAGGTCAGCAGCCTGGAGAGTCAGCTGCATGATGCAAAGGTAAAGAAGTGAAACACACACAAACACCAGGGTTGGGTCAGGTGTGATGTTAGGCTTTGGCTTTGGGGCTATAGACACTGACAGCACGGTTTGCTTTAGTTGAGAGAATTGCAATAGTTTTTAAAACATCTTGAAGAAAATCCTCATCCTGAACTGCGGCAAATGAAAGAATAGGCTTCAGTCCTGAACACCCACACATGCACAGACTGTCACCAGGCTTCGGTCGACACTCTTGTCTTTTGTTCCCTCTCAGGAATTGCTGCAGGATGAAACTCGTCAAAAGATGGCTCTGGGCTCGAGGGTGCGAGCGCTGGAGGAGGAGAAGAACGGACTGATGGAAAGACTCGAGGAGGAGGAGGAGAGAGCCAAAGAGTTGACCCGGCAGATTCAGACTCATACCCAGCAGGTACATCAGAGCTTTGTCATCTCTGTGAAATAGATGTCAATCAATCAATTCATGTTATTCCAGATCATGGTCCATAGCAGCAAATTATCCATCACATAAAATACGAATCACAAAAAAGACTTTTAACAATAAAAACACATTTCACAATATCCAAAGTAGACCAAAGATGTAAAACTGATGGTTACATGTTTTTTGCTTTTTTAAGTTTTTGAATAAACCAATCCATAACATCTCTAAACCATCTCTCTACTCCACCTCTGCAGCTGGCAGAGCTCCGTAAGCAGTCCGAGGAGGTAAACTCAGCGGTGGAAGCCGGAGAGGAGACGCGCAGGAAACTCCAGAGAGAGCTGGACGGCGCCATCCAGAGGGAGCGGCAGAAGGAGGAAGAGAAGGAGAGGGTGGAGAGGCAGAGGGAGCGACTGAGGGAGGAGATAGAGGACATGACACTTGCCCTGCAGAGAGAGAGACAGAACTGCACGGCCCTGGAGAAGAGGCAGAAGAAGTTCGATCAGGTCCGAACCCCAGTTTGCTTTCATGCACAGTCTGCAAAAATCTTAGTAAATATTCCTGAAATGTCTTCCCTTGGCCTCTAAGTTTGTCTCCTTCACCCTCTCAGTGTCTGGCAGAGGAGAAGGCGGTGAGCGCTCGGCTGGCAGAGGAAAGGGACAGAGCGGAAGCAGACAGCCGAGAGAAGGAGACAAGATATCTTGCACTTTCCCGAGCACTGCAGGTAAACTAATTGAGAGCAGTACAAAAACGTTTATGTATCTGTGATTGCGGTTAATAATCTTCTTCTGTGTTTCTGTGTGTAGGAGGCTCAGGACCAGAGGGAAGAACTAGAGAGGGCCAACAAGCAGCTTCGTCTGGAAATGGAACAGCTTGTAAACCAGCAGGATGATGTCGGCAAGAACGTAAGAATCATCCTCTTGGGGCTCCTTTGCTGTTTCTCTGTCTCAGTCCTCAGTGAGTCACCACATCTTATCTTGCGTTAGGTCCACGAGCTGGAGCGGACCCGCAGGACCTTAGAAACAGAAGCCCAGAATCTGCGAGTTCAGACACAAGAACTGGAGGAGGAGCTGTCTGAGGCGGAGAACTCAAGGCTGCGGCTGGAGGTCACCCTGCAGGCACTCAAGGCTCAGTTTGAGAGGGAGATAAGCTCCAGCGAGGAGAAGGGAGAGGAGAAGAGGAGGGCACTCAGCAAGCAGGTAAAGAGAAAAGGGAGGGAGGAATCTGTAGAAGGTGTTGCTGTTCCTCTCTCCAAATCACTCAAAATGTTCTCATGTCCTCCTTCGTATGCCAGGTGAGGGAGTTGGAGATCCAGCTGGAGGAGGAGAGGAGTCAGCGGTCTCAGGCTGTGTCGTCCAAGAAGCAGCTGGAAGCAGAACTGCAGGAAGCCGAGGCCCAGGTGGAGACATCCACTCGTGGAAAAGAGGAGGCTATAAAGCAGCTACGGAGGCTGCAGGTAAAACAGACATTTTCCCACACATAAACATTGACTTTCTGTACTTGTCAATCAATGCCTGCGTTTAAAAATATATATATATATATATATTTATCACAGGGTCAAATTAAGGAAATTCTGCGTGAGCTGGATGAGACCAAGTTGGCTCGGGATGAGGTGATCGCACAGTCGAAAGACAGCGAAAAGAAGATCCAAACACTGGAAGCGGAAGTCCTGCAGCTCACTGAGGTACGTGTATTTAACTGAAACCTGCAGAAATATGAAGATATGATGCCCTTTTAATGGAATTAATATTCTAAGTTACTTTTAACCCTTCTTAATGAATATATCTGTGTAGGAACTTTCCGTGTCAGAGAGGCAGAAGAGACAGGCTCAGCAGGAGAGAGACGAGGTGGCCGATGAGATGGTCAACAGCAGTACTGGAAAGTAAGTTAACTGACCACTGATCACAGATATACTAGGTTAAAAGGTCTGTTGTTGGTTGGACTTATGTTAGTAATACTAAAATGTTATGTTTGTCAAGGACGGCCCTGTTTGAAGAGAAGCGGAGGTTAGAGGCGCGAGTCAGTCAGCTGGAGGAGGAGCTGGAGGAGGAGCAGAGTAACGCCGAACTGCTTGCGGAGAGACAAAGGAAGACGGCTCTACAGGTACGGTAGATGTACCTCCACACACACACACACACACACACAACTCTGTCATGCTTGAAAGCATCTTCATTGCTGCTCTGCTCGTGGTCCAGGTGGAGACCCTGACCGTGCAGCTGCAGGGAGAGAGGACCCTGGCCCAGAAGGCAGAGGCAGCTCGGGAGCAGCTGGAGAGGCAGAACAAGGAGCTGAAGAGCCGACTGGGGGAGATGGAGGGAGCAGTGAGGGGCAAACACAGGCTCAGCGTCGCCGCCCTGGAGGCCAAGATAGAGTCCATGGAGGAGCAGCTGGAACAGGAGAGACAGTGAGAGAAACACACATGCATTATTTTGCATGCAGAACTTAATAATGGTGGAGGGTAAATTTAAGGCCACTCCATGTCCATTACAACTTTCTTTCTATTTTTATTTTGGTCCCACACAAACCACATCGTGAACATGATTTTAAACAGCTAATATTATAATAAACAGTCTTAATTAAATGTACCACTTTTAAGGCCAGTCAACATTTTCCAATAAAGAGACATAAATGTGAAAAATGGAATGTACGATGGTCTAAAATGAAACCAATCTAACTGTTACAAATTGAGCGGTGAAAATATGCAGTGCAGATTTTCAGTTAATTAAACCTTCCCCAAAAACTCGCAAAATGCCCCTAAAAGAAAGGTGATGTTTTTACCTTGAGAGATGTCTTGAATTGCTTGATGCAACAGGTATCTTATAATGAACTTTTCTATCGCTCAGGGAACGAGCCATGGCCAACAAACTGGTGCGTAAGACAGAGAAGAAACTGAAGGAGGTGATGATGCAGGCAGAAGACGAGAGAAGACATGCAGACCAGTACAGAGAACAGGTAAGAAAATTAACGTTGTGGCGAGCCACAAGACAATGCACATCCAGTAATAGTATAGACAGGGAGAGATCATTAAATTATTATTTAAAGGGGGTCAGGCTAAGGTCCCTGTTCTAACTGTGCCACAGGGCACAAAGAGAGTGTTGAAAAATCATCTTAAATGAGTGATTTATCCGGCTCAGTCCAATTTAATCCTAATCCTGCACCGGCATCTGTGTGTTCATTGGGAAGGTAGAGCGTATTCCACTCCGAAAAATAAATCCCTCAGCCCCAGCAGAGACACTGACTCTCCTCCCAAAACATCATCGGTGATAATCCGCCAGGTTTAATCGGACTCCTGATCCCTGTCAGTCCTCCTGCTCCCAGACTAATCTCTCTTTTCATATATCCGTCCCCTTCTCTCTTCTTGTTCCCCTCTTTCCACTTCCCCCTGACCTCTGCAATACGCTCTGTCCTTTTCCTCCTCTTCCCCTCTCCTCTTCTCCCCCACCCCCTCCTCCAGCTGGATAAATCGATGGTCCGCCTGAAGCAGCTGAAGAGGCAGCTGGAGGAGGTGGAGGAGGAGAACTCTCGCTCCAACGCCCAGAAGAGGAAGCTGCAGAGGGAGCTGGAGGAGATCACCGACAGCAGTCAGACCATGACTCGAGAGATCACCTCTCTCCGCAGCCAGCTCAGGTAACTGTGTGTGTGTGTGTGTGTGTGTGTGTGTGTGTGTGTGTGTGTGTGTGTGTGTGCGTGGGTGTGTGTGTGTGTGTGTGTGTGTGTGGGTGCTTGAATGATCATCATGTATTGTTGTTTTGTTAGTTTTTAACCCTCCATTCACTTAATATGATTTGTTTTATTTTGCTCTTTTGTTGCATTCGTTTGTGTCCATCTAACACTGACAAACTGTCCATCTGTCTCCGTCACACCAACACTCAGCATCCCTGAATGGAGACCAGATAAGTAGGTCACTGTGTGTGTCATATTTTTATTATTTGTTAATATTTTTGTTTTGTTAAGATATTTTTAGTTAAGGTTTTGTGCATTTCATCTGTAGTTACATAACATATGTTATTTCGGTGATTTAATAATATTATTTACTGCTAAACTTCTCTCAAGTGTTTGTAAACGTTTGCCTTCCATACTCTATTATTCCACTGTTTTTCTGCTGTTCTCCTTTGAACAAATAGCTCTGGAATGATGAGTTGTTTAATTGATTTGTCGTTGGACAGAAAATGAAACGACAACTGTAAGCTACTAATTGATTAACCATTTAAGTAATTTGTGAAGATAAAAACATTTGCTGTTAACCATTCAAATGTGAAAACTTTCTTTATATCTTTGTAAACTGAGAACCTTTTGGTATTGGACTGTTAATCAGACTAAACAAGCAATTTGGAGACATAACTTTGGACACTTTTCAGACTGCGCAATTAATTGATTTATTGAAAATAGTCAACAGATTAATCCATAATGAAATGAGATGCAGCCTTAGTTTAAAGTAATTAAATGGCTGATCTACCATGTTGGGATAAATACAAAACAATACTATATTGTATTTAAAAGAATTCTGGAAATTATATTTGAAAAACCATAATAATACAATATTATATTTGTATTATATCCAAGGGCTAGACATTTACCTATTCACAACAGCAGATATTCTTTTTGAAGGAGTAACACTGGCTCCTGGAGAATGTTGCATTATGGGTTGTTTGTAGCCATGAAGTTGCTAGACTAGTTAGTTTCTTCAAGTCCGTTTCTAGAGTAATATTTTTGGAATTCATTCATCTAAAACGTGTTTCATATATTCTATAAAAGTATTTTCTTTTCAAAATTGTGGTATTTGGAAAGAAGAGTTGTAGTCAGGGTCTTCATGTATTCAGGCCAATATTTGGGTAGTTTTCCAGATCTTTGTCTCACAGTGTACTCAGCTGGTTCATGGCTGGACACACGGTCACTCTCCCTCTCTTCTTGTCCAGGCGTGCTCCGTTGCCCCTGGCGATGCGTGGACGCAGAGCGCTGGTCGACGACCTCTCGTTGGAGAACTCTGACTCCGAGGAGCCCCCTGCCTCGCCAACTCCCTCCTCTGGGCTCCCAGGGACCCCGACTCCCTCCTCTGAACACAGCCTTGACCCTCCACCGCCCTACAGCGTCAACAACACAGAGTGACGCAAACATAGACTCAGTTTTACACACAGTGTATACACACACACACACACACACACACACACACACACACACACACACACAGTCACGCATTGGCCTCTCACAGCCTTGACTACTCAGGGGTGAAAGAGTGACATGCACACACCGTAGTTTATAAAGTTAGACGAACAAAATCATTTAGGATGCACACATCAGGCGCTATAACTGTAAAACAACCTCACTGAAAAAAAAGTGTAAAAATTAGATTTTACAAAGAGGCAACTGGAATTGTTTTTCATTTTGTAACAAACTGTGACATAAAAAAGAAATGGATTTCTACATTACTTCTCTGTAATGCACTTCTGAGAAACTAAACTACATCTCCCAGAGTTCCAAGGGGAAAGTGAATTATTATCAACTAATTTTATGATGCTGTACATTAATTGGAGTGCCAGGAAACATTATGGTGTTCATGTCTTTTACATTAGGAGGTATTTCAAAACCAAGCCATGTTTAACCCTTTGATGAGGATTGAATATAACTACAATCTAATTTCACAAAGGGCTGCTGGAGGATGAAAATACTTCTGAAAGGTGTTAAGACAATCTATAAACATGTGACATAAAGTAGTTAACAAAAGATGTGAAATACACACGTGGAACAAAGCGTGTGTTAATGCAAATGTGATTTCTGATTTTCATATGTCTGTTTTAAAAAACAAAACTGAGAAATTTGGAATAATCTGGCAAACAGAAAGGAAAAACAGCGGAGGGCAGACAGTTAGTAGACAACTGCAGACATTTTGGGTGAGTTAGTAAAGGACAAATGGCAATTCAACTTTTACTGGAAATGGTTGATCAGAAACTGCGAAGTGTTACACCAAGTTCCATAACATATTGATCTCATTTTCATATAATTTGTCAAAATTGTAGAGAAACAAACAACTGACCATAAAAAGCAGCCGACATGCAGTAAAGCTGCATTAAAGTTGCATTAAGTGATAAATCATTTTTCTGTATATTAGAAACGGTATGTTGTTAGACAAAGCAGTAGCTAGAATTAGATAGTTTCTTTAACTAAGGTCTTAACATATTGCTTCAGAAATTTGAATTTGTATAATTTATATCCAATGTGAACTTAAGTTATTGATCGCTGGTTATTTTCTGTACAACTCCGTCTTGTGGGGAAGCATGTAAGTCTGATATTTCTGCTCATGCTGGCACTGATGTCAGGCTGAACTGGGTCACATTGATGGTTCAGGCCCGTTTCAGTCAGTGTCACAGCATCGGGTCTCAGAGGTGAATCTGCATGGAACACTTTTACTGTTGGATAACTCGTTTGGGTTTGAGTGTCTACCACAGCAACATAACTAGAAATAACCTGTGGAGAACTGTATTAATTGATCTTTATATCCAAAGCAAAACAAATTGTGACAATTCATCTTTTGTTTCTTGTTCCTGATAAACACATCACATTTTATGTTGACAAGCATCTTGTAAATTGTAATTTTGATTTTTACTGAGTAACTGTATAAATTATTGATCAAACAAAGCTTTTGTGTTTAACCAAATGGTGGGCGTATGGATGAGAAAAAGGGAATTTGTAGTAAACGTAGATTATCAGTAGAATAGAGTAGATGACAGGAGTAGAGGCTGGTTCTACTGTCATCCAGTGACTCCACTGGATGATTTCCGCAGTAGAATAAACTCAGTCTCTGCTCACAGCTCCAGTGTAGAAGATTGCAGAATAACTGAGCACGAGATTAAAAACAATTTTAGATACTAGTAGAATTAGATAAAAAAATGACAATGGAGGCACTGAGGAATGAATTTTTATGAAGCAAACGGCAAGTAGAAGAGAAAGTAGATTTTTTTTTTTTACCCTAGCTATCAACTCAAAATGAGATAGGTGTGTGTGGTGTCAACCAAATACAAGCAAGACCCTGCTGTGAAACCTGGTTTTAAAGATATTGTTCTTTAACTGAAACATATCCATTTCCCTCAGTATGTTTTATTTATTGTTTAACAGATTTATTTTAGTTTATTTTTGCTTATGAACTTCTCCAGCACCTGTTTGCCTGTCCAGGAAGTTAATATGATGTCTAGTTTCTGACTTTGACACAAATAGCAATGGTTTAAAGGAATAATTTAACATTTTGGGAAATTTGATTATTTCCTTTTTTGCAGAGAGTTTGATGAGATTCATACCTCTCTCATGTCTGTATGGAAAATATAAAGCTACAGCCAGCAGCGTGTTAGTTTAGCTTAACAGGGGGAAACAGATAGCCTGGCTCCGTCCAGAGGTAACAAAATACTCCTACCAGCACCAGTGAATGAATCTATTTCCCAAAATGTAGAACTATTCCTTTAAATTAGATAGAATGTCACTGGCGCTTGAACCTTTAATTGGAAAGAAAGATTGTGTAGCTGAAATCACAAATGTTGTTTCTGGAATTGCTCTGAATGTTTTCTTTTTATTCTGATTATATATATATATATATATCTTTCTCCTTATAGTGTGTGTGTATATATATATATATATATATATATATATATATATATATATATATATATTATAAGGAGAAAGATTAATGATTCATGATTAAAGTGTTGGTGTTTACCGTTGATTACGCACAGGAGCAGTACAGTAGTTTTCGGTAATCAGGGTTGTCATTACTGCTCCTTCTGTTTTAAATTAACAGGTGTTTATTTGAATGAAACAACAATGCAAAGCTAACATCTGCACTGACAAAACAAGAACAGTAAGCGTGTACAGTTCTAACGTCCCATGTGTATCCATATTTATAGACATGTTCAGCTTTTTATGTTTTTTGCCATGCCAGGTTCACCATGATTGACAAACACGAGTCAAGATCAAGACAGTTTGACTACTGACGACATATATTTAACGCCCTATTGAAGGGTTTTAATTTTTATTTTCTGTATGTACAATTCTTTTATTTTAGCAATATGCAAAGGATTTGTTTGAAGCTTTGTTTTTTAAGATATTGTGTAAATGCTGCACTTTACACATTACCGGTGGAGATAAACACAGCCACAGTACATTATGACTGTTGTAATTTATCTTAAAGAGGCCGACAGCATTAAGCCAAATGAGCTGACATCACGTGTCGTCACGATACAATCTGTCACTCTGAACTGTTCACAAAAATGTCGTAATCTGAAAATGTCGTATCAACATCTAAACGTGGCGACTTTGTTCACGCCTTGATAGACCAAAATCTGAAGACGCGTGGATTGAACTGCTGGAGCGAGAACAGATGAGTTCTGTTCATCTGTAGCAAAGAGACGAGGCCGGTGCTTCTCTGAGGTGTTATTTTTCTCTCTGTGTTTGTTTATGGCTACTGTGGAACTTCAAACATTTTGGAAAGATATGTTTTACTGTTTTAGCCTTTCTTTTTGTTAATGATGCTGTAATTATAAAACATCTGACTGGGGTTAACTTTAATATATGTCGTTGGGTTTGATCTTTGTGTTTCTGTGTGTTTCTTTGAGAGCACAAGCTGGACATGCACAAATACACACGAATACTTCCTTATACACTAACTGTGGACAAACACGTGGAAGCGTTTCGCATTATAACAGCATTTATTGTTTGGCATAATTATTTGTCACCACTTTAAACATTAACATTTCATACATAGGCAATAATACCAGCGTAATCAATACACAGATTTGACAGTCAAATTTAGTGTGAACTGAAAAAAGTTCCCAAATTTGAATTTGGGATTGAATCTCAGGCAAATCATTTTGATTGTAAATACAGTTAAGTTCAGTTCAGATCTGAGAAGTGGAAATTCTTTTTATAACAACAAAAGTGAAGCCATTAGAAGTGCTTGTACTATACACACAGAAAACAACATTAAAAACACATCATTTTGCAGCTGGTGCTTCCCCTGTTTATATGTGCATATCTTTCCAATGCACTTCCCTTAAAGATATGGGTGTAAAGTGAAACAGAAAAACATTGAAGGGTTTGGTTTTACAGAGAAACTGCCAAATGACCTGAAGAATCTGTTAGCTTTGTGACGTATACGATAAAGGTATACAAATATACAGAATGTTTTCCCAGTTGCTTGATTCCTTTTTCTGAATTTGACAGTATTTACAAATAACAAGTTGTCTGAGATTTACCTAGAAATCTCTGACTGGCAGTGCACATCCGGAAAATCTCTCGCTGAGCTCAGACAAATAACAGACAACCACATTCAAATTAAGTCCAAAATCCAAAAGACACTCCAGATGTAACGGTTTATTCTAGCTCTTCTTCAGCATTTACAGCAGAACAGCCATGCATCACAGCTCATGTGACCTCCTTCACACACATACGTTCACTAAGTAACAAACCTAAATAAAAAGAGGAGACATATTTTCCTAGCATTCAGGGGACTTCCTGTCCTTTAAGATATCAGTGAAGAGCCAGTCATCCTCACGCGGCAGTGTTGGTATGGGACGGTGCTCAGGATTATGAAGCGGGACAGAAAATGATTGAGCAACACCCTCAAATGGCGTAAAGTTTTGGTTATTTTCACAATTTACCAGCATACATGGACTCTCCTGCTGCTGGTACGTCTGCAGCTCTGAGGTGTTGTAGTGGTAGCTGATCGATGTGGGGAGCTGGTTTTGGATCATGTCTGTACCTTGGGACGGCTTAAAATTGTTAAACTGTGTCTCTGCGGCGTCTTCGTTTTGTCTCAACGCACTCTGGAAGTGGTTTATGGTCGGCCCCTGATCTCCACTGCAACTGTACCCATATTCATATCTGTACTCACCTGTCTCACAATGCAGATCCTCCACCTCAGGCCTGCTGCTGCAGATCCTTTCCGTGAAACTACCTGACTGATCTGCAAATCCAACATCATCAGCACCGACTTCCTGCCCAGAATCACCTTGGCATGCACAGATACTTTCAAAACAGGACTCTACATCCATGCAGCCTCCCAAGTCCTTACTACCAGCACTGAAAAGATCCATAATATCTGTCCACTGATTCTCTGAAATGTCAGCAATGTTCTTCTGGCCCTGTGTGCAGGTTGATGAGTCCGTGAACATTTGGATCGAGAAGTCACAAGAGTCAAGAGACAACGGGGAGAGCTGTGGAGAGAATGAAGGAGAGATGTCCACATTTTGGCCAAACTGCACGAAACTGGTGTCCTCTTGAGTTGTTTGGGAGTCTTCTGAGAGGTTGTTACCTGACCTCTGCAGACTTTCATCGTCGTCATACTCAGTATGAAAGAGCTCTGCCCCGTGGTAATAGTCTGTACCTTTTGAGGAGCTCAGAGATGTGAATTCAACTAAGGTATTATTCCTACTCTCTTTTTTCTGTCTCCCTTTGCTCTTGTTGTTCTTTCTAGTGGTGCCGGTGGCGGGCTGTGATTTGGGGTGTCGTTTCCAAAGATGTCCCGGGTCTGGCAGCTTCTTTTTATTGATTTCAGTGTCATGTGAGCCAACTGAGATGTCACTCCTAGACTTAGAGATGTCATCTGCACCAGTGTAAACACCGCCTTTATCTGGATCTTGTAGACAACCACCTTGGGAGGGCCGACCCGACTGGTCGAGTGTCTCTGGCTTCTGTGATGGCAGAGAGGATATGGCTTTTTCCCCCTCCTTGATATAAATGGCAGATGCCAGCCGGTGGTTTGCTGCCTCTATGTCTGCAAACTTTCTGTTGAGAGAGAAGAAGATTTAATATTGAACAGCAGTAGTTTCCAAAATGCCTTAAGACAGTGGTTCTCTCAGTGGTTAACTTGTGTGAGTAATAGTTTGACATCTTGGGGAAAATTTTTTTCACTTTCTTGCTGAGAGTTCCATGAGAAGATGGATGTCCCTCTCATGACTGTCAGTTAAATATGAAGCCACAGGCAGCAGGTAGTTAGCCTGGGAAACCGGGAAATAGGCAACCTGGCTTTGACCAACGCTTACAAAATTCTCCTACAGTCAGCGTGTTATATCTTGTTAAAAACTAAATGAAAAATCAAAATGTTGTGGTTTTACAGAGGTTATATGCAAGACTATTCCTTAGCCGAGTGCAATGACTTGCTGGGGTCTCCGCTGGTTGCCTGTGTCGGGGAAACTGAAATCTTAGTTCTTGTCTAGTGCAGATGAGAGTTTGTAATTAAATACCAAATGACAAGATGTTCAGTCCTAAGTACATCATGCCTTTCTGTGTTTCAAAAGGTTCGCCACCTGCACCTACTCCCTAACTCCCCACACATTCCACTGTGTGGCAATTATTTTCTCAGAACCATGTGAAAATACATAAAGCAATTATATTCTTTGTTTACCGAACTACAGGTTGTGTAACAGCGATGTTTTTTCATTCTTATCCCTCCAATGTCCTGGTGACCCCTTCAGATTGTTTAAATTTTGGAGCCAATGCTTTAAGATACCACCAGGAATAAAGATTTTAACATCAGTTGACATCAGTGCCTTTCTGATGCTCCAACACACCTCTGAATCATGTTGTGCAGGAAGCGACGGTGGTTGACCTGCCGCTTGGACGGCCGGTTCTTCCGGGGTTTCTGAAGAGTCCTCATCATGTGACCTGCTGCGGAAGTTACAAAGGTGTAGAGGTCACGGCCCCATGGGACCCCTCGCTCCAACCCGGGCTCAAGAGTCACAGAGATGGATGGTCGCATGGCTGAAAGAGAGAGGGTGCGAGTTAAGAGATGAGAGGCATGGGGAAATGAAGACATGACAGGATAAAACAGGTGAGAAAGGACTATTTGTACTGTAGGTACCTGTCATATCACTGAGCAGTACTATGTTGGAATCAGATCAGGTGAATTGCACTTTGAGTGATTTAACATTTAAGAAAAATGTTAAAAAATACTTTCTTTCAAAGCCATGGACCTTACTTACATTTATCATGCATTTAAATCCAAATAGTTATTAGTTTAAATTAGACTGTCATACATTTACTCGAGTAATGCACCTAACTACAATTTTAAATATTTTGTATTTTGCTACTTTATACTTTACATTTTGGAGGGAAATAATGTACTTTTTACTCTGTTACATTTATGTAGTTATTCATTCTGCAGATGAAGTTATTACATACAAAATTTATGCTGAGCTTATAAAATGCTGCTTGTACGTTAACCAATACTATCCAACAATATAAACTTAAATAGAAGCCATTTTCTGAGTAATATATTAGTTTTTACACATTTTACTGCCAAAACACATGTACCTTTACTTACCTCACTGTCTATCATTACTGTAACAGTAGAGGATTGATACATTTGAAACATACAGTAACTGCTGTTTGTTATGTCTAGTTTTGTCCATTCTGTTCTGCTCAATAGAGAAATAATATATAATATTTACCTTATTCCTCCTCAGGCTGGTGTGTGTCTTCTTGTAGCTTCCTACAAACGGCACTGAGGACTCAGCTTGAAAGAGGCGAGCCGCTTCAGAGAGAGAGAGGTGTGGTCATTTAATTGTTGATGTATGTCTGTGCTTGTATTGTGGGTCTGTGTGCAGCAAATTAAGTCAAGTGACATAAGAGCTCAATGCAAATGCACAAATTCCCTTTTCTCCAGCAGTATGAATGGAATCCAACTTGACAAATTGATAGTGGGAGAGGAAGTGAGACACGATGAGAGGCTCTGAAAAGAAAGAGGCAATTATCTGAGAAGTCAACTGCTCGCGGAGGTGTGGGCACACGTCTCCATTGTGTGCCACACTAAAGGCAGCTTGTTAAATACTGGGAGACACAAACACACTAGTTGAGACAGTTAACAAGCCCTTAATTGATCATCTTAAACTCTGGCCCTAATTATCACATTCTCAGAGGGAAGAGCTAAGATGGTTGCTAGTGCCTTTAATTGACCTTTGCAATTCAATAGCACACCTTCCAAGTACAGAATTTTACATATCTATGGCAGCAGGTGGGCGACTAGAGGCTGTCCTTTTCACAAAGATGTGAGATAGCGAGAGATACAGAGGAATAAATTAAAGTGTTTTATCTGCATCTTTTAATTTTTGCTTTCACAGTTTTACTTTGTTGCTCTGGATATTTATAATTGATTGAGATATGCAGCCTTCTTCTTTTCTTCTTTCATGGCTTTTCTTCTATTTGTTAAGATCTGTTTATTTTATTTGTCCAGTGCAGTTAGTGCAACTGTCCAAAAAAAGTTTTACACCAGTTTGTTATAGCTTTTTGCCGGCTTCAAGCTACATTTTCTTGTCAGGTATCTGTCTCTTCCTTGTATAGCCTCCTCAATGTTCCCTATATGTACAGAGTAGTCTGTAAAGGCATATCCCATCATTTTTTATAGTTGCATTTAGATTGTCCCAGAAAGGCTTTAGTCTAATGCAACTCATAGATCTACCTCCAGGTCACCACAGAGCCTCCAACATGATTGGTTGGTTGACTGCCTGCTTTGGATCTGGAGTGTTTGAAGAACTGAATTAAATTCATCCAGCTCAACTATTTTGGCACTTTATCTCAAACACCTTTCTGGCCTCTTTAATGTAACTTGTCTTCTTTCTTTCCTCTATTAACATTTTGTGAATTTTATGGACCTTCAAGCAAGGAAGGATTGCTGCAAGAGGCATCTATTTATAGTGACACCACATGTGCTTCTGACCAGAGAGCTGCACAGATAACTTTCCTGGTGTGCCTTCAATTGCAACACTTTTACCAAGTGAGAAAAAGCTGTGGTGAGTGACATTTACTGTTCTACATAGACGTTAAAATGACTTTTATCTATATGACAAAGTATACAAGGTATAATAAATCACACTTTGTCATAAAAACAATGTGTGCAATGGGCTCTACGCTGCAGATTATTGCTTTCTGGGTCACTTTTTTACCTTTCCTCACATGTGGTATTTTCTCAGATTCTTCTCCAGCGGGCGTAGGTCTTATCAGACATTCTCTGCAACAGACAGAACTTTGACCTCCCTCACTTGTAGATTCATCTCAGCTCCTCCTCCTCCTTGTCCAACAGAACCAATTGGAAAAGAGCTTGTGTCTCTTTGGCTTTGGAAATTTAAGGACAGGGCGACAAAAGTGACACTGAAAGGTAGGTTTAACTACTTCTTGGATAAAAGCCATAACTTACAGTGGTTCAAGACGAAGCGATCATCATTTTCTGTATGTCATTTAGACCACCATTAGTGAGCGATAAAGCGATTATGTCATGGGATCATTATTTAATACCATTAAATTTCCTTTAACATCCATTTAATTTGGACATTTATTTAAAAGCCTTCCTCACTTAGTAAAACAGTCATACCCAGTGGTTTTATTATGAATGAATTCAGCTTTACTCTCTGATTAGATTTGTCACCATGAACCGGGCCTGGGCTGTGTTCAAGACTTATCCGTACATCAGTAACGTCCTGGGATACACAACGCTGTTTGCCTCTGCTGACCTCATTCAGCAGAGTGTGCTGGGTGGGAAACACACTGCAGCATCCACACCAGAGGCTCCAGCTGGTATTGACTGGTGTCAGACAGCTCGAGTGGCGACTGTTGGCTTCTGTTTCCATGCCAACTTCAACTACCACTGGCTCAGAGGGCTGGAGAGGATGATGCCGGGAGGCGGAGTGAAGGCAGTGGCAGGGAAAGTAGTGGTGGATCAGCTGATCGCAGCTCCTCTCACCATCAGTGCTTTTTATATTGGTAAGTGTGTTACAAAGCCTATTTTACTTATTTGTTGTGCTTATTCTGAAATAAGATTTAAAATAAAGTGTTTGGGCACAGAAAACATGTGTTTCTAATGTGTTTCAGTAAAACATTTAACAGCCACTTCTAACATTTAGGTTTAAGTTTACTAGAAAACAAAGATGACCCACTTGAAGACTGGAGACAAAAATTCTGGACATCTTACAAGGTGCATTTACAGTCAACGGTTGCCCTTATTAGACTATTATTTACTCCTAAAGTTTAATAAATCTCTGTTTATTTATCTGTATATCTATCTGCTGTTCCTTTCTTTAGACTGGAGTGGTATTTTGGTCAATATCACAGGTGAGATATTCTTGTATCCATCCCATCATCAGTCCCTTTGTAGCTGCACACACAGATTCACACATACATGTACACACAGATGTAGAGTGACATCTTTTTCATCTCTTCCACCATCTCAGACAGTGAACTTTGCCCTGGTCCCCCCTGTGGCACGGACAGTGTTTCTGGGAGGCGTCGCACTGCTTTTCACAATCTACCTGTGTCACCTGAGACAGCAGCGTGGCCACAAACTCAAATAATCTTGGGATCCTCGGCTCCATGACGCAAGTTTTTGTACTGAATGACTGTGATTTCAACAACAATCCATCAACAGATCAATAAATAATGACATTAGATAAGGCCTGTTTAAGGATAGAATTCAGTTGCAGGGTCATTGGATTTACTGAGGAAACCCTAAATAAGACAAAATGTGAATTACAATAATGCATTGGTGCCTGAGTATAGTTCTGCTGATACTCATGTTGGCAATCATTTCCTCTGAAACACAGAGAACAACAGAGCTGTTAAATCCTTATTCAGCTTCCACACCGTTTCAGTGCGTCATATATACTGGAATAACGTGTTGTAATAATGTGTTGATACATTTTTTTTAACCAATAAACGTAACGTGTTGTTTTCATTTTGTTGTTGTTTTCATTTAAGAGATTTCATCAGATTCAAACTGTATTCAAATTGTGCCAAGAACAATCTGCATTTATCATTAACAATGCCGTTAATGGTTTGTGTATTAAAAAATGTTATTTATTGCAATAAGATTGAAAAAAACAGTCATTTGATTAGGGGCGGTGGTAAAATGATCGGGGTGGTGAGGGGGGCAGGATCTTATATTTCATTTTGAGTCCCTCCCCAGCTTTATGTATATTTATGTTGTTGAAATGAAACGCAGTACCCTCCCCCAGGACCGTGAAACCAGCGCCATGTTGCCGTCTCCACCGCTGGAGGCAGCATCCTGCACCGTGTCCTGTTTGTTGTGGTTGTGGCCTGCAGGAAGCGCGTGCTCACTGACCAATCAGAGACACGAGATCTCGGCGCTCTGTTTATCGCGAGACCTCCGCTCTTCCTTTTCCCTTCTCGCCCCGAGTCCAAGATGGTAGGTGCCGCTAGTGGAAATCCTTAAACTACGATAGATTGACTATCCGCGATCATCCTCCGAGTCAAAGCGTCTCGTCTTCTTAGTGGCGGGCTTCACTGTCTCTGAGCATCGTTCCCGACACAGTCCTGTCGTGATTTCGTGATATTTGACCATGTTAGTGGTTCAAGCTTCACCCTCTTCGGTGCTGAACTAGTTGCCGTCCGGGCGGCCGCTTCACGCCTTAAAGGTTGATCACAGACGAGCTTTTAATGCGGGAATATTATGCAAAACTATCACTTATGTTTCCACAAAGTTAAACGTGTGTTTTGTAAATGTAAAACACAGCCACGCGTTAACACCGTAGGCTTGTTTGCGGTGTCGCTCGTGATAGCAGCTAGCGGTGTAGTGTCAACGTGTGAACCGGCCTCTGCTGCATGTTGAGCTGCTGCTGAAGTCAGAGAAAGGGACTGTAACTCTTTTATTAGTGATGTAAGGTAAACTGCTCATAGTTTTAACGGTGTCTAAACAGTGGCAGACCCCGAGTGTGCGACGTGAGATGAGCAATGGGTGTATTTGATTATAGACAGTGCTTCAGATTAAGCGTTCAGGGGCTGCTTGTTAGTTTCTTATTGTATTAATGTGTTTGTGTTTGCTTGTTTCAAGGGAGTCGACATCAGGCACAACAAGGACCGTAAGGTGCACAGGAAAGAACCAAAGAGCCAGGATATCTATCTGAGGCTCCTGGTCAAGGTGATTTATATTCACTCATTATGCTCTTTCTTATTGGAATAAATACCTCCAGTAGTAATTGTTTCTTTCATCATGGCACATTAAGAGATTAAACTTGATATTAAACTTGTATTGAGTTTGACTTTGACATTTCTAACCATCCTGCTGGGTTGTTACAGTTGTACAGGTTCCTGGCCCGCCGCTCTAATGCTCCCTTCAACAAGGTCGTCCTGAGGAGGCTCTTCATGAGCAGAACCAACAGGCCTCCCATCTCCGTCTCCCGTCTGGTCAGTCTCGTTTGTCTCTCATCCTCTCTACCACTAATGAATCTTTCTTTTGCTCTTATCACGCTATGTTAACTGTTTGGGCCAGTTGTAAGGTAGGGCATATCGTTTTGAGACTGGAATGCATATCTCACAAAGTACATTATATAGGTCAAATCAGCATCATTAGATGACATTAGATGAAGATTCAAGATCAGTTTCACTCATTCAGTCACATGAGGGCTGACTGTGTAGTTTTTAATGCCACAGCATCCTTAGCCTCATGTGACCGTACTTAAAAATGATCCTGAGTTCTGTGCAGTTAGGTTCACACACTGTAAAATCAGGAAAAAAGAGAGCACTGGTGTCTGATTGGTAGGTCGTTTCCTTAGACACCCTGATTTTAAGGTTTCAGTAAAGGAAAAGTTTGAGTTGTTGCATCCCCAGTTGTTTTCATGGGGCTCTGAATAATGTGATGTAGTAGGGATTGAGTTTAACAATGTCGGTCAGTGTTTGTTCTCATTTCGCTCTATTTAGTTTGTATTGCCTCATTGATGTTGGAAATGTATAAAATTATGTTAGGAAGTTTGAACTGTGGGTGAGATTAATTGTAGATGCCATGTAATCCAGCCAATACCTTCATATTGCTCATTTACCACCAGCCTTTTGAAAGCTGTAATGCCAGGGAAGATCAAAAGTCCTAATGTTGAAGCCCTGGTGTCAGTTGTGATTATGCTTGCCGTATTTCTAAATTTGTTTTCATTGTGTGACCAGATCCGTAAGATGAAGATGTCTGGACGTGAGAACAGAATCGCTGTTGTTGTGGGAACAGTCACTGATGATGTCAGGATTCAGGATATCCCCAAACTCAAGGTAACCCCTCCTTTATAGAATGGCAGAATTCATCATCTCCAGTGTTTTTCCTGTAAAGACATAATTCAGTTATTGTTGGCAGTCTCTGAGATAGTCCTCATGTCCTGTTTGTTGTCCCACAGATCTGCGCTTTGAGGGTAACCGATGGTGCCCGCCGCAGGATCCTGAAGGCAGGTGGTCAGGTGATGACCTTTGACCAGCTGGCTTTGGCTTCTCCTAAAGGACATGGCACAGTGCTGCTGTCAGGTAACTAAACATGTGATTTAGATTAAAATTATAATACAATGACGCAATTGGAGTAGATAATGTTAGCAGTCATTGTCCCGCTGGTGCTGAGGCACCGTGGCCATCAAGCACATGGTAAATCAAGCTCACACTAATGTGACAAATGTGGTCCTGCAGCATCAGTGGAGCCTGACAGATGGCCCCTAGGGCTACCCATGTTAAATGACACTTATGGTACTTCTCGGCACTTTAAGTAGGTGTCTTCAGTGTTAAGAGACTAATTGTATTTTTCTCTCTTGCATGAAAAGTTGTTTTTAGAACTGCCGTAAGTCCACATGCTTGTTTTAATTTTACACTGGCATGTTTTGGTTGCTTTAAGGAGGCTCATAACACGGCGGCCCAGACTTGTCTCTGGTGTGTCTGAGTGGAGTGGATTTATGCACTTGCGAGGGAACTTAGCCTTTTGTAATGCCATAGATGCAAATACTTTTTGAATTAGGAAAGCAGGTTTTCATCTGTGTTTTGGTCTGATTGTTGGTAATTGATCACCAGATATTTACATTTTTCTTAAATCATATGTAATTTGTGGACCTTTGTTTCTATTTGCTGAACAAGTCACCTGAATTTGTAAAGTTTAAGAGACCCAGAGTTCCCTTTAATGTATTAAATAAATCTCTAAAGTGAGATTATTACCAAATGCTAAAGTACCAGTATCAAGTGCTGGTGTAAGTCATCCTTTGTGCAAGTAATTTAGTGATGGTTTTCAGTAAATTAATGAAATCACCCATATTGATCGTTATAAGAGAAGAACCATTGTATTGTCAACTGTCAAAATGTGTTTCTTTTCTAAAACTGTTCCCCTGTAAAAACAAGCAAGCGCACATTCATTTTAATTTTTTCTGGCTCACCTACTTTTCGGAACTGTAATAAGTGAAAAATTGTCAGTCTACACTGTAATTTGAGCAGTAAAAGATCACTTGCCTTTCTGAATGTATATTTTTTTCCTAATTTTATCATTGCCACATGTACAAATGTGCAAATACTTTTTTTAAATATGGTATGTTAAAATTAAATTTATGAATGGTAATGGGAATACTTTCTACCAGTAATTTTATTTTATATCCTCTATAGCAGTTGTAACTGCTTTTTTAATTTGTCACATTTCTGTCTTCCTCAGGACCCCGCAAAGGCAGAGAAGTGTACAGGCACTTTGGAAAAGCCCCCGGAACTCCTCACAGCCACACCAAGTATGTGTACAGTTGATGTGTTGGTACTGTTGTCAAACAAAATGTTTAACTAATTATATTGTTGTACCCGTATTTTGATGAATCTAATGCCAGGCTACCGAATTGGACAAAATATAACAATGGTTTTCTAGATCTGAAAATCAGACTTAATGTTAAGCTTTTTCTTCCATATTTTTTTTATTGATGTCTTATTTAAATGTATCAACACATTTATTTATTTATATTCTCATCAATATGGCAAAAACATTTGCTTTAGTGACTTAACTTTAATAGGCAGTCACCTAATTCTTATACAACACTAAAAATAATAGTTTTAAATCACAAAATTAATTTGGAATAAGTTACATTCATGTCATTAGATCAAAGCTTTAATTTTCTGAAGAATCATGTAATCAGGCTTTCAAAGAGTGGAAAAGCACAGGTATAATTAATAACACAAACCTTCACATTGTTTAAGTGTGCCAGTAAGCACAGGACCGTGGCCCTGGCACACTCGAATGCAGTGCTACAGTTGGTGATGTTAGTTGTTGAACCTGTGTTCAACAAGTCAAATGCCTATGAGACAAAAGGAAGGCACCACCTGTTGCCAGGATATTCTGTTAATTACGACAGTTCACCAAAAATATTTTGCTCTTAGTCGGAGTGCTGTCATACATATTTACAGTGTGGCTTTCGGGAGGTTGGTAGATTTATTAGGTTTGGGAATAAGAGGCGTTTTCTGAGACATTTTGGCTTGTTTTTTGAAGGAAAAGCACAGGTGTTATTTTTAACATTAAGGGTGGTTGTTCTATTCAAGTGTCCCAGTAAGTGTGACAGTGAGCCAGCTTGCACAATACCAGCACCCTGAGAATGAAGCAGCTAAAAGGATTTCAACAATCATTAATTTTAATTATTAATTTACACCTGTGCTTTCCTTACTGTGACATGTCAAAATGTATTTTGTGTAAAGGCCTATAGTGTCTGACTTAATCCGTATGCTGTACATGGGCAGTACATATTAAAGTGTTATTTACTGGAAATAGTTGTTGCTACTGAGTTTTGAGCACAAGAAACTCAGTGCCATTAAGCTCCATTGTAAAAGAGTGAGTTAAGAAAAATGCTTTGCCAGAAAACACAAACACTGAATAAGTATGTGTCTGTGTATGTATTATTATATGAATGTTGGGTTTGTGGTGCCATCATCTTACACTAAACTATCCTTTCTCTTCTCCAGGCCCTACATCCGCTCCAAGGGCAGGAAGTTCGAGAGAGCTCGTGGTCGCAGAGCCAGCCGTGGCTACAAGAACTAGTCTGTGTCTTTGTTTTCCATGCAAATCTGATACAAATAAAAGATGGACTGTACAAAATGAGTTGTCTTTTGTGTTTTATTGGACGGTTTACAAAACCCTTGCAAATAATCTGTCACTGTTATTTTCTTGGGGTAACAGAAGAAGACATGTTGGTTAAAATCAGCTAAAACATTTACATTTACAACTCCCCCCCACCTACAACTCTTTATTTCCAGTTGCAGGCCTCACTGAGGCTTTAACGTGAATCTGACGTCAGGAATCGTTTGATCAGTATTGATACGAGTCGGCCGGGAGAAAAAAAAAATGAAAGAGTTGGCCAGGAAGCGGTGGTCTGTCAATGATTGGAGAATGTCGGTGGGTGTTGCAATGTTTTCCTTATCGCCATTGGACTTCCTCTCCGCCGCTCAAAGCTGCTGCTGCTCCTGCGTCTCCGGGCACTTCCTGCACCGAGCCACAGTTTTCAGGACAAGCGACTGTCTGTCGTCGTGAGAGGGGAGACAAGATGAGGTAACTGCGGCGTCTCTGATGTATTAGATTTAACCTGCGTCTTTTAAAAATATCACTCTTAAAAAAAAAAAATTATAAAAAAAAAAATTATCTGCTTGACAGAATCGGATCTTAACGCCTTTTGGCTAACGTTATCTGCGCTAACTCGGGTATCTCCTTTTAAACCGAGCAGTAAACGAGAAATAATAAAATGTCAGATGGGAGCTTTCAGTGTCCCGCCGGCAGCCTTGAAGAGAATAAAGTTTTAATAGCGGAGGAAGTTGAACTCGGGGCTAACGCTGCGAGCCGCTGCTAACTGACAACAGTTCACAGTAGCTCCTGCAGTCACAACATTAGCCGGCGTGTGCTAACTCCTTTGATTCAGCGACGCGACCCGAGCCGGAGGAACGAGTTTAAACGCGCCCTGCTCGGTTTATTAATATTTCCGAGACCGAAACGTGGATGAAGATGGCCGTTTCGGTTTTGTAGCCGTTAAACTGGGGGGTCGGTTGGGCTGACAAACTGTCAACCTGCACGCTAACGGTCGGTGAAGTTTAACCGTCGAGCAGCTTCGGCTTCACATCGTTACTGTAACTGTTCATGTAACTAATGTAACTAATGTAACTGTTAGTGTTAGTGTTAGTGTTGGAGTCGGGGTCGCTGCTGCAGACTGCGCGGCCGGGCCCCTTTTTTTTGCTGCGGGTGATGTCCTGCGCTCCAGCGTGTAAACCAAAACTTGCCCAAAAATACCCCGAAGTCGCTCAACAGCAGCCTCATTGTGTGCGAGGTAAAATTAGCCCGCAGATATTATTTCTGGGTGTCTCCGCCCTGCGTTTGAAGGACGCAGGGTGCAACAATGGGCATCAGTGAGGTCCGTGTGTGTGTGTGTGTGTGTGTGTGTGTCTTTATCAAGAAAAGGACATCAGCCAAGTATTGATTTCAGCACTGCAGCTTGCATAATGTCTTCTGGTTATTATAAAACTTGACAAAGATGTGACCGGTTTATTAATTTAGGGCATGTCGAAGTCCCACGGTGAAAGTAATTGTATTTTGAGGCACTAAAGTTTAATTAACTGGACCCTTCTCACATATGCATAAATGATAATAATTAATGGGACTTTATTATAAGTAATATTTAAAACAGGTAGACTTTTTCCGATAAAACATAACTTGTCAGAATCATTTTCCAAGTTTGTGAAATGAATCCCAAACTTGTTGTAACACACAGTGTGTATCTGTGGCGTATATATCCTCATGTCATGAATTTGTTACGACCGTTATGTTTTTGTCAGGCTCATTATGAACTTGTTTCTTCATTGGGAAATATTTGAAGGTTGTTAAGAGAGATTGTTCCATGCTAATGCCTATTGCAAAACCTCCGTAATCCAGTACCATTTAGGTCAGCAATTTGCAAAATCTCTATCCAAGATTCAAATTGTGAAAGAGACACTGTTTCCTGAAATCCTGTTAGACAAAAGCCTTAACTACGAAAATACCAACCAGATGTGGTCATTTTCAAGCAAATAATGTGGTGTCTCAGCAAGGCCATTGAGGATGTGTGAGTGTGAGTCATTATATATAAAGACGTACCTAAGGTCAAGGGGCATGCTGGGTCTTGTATTGCTTCACCCTGTAACTTTAATCTGTTCCTCTTATCGTGACAGTTCTTCTCTGTACTTGTTCTGCTGTAATTGTGAAAATGCGATACAGAAATATCCACCTTTGCACAGTGAAATCCCAGGTGAATTGGAGGCACCATTTATTTAACTTAATGTGCTTCTTTCTTTAATGTCAATTTCTTATCCATCTGCTCTGAAAAATACTTTTAGGTGTATCACCCATACAGTAAAGTTCTGCCATTGTTTTTTCCACTTTTACAATTGACTGTTGTCCTCTTCTACTCCTTTGTCGTCGATCAGGAACAGGGGTCTTTGGGAGGGAACGTGAGGCTTGACACAAGGACAATGCCATGACATAAACTAAGGACCCACCTGGAACTGTCTCCTTGTTTGTCTTTTGTTTTGTTTCTGTTTTTATTTTTTCGTTGTCTAGTCTCCACCCGTCTTACCTGGCGTTCACCCTCTTGTGGAGAACATATTATGAAGTAATACAGGAGTATTTGTTTGGATGAAACTTTAATGTATCACACTACTGTCTAGAGGACTGGCCTTGTCAGTCCTCTTGTCGGCATCCTCTATATCACTGAGATTAAAGATAGCAATAGAGGTATCAAAGGTCTTGAAAAAGTCTGCACTTATCATATCTTAGTGGCATTACTTACTTTTTGGCCAGCACTTACCATGCAACATACTCTATAGAATTCTTTACTTGTGCATTAATTTAATTTAATTGTTGTAGCCTCCTTGTCTAAACAAGGTGTGTTTGTTTGTCTTATTCATACTTAATGGATCAATTTTTTCAATGCAATTAAGTTTCAGTTTTGTCCTTTTGTGTAATTATTTAAAGATATTTTGTCAATGTCGAGTAGCTGCTCAGCTGCCTTATGTTAATATCACAGTAGGCGGTTTTAAGTTGTAATGTAAACTATTTTATTGCATATGCAATCTTTGTGAAGAACACTTTAAATGACAGATCTTGTCTCGGAAAATATACGTTTTTAAGTCCTCTTGTCTTTGAACATGTTGAAGTGTTGCTTATCCACTTTTCCACTGGCAGTAAACTGCGGAAGCTGACGTCTCTTCAGATCAAACTGTGATGGGAGGTTTCTAACTGTGACAGAGACAAAGACTGGTCTTTAACAGTTCCCATCTTCACTGGATTAATACTCTAAACAGAAGAACCTTTTATAAAACTGGAAGAAGTTAATTTGTCTTATCAAATGAAGACACGTCTGAAATGGACAGACGGGAACGGAAACTCAGAGCTGATTTTTTTGTGACTTTGTCTCTTGAATTCAGGCACTGAAGAGGGAGAATGATTTTGAGGAGATTTCAGGGATAAAGTTCTCAGACTGACATTCAGATACATTTTTGATTTTCTCTGCAAATCTTGAAGAGCTGCCAGATTTCACTCTTCGAGCCTCTAACTGTAGAAAAAACATACTGACTTTTGTTCTGATAAACCGTGTCCACTTCAGCATTGAGGATGCGATCTCCGGAACCGTTTTCACCGTCCACAGCAGAGGCCCTCCTTCATGGCCAGTTTGCCAGCTGGGGTTCAGGCAGCAACAGCAACAATAACAGCTGCCCCAACAGCCCTGGTGGTCCGGGGGGACTCTCCCCCGCTGCCTCCCCTACTCCGGCTCTGGCCTCCAACTATGCCTTGACCCTCACCCACACCCACATACATATCCAGCGCTTGTCACCACGGCAGGGGAAGGAAGCCCGTCTCCTGCTGCCTTTATCAGAGCTACTGGGCAGCAGCTGCCCTCGTGCCCCTGCGCCTCCTCTCCTCGTGCTGTACTGGTACCCGCCAGGCAAACGGCGAAAAGGGGTGTCTCGGCGCCGGCAGGTGAGGGCCTACCTGGCAGAAAGCAGGCCTGAAGCTGAGAGGTGGTCGGCTGCTGTGCAGTGTCTACTCAGAGATGTGACCGTCACTGCTGACACAGGTGAGTGTGTGTCTCACTAGAGGCTTGCTTGTCCAGGTTGGGTGACGGTTGTTAGATGGTTTTACATGTTACAGGACCATACTGGTGATTGTAGTAGCCCATTAAATGCAAACTATGCACATTTCCTCACTGCATCCAGCAGTTTTAAATTTAATTGAATCCACTGTCCTACCTTTCTAGCTGCCACCTGTTTCAGTTCATGTCAGTATGTTATGAAATTAGACTTGTAGAGACTCATAACTTTTTAAATAGCTAATCCATGAATGTGAACACCATGTTGCCATTCATGTATTTTAGTAAACATTTTAAAGACCCCAAAGCCCCAAATATGCTCTCTTTTCTATTAAGGTGGTCATTGATATAGTGTGGATTTTCCTTGAATGGCTTCATCAGAAGGGCAACATGGTTAGTTAACAGCATAAAATAGTGTGATTTACTTTGGCTGACCTTAAAGTTTGTCCATATGAATAAGAGTTGAATTCCTGTTGTTTACTACATGAAACCACACAATGTTGCCTTGTGCCGCCTTGATTTATGCCTCCTTTGTATAGCTTAATGTCACAGTAACCCAAGACCTTTCTGTATGTACAGCACACACATTTTGTCACTGAGGACCCAAATGTTGCTGAGAGTAGTTAAGCATTTAGGGGTTTTGTGGCAAAAACAAAAGGGGATTAACACTAATACACCCTAAGAGGCTTTTGTTTGTTTCACATAACTACATCTTTTTCTTGAGTTTATTTACCCAATCCTTTTGTGTTTTTTGCCCTTATCTGTGCTGCACACACGGTCTGTATCATTCTCTGTCAAATGTAGAGACAAAGAGGGTGGGGCTGCTGCAGCTTGCCACCCTTCCCATGCACTGTATCCCCCAGCCTCAATAATCAAACAGATAGCAAGGCCCTGCTCAGTGTTTACTTTCACTGTTGTCCTCACCATTACCTATGCGTCACGCACTTTGCCAGCATGTCCCATCTTTTCCTGTCTCCTTCCTCTTCTTTAGACTTAATCTTAAACCCTTTGATCTTTAATTATCTTTATTTACATCCCCATCTCCTTCCCCAAACAGTGATATAGTCATTCATTTTTAATTTTTCCCAATCCCTTGTTAGTCCCTTGTCTGCTCCGGCCTCATTCATACTCTGTTGCACTTTATTCTATTTTTCTCAGTTTTGCCAGCCTTTAGTTTGATCCATAGTCACCCTTTACACCATGTATTAAAATGCATTGATACAAATACATTGAGATTTGATTGATTTGTTCAGCTCAAACCACCAAATGTAGTTCCATCCACGTAGTTGGATTGATTCAATGTGGTCCCTGACCACCTCTGGAGGTGGTTTGGACGATCGGATCACAATCCTCAATTTGTCTTGGGTGCATTTACACCTGTACTTTCATGTGGTCAAGCTCCATCAGATTGCAATCCAAAATATATTGTAAGATGTAAAGGGGGTCAAAGTTTCTGTTCCACATGCTGTCTTGATTCTGTGACATTTTCTGCTTATGGGCATTATAGCTGTGGTTAGTTGGGTTTTCTGTTGATTTGCTTTAGTGTAGTTTGTTGCATAATCCAGGATTATCTGAGAGTGCAGTCATTTCACCTCCTTCCCTGCACCACTGGAATCTATTCCTACATTCAGAATGCTACATGTGTCCTTTATCATTCATCTGAATTTAAATGATTAACGCTCTTGAGCAACAGCGATGCACAATGTGAAGGAGATTCTGTGAGCCGTAATAAAAGAGGCTCAAATGGTTGAATGCGCTCAAATTCTAGGGTTGGGCAACACTGACAGCTTGCTTTGAAAATGCAGTGAACCTCTTGTTCATTTCTTTGTTCTGGACGAAATCTGTGTGAGTGTTAACTTATTCATGCTCTCCTTTCGTTTTTTATACAGAATTTTCAAGAAGTCTGCTACCTCGTCCCAGGCGACTACTGTTATTGGTCAATCCCTTCAGTGGGAAAGGCCAGGCAATGCAGTGGTGTCAGACCCACATCCTGCCAATGATCAGAGAGGCCAACATCAGCTACAACCTTATACAGACAGGTAACACACCAAAGGCATGAGACAGATAATACAATTACACGAAACATACATATTAACAGGTGTTAATTTAATTCATCTGTCTCAGAGCGTCAGAACCATGCCAGAGAGCTTATCAGAGAGATATTGCTTACAGAGTGGGATGGCATCATCATTGTTTCTGGAGATGGCCTGCTGCATGAGGTGGGTAATGCTTTTGTTGGAGGGCGGGGCCTGGTGGAATTTAGGGGGGAATGTTCAAGGGGGAAATTATGTAACAGTGAATACTTTTGAATATTCATTTGGGGTTTTTGTACCACATAAATGTACATCTTAAATTGTGTCCACCAATAGATTTTCTGAATTTTCTGTGTTCCTGTAGGTAATTAATGGGCTGATGGAGCGTCCTGACTGGGAACAAGCAATAAAAACACCTGTCGGCATTCTGCCCTGTGGCTCCGGGAATGCACTGGCTGGCTCCATCAACCACAATGCAGGGTAAGCATGTATCTCATTCATGTTTGTAAAGGTGAGATTTGTGTGTCCTTTTCAGTTGAATCTTAAGAATATGGAATTAGACAAATACTGTGGTACAACACCACAAGAAGTGGTAATTAGGATCATCTAAGACAAAGGTTTTATTAGCATCCTATCTGCATTTTTGACTTATCTTAGATTCTGTTTGCTGATAATCTGTTCAGTTAAATTTATAGGTTGTTGTACAACACCAGACACTTAAAAATGTATGAGCTCAGCATTATTAGGTTCTGTCTGAGTCAGTCTCTGTCATATCACACATTTGAAATGCCATCTTGCAAGATGGTTTAGTACTTTGGGTTTCCAATGCCGAAAGCCTACTTTTGTCAGATGAAACAGACTAGCATAAGTAGAGATTCAAAGGTTATGGATATTTGGATTTATGTGATTATAATTACACAAAACCAGATTAAGTCTTATCTTTAATCAAAAAAGCACAGTGTTGCGTTTTTGTCGTCAGCTGGTTATCTGGATCTAGATATCTCTGAATAGCAGAAGGGTTGCAGGTATTGACCTGTTTCTTGTACAGCTATCTTCTTAACTGTACTGACAGGAGGTATTCTTGTCTCTTTTTCTCCCTCAGGTATGACATGTGCCTTCGGGAGCCCCTCCTTTTGAACTGCTGCTTTTTGCTCTGTAGAGGAGGTGTCCGACCCATGGACCTGGTCTCTGTGACAACAAGCCCTCCTCCCTCCAACAACAGTCGTACTGCAGCACCCAGGAGACTGTTTTCTTTCCTTTCTGTTGCCTGGGGCTTTGTGTCTGATGTGGACATTGAGAGTGAGAGGTGGGTGTGTAATTGCTTATACTGTAAGAACATCCACTGTTGGCTTTGTTCATCTAAACATAACCCCAATTCTCCTGCGCTATCACGTAGTTTCATTACAAAAGATTGCTTTACGTGAAATCTTTTCTTTCAGGTACCGTGGCCTGGGCTCAGCTCGCTTCACCCTGGGCACCCTGGTCCGCATAGCTTCTCTTCGATCCTACAAGGGTCGTCTGTCATACCTGCCTCCCTCTATTTGCAGCACATCACCAGATGCAACACCTCCTCCGCCAAGGAGGCCCCTCTCCCGCAGTATCACAGAAGGCCTGGAGGGCTTCTGCCGAATGCCCATCCATCGCACCTGCTCTGACATGGGCATCAGCGAACAGAGGAGCCTGCGCAGGGGTGAGGGAGAGAGGGAAAAAGAGGAGAGGCAGCAAGAAAGGGAGAGGAGAAGGGAGAGGGCTAGGGGAGGAGGAAGTGGCGTGGTGAGGGCAAGCAGCCTAGCGGAGGACAGAGAGAGGGAACGGGAGGGGGAGGTGGAGATGGAAGCAGAAGAGGAGAGGGCCGGGACAAGTTCAGAATCCAACGAAAGGGATGAATGTAGTATGGGAAGGGTAGAGAGGTTGGCGGGTATCAAAGATGAAAGGGAAGATGAGGGAAGAGTAGACCAAGACTCCCGTGAGATGGAGGAGGAGGACAGAGGGAAGGATGGGGAAGGCAGTGGCGGTTCTGTTGAGGGGGAGAGAGTGTTGCATGCAAGAGAGCTGGGAGAAGGCTGCGGGGTAGACATGGGGCGAGAGGCAGATGAAGAACCAGAGGGTTGTTTCACATACCAAGAAAACCTTCAGGAAACCAGAAAGGCACTAAGAAAGAATTCAGCCCCCTCAAGCCAGATAGCCAACGCTCTCTTCAGCCAGCCTCTCAGTAAGGAGGCTGACGCAGATTCTGGCATTTCATATGGGGTAGAGGACATGGATCTGAATGGAACCTACTACCAGAAAGAACCCTACCAGCTGGACGTTGCTCGTGAGCGATCTCTCACCATCTCCTCTCCATTTCGTCACTCTCCCTTCTCTTATAAGCCCAAGACCCTGGACCAAAACCAGAACGCCTCCCGGCCGAGGCCCCTCTCCCTCCTCCAGCACTCCCACTCAAACTCCCTCCCCCCTAAACTCCCCTCCCTCTCCCTGTCTCTTTCTCCCACACCCCCATCTTCCCCTTCATGCGCCTCCCCACACTCCTCATCCTACCTCGTCCCTCGTCCGAACACCCCAAATTCCACCTCGCCCTCACCCTCGCTACGCACACCGTCCTCGTCTTTTAACTTTGACATTGCAGAGCCAGCAGGGCCCCAAAAGAACCGTCCTTTCGTCTCACTGCCTTTAAATGTCCCTAAGGATGACTTGTTACCCCCCCTCGATCAACCACTTCCCACCAGAGACTGGGTCACCCTTGAAGGGGACTTTGTCCTGGTCCTGGCCCTCTATCAGACCCACCTCGGGGCTGATCTTCATGCTGCACCCCAGGCCAGGTTTGACGATGGGCTGATCCACCTGACCTTTGTGCGGGCGGGGATCTCCAGAGCCACCCTACTGAGACTGTTCTTTGCCATGGAAAGAGGAACCCATCACTCGGTCAGCTCGCCGTATGTGAGCCATGTTACGTGCAGGGCCTTCAGGCTGCAGCCTCTGTCTACACGGGGGACACTCACTGTGGATGGAGAACTGGTGCCCTATGGGCCTCTTCAAGCGCAGGTCAGAAAGTGGAAAAATAGTGCTTGATACTTAATGTACTTGTCAGGAAGTAATTTGAGTATAGTAACTGTAAGTTAGAGGTAGAAACCTCGAGCAGAACCGGGCTCTGGGTGGGCGGCCATCTGCATTGACTGAGTTGGGTTGAAATGGGAGGAGAGAGGGGGAGAGGGGATACAGAGCAGGAGGACAGACAACAAATCAGACTAATAATAATAACAACAACTGCAGCAGTGAGTGTGGAGCAGGAACATGGGGGCAGTAGATGACCTGCAGCCACAGATCCAGACTCTACAGCTCTAGAGGCAGAAATACCTGCAGAAAGTGAGAAGGCCAAATAGCACAAGAACTACCGGGAAGAAGTGGAGTTAGTAACATGTATTAGTGGGATAGGAATGCGTACGGATAGAGAGGGAGAGGAGGAGAGAGAAGCTCAGTGCATCATGGGAAATCTCCCAGAAGTCTTAGCCTATAGCAGCATAACTAAAGTATGGTTCAGGGCTCACCTGAGCCAGCCCTAACTATAAGCTTTATCAAAAAGGAACATTTTTAGCATACTCTTAAACAAGGAGAGGGTGTCTGCCTCCCGAACCCAAACTGGGAGCTGGTTCCACAGAAGAGGAGCTTGATAACTAAAGGCTCAGTCAGTGATAGTATTTTGATTGCAGTGAATCAAAATCAATTCCTAGCTCGTATTACCATATATTCTGTTTATAATATAGCAGACTGCAGTTTAAGTGCCCCACATGTAAGGTCTCATCTAATTTATGTCCTCCAGAAAATATAGTATATTGTGCAGAATTATGTTAGATGTTTTAATTTAATTTTTCCGGTCCTATGAAAACCAAAAATAGGCAATAAGCAGGTATTGTGTATTTTATAAGCTTTGTCACTGATTGTTAATCATTCAAATGGTTGACAATGATATATGATTATTTTTTTCCAAACTAGCAAGGAAATGTATTGTATCTGAAGTAGTACTGTAAGAGCTTCTTCAGTACTAAGTATTAATGCTGTGGAGTTATGTTGATGAGTCACTCTTAGACTTATCATTGGTAATATTTTCTCTCTCAACATTTCACAGGTTCATCCTTCCATGGCTCGTCTCATTGTTGGTGACTCTGGAGTGAAGATTACCAGATTCTAATCAGGGATTGGTTGACAGATACAGCACTCTACTGAATTATCTAATCTCTGTTGCCATCTATACTCTGAAAGAGAGAGGGGAGTATCTGAGAGACTTAAAATAGCCCGGATTGCAGAAACTGCTTTCCTGGGGTTAAATGAAAGGGATAACCCACCGAGCCACACATCATTGGAGCACGACTGCAGGGATTAATAGCAAATTTGAAAATGGATGAAAAATGCGCCTCGTTGCACAGCCGTTGGATTACACTCAGTTTACCCTGAGAAGCAAGAAAACTGCACAGCCCGGGATAATAAGAGGGAAGAACAATCGAATGTTTATGGATTTTTTTTTGTGCAGATAGTGCATGTGTTGGATGTATACATAGTGGTATGCATGCAGAGAAGCACTACCTGATTGTTGCCTTTCAATGAGATGGAAAGAAATCAAAGAAATTCAGAGAAAGTTGTTCTTAAACATGAAAAAATATAAAAATACATTGAAATTCACTTGGGCCAACACTACATCAAATTGGACCTAACCCTCTGTATTCAACCCCAGCCTAATGTCCAGATGTTTGAGTATAAAAACTTCCGTCCCTGAAAAGAATGCCTTATCTGACACTGGAGAGTACAGTTGTACCTTTGCCCTTTCTTACTTATATAAGAAACACAAATCTTATCAGAGTGTCCGTCCACATAAATGCAAAGCCGTGCTTACTTACATAAAGTAGACATACTGGTAGGCCCACCTACCAACTGTTATCTTTGAGCATGCTACTCTCCACTGTTTTAAGCATCAGTACAGAAAAATAAACGCACACTTTAATGACCATTTTGTTCATTCAAGTGACTCGATGTAGAGCAACGAGATCAAGCTTTTCAGGGTCATCACATTAGTAGGAGCAATGGAACTGTTGAACGGTAACCATTACTGACATTTTTACATAATCTGCCTGTTTTCTTAGCCAGTGGATGCACGATGACGATGTCAATGATAGCAGACTTTGCAACATATTGAACATAAAAATGTCTGAACAAAGCAAGCTTCTTTGTCAGTGGTTTTAGACTGTTCCTTTTCAAGAAATGTTTCAGAATCACACCCTCAGCACTGTTTTATGTCTAGAATATCTCACTATCTATGAGTAATCATCTGTGGAAGTGTAGATGACATTACATGTCTCTGTTAAGTACTAAGTTGTGCATTTATTTTGCACATTAACTGGAAACCACAGAAAATCACAACAGTAGAATGCGCAGTAACTTTTAGATACATCTATAGAGTAATCAGATGTACCAGAGCACTAGTTTTAATAGCCTAGCTCAGCTACTATCATGTCTCACATTACATTCCTAGTCTGAAATAAATTAAATGTCTCAATTTCAACACTCAAAGCTTTTGAAAGGTATGACTGACTGACTACAAATTAATTTAGACACTAAAATCCTGCTGTAGAGACAAACAAGGGCACAACACTAAAATCCAGCAGCTCTGTTGTCACATCAGACTTTTGATGAAGAGATAAATCAAATGTAGGGAAAACATCTTTCACTGTTAGAAATGTTCCAGCAACACAGCCAATCTGTTGAAATAACTGATAAATTGGGTTTTAAATTTTAAATATAAGTACTGCCAAATGATGATGTGCTCCGTAGTGAAATCAAACAGCAGACCTTGGAGCCTACTAGGAATTGTTGTGTTTCAAAAATGTATTTTTGAAATATAATAATAAAACCTGCTGATATACTTGGTCTGGACAAAGGATAAATTATTAGCATGTGCAGTGTATCAATCAGTAACATCATGTGCCGCCTGCTTGGATCACCATCAACATACTGTATGTCTTGGTCATTCTGGGACAAATTAATGCCTTTGTATAATACGTCTGTAAATTCTGGTTGTTGATCATGAACTGTTCAAACCTGACTGCAGAAAATTGAGTAAAACTCTTTGCTCACAAGGCTGTTATTCTTCTTTTCCTTTGAGCGCACAATGCAGCTAGTCTACCGCAATTAAACCGTGCTTACAGCTACAGAATGAATACAAAATTTTGACTCTACGCTTGTAACATTACCAAATAGAAGAAGCTATATAAACCTCAAATGGAGTTTTTGCCAAAATGTTTACTCATGATGTGACTATAAGACGAGTTATGACGGAAGGTTATAGTTATAGGAAGTTTACCTTCCTAAACATTTTGTCGTCTATAGCCATAGCTCGCACCATGGTATTCTAGACTGATTTGATCAACAATGTCGGGGTATAACCCGTCAAGTGATAATGCCATTAAGATGTCTGTAGTGGACTGCCTGTAATTAAATTGCTATCACTAAAATGATGAAAATATATACATATACAATGTACAGTTAATAGTTCTATATGGTTTTGAATAAATGTAACTCGTAAGTTTGTCTGGACCAAATCTACTGTGCTTTTGTCACACAAATGTGTCTTCTCAATAATACAACACAGTCAGAAGTTTTCATGTGATATCGAGAGAGGGAAGTTGCTTTTATCTGCAACATACTTTTGATATGAATTCTACCAGTTCCTAAAGATGTTCTCCTTGAAAGCTGTAAAAAAGTAAAATATGAATGTAGTTGTTCATGTAGATATCCTCTCATCTACTGTATCACCATTTAGGGAACTTTACTAGTGGTTTAGGCCCAATATTTAGAAAGACAAACGTAGATCAGTCAGTATCACACAAGCAGATAGAGTTGCCCTGTTGGAATCAAAAGCTCCAGGACAGCTACTAAATGAACCTTCATGGTGAGATTGTATTGTCAACTGCACTTTCCAAGGTCAGTCTCAACTTTTGAGCCAAAGAGGGTGAGAGGTCCTTGAAGTGCTCGGAAAAAATAAAATCTACTCATGACAACTAACAAAGTCCATCTGCTGATGAAGACAATCTGGTACAATAAAAAAGCTCCAGGACAGCCACTAAATGGATATTGGGGTTGGATTCATTTGTACAGGTCTCCCTGTATGTCTCACTCTTTTTTTTTAACGTTGTATTTTGTGTCTTTGCAATAATTGACCTCACTTTAAAAAATAAAAATAAATTGTCTATATCTTTATTAAAATATCCTCTTAGGACATCTATATACATGCAGCTACCTGGAAACATGCAGACACTTCACAGTTCTTCTTACATAAAATGTATTTAATGTAAACTCCCACCTCCAAGTAGAGTGAGTCAGGTTTGAAAAACAAAGGGCCCAGTAAACACCAACATATCACTCTTTAACCATATACTTGTAGCCTGAATTTCATTTATACATTTTTGTCAAACTTCATTATATTTTGAAAAACAATTGACCGGAAACAAACTCCCCGAAACTCTGACACCGCTTCCGGTGTCGCCACCTTCTTTGTCTCCGGCCCAACATTTCGACACCAGGGGTTGTCTATTTTTTCCCTTTAGTTTTGAGGATATATTTACACATATATCCCTTGTTTTCTTATATTGAATGACAGTCGACTCTGAAATATTTATGCCTAAAAGTAAAGCGCCAAAAATGGATGACCTGGACTACAGTAAGTGGGGTTTTCTGATTAGCTGTCCGCGGCTAGTTGTAGCTGGTGGCTCCGCTTAACAAACTGATTCACTCTGATCACCTCAGTGACATTTTGTCCGTCTTTTCCGAAAAGTAATCGTGTGCATGTAAAGCACCTCTCGGTTAAAGTAAGCCGTGAAGGTGTATTATCTTAGCCTGACGCCAACTAAATATTGATTATTCGCTAATATTTCAGCGGACGTCGGTGGGCGTTTGACACCGTGATCAGCCTCCAGGTTACACACGGGGGGCTTGTTAAAAATGGGGCTTGTTAAAAATGGGGCTTCGCTCGCACTGTCGGACTCGTCCTCCTCCACTCGTCAGCACCGTGGCTGCTGAAGTGTGAATCAACCCGCACACTTAATCCAGACTGTGGGCGTGGTGGCTGTTTGTTTTGCAGAGTCAACACTCAGGTCCGGGAGGCTGCTTCAAGCTTTTCGTCTGTGGTGGTTTGGACTGAATAAATCATCACGATATTTTGTACTTCATACATCAATATCGAGAATGTGCCTGATCCAGACACTGTACTCTGTTTCCAGTTTATAAGGCACACCGAGCAAAAGTTCATGCAGTTTGATACAACCACCTCCATGAAAGTTATTATGTTGTTGATGAAACTGTTGGAGAGGTGTTGACTGATGGTCATGGTTTGGAGGCAATAGTTGTTCTGTTGAATTGTGTTTCTTGTGGCTTTTTACGTGTTTCTGATATCTAATCTAGCCTCAATGATACAAATGGACAAAATAATAGAAATGCCTCTGCGTTGCACAATATTCAACATCACCAGAAAAGTCTCCAAAGTGACAGTAAAGTTAAATCAACACGTCTCTGAAGCCGTCGACAGAAAACAGTGCCACGGTTCTAGCTAGGTGTCCATCTAAGTGTATTTGTGCTGTCAGAAAATATTTTACACACAAACACAATGTGATATGTTGACCAAGTGGGTAGAGTCAGGTTTTTGGCAAATAACTTTTGAAACTGTAACTGACCTGTAAGGCAGAGTTCAGAACCGTGAAAAACAAATATGATTTTATGATAGCTGGAATTCCTGAAAAGCTGCCTGGTTATTATGATGTCGATAGATTAAAGCCGTCTTTAGTTACATCACAAACTGTGTTGATAGAATTGCTCCTGTCAAGGATTTCGTGGAATGGGAATAATAAAAATTGTATTTTTCCCTTATGCCAACATCTATTAAATAGATTGCTGCTTTACCTGCATTGCACCATGTTGCATTAGTCTGTTAGGAGACTTTCTGCCCACATCTTCAAATTAATCAAGTGAATGAAGGAGCATTAACAAAATGGCCATTCAGTCTAAGTATCCCTGTGAAGACTTTCCATAGAGTCTGTTTCTTCAGTAGTAAGTAGTTGCAATGAAAACAGTTCACAGTGAGCAACACAAATGAAAATTCATTCACCATTATTATATTGTGGTGGTGGCTGAAATCTCATCACCCAGAAGAAAAAAAAACAATTTGTCTGGCTTGATACCACTAGTGATGAGCAAGAACATGTTTTCGTTTTTATGATTTTAGTTAAACGAACTTTAAACTAATATATGTGTTTTACCAGTGAGGGCTAGAATTGGCTTTTAGATCCAAACCCAGTTGTTTATCAATCATGGAAGTGTATTTGTGGGACGAATATTTCAGAGGGGCCTCTAAAAATAAATCTAGCTGCCTTAGTTTTACAATAGTCTTGTGCCTCTGTCTTTGTTGGTGGCTGTTCAGACCATGAAGTGTTTGTTTGCTGTATCGCAACTCGAAGTGAGTGGGCAGTGTTAATGCTCCCTTGCATTATATATCAGTGATAGATTATGAGCTAGTTGATTTTCTGTATTTTTTTCACAGATTGCACAAACAAGGAGCACTAAGGAGATGTTAGTTAGTACAGTAAGGGTAGGAGGTACAAAAGAGTTCAAGGCTAAATGTTTGTGCTAAGATGCTTTTGTCTTCACAAAAAAAAAAAAACTGAAGCGTCCTCACACATTGTTTTATAATCACCTTTGCTGACTTCAGCCAGTGCTATTACTGTACTATCCCACTTTCCCCACTCCTTTCCATTGTACGATATTGATAGGAATTAGTCATTATACCAATTTGAGTAACAATACAGTTCTCAGAATAGTTTGGTTGAATGCTTTTTATGTTACAAATAAAGAAAACGACTGCCTTAGGTTGTTGAGGCACAGTTACCATTTGTTATATCTCCAGCAGCAGTAATGGAGTCATTCTTCTTCTCTTCCCTTACAGTCCCAGTAGACCTGAGCCCAGAGGAGCGCTCTGAGCTGGAGGACATCCGCAGGAGGAAGGGCGTCCTACTGCAGGAGATCCAGAGGCTCAGAGAGGAATTGAGAGAGGCCATTTTGGAGGTGGAGGGACTGGAAACCACCACAGAGGGCAGGTAAGAAAAGAATGCACAGTAACATTGCAGAGGAAATATGACAGAAGTTGGCTTTGATAGCCACAGTGTGCACACATTCAATCAATCACCATTACCCAATACATTACTACTTGCAGTTAATCAATGTTATCACTTTGTTCGCTCTGAGTGGTTGCATGTTATATGTGTTATGGGCCACAGTTTTGTGGTTTAGACCATGTCATCCTCCCGCTGTGACTTGAAAGCTTCTCTGTCGGTTGTGGACATCTATCAAACAAAGCACTCTTGCTGCAGTCCTTGCTGCTGTATATTCACATCACCGTCTCATCCATGTTCATCTTTTTAATGCCTCATATTATTGCACATAAATATAAGTTTTGTGGTTCTTTAGTTGGATGGATATTTACTCTTTGATAAATTGTCTTCTTTAGATAATTGAAGGTCTAGTAATTTAGTTAATAGCATTATTGAAAAGGAGATGTAATTTGAATGCTGCAAAAGCCGCTCAAACTTACATTTTTAATTTTTGCTCTCCGCAGTAAAACGTTACAGAAAAGCAGACATGTGGCAATGGGAAGGAAGAAATTCAACATGGACCCTAAAAAGGTAAAACTCTACTTGTACATGTCTACGCTGTCTACGCTGTCTTCTCTCTTTGTTAGCTGTGTGTGTTGATGGACTCTTTCCCCTCTCTGCAGGGCATTGTGTTTCTGGTGGAGAATGAGCTGCTCAGACACACTTCAGAGGACATCGCTCAGTTCCTCTACAAAGGAGAGGGCCTCAACAAGACTGCTATAGGAGATTACCTGGGAGAGAGGTGCTTGGCCTTGAAATATCCTCTTGTCGTTTTTCTCCTTTTGTATCAGCCATTTGTAACTGTAAACCCTCTGCTGCTGTTCTGCAGGGATGACTTCAACATCAAAGTTCTTCAGGCTTTTGTTGACCTCCATGAGTTCACTGATCTCAACCTCGTCCAGGCCCTCAGGTAAGCTGTGTGTGTTTGACATATTTAGTTTTGAACCAAGGACAAAATCTCTTGTTCCAGGTATTCTCTGGTAAACAAACCTTCTCAACAATGGACACAAAATGGTTAGGGAGGAAAAAGATTATGCAAGAGAACAGTAGTGACTGTATGACACGACCTAAACCTCGACCTGTTTTTTGCAGGCAATTCCTGTGGAGTTTCCGTTTGCCTGGTGAAGCCCAGAAGATTGACAGAATGATGGAGGCTTTTGCTCAGAGATACTGCCACTGCAACCCCGGCGTCTTCCAGAGCACTGGTAAACACAAACGTGTTCACAATTACACTTTATTTCATGTAGGATAGGTGGTGCAACCTACTTAAGGTACCTAATATAGGATGTTTTGACTTCTGTGTGCGGTTGTGAACTGCCCCCTCACAGGGAGGTGCATTTCCCAGAAGGTGTGCACTCACACAAACAACAAGGTCCTTACCAGAAATGACTTGATATGTGAGCCCATTGAGTTGCCAATTTGTAAACATTGTTATTCACTAAAACCATTTAGCATTTAATATTACCTTGATTTTTTTAGATGAGGTTTGTTTGGCATTCCCAGACTTTTTGTCTTCAGAGACAGAGTGATAGTAGTAGAAAGTAGTATTTTTTTTTAATCCTCAAATACAGTTTTTTTTCTCCTGATATTAAGGCAAAGTGTTAAATTGTTTCTCCTGTTCCCAGACACATGTTACGTGCTGTCATTTGCCATCATTATGCTGAACACAAGCCTCCATAACCCAAATGTGAGGGACAAACCTGGAGTGGACCGTTTCATCTCGATGAACCGAGGCATCAACGAGGGGGGAGACCTGCCTGAGGACCTACTCAGAGTACATTGAACTCTATGTTGTTTTTCTTTGGAGATGGCTTAGTGACAATTAAACTGGACTTAGTTTAAAAAAAAAAAAAAAAAAAAAAAAAAGGTTGAATGAGCTTATTTTACTATCTTATCTATTATTCCAGAATCTCTATGAAAGCATTAAAAATGAGCCCTTCAAGATCCCTGAGGACGACGGCAACGACCTGACGCACACCTTCTTCAACCCAGACAGAGAGGGCTGGCTCCTTAAACTTGGTGAGGTGATGCCAGTGAGGCCTTTCTGCTTCGTTGTAGTGTACTTCTAACGTACATGTTGACCTTAACACTGATCTTGTACACTTAAACAAATCCAGTATGTCAATGTTACAGATATCAGAAGTGTAAAATGTTCTGTATGCTACTGTACTTGTTTCTCTTAAGGCTTTGTGTTATGTTGAACCTGCCCTTCTGTCTCAAGGTTTGCTGGCTCTTTGCCTCCACTTAAATTATGAGTTCACAATGTTGTGGCAGTTGAACATTGCCATAGCATGATGGTGAACAAGAGACTCATTTTCTTGCGTCACAGCAGTCTAAAAATCTAATTGTTTTCTTTTGCATGGCGGGGCCTGTGATCTCTGTGTCACTAATATAATCTCCCTCTCTTTCTCTTCCTCCTCCCCATCTGTCTCTCTCTTTCTCTGTTTGTCCTCTGTCTTCCTCTAAATCCTCTGGTCCCTTTTGTCTCTGTTTCTTCCCTGCGATTTCCACCCTCTGCTGCCGCTGCTTGTTTTCTCAGGAGGTATGTACTGACAGAGTTGTTGTCGTTAAAAAGTTGTAGAAAACTGTAGCCAAGTAGTTTACTATAAGAATATAGAGATTGTAGAGTAGTATCCCTTCAACTTTGACCCCTAAAGGAAATCTTTTTTGTCTCTCGCTCATTGTCATGACTGTGTTCTTGTGTTTCAGGGGGACGAGTGAAAACCTGGAAACGGCGATGGTTCATTCTCACAGACAACTGCCTTTATTACTTTGAATACACCACAGTAAGTCTGTGTGTCCACATGCAACATTTAAGTGCATTTGACATTGTAACTCCTTGTAGATTCATTTGGTGCATTAAACGGTCCTGATGGGATATCGTTGCATTTGCTTTTCTGAGAAAATAGTAATAGAATTTGTGGTATTGTTATGTTATCTTGCAATAGAATGTCTTAATGTTTAGGAATTGCTAGGTATTGCTTGGGAAAACATTGGCAATAATGCACTGTGTCTGCAAGGTTGCAAGTTTCAAAGAAGCTGGGTTACTGAACCTGAGGATGAGATGCATAACTTTGCTAATCCCCAGGGGAAAAACTGGTTTGGCTGTTTCTGCACAGTAAAAACAAAAGATACACAAGTCAGACTGGTTTCAAGAGACGACATATCAAAGACATACTACCATGACAATGCTAACACAAACACACAGAATGAATACATATTCCACGAGGACCTTAGTGTTGCTCAGGATTGCACCCAGCCAATAAGTTAAAGTGAAACATCAAATACACAATGAATCTACTAATCATTTACTGAAAGGCTGGTCATAAGTGATGCACCTAAGAACAAGACGATAGATTAATGTTAACTGTAACCTCACTTGTCAATTTGGTTATGCATTGATTACTTTTTTTGTTGCAATGGCTGGTATGAAAGTAATTGCAGTTTTTATCCAATTTGACATTTTTAGCAGAAATAATGTTTGTTTGAGTTTCTGCAAATTCCTGTTGGGACTGATTAAACAGATAAAACACAAAATAAAAGCCTTTTAATTTTGCAATAACTCTTAATCTGCTGTGATTGTGTGTTTCACTAACAGGATAAGGAACCACGAGGTATCATTCCCTTGGAAAACCTTAGTATCCGCGAGGTAGAAGACCCAAGAAAACCTGTAAGTGTGATTATCATATTTGTAATTTTCACAATTTAGTGTATATTGTGATTGTTTAACAATGTTTTTTGACTTTCTTCCAACAGAACTGCTTTGAGCTGTACATCCCCAACAACCGTGGTCAGCTGATTAAGGCATGTAAGACAGAGGCTGATGGGAGAGTAGTAGAAGGAAACCACAACGTGTACCGTATCTCCGCCCCCACACCTGAGGAGAAGGACGAATGGATCCACAGCATCAAGTATGGAAATCAAAAATGGTCACAGGAAAAATTGGGATAGTGGTAGACTAGTGAGAAAATTTGGCCAAACACTAGGTTGCCTTTTGATTAAAGTCTTGATTTAATTTCCTAACTGCTGTCTGTATGTGACATGTACCTTTTTAATTGTATATTTTCATAATCCACCCCACTCAATTGTTTCTTTGTCACCGATACAGATCTGCTGTCAGTGTGGATCCCTTCTACGAAATGCTTGCCGCAAGGAAGAAACGTATATCACTGAAGAAGAAGGAGGAACAACCGTAGATTATTCCCTCCATTCTCTCCCTGTCTTCCTTTGTCCTTCTCATCTCTCCCTCCAACACTGGACATATGTTTTCATCCCTGCTCCTCACTACCTGTTCATAAGTTTTGTCACCCCTCTTTCCTCGTCCCCAAAGGCATCCTCTCCCCGATGTGAGGACTCCTTGCTATCCTCTCTACCAGACTCTTGAAAGCCACATTCAGAGTGAAGGGCTCACTCGATGTGGCTGCCTCCTCTTCTTATCTTGGTTCTTACACTACTGCTGTGCTACACAACCCGACACACTACAGCCAGAGCACACCGTCTGTCCCGTCTTCTCACCACATCTCTCGTTCAGCATTAAGTGAACTGTGAAACGTGTCTTAGACCATATTCACACTAATGTTGGTGATTTCAAAAACGCCCCTTTTTTCTGTTTTGGGCCTTTCATCCAACTTCTCAAAACTGCTCACTGAATGTGGACAAATGTGCAAACGCTGGGAAATTGGAGGATTTAAAAAATGCTATACTTGTCGTGATCTCAGGCGTCTGTGCGTCTCAATTGGCATGTCAATATGTACAGCGGACTTTTGGACTGCTATCTGAAAATGCTATCCGCATTAGTGTGCAGATGGTCTCATTCAGGGTAGCAAGAAGCTTCAGTTCTCATGAAGTCTACTTTCACATTTATTGTTGCCGCCTAAATGAGAAATCGCCTTTCTTGATTGTGCTTACCCCAGACAAAATGTGAATTCACTATTCAAACACTAACAAGATTTATTTTCAGTTAGTGTGGATGAAGTTGAAATGAAAGATGCAAATGATCTCAGAATTACTAAGATGTACCCATTGCTTCCTAAGGTACTCTTAATGGCTTTGATTCACATTACAACTGTCTACACACTGTCTATACTGACACAAGATTTGTTTTGCCAAGTTGATGTTGATCTTTAAATAGGGTCGGGTCTCGAGGCTAAAAGGTCGCTTTACTTGCAGAATTAGTGGAGACGAATACAAGCAGTTTCTCTCCTCACAGATTTCTGCTTGTTTCAGCTCACTGAGACAATATATATGTTCTTTAGCATGTTTCTTGACATGTTAGTAACAGCAGAGTAAACCATAATTCCAGTCTGGAGGCTTGTTAACTAACACTATACTGAGCAATGATGATCAAGTCCTCTCAGATGTAAAGTTCCAGCATGCCTCAAATCGTTTCCTTCTTGCTCGACACTACAAGACCAACATCGACATCTCTCTCACAAGTTATAACTCTGTCAGACATTTAACTGTTAGAGCCTGCTCTGTCCGCTATAGTGAGTTTCAAGAAATCACAAAGGCAGCTCATTACAATGTACACTTTTTGTAAATAGATGTTAGCATATTTCTTTACGATACACATAGAAATGATTTAATTTATTCTTTATCTTTTGTTAAAATCCAATTTTTGTACGAGCTACTGTAGGACTGCATGTTGATAAACTGAGGTGTCAGTCGTAGGTACTGATGCATCGCTGATCATGCTAGTGCACTGATTTGAAAAGTGTTAGTGTTCCCTGTTGACTTGGAAAAATTGCATTTAATATGGAAGTTGATTTATATGTAGATTCTTTGAAAAATAAGATGTTTAGTAGTCTGATTTATCTCATGACCACCGCGTTGGTGTTTTGCAGTAAAACAGACTCAGTAAAGCACAAGCAGTTATCAGTCTCACACTCTGTCAAACTAACGTCCAGTTTTTGTTTCATTGGCTGCTGGGTGTCCACTCAAAGTGTGAGGAACACATTCACAAGCTGAAATTGAAGTTTTCCATCTTGGCACAGTGGTGAAAATGAAGAGACAACAAAACAAGGAACACTAACAACGCTTTGGTTCATTATATAATAGTATTCAAAAGTATTCAGATGTAATGAATCAGTAACCAGTTTAGATTTGTGTCCAGTGATAGATTTGCTTGACATCCAGTTCATAAACTTATTTCTAGTAGTTTATTGGATTGGCAGTTTTAGATGGTAGTGAAAATAATTGTCTACTGCACTTTATCAATTTTAGCATTTTGGAGAAAATGCTGTTACTTCGACTGACACAATACTTCAATACTCTTTAGCACCATCTACGGGTGATCCCACACACTGCAATATGCTGAAGGATGAACCGTGAACTGTGTAGAAATACTGTATAACGCCACCACCTGGTCAGTGCCAGCTATAGCAGCAATAGTTTCTGACCAACATGTACTGCATTTGTTGAGCTTCATTTGTTCACCTGATGATGTTTGAAGCTGAATGGTGATTGGTCCTTCAAATACAGATCCAGGATTGCCTTTTACTCTTCTACATCATCAAACTGGCAAAGGCCTGACTTTGTATCTCCATGTTAGTGCTCCTGTACATTACATGGACTGTCTGTAGGCCTTCACTTTCTGGGTATTCTTGAAGTGCAAAGTTGCCAAAAAAAACAGTTGAGACAGTAAATGTTTCCATTAGAACAAAAGAATGAACATTGAAATGGTCAGACCGAAACTGGGCCTATCTGGGTCTTTCTGATTCCTGTGACCCCAGAGCCACCTCTTCAGAAAATGTGTTTATTTTGTATTTATTTATTTTTTATTTACTGTGAGGTGAAGCTGGATAGATCATCTGTAAATGTAGCAAAAGGAAAACCACGATACATTGGTGCCAGTAAACTACTGTGTAACAATAAAAGGTAAACAGAGATCATGGATTGCCGCATCTATTTGTATTTATTTTGGGTTTTGGGTTGGGATTTTAGTAATCTGATTCATTGCCAAGTAGGTTTTCACTTGCAGGGCATTTTTCTAGGAATATTGGTGCATTTTATTTGAACAATAGACATAAAAATTAGAAAACAGAAAAAGAAAGATTAGCAAGCACTGCACGTCGAAAAGTAAGTGTAAAATGGAAAATTTACAATAGAATATGAACAAATAATTATAAATAGAAAATAGAGTAAAATAAGAATAATATGTAAGATATGAAATGAAAACAGCTGCACAGATTTGACCAGATGTGCAAAACTTTCAGTATGAGGTGTAGGAATATTGCAATGTGCAAGAAATTAATCAAAAGATGCTAGTCAACTTAATTTATATAACCCAAAATCACAAAGCAGCCTCAAGGGGCTTTACAATCTGTACAGCATACGACGCCCTGTAGCTAGAGACCAGAGGAGAGGCTGAATCTCCTGCAGGACGAGGATCCAGAGCCAAACATCTGGGATGAGGCACCGACGGCCAGGGAGGAAGAGAGGTCCCATGACGGCTGACGATCCAGCAGAATCTTGAGGGAAGAGATGACAGATATAATGTTGGCCATCGCAGCATTTCTCTCAGTATTAGAAGTTATAATAAGTAATCGATCAATTCTGTAAACAGCCTGACAGATGTCAGTTTGTCTGTTGACCTGCATCAGGTTTGGGATTGAGGGAAAACAAAGTAATGTGTGTTTTAACACTTTTATTTACACAGTCAAAACATTTGAAAAAGAGAAGCACAACTGACATACAATACATAACGTCAGAGATCTAAACTGGCCTAAATTCAGTGTTTCATATACAGTACAGTAACAAATATACAGTCAAGGCCAGATCGTTTCAGGAATTAAAAAGCCACAGTGCAATGACTTGATTACACAAAATACATCAGTCACATTTCAAAAAGATAAATCTTATAAAATTTATTGGGAAAAAAGTGATAAATGTCAGAGATTTGTTCAGTGAACAAACATGCATTGTTGCGTGAAAAGTAAAAAACAACATGTATAACTATTGGTTTAAAGCAACACTGCTGGTTTACAGCAGGAGTCCATGTAATAATTGTAAAACCAGCAGATGCTTTAAACCTCCAAATTCTGTCTGACAGGCTTTTCAGTATTTCTCCCAAAATAAAACATCAATCTATCTATGACACATAGATAATTCAAATTACAAAGTTTAACACAAATCAATTCTACATTTTCTTTGGTAAATTAGCTGTATCTCCTTTGGAAACCTTTTTTAAAAAAGAGCATCCAGATTATAAATTGATTTCTCAGCACATTTCTATGATTATCATTCAAACTAACAACATACAGTTTGTCACTTCACCACAACAGAACCCATATTAGGTCGGCTAATTTTATCACAGACCCTAAAGTATTAAGTCTTATTAACAATATGACAATATGTCACATACAGCACTTGTCTGTTTAAAATAAAACACTAGCTCGTGATGAAATTAGAGGCCAAAACCTAAGGCCCAAGACCACTAAATCCCTACATAGTATCTGTAAACACAGATTATCGTTCTTTTTCTTTTTTAAGAAAAAGTCACTGATTAAGTTTAAAGGAAGGCATTGATTCTGAGTTGGTACTCCTGAGAGAACACTGTGAGAAATAACAGAAAGTCAAAGAGACTTTTGTTTTATTCTTGCACCTTTGATATGTGATAAAAGTTCTCAGTTCGTTCCAGGAGATCTCAAAGTTGTTCATCGGTGTTACGGCCTTTTAGTGACAGGGGTCAAAGGGGAATGTGGCGACGCCTCCATGAAGCTCCACCTCCGTCTGGGACCAAGCGATGACATCTCCTCTGAGGTGGCTGCCACATGAGGCCAGGCTGTAGATCTCACTGGCGGTCAGGACATGTGACCACATGTGCACGTCCGACATTTCGCCCACAAATGACTGAGTAGCATCAAAACGGCCTCCGAGAGTGTCCTGAAGAAGAGAGAGCAAACAGCTGGATCACTCAAAAGCTCAACATTTCTGACAAAAAATATAAAAGATGATGTGAAATATAAAATAATATATACAGTAATATTTAAAGCAATTAGTGGTCAGGTCAAATATCTGAAATGTGGAGATTTGATAATATTTGTATAAGAAACAATTTGTAGAAAATCCACAAAAACAGTAGATAAAGACTTCCTAAATGAGAATTTAATATACTTAATATGTGCACAAATACAGGCACTTAATGGTACGAAGAACCAAAAAAGACTTGCACCGGCAGCTACTCTGGACTGTAACACGGTTTGAGTTTGGAGCTCTTCATCAAGCTTATTGAATTCTCTCCCTTTTCTGCATTCAACTGCTCCCATGTTTTGTGAGAAAAAAAAAACCTAACTCACTCAGAGGTATCGTATTAAGTTATAAAGTTCGTCTACATCTGCAATGTGCAACTACAGAGAATGAATCTGTTTGTCTTCACCTGTTCCTGTCCCAGGATGAAGACCCCTCCAGGTTTGATAGGGTGCCAGGGGGAAAGATTTATCCCGGACCCCTTCTGCACTCCGTCCTGGTAGGCCTCCCACTGTCCATCCCGTGTTGTCCAAGTCACACACACGTGGTGCCACTTCCCGTCACCCAGAGACAGGGGGAGCGTCACAGACTGAGGGATGGGATAGTGAAGATGGTGAGACACTGATTTAAACACATCCTGGGATAATACAATTCAGTTCAGAAGCCATAATATAGTTATATAGGAGGGTTACGTGTGTCTTTTTTAAAGCCCCCAACAACTTGGCTTCGAATCTGAAGTATTTCTCTATAACATTATATATCTGTAACATTATAGATTTTTAGTAATAATGTTAATAAAAATCAAAAATGAAATCATCATCATGTTAATAAATAGTACTCAACTGAGCTCATCTGCTTCGTGAGGACTGTGTAGGTGTGATTTGATCAAATTTGATTGACAGCTACCAAACAACCAACTGTCATCAAATTCTGATTCAAATGTTACTAAATCCTGATTGGTGCGCAGAAGTTTGTGACATCACCTTTTTCTCACCCACTTGAAAAAATTGAAATACAATAATATTTAATGTGAAATAACATCTAAACAATATGTGATCTAATCACTCACAGTAAGAATGAAAACTAGTTTTCAGGACCTTTAACGCTGAGCTTAACGCACAGGGCTGCGAGTTTCAAGTTCTTCTCCCTCACCTTGTCATCGATCAGCAGTTCCATGGGGTTGTTGCCCCACTCGATGAGCACCAGTTCATTGGCCTGTCCGGGTGCCGAGTAAGAAAAGGGCGTCCCCAGGCCGGGCCCCACGCCCGCCTTGATCCAAAGACACAGAGTCAGAGCGAAGATCTCCTGCAGCAGAGTCCTCTTCACCTGCCCGTACATGTAGTTGGTTCTCATGGGGAAGCTGATCTGGAAAGCATCTGGACTCTGGGATTTCTGCCTGCTGGAACCTGTTTGAAGAAAAACAACATCATGCATGACAAAACAATCTCACCTTAAGTAACATCAGTAATTCAGTATCTGGTGCTGCAGTGGTTTTGTGTACCTGTGAGGTGCAGCTGGTTGAGTATTGTTTCCAGTTTATTTGAATGGAGACCAGTCCGTGGGCCTGGCGCTCTGTACCCTGTGTGTGGAAGGTAACTGTGACTGTCTGCTTCATTACTGTGGTGGTCATCACCATCATCATCATCATCATCATCGTCATGGTCGTCATGGTTGTCATGGTCACGGTCTGCATCAAGATGGTCATCAATGTGGCTGTCATCGTGGTGGTCGGCGTGGTCACCGCTATCGCTGTGACCGCCATCGTTGTGGTCGTCGTGGTGATCATCATCATCATGATGGTCTCTGTTGCCCCTGTGGCCGCTGTCGTCGTCGTGATGGTCCGGGCCGCTCAGGGCGGCGGTGCGATGGTGCAGCTGCTGCTCCAGGGTGCTGATCTTCCTCTGAAGCAGCTCTTTCAGAGAGCTGGAATAGGTGATGGACGTGTTCCTCTTCTGCTGAGGGAGGTGAAAAAAGAACAGATGAAGTCTTGATAACAACAAGTATTCCCTGTCACCTAATCCCTGTGCCTCCTATTTACAACAGAGAGGACACAGTCATCAGTGGTGCTTTGGCATAGACACAAACTGGCCTCAAGGAATCATCTGAGCATCCGCTGATCGGTCACCTACGATCCTCAGAGAGCACTTGTGTGTCTTTTGCACTTTTTACATTCATTATTAATCTTGTAATGGCCAATTCAATAGCCAGGTGTGCTGTCTATCTTCCTGTATCTGCCTCTGCTTCTCTTCCTCTCAGGTAATCCAGGCTTTGTCCTGACACGTGCCCTGATTACCACTGTCTGTCAAGGGAGATCCCGATAATTACTGCTGATGTTAGACCTGTGCCACTACCCCCATCCCCCACTTCCACCCCACACACACTCCGCAGCTCCTGACATCTGTCCGTGATCATGAACCAAGGTGGGGACGGAGCAGAAAAGGACAGAGAAATGTACCAAGAGAGCAAAAACTGTGAGCAACCAAAGAGAAAAAATTCCACCAAAATGTCCAAGTCAATTCACTGTAACCTAATGCAAGAGTATCTTACATCAGTGATGTCCACCTCTGAGCCTGTTGCTGCTCTGAGGTGCCCACTGAGGGACATCAGAGTGACTCTAATGTAGTGAGTGGCTTTATGCGATTAAGTAATCCATTGTTCCTTTGTCTAAAGCACTTAGTGGGTATGCTGCTTTGGGACTTGATTATTCAACAAACAATCCAGTGACGGCAGCTGTAATGTGTCCAAACAAGGAAAAGCCATATATGGGCGCCGTACATCACAACTCTTTTTTTTTAATTCCTCAGCTGAATCATATTTACTTTAAACTCCCTTTCTCATGTTTACACTCAAGTTCTCTTATTCATCTCTATATTTTTGTTCTATAGTTATCCAAGTAGAAAGTTGAAAAAGTTTCCTCCTCTTGCTGCTCACCTGCAGGTTGTCCAGCCTCTCCTTCAGCGCCTGCAGCATCCTCTCCATCTGCTCAGGTGATGATGTGATGTCCCCTGGTGTCACATGCTTATCCTTCCCCTGGCTGTTGCTGCTGTGCCCTCCATCAGATCGTTGACCCCCCACGGAGGGGTGGTGAGGTGAGTCCGGTATGAGGTTGCTGTTTCCATGGTGACCTTGCTGGTTGCTATAGTGCCCGTTGTCAGGGTACGTGTGATGACCGGCCACCCCTGTGTGATGGGGGTGCGAGGCTGTGCCGTGGTGCTCGTCGTGAGGCGTCACGCCCCGTCCGAGGCCCTCGCACAGGGTGAGCTTGGCCGTCAGCTCTCTAATGGTCTCCCTCTGGTCCAGGATGGTCTCTTTCTGTTGGACAAGGCTCTCCCTGAGGTGGAGGATGGTGGCTTTGGCTTCTTCGCTCGCCCCCCACCAGCCAGCGGGAGGAGCACTTTGATGGCCTGGTCCGCTGGGCCCTGCTGCCCCTACGCCTGGCCCCGCTGTAGGGAAGCAGGCAGGGTCCGCATCCACGGGAATAGGGGTGCAAACAAAGCGTGGGTGGGCGCCATAGTCATAGTCAGACCCTGAACTGAGTGAAAGTAAAGAAAACAAAATGGGAAAAAGGAACATGTGTAGAGACTGAGAGTTCCTCATGATCTCAATCTACAGTTGAGCCAGTAAGACTAAGGAGCTTGGCTTCACTTCAAAATGTGTGATGCCAGTTGAAGGAAAGGTTGTGTTGACTTCTTTGTTGTTGCAAAGGAGACATCAGGGAGCATGATACCAAAGATCTCCATCCACAAAGTATCCACTCATCTGTGAGGAACAAATAGAAGTCACTGTTTTGTCTTCAAAATTGTATCTTCTTTGTCGTCTTTGGCTTCTCTGTCACTGAAGAACGGAATAAACCTGTACAACAAAACATCAGATTTTAGATAAAGGCCCTTCTAGTAGAATCCATAGAGGGTGGCCACAATAATATAATCATCAACAACAATCATGTACAGTACGGCAATTCAGCTTTTTGCTGAGACTGTTGATTCAGCTCTATTCCTGATTATAACGCTGTAGTTTTTGATGGTTGTGTCGTTTTGCATTAAATTATATTTTCAAGTCTATCTAATATTGTTTCCCAGGACCCTATATTTGTATCTACAGGGAAACAGACATGAGTTAAAACTGTTTGTTCATGCTGTTCCAATTATTGTCAATACACTTGAACAAAAAGGACAGCGAGAAGAGACACTTTTAGACCTGGCTGACAAATATAAAGGTCTCCAGTTCTCAGCAGGATGCGATGGTGGATGAACACCTCAGTGTGATGTCTCTGGCCCCAGTTGGCTTCAGTCTGTCTGACCACTAACCTTACACGGCATAGGCGTGTGCAAAAACAATCAGAGCCTGTCCAGACAAGGATTAGTCCAAATCAGAGGTGTGACATCCTGACCAGACTTTTGTTGGTATCTTTAGTGTGAGTTACTTTGATGGTTTTGACCTCCTGGAAGCCAGAGTCTGTGGATTTAGTGGTTATTTAAGTGTTTCACATGGAGGATGATAATAAAAAGCAGTATTGGGGGCTAACAGTGAGGGAGAGCGCAGAAGCATTTCTAAAGATTTATGGAAATATACTCTTGGTTGGAATCTGGATCCCAAAATGATCCCTAAGCGTTACTCTGAGTCCTTATTATATTCCCTGTGTCTTTATCATAAAGGCTTGCTGACCTCTCTGAGCACTGTGACATATCCTTCATTATACAGGGTCGGCATTTAGAAATGGCACACACGTGATGTGGCAGCTAAACCTCACTGACCACCTGTTGCTCACACCGACCAGCCGCTACAATGTGTGTGTGTTGATAGTTCATACATGATTCACTGTATTTTATCAATAATGAAACAAAGTAACATGTCACATAATAAGGAACACGTCTGCCTTCACAGAAATCTCCTCCAACACCAACGCAAAAATGATGTATAGAGCGGCAGAAGAATAATTCCTTGTTTTTTTTAATTGAGAACCATCTTCTTAATAATGTTCTTAGCATTATAAAGGGGAAGCAACCTTACTAAACTAAAACTAAACTAACTAAACTAAAACATTTTCTGTCTCTGCAGTTCCTGTCGTGAGTTACGAGGCTTAGAGGAGAGACAGATGGTGGAGGTACAGAACTGTGTCACACCCAATCTCCACAGTTTAGCCCAGACTTTATTACCACCCACAGGTCACTCAATTAACCTAATTGCAAGCCGTTGTTGTGCTACCTTAGCCTGGGATAAGTGGGCTTCCTCAGCCTTGCATGCTTCTGTGTGTGTGTGTGTGTGTGTGCGTGTGTGTCTGTGTGCGTGTGTGTGATAATCCATGGTGAACACTGGGGTCGTGCACCATCCCCGCGCCATATGGTCAAGGTGGATATTTAAGTAGTGCGATTAGTCCCAAATTAAAAACTGACAACTGCAGTAAGACCTGTGATTAAAAAGCAGTTGACTCTGACATAATAAAAGGGATCTATTTGTAAACAAACAGAATCTTTCTAGAATGGATGGTGTTAAAACTATAATCACCCCAGTGCACTACAAGATCAATGTCAACATCATTTCCTCTGGCGAGGGGTTCTCCAAGAATTTGTTGAGACACTTTGAGAAAATAAATCAAAGTTTAATGTTTAATGATGCATCGCCTGCCATTAAAATCCCTTTTTACTAGAACCTGTGTGATGCCAAAACAACTTCTTCTTAATTTACAATCCATATAGATTTTCTTTTCATCGCTGATATATTATGTAGTACATTATATTTTATATGTTCTATATTATAATAAATAATATATAAATGTAGTTGATACATGTACAATATACCCCAACAATAAAGATAATGCAAGATGAAGCATTAATTATCAGGGGAAAATGCTATTTATTAAACATTAGTTGTCACAATGTCCATTTTGGGTAAAAGTAAAAGCTTTTTTTATGTTTGCGCTTCTCTCAGGAAAAACATAGACTGTTATCTCATACATCCACACTCTTGTACATTGTCTTGGCCTTACACTGAGTGACAATATGTATTTTCTGATTTAATTTATTTTTATTGCCCCTTAGTTGGAATCTAACAAACTCTGCAGCCTTAAATTTCTTATTTCTTAAACATCCATTAAACAAACTATGTTATACTGTAATTCTTTCAACCATTTACACTTCAGCTAAATTGTTTAAGATTACTTAATTTTCCTTGAAAACTAAAAAAAAAATATATATAAAAAATATATAAATCTATCTCTACTTTCCACCAGTACTGAGGTTTAATAGACTCAAATAAATTTCCATGCAAGGATCCATTGTCCCTCAATTTTAGTGTTTAGTTGAATACAATTCAGTCAGATGTGACAGACAACAACATCACTGGGGATTTCTCCACTGCCTTAAGTTTCTGCAAAGTTAAATGCAGATCAAAGAAAAAGACTGAATAAATAAAAAGAATGGTTACATATCACTGAAATAATTTAACTACTAATAGACACCATTAACACACTGTTCCAGTTAACAATAACAAAAGCGTCCTCACCTTAGAGTCTCTGAGCACAGCTCCTGTGAACTTGTAGCGAGTTAGTCCGCCTCACACACTGATCAGATTGAGAGATTTACTCCAGAGGAGAGCTCAACGCTTTCTATCCCTCCTTCATTGTCTCTACCTCTCTTTTCTCTCCTCCTTTCCTCTTCTCCTCCCCTTCTTCAGCTTTGTTGTATTTTTCTTGGAAGACCACACCTCTTGTTCTGTCAGACTGTTTTGACTTTTTGGCATCTTACTCACTGCTCCACCATTTTTATTTTAATTCTCGAAATTTGGTAACTGACTTTACCGATTGTTTGTTGATAATATAAGCCTGTTCTGACAATCCATGTAAACTCCTTCTTTTTACTTAAATTTGACCTCTGATTTACAATTATCCTCTCTAACGGGACACAATCCTTGGCTCAACTCCTGCGGTACAACGTCACGCAGCTCACCTAGATCTCAGAAAGCCCGGGAGTAATTGGCCTGATTAATTCCTTGTGTCTTCCAGTCTGACTGACCGCCAGAGAGGCGGCGGGACAGCAGATGGCTCCTTTAAGGTCAAAGGAAATCACAGAACAATGGAGCCAGCATGTTGATTACAGGGTCAGACACTTATGCTACATTAACATAACAGGTTCAGACACTTGGCATTTATCCGACACCACTGTACCTCGTCAGGCCTCTGGGTATCTGAGAGATAGGTAGCTGCCTGTTGACTTTTACCTGACAAAACTGATTAGCTTGTAATCCATCTAACATCAGAGCAGTAAGACAAGAGTAGGCCTACAATTTAACTACAGTAGACCAGCCTGATTACAAGAAATATCCTTTCAGTTCATTTGACATGCGCTGAGAATCGAGGATTAAATAGGAGTGAACAAGTCAAAGTTCGTGCCCCGGCTCTGTGACTCCTTATCTGTCTGCCTCGATGTATAATTACACTTTAATTGCCAGATCTGAGTCTCCCACAAGTGTCTGGACATGATGTAAATGTTGTGGTCAGTTTTACTTAAAAATCCTGCAAAACCCTGCAAGCATTGATTTAATATTTATACTATTTGTAATATTTATCAAATAAAACTCATATTATGGTGTCATGTTTTGTAGCAACAGGAAATTTCAAAGACAATAACACACTGTACAGAGCAACATTCCTGGTTCGTGTCCGGCTGGGGGACTTGTGTGTTGCGTGTCGCTCCCAATTTATCTCATCCCTCATTTCCTGACTACTCACTACTTCCAACTATCAAATAAAAGCATAATGCCAGGAAATAATTGTAATAATTGTGGGCTAATACACATAGAAAATAATTTAAACTCAGCTACCTCCTTAAATGTCATAGGAGGTTCAGTTTTTAGCTTTAATATGCCATAAAATTAAGATAGCACTGTCACAACAGTACTATTACGCATGATATTACAATGAATGTACGTATGTAAGTATTTTTGTACAATCCCAATCTCAGGACTCTAAGATAATGAAAAATCCTTCTTTAACTCACCTTTACATACATCTTCTCATTTGCCATTTAGGTATAGTGAGAGAAATCATTGAGCGACAATGGCTTTTACATTGATTCTTCCTCCAGAAGAGATTAAGCATTGAAAATTATTTGTATTTTCAGAATTTAGATACTTTCCCGGTATGTTTTGCACCGATTTTACCTCTCAGGGAGATTTTTCCCTTCTTATGGTTACACTGATGTGAGTGCTAGAGCAAACTTTGACACCTGTCTTTGTCTCCTGGGCAAGAAGTACATCTGAGATCCTGTTGGTATGTGACACATTTGGACTCAGCACAAGGAAAACCGTGAAGTGTTCAGGCAAACTCACATGCATTACCTGCTTCATCGTGTTCAGTGAAACCCTGTTTGATTACATGAAGGTCGATGGATAGATGGTAGAGATGTGTACAAGTAATTTTTTATTATTTAATAGGTCAGTGTGAGCCGAGTTCTCCTGTCTGTCAATCCCCTAAGTGCGTGTGAATTAGGCCCTAAGGAAGCGAGCCGGCACAAACAGCTTTACGGCTCAGGTCCAAGGACACAAGACCACAGATGCTCCAATGTTCCCCTCAACACTGAACCAAGTGACCCAGAACCCCACAGAGCACACCCGTCTGCTATGGCTGGCAAACCGGAGGCTACTCTGATGACGGGAAGAGATGACGTCTCCTCTTTTGAATGGATAGATGGTCCTGCACAGCCTGCTACTGGGTAAAGACACTTAGATTTGTTGTTTGGTGTGGGTTCTGATTGTGCCCAGTGATACAAAACACTCTGTTAGTGCCAGTAGTGTTTTTGATTGTGTGGAGAGGCGATGTGCTGCAGTGATGAGGTGAGGTCTGGACAGTGAAGGCTGTAAAGTAACACCTGAGTAGAAGATGCTTTACATGTTAGCTGTGCTGAATGTTTCATGTATTGGCTTTATTCAACATGTAGTGAAATTGTCAACATTATAAATTACATTTGTTTATAAAAAGGTGTTTGCGATTATGAGTCTCACACCTGCCTGTTTTGGTTTATCTGCTGCAGCACAGTGTAACTCTGTAGTCTGCACTTGTACACACCGCACTGACTAGTGCTGCAGGAAGTGATGTCACACTATCGCCACCCCCTGGGAAAGACCTGCAACTGCATCACAAGACAGCCGCCGTCAGACACCTGCATTTCCTACAGGTGATGTGATGTCAAGGTTCATTTTATGTCACTGGAAAATAAGTATTTTATGGATCTCCAGAGCAAATCTGAGTTTAACTGTGAATTAAATGAAACACGCACAAACACACAATTCTTGCTTTATGGGCCCTGTATACAAAAATAATGTACAGTTGTCAAGCAGTGACACTTTAGCGTCCTGAGACCACTCCACCACAGTTGAGACGGAAATACTTTACTACAATTATCTGACACTTATAGTGAGTAATTGTGTACATTTACTGATTGGATTGGAATTAATTTCTCTGAAAACTATCTTTCAGAATGAATACCTTTACTCTCTCTATACTACTTATTTTGAATTTACATTGAAGTCAATTACTAGTTAATGTGAAACAGGTTGCTTGTAGTAACATAGAAAATCACCCCAACACTGCAACTCCACAGAGCTTTTTAGTGTATTTTAGCTCCACATTTTGGTTTTACTACAGCTACTCTTAAGTATCATTTATACTGTTGGGTGATTGAATTTACTAAATAATAATGCGTCATATGTTATATACTCATTATTGTATCAATCTGAATCTGCAATATGACGCAATCAAAAGTACAGTATTTCCCTCTGAAATGTAGCGGAATACAAGTATAAAGTAGCATAAAATAGTACAAATACAGGGCTGTGGATATTTTTTAATTTGTATTACTTATTTATTCAGTAAATTGGTGTGTTTTAGCAATCTCTAGGGAGTTTAAATTCTTCTAGACCAACAAAATAATAAACAAACAAAGGTTTCAGCAATTCCCTCCTCCTCTTTTATTCCTGCCAACAGTTTTGAAACACCATTTTTTGCCTCATGTTGGGAAATAAAACTTACAGAAAGTATAATTGAAGTAATCTTTAAAAAAAAAGTGCTGGGGCCCCTCATGGCCTCAGTACTTCTAAAATCTTGGTTACAGCCCTGATAAAGTAACCTAGATTAAAACTTGAGCAAACTTAATTACTTCCCACCACCACCTAAACTTTTTTTTTTTTTTTTTTTTGGGAGGGGGGTGGGGGACTTTTACAACCTCTCTAAACTCTCCTCTCCGGCACCTTTCACTTCTTACACCAGCCTGTAACCTTCTCAGCTGCAGTAGATGAAGAGGCAGAGTCCAGGCAGGGCCTCCTCCTCCTCCTCCTCCTCCTCCTCCTCCTCCTCCTCGGGGAGCAGGAGCGTGTGATGGTCGGGGAGTGTGGAGGACAGTGATAGGCCGGCCTGCTTGAAAAGTTCAAGTCATTCCTCTCCTCCCGCTGCCATTCAGCCGAGGTCCCGTCGGCTCATTGTTATTCCGCCCGAGCGACAGAGAGGGACACAGAGGGGGGACACAGAGAGAGAGGGACAGAGGGGGGACAGAGGGGGGACAGACGCAGGGAGGGAGGCTGACTGTGGGCCGCTCGCACCGGGCGGGGGTCTGAGGCTGCTTTTTCTGGACGGGTCCTTTTTTCTTTTTTTTTTCTTCTTTGGTTGCGGGCGTGCAGGCATGTCGGTAATCGGCTCAGTAATGAGGAGAGGCACCGAACGGCACCGAGTATCTGACCCCGATTCCCGGGAGTGAAGAGAGGAAGAGAGAGGAAGAGTGTGAGAGAGGAGAGGAGAGGAAAGGAGAAAAAGAGAGAGAGAGAGAGGGAGAGAGGGCCATGTGAAAAAGGGGTGGAGGGGAGCTGAGATTTAGTGCTCCGCTGGATGAAACAACCCCCCACTAACTAACGGAGAGGGAAAGTAGCCTAATAGGAAGAAAAGGGAGGGAGGAGGAGGGGGGGGGGGGGTGCTGCTGTACTGTTCATTTAACACTCAGAGACGCGCAGGAAGCCATTATCGTTCCCCACAATGAGATCTGAAAAGGTATGTAACTTTTTTTTCCTCCTTTTTTTTTTTTTTTTTTTTTAAAGCAGCTGAATTATTTATTACTGTTTTGCAAATGGAAGAAGTGGACCCGAGGGGGGGGGGGGGTTTGAGATCAACAGGTAGCTGTGACTGAGCCGCACCGTGCGGGCAAACTGCAGGCTGCGTTTTTTTTACTGAAATAAAAAAAAAAGACTTCCACTGTGTTGATACTCAACTTTTTTTTTTTTTTTTATCATGTTCACATTCACAGGCCGGCGTGGTGTATTTAACTTGTCTTCTTCTGGTTTATGTTTATGTTTGCCTCGGTATTTCAGGAGCTCTAGATGTGGCTGCCCTCCGTCTCAGCCGCAGTGTTACACCATTCATTGATCTGCAGAGAGATGCGTGAATGGCTGGCAGCATTTCACCTTAAAACAGCACAGCATACCTTTCAAAACCGCCAAGATGCACGAGTACTTACTTGCGACAATAAAGTCCTGCATAAATCCTTTAAACAAACTTTCTGTAATTTCTTGGGAATTAAAATTTTGCAGGGACATTTTGGCTGCAACAATAAAATGTCAGAAAGTTCTTAAAAACGTGACACAATTTCCTAAAGCCTACAAATTGCTTGTTTTTTCTAACTGCAAAAATACTCAGTTTAATTATAATTATAGTTTAAATCTAATTTTAATTTCTTACATTTATGCTTAAATAATGAATCAAACTAGTAACTGTTAATCAAATAGTTGCAGATTACTTTTCTGGTGATCGTGACATTTATGGGATTTAAATGCAATGTTCGCTTCCAAACCACTTGAGGAAAATTTAAAGAGGCCAAACCACATGAATGCACCTTCTGTATCAGTACCCAACCACCTGCAGACTGTTCCTGTTGCATCCGGAAACAAGCAACACTTTATTTCTTGTAATTAAACCAAACCAAGCTGAGAATATGCACACATAAATGCGTTATCCAGCTCCCATATTTCACACCATCATTTTTGAAGAATGTGCACAGTTATAAAGCCCTGCAAACTAAATAAAAGAGACAAAGTTGCTGCAGAACACCAGGGTGGCCTTAATGAGCAAGAGTCTGGAAATGTTTTCTTTGTGTCATATACCATTAGTTGATCTGGGTCAACGTTTTCTGTGTAATCTCGCTGTGATAACAAAGGAGGGCTGCACAAGGAAAACCGAGTGAGCATTTTGCCATCAAATCCAGACTGGAAATCCTCTGACCCCGGAGCAGTCCCCCCTTGATCGTCCTCTCTGCTGAGGAAACATTATTGTCGCGTGTTTATTCAGTGCTCTGACACCTGTGACTTTGACTGGAGAAGCCCATTGTTCTTATCTGAAATGGTATAACTCGTCTGGCACTCGAATCTAGGAGAAATATTTGGGTTGCCGCAATGTTGCGAAGCGATAATGTGGAAACTGGCAGCCGAGACGCCGAGGAGATCCATGAGAAACTAACACTGCTGCCCTCAGGCGAAACCCAAGATGGTCTGACATCCTCATCACTTGTTGTGAGGGTTCAATGGCCTTAAAAGTCCTATAGCATGATTTAAATCTCACACTTTTCAGTCCTTTGAGAGAGAGAGAGTGATAGCACTGATTAGTCATGGTCAAGCTTTCAGTTTTTAGTGATGTTTGAAACCTCCCTCCGATTTTATAGCACACTTGTTTTAGGAGGTTCTCTTTGGACATGGACCAATACAAATATCTGACACTTATCGCTGTGTACTTTCACGACGAATCGATTCCTTGTTTTGCCTAAAAGATACCAGATAAAATATAGCTCCGAGCCTTAGCTGGCATCTTCGAATTCCTTATTTTATCCAACAATCTTTCCAAAACCCAAATACTTTCAATTCAGTGTCATTTATGACCAAAAAAAGCAACAAATTCTGACATATGAGTAGATAAAAACAGTGAATGTCTGGCATTTTCAATTATCAAAATAGTTGTCGATTAATTTCCTGTCGATCAACTAATTGAATAAACAGCTCAAATGCAGATAAATACAAATAAGTGCTTTGACTTCTCCTTCCCTATGTGGAAGTGAAGGTAAAAACATCTGGATTTGTGCTTTCTCATCAAGTTTTAGGGTACATTTTAAGAGTAATTAAATTATAATAAAAGTAATAAATCATTACTCACTGCAGTGTATTTTTTCTTTTTCTGTTCTCTTTTAGGGGATTGCTGTCTGCTGTGAAGCCTAGTGCCCTGAACAACAGGAAGAAAAGACGATACAAACGTAACGAGACATAACTGAGAAAAATGTCTCGAACAGAAGAGGTCAACAAGATGACAGAAAATGTCTATAAGGTACAACTCTTCTTTCCATTAGTGTGTCTCTTCTGCCCCAACAGTGAGCCTCATTATATGAAGGTGTTGGCAGTACTTATGTCCTGTTATTTGTGTGTATTGTTGCCAACAGGGGATTCTGGACCAGTTCAACCCCAGTCTGAAGAACTTTGTGACCATGGGGAAACACTATGAGAAAGCCCTAACAGGTTAGTCAAACGCACACCTTTTGATTTGTCCTCTTAGCCGTGTTAAGTGACGTTGTAAGTTACTGAATAACTGAACAGGATATTTTTCAGTTTTCCTTAAAATGTACTCCTTTTTCTTCAGGAGTAACTGTGGCCGCCAAAGGGTACTTCGACGCTCTGGTGAAACTTGGAGAACTGGCGAGCGACAGCCAAGGCTCCAAAGAGCTGGGTGAGTGGGCGGCTGGTGGAGAAGGGCCGGGAGAAAATGAGGAGAAAATAAAAATAAATTGGCGACGGACCTAATAAAGTGAAGAGAGTCAACGTGACAGCTGGAGAGAGGTTGCAAATAGTCTGCTGCATGTGTTGGTGAGGTGGGAGATGAAGACAAGAGGGAATGAGGAAATGTAGAGAGCGAGAACAGAGGGAAAGGGAGAGAGTGGGGTCATTGTTGGGAGATTAACAACACCACATGATCTCATTGTAATGCTGAAAACAGCGGGGGAGGCAGGCAGGAGAGTCGGAGGGCGAGATGCCAGCCACCACATACTACAGCGCTGTGTGACCGAGGGAGGGACTCACAGCTGACTGCCACTTTGTAAATGAGAAACTGTGTAAAAACAGCGAGTTTTATGACATTTTTACTGATGTGTTATCTGTCTGTGTCATGTGTTGATACTTTTGTAAACGGCCATTATTAGAGCAGAGATTTTAGATAAACACAGTGAGATAGTTTCTGCACAAGTTAAAGATGCACTGTAACCAATAAAAGCAGTTGATTATGTTTTCAATCTAAATCATATATAATACTGATTGCCTTCACCGTTGTCCTTTGCATCATTGGTCCTCGCAGGAGACACACTATTTCAGATGGCCGAGGTCCACAGACAGATTCAGGTGCAGCTGGAAGATGTGGTAAGACAATTTTTATGTTATCAACAAATGATGACATTGAGATAATCTGGCATTTGATAATTTCTGCAACAATTTTAATATATCATATGATGTTTAAATGACGTGAAAAGTGGCCAGAAAGAGTACTATCTTAAGAGGTTATTAAGAGTTTAATTTTTCTTTGATGAATCGTGTTGTGGTCTTTCATGTGGATGTCGCAGTGTCAGTATACTTTTTAGTTTAAAATGCCGCACATGGATCTTTTCATCAACAGTTAAAGCTGTTTCATTCTGAGCTGCTCGCCCAGCTGGAGCAGAAGCTGGAACTGGATATTAAATACCTCACAGTAAGTTAACGTGTCGACTGAAAACGTCCCACACTATATTTACAACAAAACTTTCATTCACTTTTGATAAACTGTGAGAAAAGCAGGATTTCTGTTTAGTTTAAAATGTTTAGTTAGATTTACTTGACCGGAGAGCGAGTCTGTTTGAGGAACATTTATTTGTATAGCACTTAGCTAATTACAATAATGGAAATTCTATATTTTATGTATTATAAAAATAATTGTGTTAGTTTTTTAACTGATTTATGATAAAACTTATTCGCCTTGATGAATACCAGTGGGACCCAGCGGGTTTGGGAAACCACACTTAAATTCTTAAATATTGGCTCTATCAAACCTTGTTTCCTCCAACATTAACTGAATAAATCTTCTGCTTTCCTCTCAGGCCACCCTGAAGAAGTATCAGAGTGAGCGGAGGTCTAAATCTGAGTCCATCGAGCGCTGCCAGTCCCAGCTGAAGAAACTTCGCAGGAAGAGCCAGGGCAGTCGTCACCCGAACAAATATGGAGACAGAGAGATGCAGGTATGTAAAGCCCAGAGTAAAATGCACAAACATCTAAACTAAAGTTAGTACGACTTAGTAGACAAAAATCCTTCAAACACACAGATCCTAAACGTCTCACTCAGCATTACAGCGGATTAAAAAAGCGGAGTTAATTGAGCATTTGTGTGAGAAATAGGCCAGTGTGAATAAGATTAAAGAACAATCTGCCTCAGCTGATTTTTCAGAAAACAAGCAACTTAGTGCACAATCCTTTACTGGAGGAAATATGAATGATATAAGAGGGTGAAGGGATTTAGCCACTTGCAGAGTGAAAATGAGAAATCCAAGGGGGGGGGGGCGTTATGTTGGAAGAAAAGGTCACCAGGCAAAGGACTTAATGGAGTTTATGATTTGGATTTTGTTATCATTGTGCAACAGGCAGGATATGATGTCACATATTCGTCCAGGTTATTACTCTCTCTTTACAATGTGCATTAAAGGTCACTGTCTTTGAGTACCATGCATGTGATTGTTAATGCAGGACTGTGGGTGCATGTTTAAGGATGTTCAGGTTTGCAGTGAAATCTCTCTCCTTTTTCTTCAGTTTGTGGAGTTGATGAGTCGTCGCCAAGGCGAGCTGGACGCACTGGTTGCCACCGGTTACAAGTCTGCGCTCACTGAGGAAAGGAGACGATATTGCTTCCTGGTGGACAGACAGTGTTGTGTTACCAAACTGCTTATCAACTACCACTCAAAGGTGATTTGTTCACATTTACTCATTTATTTAGCTGGGTAACATTTCAGCTTTCTTACGTGGAGATACTGAAATCCAGAAGTATTGAGTGGTTGTTGTGGACAAGTATGGAAATATTTTATATTTCTCTTACTGTCTTCAGGTCCCAAAATCAACAATTAATTTATCCTACTAACAAGTATAACAGTGTGTATTCAAACCCTGATATAGCTTATTCATTGGTTCCATAGACCTCCACTGGGTTCCAAGAACTACAAAAAACACATACAGTGAACATGGAAACTGTAGTTTATTTTGCGTCAATTCCTGTAAATACTCACTAGAACATGTATTAATCTGTACCTGAAAATAGTCCCCATTGAATGCATTGTTTTTCTCCTCTTTGGGTTAGGTTTACTAAAAACTACAGTCCCCAGACGTTTTAGTAATTACTGAGCCTTTTTCTAACAATGAAACTAGAGATTAGATAGATAGTTTTATTCCTTCGCAAGAATAACACCACGGAAGAGACTGAATTCTGTGTCTTGCGCGTCCTGTTTTATAATCCTAAAACCAGGTGCGGTTATGGCCTAACATTTTATCGAACACAATGGTATCTCAGTTGTCTGGAACAAATCCCCAAAACTGTGGAAAGTACTAAACACTTACATAAAGAGATTCTAATGGTGGCTGGATGTTGTTCAAACTGAATACATGTGGGTTACAAATTATATGTTGAATGAGTTAAATCAAACCACTTTTCTTCCCCTCTTGATTATTACTAGCTTTCACACCATAACAACTGATTACATATGATGTTCATTCTTTGATTAAAAAATGAACATAAGCTTGATACATTTTATACAACAGTAGGGGAAGTTAGAAAGTACATATTTTAGCTTTTCAGGGATTAGTTGACATTAGCAACAAAAAATAGAGCCTTATCCTTAAACATTGTTGTGGTTTTCTCTTTTTGTGCTTTTGAAAATAACCCAGGTGAGAGAGCTTCTGTCGCAGAAACTGTCATCTTGGCAGCAGTCATGTTCTCAGCCCACAAAACTCCCAGAGCGCGCTCTGAATCTGCTGCGTCACACTGCGCCTCAAAGCTCGGGGGCTGCTGGAATAGCCGAGGCCCTCCGCCACACCAAGCTTGGCTCTGCTCATCCAGAACAGGTCAGATCATTTTTATTTATACTGTGTCAGTGTTTGATGTGCAATCTGGAGTTTAGCGTTTCAAAAAAGTCTGTAATCTCAGCTGCACTGTGGTTGGTTTCCACAGAAGGATTACACGGCGGGTTGATATTTTGAAACCCTTTCAAAACCTCTCTGGTTAAAATCAAACATGCATGTGGTGGCCAAGTACAAAACAAGTCTATTATTAGTTGTTCCTGGCAGAGGTGGGGCAAATGGGTCAATGTTTTGCAAGTCACAAGTAACTCCGAAGTCTTGACTATGAAGTTCCGAGTCAAGTGCCAAGTCCTTGATTTTTTGATTTGAGTCATAAGTGATTGATTGCAGAATTAACAACAGCAACATTAAGGTACTTTTACCACACACTCTTGGATGCATCGTCTGTAAGTCCTTATGTGGTCTGAGATATTATCTGTTGTATGTAGTCTGTGCACTTTTTTATAATTTGGAAAGGATATCAAGTCTTTCCAAGTCAAAAGGCAAAAGTCCTAGTGAAGTCACAAGCCATTGGTGTTGAAATCAAACTCGTAAACTTTTTGATTTTGCCAATTCATAACTAAAGTCACCAGACTCCTGACTCAAGTTGAGTCCACACCTCTTGTACCTGGAAATTCAACAACATTCACCCTGTTGCTGAGGTTTAAAGTGACTCCTAATTTCTGTTAACAAAATCTGTTCTTGGTTTTTCAGAGGCTCTCTGTTCAAGAAGTCCCTCCTCTGTTGAATGGAGACTCCAATCGCTCCCAGCAGCAACGCTCACTCCCCTCCTCCTTCCAGTCTGAACCCGGTCCTCCTCAGGCCCCCCACACTTTCTGCCCTCTCTCCACTGGAGGAGCCGCCGGAGGTTCATCACAAGGAGCGTCTCCTCAGCACACCAGCACACCCCTCAGTGCATCGGCCAGCCCCCTCCCTGACAGCAGTGCCAGCGGCAGTGCCAGCCCCGCTGCCTCCACTCCCACCACGTCCGGCAGCTCGGCCCAGCAAAGCTCTCTCCTCCTGGCCACCAACACATTCAACCTCTCCCCGTGCCTCATCCCCTCCACGGTGATGTCGCTTAGCCAGATCTCGCCGACCAGCAGCTCCTTGCAGGGCATGACTCTCCCCATCCCACACAGTGCTCCTCACAGTCCTCCTCTGCCCCACAGTGCTCCTCTCTCCAGGGCCATGACTCCTGTGCAGCTACTGCACCAACAGGTGGGACCAGGAGGCAGCAGCACTTCATCACCGTCACATAATCCCTGGCTGCTGAAGGCCACTGAGACGTGCGCAACAGCAACACTTCCACTGCCGAGGAGACCTGTCAGTGAAATGAGGCTGGGCGGTTTTCAGGGTAAGATGTGATAAGTCATCTCTGTATGTGTGGGTGTCTTAAAGCTGAAATCCTAAAAAGATTTTAGTCCTGGTTGATTTATCGACAAAGTTTCAATGGTAACAATGGTAACATCAGGTGTGGAGAAAACACTTGCTGAGCAGCTACTTTGTCTGAAATACAACAGAAGAGCAACTGGTGTATCTGTTTACAGTGCAGCCAAACAAACTCATGCTTTTTTCAATAAAGAATTCTGTTACAAGACACGAACTGATTTCATCCTGCCCACTTCAAAAGTATTTTGGACTCCACCATTAACAATAAAAACTATTATGTAAAGACAATCACTGAATACAAAAAAATTGAATGGTTATTCCTTAAGATGCTGACCCTTAAAAGTATAAAAAAAACAGGGTTTGATTTCAAGAAAATTTTAAAGATTATAACTTTTCTCTTTCTCGTCTACCCAGGCTCCAGTCTCCCCAGGATGCTGCCTTTATCTGGACCTACGTGTGTGGAAGCCATGTTCGCCCACACTCCTGGAGCGGCGGAGGGCGGCGGCGGAGGGGGCGGAGCTTGCTTACTGCACTTCCTGCCTGGTGACAACATCACCCTACTCATCTCTGAGTCCAGAGACGGGTGGCACTACGGCCAAAATGAGCGAACTGGACGGTACGAATTAGCTGAAATGTACAGCACAGGAGAAAACTGATCTGCTGTATCACTTGTAATGTTTAGCATCATTAAAATACACAAAATTAGACGACTCTGAAATGTTTCAATGCCATAAAACGAGGCGATATTAAGTCGCTTTTGGCTGGAAGATTAAGCTCAGGAGTCAGGGACACCACTTCCCTTTAACCTTGTGCTCCTTTCTAGCTTACTGTAAGTAGAACGGCTTCTTGCCTCCGAAGACTTCACATATTGCATGTTGTGTGCAAACTTCTCCCTGGCGCCAGGTTAACAAATATATTCATATAAAACAATATAAGAGAGTTTTCTTCACACACACCAATGTCTTGCTGCCTGAAGCTCTCATTGTATTATTCAGTCACATATCATGAAATCTTCCTTCACAGGAAAGGCTGGTTCCCTTTCTCCTACACTCAGCCACACCACAGTAAGATGGATCACCTCGAGAGGTAAGTGAAACAATCCAGTCACAGAACAAACAGTGAAATCGGCTGATTTTAAGGTTGGCGATTTTAGCACTGTAAATGACTGAAATGCTTCTTTCACTTCCCTTTAGCTGTTTTGCAACTCAGTTTATCAGCAATACTTTGACACTACTAGGGTATAATATTGGTTTATTCACAAAAAGCTGAATAGGGGTAATTTTCATGTTGAAACTTAGATGATATATATTCTCAATAAGTCAAAACATTGTTAACGTTAGTCCTCTCAACTTTCCCACCAGCTTTTCCAGTCCCATTCACTTCGCTCTCCAACACCAACAGCATTGTCGATGAATAAACACAAAACCAACATCTCATCATGTTTCCTTTCTCTTTTTCCTTGTATGTTCTTTCCTCTCTGTCTGTGACCTTCCGTTCAGCTCTCTCTTCTTATCTAAGGCTAACAGCACCAGTACGGGCCAGCTCGACAAGCTGGTGTCCCCAGGTTTCCCGGCCCTCACCCCGGAATCAGAGGAAGAGCGCTCCCTTCCTCCCCAGAGGGTCAGCACCTTCCGCCCGCGCCCGTACAGCATGGCCGACAGCAACAAGGTCAGTAACATGAAACCTTTGGGTGAATGTGTTCCCCCAGCGGACATTCGCTGTGAGAACACATTCTGAGATACAGCTGCTTCGTAATAGTGATAGATTAGTCAAAATATCCTTGTAATATTATCTCTTCTTTATATTACAGATCACCTCAGAATTGGCATCTCCACCACCCTCCCCAACCAGGTAACTTTTAGCAATTCAAAGGTTCTTTGTGGGTGTTATTAAAGGGGCATTACACTCATTTTATACATCAAAGCCAATTTACTAGTGAGATTACTCTGATCACTTGAATAATGACTTTGATAACTTGAGTTGGGCTTGGGGACTATACATTTTTAACTCAAAGCCTGGTTCAAAAACTAGGAGCATCAGGTTTGATAGATGTGGGTGCTGTCAAGTCATTATAGGAATAGTAGCATCCATTGGTTTTTGTTGCTTTGACCATTAGTTTTGACCTCATTTTTACCCAAACTAGTGCTGCTGCTATAGGAATGGCAGTGTGTATCTGTCTGCCCTCCACTTTGGTCTAACATGAAATATCTCAACAACTATTGGATGGGTTGCCATGAAATTTTGTACAAGCATTCACGAGGCCCAGAGGATGTATCTGTGCCTAAATAAAAAGGCTGTAGAATACTAGTCTTGTTTTTTATTGGTTTCTTGCAATTCCCATCACATGTATGTACAATACTAACTTGCTGGAGTGCCCCTTTAATTACCAGTTTATATATATGTATATATGTGTGTGCAATTGTCATACTTTTCATTTTTATCGTGTCGTCCTTTCAGGCTCAATCCATTTGCCCACGTCCGACTTAGAAAAACTGTCACCAACGATCGCTCAGCTCCCATCATTGAGTAAGCGTTTTATTCCCACAGCAGCAGAAACCCTTTTCTATGTGGTTTGTCAGTGCATCAAACATCAGGTTGAATCCTGGAAACTGGTTCATGTTGTACTTTACTTTTGATGTTATTTTTGCAAATTAATAATACAGATTGAGTTTTGTGTGCAGGAATAGAAATTGTTTAAATCAAAGTATAAAAGGTAAATGTGTAAAGGCTGATATGTTATAAATATGATTACAGTCCATTAAATTTTAAGTTAGCTAATAGGAAAAAAGTATAAACAAGACCACTATAATGTGTGAAATGTGAGCATTAAAAAAAAAATCTAGGCTAGTTATGGCTTTATGAAACAGAAGTAATGTATTTTTGCTGTACTCAGCTTAGTGTTTGAGATCAACATACTGTATCTTACTTGTTCAGAATAACTAACATTTATAGAGTTTTCCTGGCCTATTAAAGGTGCCTCTTACTTATCTTACTGTTTTACAGTGCAAATTGTTCCTTGACATAACCTTCAATCTAGTTTTTGGTTATTTTTTGTGCCATATTCAGAAAAGTTTCTTTCGTTTGGCTGATCTAGGGACTGGCTCCTAATAGCAGATTGTGAACTTTCACTTCACAATGAAGTGTTATGGGAAGAGGACAGGCTCCTACTGTAAAAGTGCTATTACGATAAAATATTTTTTAGACAAGCTGCCAGTTGTTTTTTGGTTTCAATGAAGGTGAACTTTTAAATTTATTCAAAGTGTCTTTTCTATTTTAAAACATGGTTGTTTAGTTGAAAGAGACTTGGCATATTTTAATGAAGTTGGCACTGTGGTTATTTTTGTCTCCTTTTTACCTAAAAATTACTGAACATGGGCAATACTGTTTGAGTCCCTGTCGGTTATAGTTTATGTTTATACCAATTAACACAACATGTTTTGCTGCTGTACAGTAACATATTAATATTTTATGAATGTAGATTTTTGGATTAGTATAACTCTTTACCTGGACTCAAAATACATTGTAAAAACAAAATTATACCTTAAATCTGATTATTCAAATGATTGATCAGTGAGACTTGTTAGTTTCTTAGTGGAATACTTTTCTAATGCAGAGCAAGTCCTACAAAACGAAGAAACAGAAAAGCGTATGAGCTTCACAGACATAAACTGTGACAATTGAATATTTGGATGGTGTTATTATTGAAAGAAGTGTGTTTTTTTTTAGAAAGTAGCAGATGGTGGAGGGTTCAAAGTGTTAAGAATGAGAGATTTGCGTGCTTAGTCTATGGATTTGATGTCTTCTTGATTCCTTTTAAGTCCCAAATCTAAAGCTAGATAACATCCAGGCTAGTTGATTGTAGTTGTGTGTTTAGCAGTCAGACTGAGCAGAATCTTTAAGAGAGATGTGAACGCCAAGACAGACGATAGGATTACGTTTTAATGAGGAAATGTATCTATGAAAGTGATGAAGAAAGCATACAGGAAGTTGACCAGCGTCTGAGCAAGTGTTCATGGTAAACTAGAGATATCCAGAGTATTATTCTGTAGCTCTGTAGTCGCCTCTAGGAAACTGTGGTTTTAAGTTGAAACTATGTATCTGTGCAACCTGAAATGGTTATGTTCCTATTGTAATTGCCTTGAGTTTCTGTGATCTTTTAGCACCTTGAAGATTAAAGATATCGCCCACAAGGGTTGTAGTAAATACAGCATATCTATTACTTTGAGTAGCATAAATAAAGGTGACAGCAAAATGATAGAGCTAATTCTTGTTCATGCTTGTAAATAGTGCTTGTATGTGTGATTGTATGACTTTTATTTGACTTCTTTTTATAACGATATTTCACTTTGGTAGAACATTTTGACTCTGTAGAAGCTGCAGAAGCAGGAAGGCTCCAATACTGGAAACCCTGTGCATGTGTCAGTCATGGTATTCAAACTTTTCTCCCCAACTCTGACTAAAATAAGACCTATTACACAGTGACATGGTGAAAATACTGAGTGACATGATATTCCCCTACATAGGTTTGTATGTGTTTTAAACTGAGAATATTTCTTTTAAAAATACTATAGAACAACAAATTTTGCACTTAGAGTGCGTTATTGAAAACTTTTTGGAAATTAGGCTGTAGAAATGATTGATACAGAGAAACAATGTAGTATATGTAAAACATAAAAAAATACAAATATTATAAATATGTATGTTACATGTATGGCAAAATTAATAGACACATTTACAACTAGTTTACAGGATATTGTATGTGTGCACAGAAAGTGTATGTGCAGAATCTGCATTGTCAGCAGTCCTTTTATCACGACTGGAGGCGAAGGCTGCAATAACACTGCCACTAAAAACAGGAACTTCTGCAAAGTCCAAAACTCTTCTTTCACTCTTTTTTTTGAAATATTGTTTTAACATTGCACAACCATTTTACACAGTAACTTGGTTCTGTAAAAAATATGAAGCAACGTAATCAGACCGCCAGTCGTTCTCTGAATTACATCAACATGAAATACTGGTGACTGCAGAAGATATTATGTCACGAAGATGAATGCTGCTGAGGAAGACATTCTTTACCCAAAACACTGAATACTGACATGTTGTGTAATAAAAGCTCCATGAAAGAAATCTTTGTCCAGTTACTTTCTATGTATATCACTTAAAAGAAACTTTATGTATACCTTTTTCATATTGTAAAATGTGTTGAAATGCTTGTGAAGTTGCACATCACAACACCTTATTGAATAATCCACTGTCCCATATTTTAACTGTAGCAGCTGGACCTTAATTTTTTAGCAGTTTCACACAGTACTGGTCTACGTATTGTTCTGCCCCCTTGCTTAACCATGCAAGTAGAATAATGCTGCTATGAAGCAAGGAATTCATTTTGAAACTGTTAATCTGATTCCAGCTTTAAATTAAGCCTCTTCTGAAAGATCAGGGATGTGTTGAAGCTTGGTTTAAAAACTCTCATGATCTGCTCTGTAAAATCAAACAGACATCTTAACGCTGAGTCATGTTTTCTGACAGAATAATCTGTTAAAACTTTACATTTTTAGCTTAATGTTCAAATTTTAACAGCCTCAATTATGGTGAAGTCACATTTTTGATTAATTCTGTCAGTTGTTTTTTTGAATGAAATTTTTTCAAAGTCCACATCTTAAAACACTGTTAGACTAATGGTTCTAATCTTAAGCCTTGTTCAACCAAGGCAATTAGACTAATGAAATGTAACAATGCACTGAAGCATGCATTCAGTCAAAATGTGTTGAATGTATCTAAGCCAAACAATGTGGCACAAAAGTAGAATTAAATAAACAATCTTTATTGTTGGACAAGTGGAGCAGATATGCAGACACATATGAACAAGGGGAACTGCACAAGTATTGATTGGGAGAATGTGAAGTTATAGGTTTTTGAGCCATTCCAAGTTGTTTCCTTTCGGGTCACACGGATGGTTGGGGACATCGGGCATGTTCCCATCATCTCGCACAGGGACTGAATTGGGAAAGTAAGGGAAAGAGGCTTTAATATTTTATTAAATTTGTGTTGAAGTAAAGCTGTTTCACATGCATTGTGTAGCATCTTTCAATGATACTCAAACCCAACCTGCTGAAAAGTGATCAGCAGCAGCAATTACCTGGGTAGTTGTATGGCACAGCTGAATTGATCATTGCTGTATACTTTGTGATGGGGCTGATGAATGGAAGAGCCATACCTGAGGAAATAAACGTTTTTATAACTTTACATATAATATATTAATTACACTTGCGTCTACATTGGTCAATTGACAGAAATTCACTGGTTAAGCACCCTGAACAGCTCAAATAAAAACAAAGACCACAGAGAGACGTCTTATTCCCATTCTGACGTACATTGCTTTAAGATTTGGAATCAATATACTGGCTCTTTTACACTTGCATAAGTTCCCAGCAGACGCCTGACATACCCTGGTGCTGACCACCTAAATAAAAAGGTATGTAGAGGCAGCATTTAGTCATTGTGAGCCTAACCCTTGGAACAGCCAACCAGAGGACCTATGATCCTCTGAACATGTAAATGTAAATCAAGGCAACAACTTTATAGGTGCTTTGTACTATTTTGCCTTCAGTGGCATAATAATAGTGACAAATTATGTTCCCAGGTAACTATGATCTCATGCTGTGGCTTTTGGCTAAATTTAATTTCAAGATGAGAACTGGTAAATACATACTTATTATTAGAAACAATACATGGTAATTATAAAAGGCCCACTTGCTCTCATTTACTCGTTTCATGTGAGTCACATATGTTATCTATTCGACTGAATGAGACTGAACTGAAGAGTAAGGTAAGTTAAGGTAAAGTAAAGTCATTGTGGATACCAGTAATTCTCTCCTTCATATTAAATGTGACTTTATTGGCACGGCCATAACTGAGCACAGTATTTCCAAAGCAAGTTGTACACTGCTGTGCTCTCTTTCCACCACACACACACACATATCTGAGCTGAAGGCAGGAGGCTGGTTACTGACCTATCACTCCGATAGTGCAGGAGACCAGGATAACAGGCTCCTTGTTCCACGCATTCTTCAGGAACGCTGCGATACCTGCAGGAAGAAAACCAGCAGCTCAGAAACCTCCACAGCTCACAGTGAACCTGCGGTTAGCTGTCGTTAGCAACACAACCAAGGTCACGTTTTATTTCGAACCGACACCATCGTGTTAAAGTAACTCTGAGACATGGGTAGCGTCATCTTCAATGTTTGAAGTATTTATTTATGCCGCCTGGAGGTCTTACTAAAGCTAATCTATCCAGGTAGATGTACAAAAGATGACAAAATAGTCACATACCCGCCATGTTGTCTTGTGTCGTTACAACCGCGCGGGTGCTCATGGGTAATGTAGTAACTACGAACCGACGCGTAATTTCTGCGCCCGTCGCATAAAAACATTAGTTTAAGCGACAAGTATGTGAAAGAGGAACTCCCCTCCCCTCCCTTCGCTTCGCTTTAGTGGGATTTCCGTCCGGTATATGTATAGTTAGTATAAATTATTTGTTAGTAAACGCTCTTCGCTAACCCGGCTGTAAAGAACAGCCATTAACACGCAGTTTATAGAGTAAACTGGCCTGATGAAACAGTTTGCAGCGGAGCTTTACAACCGCAGGACACACAGCTGCTGCTGAGCAGACACCAGTGTTTTTGGGACTTTTCATTCATAAATGTAAGTACTTCGTTGACCTATAGCATGTTAACTAGTATGATAGTCCGTCATTGATGGTACCAGGGCTTTATCTAACGACTATTTTCAGTATGACTCTAAAACTAAACTAAAAATGGGTTCATTTTTCAGCTGAATGACAGGTATGTGGAATTCGTTCCTACACATACTGCGTGTGCATACATTCTTTTGTTATGTATTCTTCCTTTCCAGATGATGGAGGATTTCTCTGGTTTGGCTCTGCCTCCTCTGTTTGGAGGACACATCCTGGAAGCAGAGCTGGAGCCTGGTGGTGTGGAGCTGGGACCAGGAGAGGTACCGTTAAAGTCCACGATCACACCTAGCCACTGCTCCCTGGCACACAGTCATGAAAAGCATTGTACATAGCTGTCTTTGTACCAAGTCACTAACATTAGCAGTTTTAACATCACCTCTTGGCCTGCAAGAGTAAAATATAATATTTAAGTTGGTCTGATAAGTCCTGTCTCTTAAGAAATCAGATGCAGTCACACACTTGATCCAGCATCTCAGTTAGATAAATATATATATATGCCAGAAATGTAATCTGAACGTGCCAAAATTAGTTGTTGTCGTGACAGACATTTCGAATTGTATTATAGTTAGATAAGTTACTTGTAAGAGTGTCTTGTATAAAAGTGTGGTCATATATATGTATCTTAGTGGGTAGAGCAAGGATCTGCTGGGGCTGAAGGTAATTTCTGATTGGTATTGTATGCGTTAATGACACAGAAAGGTACTTCAGATCACATTAGGCACATAATGACATGATTATCACATAATATACACACCTGCAATGTTTTTTTTATGAGCACCAATAATATTGCTACAGTATTAAGCGACACACAACCTTATTGATATAGATTCAGCAATAAAACTTTCTTTTTGTGCCAAACTGTTCCATTTGAAAGACAAGGAAAATGTTGACACAGACAACCAAAGAAAACAGAAAGAGAGTGTTCTTTCCCCAGGTGGAGCTGGGCCCGGGAGGCAATGAGCTGCTGGAGAGTACAGCACAAGAAGATGAAGAGAGACGAGCTCTTGATAAGAGGAAATATCTGGCTCTGAACAGGAGGTGTAAAGAAATTGAACAGGTGTGTGCAAGTTTGTCTTTGCATGCATGTGTGTTATTTTGTGTGTGTCTTGTGAAATATGAATATGTGTTATATTTTGGTTTATTGTTATGAGGTTACTGATATCTCACATAATTTCTGGATATGTATTTATATGTTTTTCTTTTCAAACCAATACTAATTTCTGATATATTTTAATGCAGATAAACTGATATTATTGTAAGACTGCAGAACAGGCTACACTTTTCATAAATGCCTTTCACAATATGATTCTTTTAAATAAAGATTATTATACTTTCAGGTTATTCTGTTGCTTTTATTCACTGTTTTATTAAGTGACCTAAGTATAGAAAGAAATCCCTAAAATTGTGATTGTACTGTGATCTGTAATTAGTTCTTCCCTCCTCACCCTGTAATTTCAAATGTGTCTTTTTCAGGTGAATCAGAAGATTCTCGGTCGCCTTCACCAAGTACAAAGAATTACACGGCGATTGAAGAAAGAGAGACGGTACAAAACCCCATCACAGCAACTCCATTTTCTTAACTTTTACTGAAACGTTTCCCACTTGATGGCCCATCTGAAAAGATTATGTTAATCTTACAGGTTTCTCATGAAGACTTTAGATGCTCATGGGGATGACTACAGAAACGCCCAGCTCACTATGCTTATAGAGGTGAGAATTAGATGGACAGGTGGCTGTATGTCAGACCAAAATTAAGTAAAACTTACATATTGATTTTAGTATTTTCAATCAGTGCAAACTGCTGGTCTGTGACTTGACCCACCTGATACACAAGAGACCTGAAGGATCCATGGAGTATGAATTAATTTCACTGAATCACTAAATCCAGGCCATAACATTTCACATTCTCACCTGTTCTTGTTTCAGGATGAGACTGGAGCCCATGTAGATCCTGCTGTTGGAGTGGAGGATGACCGGCTCAACGGTGTGTCTGGTCCCACCTCATCTGCAGCGTTGCATCATGCTGCTGGACCAAAGAAGAGGAGGCACCGAATTCCACGGCAAGAAAAGGATAAAGACCAACAGGTAGTTCAAGAACTCTGCTTGACTGCTGTTAACCATTGTAGTATATCAATACATTGATCAGTTTCTTACAATGTGCTCTGTGTCTCGCCATGTGTGTAGTTGTGGATGCATGAATGGGGTGTTTGAAATCTAGGTCTCATTGATGTAAGCATTCAGACATCTGACAGTGCAGAATAATTGATTTTCTGTTGACTGGGTTTCTGCTTCTTTTCCCAGATTGAACCAGACATGTCAGCGTTGGCAGAGACACAGTTTGGAGAAATGCCCAGCCCAACCTCTCTGTCTCACTGATCATTGCACATTGCCATGGATGTGATGATGATAAAGGAGCAGCCAGTTTCTTCAACTGTTCAGTTTATACACTGACTCTGTTCAGCCTAGTTTCGCACTGTTTGTAGTTTTACTTGAACATTCTCAACAGATAGAATTCACGCAAGGTAAAATGAGAGGTTATCCACCTGGTACATACATATACACATGTATGTATATGCAAATTTGTGTTATCAATGGCTCTCTCATTACATTCCTGGATACTATCAATGATTTCATGGTTCATGATTTTATCTCAGTAAGCAGAGAGAGTTGTGATTTAGTATTAAAGTATTACAGACAATGTGGTGTTTAGGCTGTATTATGATTTTTTTTCAAAATTTAATTTTGAATTCATGTTTTTAACTTTTAAAAGGTTTGAAGTATTTAGAAAGGGCTGGTAAATGTATTTTATGTTAGCTGATGTAGACCAGAAGCAGACAGAGATTTTGCTACTTTTATTCATGTTCACGTCAGCATCAACAATTTAAGCTTTAAAGTTTGTGTTTCATCGTGTTCCTTTACAGTAGTTAAAAAAATGTTTCAGTTTCAGGCAGAAATTAAAAGCAGTGTTCCTGTAAATAGCTTCTTTAATTTGACAAAAAAAAAAAAGAAAAGAAATCAAGGTCATGACTCTAGCCACAATGTTCCTCAGAGGATGGAGTTTGCTCAGTTGTCATAGAGATCAATGAGCAAGGAAATCAATACCCATCTAAAGTAAAGATCTATGACAATATCCATGCAACGACGTTAGGGGTTAATAAAGATAAACTATGAAATGTTTCAGAAAAGGAGTATTGGTAATGTCTGATATCAGAAGCAGTTTAATGTCCATCATCATCCAGCTGAGCCAATGGCTGCGTCCCGTTCCGGCGGATGTCTCTGGCTGACTGACGTCAGCTCCGTCCAATCAGGTCCCGTGGATCAGGTTTAGGGCGGGGCTTATGGGCGGAGGAGGGATTTAGCCACCGTCCATCTTCAGCTACATTACAGTGAGCGAGCTTGTCGAAAAGAAAACACAATTTGGAAGTAAAGAAGACTTTCTGGAATTAGTTTTGGCTGTATTTGAAAAAAGACAAACGAAAGCCCATATCCTAGGTAAATGTCGTAAACAAGTATGACTCTAGACGGTCGGGTTGACCCAGTTTCCCTTTTTCCTAAATTTGGCTAGCTAAGCTGCTAGCTAGCATTTTATGCCTTAGCTAGCCGGACAGTTAGCCACATTAGCTCGCAGGTTAACGGTTAGAACGGATTCTGATATATATGTATATATATATATGTATATACATATATATATTGTGCCTTTCACAACGCAAAAACCACCATATAAAAGCTATACTGGACCCCAAGACAATGATGCATGAATGTGATGTCCGTCCATCAGCCCGCTCCGGGGCGCTTGTTTTGAAACGGGCCAGTTAGAGACCGAGCGGAGAGACAGGCTGAGAGCAGGCGAGGGGGCGAGCTGAGCTGACAACCATGTCACCCGTATTCCTAACAGCGAGATCAGATGCGTTCACGATAATATAAGAGTAGACAAGCGACCACGTGAAAGTTCTGGTTTAAAGTGTCTTTGAGTTCTACAGAAATCTCGTTATTTGTGCAGCTGGCTGGAGTTGACGCTGGTTGCACTCTCAGGAAGCCTATGTACTGATCGCTCTGTTGAAGGGATTTGTGCTTTGCCTGATCTATGCACGTTTCCTTTTCATAGCTAACTCTGTGACAGACGGAATGTGGACATTGTCGTAGTCAGAGCCATGGCTGACAAGAGAAAACTTCAAGGTAAGACTGTTGCTGAAACCAGTGTTGCACAGGATCCACCACACTGTCCTGCCTGGCATCTTGCACAGTAGCTCAGTCTGAGTTCATCCAGCAATGTTGTTTTATGTTTTCAATAAGTTGTGGAGAACTTTTGGTTTTGCACGTATCTATATACAATGATGTTGGACCACATCTTTGATCTCCTCAGGTGAGATCGACAGATGTTTGAAAAAAGTAGCTGAAGGTGTAGAACAGTTTGAAGACATCTGGCAAAAGGTGAAAGATCTTTGCATCCTGCATTTGTTTAATACTCTCTTTCAGAAATGTATGTGGTAAAACTTAAAATATCTAATTTATTTGTCTACATTTTAGCTCCACAATGCAGCCAATGCAAACCAGAAGGAAAAATATGAGGCTGACCTCAAGAAAGAAATTAAAAAACTACAGGTAAGACAAATTAACAAACACATATTTCCTTTCATGTTGTCCCTTTACCTGCGCTCAAGAGCAACAGAATGTGTACTTGAAATTGGTAATGTGTTTCAATATTTTCACCATCTGTCCTCTTTCCAGCGATTGAGAGATCAGATAAAAACATGGGTGGCCTCAAATGAGATCAAAGACAAAAGGCAGCTAGTCGAAAATCGCAAACTTATAGAGACGGTATGGTTCTCCATCATTTCCTATTTTAGGTCATTATTGTGTCTGTAGAGTATAGCATTTGGGCATCAGCTCATCAAAACAGTTAACTAAACAAGGCTTATGTGATTCTTCTTTCCTTAGCAAATGGAGCGGTTCAAGGTGGTGGAACGTGAAACAAAAACAAAAGCCTACTCTAAAGAAGGCTTGGGGCTCGCTCAGAAAGTGGATCCAGCTCAGAGGGAAAAGGAGGAAACGGGGCAGTGGCTAACAGTAATACATGTTATAAAACATACATACCAGCTCTACCTTTTGGTTGCCTGAGTTTATCTTGATAACCTTTTTCTACCTTGCGCCAAAGGTGAAGAAAAAAATTTAAAACTTAAGAATGAACACAGAACATGGTAAATTTTTGAAGAAATTTGTCAAAAACGTATCAAGTAGGGTTTATTAAGTAAGGCAGTTTGATAAACGTCTGTTATGGGAAGAAATTTTGATGAAATCCATTAACGCTCTTTTTTTTTTGGGACCTCTTTTTCACCTGCAGAATACGATAGACACTCTAAATATGCAGGTGGATCAGTTTGAAAGTGAGGTGGAATCGCTTTCAGTTCAGACGAGAAAGAAGAAGGGCGATAAAGAGGTACGACCTCCCGTCTCATTCTTTTCAGGGATGTTTATTTTTACACACCCAGAAAAATACCATGATTCCTTTGTACGTCCACTGTCGTGTAGTCGGGTAAAAGTTTGGCTAAAATATTTGTCATAAACCTCACGCTTGTCTTCTGTCTGTCATGTAGAAGCAAGATCGTATTGAAGAGCTCAAGCGGTTAATTGAGAGACATCGATTCCACATTCGCATGTTGGAAACCATTTTACGAATGCTGGACAATGACTCAATAGCAGTGGATTCAATCCAGAAAATCAAGGATGATGTTGAATATTACATTGATTCCTCCCAAGACCCGGACTTTGAGGAGAACGAGTTCCTGTATGACGACTTAGACCTAGAAGACATCCGTAAGTAGAGGCACTGTGGAGTGTCAGGATGATGCTTTCATTCACTGAAATTAGCGGACATCAGGGGCTTATAATGAAACTGAATCTGACGCTTGTATCTGTCCTGTCTTTCTCTTGTAGCTGCAGCATTAGTTGCAACTTCTCCGTCGGGTCAGGGCAATGTGGAAGATGAGATGTATCTCCACTCCAGCAGCACTCCCACTTCCACCACCTCCTCTTCACCCATCCCTCCATCCCCGGCCACTTGCACTGCTGTAAGTTCTGCTCTTTGTATCATTAACACTTGGGTCACGTTGTTAAAGGGATGCTGGGTAACAAAAGTGCATTCTGACATAATTTTTCACATATTGTTCTCTAAGTTAACCTGTCTACAAGACCCATTGTGTTATAACCCACTTTGCTGAATCAACGTTTCAAAAGTCGATTGTCATACCAAGGTATCTCCTCCTATAGGAGAACTCAGAGGACGATAAGAAAAGGGGACGGTCGACAGACAGTGAAGTTAGTCAGGTGAGAGGCTCTCATCTGTGCTGTGCCAGTAGTCGAACAGTTTAGTGCAGCGCTCTTCATCCTTGGTCCTGGAGAGTCACGGTGGCTGAAGGGTTTTGGACTCTCAGGCACTGAAAAGGAACAAGCTCTTTCTCTGTGGGACCATGGTTGGAGACTTCTGATTTAGTTTGTACCATCTCCTACATATGTGGGCCTCCATAGTTCACAGTAAACTTACTGCTCATACACTTTGTACAGCTGTGGTTGCCCTCTGGACAGTTTTGTCTGAAATGCCCTTTTCTGGTGCTTTGTTATTTTCAGTCACCTGTGAAGAACGGCACCCCATCCTTGCTATCTTCCTTCTCTTCCTCCACCACCTCTGGGTCCTCCTCATCCTCCTCCCTTGTGTCCATGGCGAGTGTAGTCGGAGGCATTCCTGTGGTTCCCACAAGCAGCAGTCTTATAGGGAGCTTCAGCAGTGCGGTGCAGCAACATCAGCATCAACCTGCACAACAACAACAGCAGCAACAACCTCAGCCACCAAACCAACCGCAGCAGCAACAGCCACAGCCACCTCAGACAAAACCTTCTGTCCCCTCAAACAACACCCCGAGCCCGCCAAGTAATCCTCTTCTGCCAGCCTCAACCGCCCCCTCTCTCTCCGCGCCCAGCACACCCATTTCCTCAGCTCCCAACTCTCAGTCTCAGCCCACATCTGGGCCCAACCCGTCATCCAGTTTGGGACTCGGGCTAGGGCTGGGATTGAGCAAGATTGGCATGACAGGGACCAGCAGTGCCAACCAGATGCCTGGTTTAGGCCTGGGTGGCCTCCCCACTACTTTAAACACAATGGCAGGGCTCATTTCGGGCTCCACACCTGCCCCTTACGCTCAGGCAGCAGCATCAGGAGGCCTGGGTTTGAGCAGCACCACCCAGTCCAGCATTTCAGTGGAGAGCAGCGCTTCCATCCCCAGCTCTGGCTCCAGTGGAGTCACCACCAACGGGGCGGGGACCGGGCTCGGTTTGCTAGGTTCCAGCCCGGCCCATAGCTCTTTGAGTGGAAGTATTCTGGGTCTGGTTCCTGGGCAAAATGTACCCCCCAGTGCCTCTCAGGTGCCGCCGAGTTCTGTCAGCAGTACCCCCGGTGTAGTTGGCATCATGGGAGGCAATGGAGGGAATGTCGGCGTGGTTGGAGGAGTAGGAGTGAATACTGCTCCTGCTAGACCACCCAGTGGACTGAAGCAAAATGGAAGCACAAGTACGTTAACTTGTTATGCTTGGCCTTGTGTGACTCGAATTATCTGTTTAAGTCAACATTGTCTTCTCTTTATAAAGGATTTTTTTTTTTTCCTAACCTTTCCCTCACCTGCTCTCAGGTTACAGTGCTGTAGTGGCAGAGAACGCCACAGAATCAGCTCTAAGCACACCGAGCCAGTCACAAAGCAGCCAACCCTCATCTCTCAGTTCTTCAACCAGTCAGCCGTGAGTTATTTCACTTGTTCTAAGTCTAAAAACTCTACACACTTCTTCCTGTTCTTCATGGTAGTCATTAACTTATGTTCTCCCAACTCTACATGGCGCAGGATGGACAATGGTCCCAGTTTAATCAGCTCCATCACCCTGCCTCCGAGCTCTCCGTCCCCCTCGTTTTCAGACACCACACCTGGAGGAGGGAGTCTTCTCAACGGGCCCCATTCCTACACACAGGCATCTGAGGCCCTCAAGGTGATGTTTCGAAAGGGGCATGTTAACTGAGATAAAGTCTTAGTCTCTTTGAGCCATGTGAACTAAGATTATAGTCAGGTGTAGCTGCAGCCTCTTTAGTTTACTGCATGCATATTACAAAAAGGGAGACTTCTCATCACTGTTTCCTGATCAGATCGGCTGTGTGTCTGAAGAGTGTGAATATTACACCATCCAGCATCCCTTAAAGCCATTTCCTTACTGTAATGAGTCACATGGATGCTTTAGATCTAATAACAATCCTTGCAACTGGATTATTTTCAAATTACCAAAAGGCTATGCTGGCATTGGTGGTACTTTTGTCTGATACATTACTGGAGAACATGTCCTCAGCTGTAAATAGCATTATTAAAAGATCCCTGGCTGCCCACAAGCCTCTCCTCTGGGCCATATTTATACCAAACACAGAAGCCCACATCTAGATAGAAATCATGTCACGCCAAGATATATTTGGATTTACCTAAAGTTCTTATTCTCTTCACTGCAAAACACCATGATGAAGGCAGTGTTAGAAAATGTATCAATATAAAATGTAGCGCAATCTGTTAGCTGTAACATCCTGTGCCAGAAAACATCTTTATTTAGATGAGTTGCAGAATTTTGTCTCTTTTGAAGGCATTGCTCAGTGTATGTAATGTAGGTCATTGTTAATAACTTTGCTGGCATCTCTGCATTTGTTTTGTCTTTTTTTAGGTCAATGTAGCAGCTGTAATAGTGCCTGATTTTTATAAATGTTTTCTTAAATGCCCAAGTGTAGGTTTTCCTCTCTCTTCCCAACGTAATTCTACTGAATCAACCACCCTGTTCTCATGTTGTATCCATCTCGTTTCCACCTCAGGCCCCTGAGCCTCTCAGTTCTCTGAAGGCGATGGCAGAGAGAGCAGCGCTGGGATCAGGCCTGGATGGCGAGATTCCCAACCTGCACCTAACAGACAGAGGTCGGAACGGTCAGACATTTTTCTACACTGATTTTATGCAAGAATATTTAGCTCACAATTTTACACTGTAAACATTTTCTCACTCGTACACTGACTAATTCCTGAAGTGGAGGTGACTTACAATGACATTACATTTGGAATAAATAGGTAAGACGCCGTGAAATTTTTAAACTGCTCATAGTAAGTAGGATTAAAAGTTAAAACACCTATCAAGTACTGAGAATATTCATCAATAAGTCTGACAGAAAGTTGTTCCCAATTATCAATTAAATGTTTGTCAGTTAATAAGTAAACACACTGAACATCAGTTGGTTACTACCTCACAAATACAGTTGCTGTTTTTCTCAATTTCATATCAAATAAATGTCAAAAGCTCAGTCTATAATACTTACACTCAGTAAGTATGTAACAAATATTTATGTTTTGCTAGAGTACTCGTAAATAGGAAAGTGCTCCTTAAAGAAGTCAGTTTATCATCATATAAAGTATTTCTGTCTTTGATCCAGTCCTTCACTTTTTCCCTGTCTTGTAGATATCTTCTCTAGTTCGTCTGCAGCGCCCGGCACACCTGCCGCCCCTCAGCCGTCCGTGTCGGAAGTCAGCATCCCCCCCTCGCTCGGGGTCTGTCCACTTGGCCCCACCCCTCTCCCCAAAGACCAGCTCTACCAGCAGGCCATGCAGGAGTCCGCCTGGACACACATGCCACACCCCTCCGACTCTGAGAGGATCAGGTGAGAGCGTCACATTTTTCAAAACCAGTGAGGACGTGTCTTGCCTGCTTTTTATGACTTGAAATGCAAAAGTGTGTTTTACAGTGATTTCACAAATTTACTTTGACAATTATTTGATAATGTTTTTTTGAGAACAGTACAAGCTTTATTTTTCATTTCTGTTCAAATACTTATTTTTTTCTTCTGTATATCATCATGGCTCCGTGACGATCAAAAGTCTGTATTGCATGATCTGCACATCTGTTACAACCAATTAAAAACAGTCACACAAAAAGACTAAAACCAACAATGAACTGATACTAACAAGTATTTCGTGTGTAGCTCAAGCTTGATATATCTTATTTCTCTGTACCATAGGGGCTATAAAATTCGCACCTAGCATTCAGCTCTTTTGGGAGATAATCATTTAAAAAAAGTATGTGGTAAATATATTTTAAAAGTGTTACGGCTGAAGTAAAAACAGACAGGTTAGATAAATCGGAAAGGTTTGACAGACAAACACAGCTGATTTGAGTCTTTTTGTGGGATTTGTTTAGAATAAGAAAAATAGTGCCAGCCTGGTCCCGTTAAACACCCAAACAATTACCATCAGTCAGTATGTTAAATGGTGCTGGCTTTCTTCACAAGTTTACCCCTTACTGTAAACATGTAAAGCCTTGATCAGTTGTTTTTGCCATGGATTTATAACTGTATTCTTCTGTCCCAAAGGCAATACCTGATGAGGAATCCGTGTCCCACATTGCCCTTCCATCATCAGATACCGCCGCACCACTCTGACTCCATAGAGTTCTACCAGAGACTGTCCACAGAAACACTCTTTTTCATCTTCTACTACCTGGAGGTAAAAACCATGCACTCACCCACTCCATGTTTACTCCCTCTGTTCGTCTCTCAATGAAAAGTCTTGCCTGTAAGCTTCATGGTGTATTGGACCTCCCTCTCTCAGGGCACCAAGGCTCAGTATCTTTCTGCCAAGGCTCTGAAGAAACAGTCATGGAGGTTTCACACCAAGTACATGATGTGGTTCCAGAGGCACGAGGAGCCCAAGACTATCACTGATGAGTTTGAACAGGTGCAGACTCCAGTCCACTCTCTCTCTTTAAGTTAGAAACTAGTTATGTGGACTTGTGTATTGATTTGTGGTTTGAGTTTTTGAATGATTGTTCTTTCCACTGTTCCTCCAGGGCACTTACATTTATTTTGACTATGAGAAATGGGGCCAGAGGAAGAAGGAGGGGTTCACCTTCGAGTACAGGTACCTCGAAGACAGAGACCTGCAGTGACGGACAGAGGGACACGTAAAGGACAGAGAGAGACAAAACGTGCTGCTGTTGACATTCCGAGACTGAACTTCAAACTGTGGATAGAGATTGTGATGTGTAGTAGAAACCCTCTCCAAACATGGAGACTGGTGTCTGTATAGGCTGCATCTCGACGTGGGAAGCCCACGCTCCTCATGTAGCGCTTTGCTTTTGACAAAAATGCCCCATGGGCCTGATCAAATGCACCACGCTGCACGAGCCGGGAGGGTTCTCATTAGAGATCTGCGTTTGTGCCTGTCTGTGTGCACACTCAGTATGTGGCATTAGGAAAGCCTACCCCATGCATGTTTCTCATGTTTTGTTTTCTTTTTCCGTTTCAACAAGTTTCTCTGTACCACCTACCCAACATGAGCCTGGAAGCCTTTGACTTGACACAAAACAAACCTTGGATTTGATTGTTGAGTAAACTGCCCTTCTTGTATTTACTGTAATTTGGTGGTTTAGAAAGGGGAGGTACAGTGGACATTTAGTCATGGTGTGTAGGACTGGCTTCTTTTAAGACCCTACGATGCCTGTTGAATATGGTCACTATTAGAGATAGTGAGCGTTTATCAATAGTTTTATTGATACTGTCTTGGTCAATTAAAACGCTGATTGAGAGTGACCACAGGGCCTCTCCCTGTGACAGGGAAAGAGTCCTTATTGGACATGGATTAAATTGCTATGCAATTGAACTGGTCTCTGACTCCCTCTCTTTACAAATAAAATGTTTTTAAGTTAACCTGTCAAAGAAAATGCATTATTATGGAGCATTCATGTTTGTGACAAATTAATAAAACTTGTAAAATAAATCTTAAAAATAGGGTTTGAGACATTAATCTACTTGGTGTTTTGATTCTTTCCATTGAGGAATTCACATCATCCCCAATGCAAAAGGCCACGCTAAGCGTAGTGAATGTACCTGTACCCAAATCACCTCTTAATTACTCTCAAAATACACAGATAGCATTAGATGATGAATCTGAGTTTGGTTTGAGTCAACTTCCCACCTTTAAAGTTTTATTCTATTCTGTTGATGTTACTTCATCCTAAAACCCACTGTGTTCAATTTACCACCTGATATTTTAAGTGAAAACCCTATACAGTGAATGTGCACTGACAAACTGTTTACATGTAGAGTGAAAACAAATCCTAAAATTCTGGTGGTAGATTTAACTTGTGGTTCAAGTAACAAATGTCTTATCTGCCGTGGTTGTTCATGTGCTACCCTGAAGAACAGTAAGATTTAATCTGGTTCTGAACCTCGTGTGGGACAGATCCCACCTTTTCTTGGTAGTTTGAATGGGGAGAGTGTTAAACTGAATCAGATTTTTCCATTTAAGCGACCATGAAAACTTGAGATCTGTACTGCAGTCAAAATTTTCAGTTGTGTCTGATAAGTTTTCAAGCTTTTTAGGGGAGGGGAGGGGAGGGAGGGGGGGTTGGAGGATGTGAAGAAAAAAAAAGGAAAATACAGCAAAGTTATGAGAGATTTGCCTTTTATAGATTCTATTTTTTGGGCTTTTAAGGTTTTCAGAAAGGGAAGGTCAGTTAAGAAATTGCTAAAATGTGAATTTCAAGACGTATTTACAATTTTTTCTCATCACAGTTCTGCATGGGAGATGTCATAAAACGGGGTTATTACAGGATTGTAAAATTTCAATAAATACTTTTAAGAAATTACAAGTCAGTGTGTGGTGTAAAGTCCTGTCATTCCTATATGATGTGGTGACCAACTTTGAGCTAATGGGTTAAGGCTTAATTTGTAGACTTGAGCGGATAAGAGTATCAGTTAAATGGCTAAAACAAACTTATTTCATACCAACTTCTCTAAGGAAGACAGGACGCTTCGTGAAGTCTTCATATTTTATTTAAAATGGAGGGAAAAAAGTAAAAACAAAATCCATGACAAACCACAATGTCAGACGAATTTGAACTTCATCACTTTGCAGTGTTGAACTGTCCATGTGCAGGATGATTGTGTGTGTGTGTGTGTGTCTTTGTGTGTGTGTTCACATCTTAGCTTCCTTCTTGACTTTGAGGAACTCGGCCATGTTAGAGAAGTATTTCTGGTTGGCTTCAGCCACCTTCTTCTCTGCAGCCTGCGGGTTCACGATCTCCAGCCCCTGCGGACGAGAGCAGAAGAGTTGTTAATTAAAATAAACCTTCATAGTGCTCAGGGGACAATCATGAGATATACACTTCATTTTACCTGTAGAGGGGTGAATGCTACACTGGAGCTGGTTCCTGAAGAGCGGTCTCTGACTGTGGACTTTCCTCCATACGTCATGCTCTGTTTCTGCAAAGTCCTCTGTTGTGTACAGCAAAAAAAAAAGACTTTTAGAGACTGAAAAAAAATAATAAATAAATAAAAAGCAACAATCATTCAGCCATGAATGAGTTTACCTGGAGGGACTTGGAGATTCTGGCCTTGGTGGCCTCGTTGACCTGAGCCTGTCTGACGCGCCCGCTGCCACTTTTCCCCAGCTGACCCAGACTGAAGCCCAGATCCTCCTGATATGCATCGTCCTCAATCTACAACACATCGTCAGGAATTAAGTCTCACTGCTTATGCTTCTCAGACCGAAAATGCACTTATGTCAAACAATATAAAATGTGTGTCAAAGAAAAAAATAAATAAAAATCCAATCTAACTCGATTAAAAAAGCAACAGGCATAAACATACAGGGTTTCAAAACTTCTTTTCCTCAGAGGAAAGCAATTAACTCACTATCATGATTTCACCGATGCAAGGCTTTTTAAAAAAAAAAAAAAAAAAAAAAAAAAAAAAAAAATTGGCAGAGGCACAGTTGTAGGAAAAAGGTTTACTGAAACGTGTCCCTAAAGTGCAGTGTGCTTTTGAATGTCGGCCTGAACTTATCACTGGAGGACTTTCCACTTGGTTGTAGGTGCTTTCTCTGAAGTTAAAGCAAGTTTTGGTGAGGATGAAAACTTTTGATACAATAGTTCAACAAGAGATAAGCGATATAGGAGGCGTGGTAACATCTACTAACCTCTGCGAAGGTCATCCTGTTGGCATGTTTCCTGATCTCAGTCAGCCCAAGACGCTCCTTCATCTTTCGATACCTTCACAAAAAGACATAAGACCAGAGTGTAGTTGATGGTGGTGTTTTAAACTTGGCTATGTAAACTATGTAAGCTTGTTGTTGTGCTCCAACATGCTGCTCTGTCTTGTGCTGTGTTTTGCTTTAGATTTACTGGAAATGAAACTCTCTGCAAATCAATGAATTTGTACTTTAAGCATCTCTATATTGCACTCCACTTGTCTCTAAATCTGCGGCCTGTCCAGCAGGGCTCTGCATGTGTAGAGCAGCTGTTCTGTACCTCCTTCCTCCTCTCTTCTTCCTCTGTCCGTCCAGCGGCGCTGGCAGCGGTTTGACCTGCTTCACTGGCGGAGGCTCCTGCCATTTATCGAACTTCCTCTCGATTTCTTCTTTTAAATCATAGCCAACCTGCAAATAAAAGACAAAAAAAAAAAATTAATGCCAGTGGAGTCCCATGAATAAAGTTTTCTTTAATTTTGCTGCATGCAAAAAATGTAATTGTTAAAATGTAAAACAGGTGTGATTTCAGCAATATGGAAAATGTTGATGTTTGAATCTGTGCTCCATCTGGACAGTCACCTTGCCGACTGAGCTCTCATGGAAACTGTCCACTCGGGCGGCCAGCGTGCACTTTGCAGCCACCAGACGAGCCGCCTTCCTCCTGAGGTCCTGAAGGCAAAAGTGGAAGATGGGATTAAGCACATTGCACAAAAACACTGGAATATACGTTTGTGTTAATATATTTACTGACAGGCGGTAGTGACTGCACAACATCACAGTGGTAGATGAAGCCGGTGTGGGGCAGCAGGGAGGTGCTGCTGAAGCCGGACAGGGTTCTCCTCTGAGCTCCCAGCAGCATCAGGTTACAGGCGGGCATCTTGGAGAGGTTAGTGAGGCCGCCAGCAATACCTGCAGCCGGAGAGAGGAGAAGAGGGTTAAGTATTTACTCTATGTATTTAAACTACTTATAATTTAAAACTAGTCTTGTTGAGTCGCTCACCCATGATTTTGGCCGCTGTGGACGCTCCAACAATGATGGACAGATTCGGGGCAATGAATGACATTCTGGACTCTACATATTCATATATCCTGTGTTTGGACTGGTTCAGCTCCAGAGCCATGTCACAAGCCTCCTCCAGTTGGTTCAATTCATCCTCACTTAGCAGTGACCTAAAACCATGAAAAACACACCAAGTCATCTTACTGACTGAAGCAATTCAGTGGCGACTGTCACCCTCTGTGGTGGCAGTGAGGATGCCGTCAAGTGGATGGTAATAATATAATTGATAAACCACAGAGTTCTGTCGACTCACCCCTGTGTGGTCGAGGCGGTGACACTGACAACCATAATAGTGGCGTTGGTGAGGATTTGCTGCAGAGTTTCATTGTTCTTGCATTTCTCCAGATTGTTTCCCAATTCCTGAGCAGGAAATACAGATGGAGGAAATAACAGGAGCATTTCAATAATATAAAAAGGCAGACTGACTACGCATAAATGATCATTCTGAGGGTCTAGCAATTGTTACCCTTTATATTTTAAAATAACTTTTAAAAAGTTCAAATCAGACCACTTTCCCATGAATATAAAAAATAAATATAGACTGTTGGAGAAAAATTATATTTCATTATTGGCCTTCTTAGAATAAAATTCATGTTTTCTGTCCAACTAAAGATACAAACAATCAATAGTGCAGCAGAAGTAGCAATTATGGGTTCCTTACTCTGATTTGAAAAGGTTTTTAATATAAAAGCTAAATAAACATTTCAGCTTATCTCACCTTGACTGTGCGGATGTAATCTAGAGAATCTGGCACCAGAGACTCGAGCTCTGGGAACCTCTTGGAGTACTTGTCCCGAGTAAACTTGTGAATGATATCTGAAACCCAGGCAGAAAAACTGTTATACAGAGCAGAACAACAATTAAACCCTTTACATTTTGAGTTTTTTTACCAAGCCAACTCACTGAGCTCATTGTCGATCTCTACTGTGAGGTTATTGGCTACTACAATCAGTCTGTATTCTGGGTCCGACTCGACTGGACCGGAGACTAAAAAGGAAACAAACAAAAAAAAAAACGACAGAATGATACCAAATTAATTCAGATGCTTGGTTAACAGTCAACTGGAATTAAATACTATGAGAAACTTCTTACACATAAAAACACATTGTCACAAATACAATGGAAAACATGAGAATGGGTCACACTCACCCTCAGAGTTCATGCGCTGCTTTCCAACATAGACTGAAATTTTGTCCATAATCTCTGAAAACTGTAGACAAAAGATAAGATTATACTGGAATGACCACAACTGACGCATTACTATAAATATCAGCTGCTCTCATATGATACAAATCACCTGTTTGCTATTGCGGAGCTTGGCGATGGATGCAACACTCTCAGCTTTACTGTAGTCCACCTCCATCTCCTCTGGAATGTCTTCCAGCCCCCCCTCCGTCCTTCCCTCCGTCACCTCTCCATCACTCTCCCCCTCCTCTCCCTCTGGATACAAACCGTCCTCTCCCTCATCTCCGGCCTCCTCCAGGTCTGCCAGGAGCTCGTCCGCCAGGGACATCTAAAATCAGCAGCAGATAGTTTGAGGTCATTAGAGGTAACTGGCTTGTTAAGCTAAGGCTACTCAGATCAGTTTCCAAACTGAATCCCAATGACCACCAGGGGTCCTGAGCGTACTGATTGTTCCACGGTGTAAGCACTGTCGAACAGTTTTAAAGTTTTTAATTTTTTTAATATATACACATACATATACACACACACACACACACACACACACACACACACAATATGGCATCCCAACTTTCTGAACAGCACAGTGATCAAACCAGTCTTTCTGGTCTGAATTTAATTTATTATTTTCTTTTCTTACTGTTATAGCTGAGTGAAATGAAAAGCCACGGTGTTATTCACATTACTGATCTGCTGTAAGATCACGATCATTCATCCAAAGCTTAAATTACATGTTTCATACAAGCGTCACAGCAGACACTCACATAAATCTGAGGAATCACAGGATCATGAGAAAGCCAAAAATATGATTAAGACTAAAGTACAAAAGAGAAAAAAATGTTTCTGACCTCTCTAATTTCTGCTTTCTTCTAGTAAAATACTGGACACTTCAACTACTTCAGGCCCTTATAATCCCTCAAATGAAAATCAATCTGAGAAGAGACTGTTGAACTGATTTTCTTTTCAAACTGCTCACAAGGCCATAACCTCACATTAAAAAAAAAAAAAAAAGTTTATTTCTCAGGCCAAACATAACCGCGATGAAGTTAGTCTTAAATTGGATATTGTCCAATTTCCAACTTAAAACTAACTTCAGTTCTTCTCTGAACATGTCTCGAAATACACAACACACGTTATTATAAACAGTGCTTTGTGCTCCTGCTGTTTGTCAATCTTTTGCTCAATTAAGAGGAAAATAAAATATATAATGTAAAATAATCGTTGTTTTTTTTACACTTGAAAAGTGATAACTTGGAACAAAGTCATGTGCACACAAATGGGGGTTGTTTTAAGAAAAAAAAAAAAAAAAAAAAAAAGAGTAGCTGGAGTTAACACTAATGATTACAGGGTATCAAGGCCCTGTTCGGACCCTCAAACAACATCAATACACGTAATACAGGATAATTTACGGGGCAGACAAAAACTGAACACGTAGATATTAGAGAAAGACGCTTGTAAACGAGTCAAACTGTGGTTGTATCGTGAATGTGTCGTCCGGTTCACGTTAGTGAGCTAACGTTACCAAACGTCGGCTTGACGCAGCCGCTGCATGGATGCACAAAGAGCGGCATTGCAGGGTATTTTACATTAAAATTAACATAAACTTACCTTTAAGTTTAAACTCCGGTCACCTTAAGTAACAAAAACAGATGTATCTCGTGTGTCTTCTTCTGTATTAGGCTAAAACGGCTCGTTATACGATGTTTGCCTCGTTAGCCTGCGATCTGCTATTGCGTCGTTGGGCGCAGACTAAATACGTCACAGCCTTCGCAGGGCTTTCTGGGAAACGGAGTCGCTACACTGCACAGACAAAGAAGCATTTTATGCAGGAGATGCAGTACACGGCTGTGGTTGGTTATAAATACAGCGCTTTACGATTACAAAACAATACCATTTATTTTCATGAAACAGTTCAATAAGAGGTTCACCTTTTGTATTTTTTATTTCCCCTTGTTTATACATTATCCCTTGAAAACCATTCTTTAAACAATACAGGTTTTAAACCAACATTTAAACAGACTAAACAAATGGACTAGTTGGATCTCGACTGCATGATGGACTGTTATTAGTAGAAAATGGGGTAAATTAACAGATACACAAACAAATGGAGTTATTTACTGATGAAAGGCTTTGATTTTTCATGCTAAGCTACATTAACGGTCATTAAACAAGGTAAAAGAATGACAAGACAGCTAAAAATTCATAGACATAGGAAAATAATGACACATTACAGGACATAGTTAGATACAGATTGGCATATATTAACAAGTAAAATTATACAAAATACTTTTTTAGCAATTAAGACGTTTGGGAAAATATTTTGATTTATTTGTTATGAAGATCTTAGAGAAGGTATAACCTAGATGCATTCTGTCCCAAACAAATTATATCTAAGATAATATATGTTAATTGCAGAAAAGCAAATAAATAAATTGATTAATAAATAAGTAAATAAATAGTCAAATAAATAAAATATTGCATGGAAACCGGCTTTGGATAAATAAATAAAACAATATAATAAATATATAAATTAATAGTAATAACATAGGAGAAATCTTTTTAGAACTTAAGTATAAAGAAGCATAGCTTGTTTCATTTTTCGTGCAGTCTAAGAATACATCTAAAAGTAAACAGCTCTAAAATGAGATTGTATACACTTGTATTATGATATTTGTACAAATGCAATTGAGTATTCTCAAATACAGGAGTCAAGCGATTTCTGTTCCAAACTTCTGCCTACAAGAACAACTGACTGACTGCAATGAAAAACTTCTTTAATAAATAGAGGACTGGAATCCAAGCGTTTACATAGACAGATGAATGACTAAAGAAAGTGCATTCCCCGCACATCTGGGGAATAATACAACAAAATGAAGCAGAAAAAGAGAAGGTAAGCTGGTACACAGCAAGACTCCCACTGCATAGCTGTCAAATCTGTTTCAGATTTTACAAAGCTCCAGGCTCCTCTTCTCCTAGCATATGCTGCCTTTTCCAAAGACTTTTGTAGCCAAAGGCTATGAATAAACTCTGTAAATAGTGGCAGGCAGGAGCACAACAACCCCCTGTCATACAAAATCCTGTTGCTGGTAAAACCTGGAATGTGTCCAGCTTTTAGAACGGGAGTCTCATTCTTTCAGTTGCCTATTCAATAAAAAAATAGCCTCTGGGTGAATGGCTGGTTGTTGGGGTTAATTCACTGGCCACTCCAAGAGGGTTCAGCTCTAAAGGTTCCCACGATGACATGTAACATCACACCAAGTGGGGGTCGTTGGCAGGGCTGACAGTGAAGCGCGATGATGTCACTGGATTGGCCCCCACAGGCGACCTTGGTTTGATTGATAAATCCTCTTTCCTTTTTGATTCTTTGCTCTTGATGTTTGGCCCTGTTGGAGGGAAAAACAAAATAAAGCACTATGTGAAGACCCAGTCACATGTCTCTGAGTTGTGCAATCATTTGTAATTAAGTGATGTGCATACGGTAGTAGTCATTTACAAGTTACAGTGCCAAGGATGCCAACAGATGCCAACAGATGAACTACCGTATTTCCAGTTAATGTTAATGTTATCATTTTAATTTAGTTTAATGGCGTTCGAGTTTCCTTGTCCCCCCTTATGTGTTCACGGTCTTGCCAGACAGGTATAAAGTTCCCCTTTTGTCTCTTTGTCAGTGTGCTTGTAGCTCATTTCTGATTTGACCTCAGTTCATAGGACGCTAGAAAGAGCTGCATTATTTTGTCCTTTTAAATGTGTTCTTGTTCGAGTTAAGTTGTCTGTTTGTCATGGACATTTGTTTTAATGTTGAGTATCTGCCAAACAAATACAATCCAAGACGTATTTTTTACTTCATACTAAAACTCCACAGCACACTGAGGCTACAGTAACATTTCATTAAGATATAGTAAAATTAAGCAATTTAAACAAGAATCAAATCTCCAGTGCAAACTAAATACTCAAGTTCAGGTGCAGTTTTTAAACCAACAGCAGCACCTGTCTGGTTCATCTGCAGAAAGTCTCCTATGTAGGAGGGGTGGGGGGCCTTTTACATGTCTGTCTCATTATCCGTTTATGACTGGGACATGTGTGCCTTCAATGCTACTGACTTGTACGGTAAGATATTAGCAGCAAACTAAATACAAGTCAGAAAACAAATTAATAATCTATATCTATTAATATAATCACACTGAAGCAACACAAGACAGTTTTGGTTAAAAATAACTTAAAGGGAACACAGCCTCTTCTTTCAACATCTTTGAAGTTTAAACTCCAAAGGCTACAAAAGATCATGACAGCATCTAATTTTGGAGTTTCTGCATTTCTGTATATGTGCACAGCCCAAAGGAAATTCTGAGCCCAAACTTTCATTATTCTGCGAAATGAGGTGATCAGTGTATGAGACGGAGAGAGGAAGTCAAGAGAGCAAATGAAAATGTGGTGGGAAACACAGCTTATGCTTGCATTGTTGAGCGCAGGATTTATGTCCCCGCTCAGTTCCACATGTCACAGAGTCGAGGAGAATAATTATAGGAGATTAATTGTGGCGGCATATTTGGAGAGGAGACGGTTGAACTGAGGGTTTTCCATTTTGGTGGGTGGGGATGAGTTGGAAGCTGTCATATTTTATTAAGTCATTCTCCGACTCTTGGTGGGGACTGAGTGATGAAAGAAACTTCAGACTTATGCACATTATCTACATAGTCTGATAAGACTGAGAGTGCACAGCATGCGAGCAACTCTGTGATGTGGCGCCACACACAGCAGTGCTCTGAGCTAAAAGTGGTGGATTGACAGACGGACTGAGCGGCATTGCCATTCCTAGAACCACGCTACTAACATGGCTACAAATGTCATCTGCTTATTTTCCGTCTTATTATGAATAGATGGAGATGTTTATGCTCTTACCACGCAAATCCAACTTGGTGCTTTTGACAGACACTGGGGCTGGACTAGTGGGCGCTGAGTTGCTCAACGCATTGGTTGGAGTTTCCTGTCGTAATGAAACACAATAGTTATGCATTCTGTTATTGTATCTAACATGATCTCTTATAAATCATTCAAAGCATGGGAAATACCTGATCAAAAAGATAGATCGTGACATCATCAAAAAAGGACACGTTTCTTCCCCTGTCCTTCTCTCTGTCCATTGTTTCCTTGGGCGATTTCAGCAGACTCCTCAGACCGACACGTTTGTCCACATCTGTTTCTGTGACAACAATCACCCTCCGGGAGCTTTCGTCCTCCTGCTCATCCTCCTCCTCATCATCAGGGTCGCTTCCCGAGGACAGACCTCTCCGTCTTCCGATCCGATTTCCAATCGCACCGTCGCCAAATCCTCCTTTACCGGTGGGGGTGAGGGGAAGAGTCAGAGCAAGAGGAGGGAGGGCGAGAGACAGGCGAGCTAGTTTCGCTGTGAAAATCAGAGTAGGGAAGAGATGTTAGATATGAGGAATGCTCGATCCTTCGAATAGTGTTTCCCACAATGCTGCCATCCATGATCGGGGTAAGACCTTAATTGAGCTTAACAAGGTTGTTGTTAGGTACCCCAGAGATAATTGATTGAGGTTAGGGCTAAGGTATTTGAGCCTATCAGACATATCTCCCTACATAATAAAAGGACATATATGTCAATTTGTATTTAATTATCTTATTAATGAATATTAGCAATAGGCGGAACACAAAGGTACCTTTCATTGCCTGGTTTCCAGCGGGCTGAGGGATTGCGACCTCAGGTTGTTCAATCACAGTGAGTGGCTCAGCTTTAGTTTCATCAGACTCGTTGTAGGGCCGAATGCTGGAGGAAATTTCCAGCTCCTCGTGGCTACAACAACAAAACACACACACAAAATCAATTAAAGCAGGATTACTAAAGGATCAGTTTCCCAAAATCACAAAATAACATATATTTCACTTTTATTTGTAATATTCATCTCTGGGATTTCTGCTGCCCAACCCCAACATGATGAAATGTAATAAACTGTAATAATGTAAAAACATTTTACAAAAAATAAGTATTTCTGAAAAAGTATCGCAGTGTGTGGATTTTGAATTATTTAGATATCAAATTGTATTGGTCTCAACACTGTAAATAGAAATCCATTCACCCCAACTATATTGGGGCAAAGGAAAACAAATATTTCAAAAGCTGGGCAAATGAAACCAAAATGATCTGTATAGTTCAATACTACTGAGCCCCTGACGTCACTAATGAGGATATTTATTTTGCAAAAAAGGACTTTGAGGGCTCCTTGAGATACCACAAGAGGTAAGTAAAAAAGAGTTTTTTTTGTGATCTGGGTGAATCGACACTTAAAAACTCTGATATGTTATTCAGGATTAGATTTCCAAGTTCTTCATACCTTTCATCCTCTTTCTGTTCTTTCACAGTGACTAGCTCACTGCTGGTGTCTGTGATTTGTTCCCCCCAGGGCCGGATCATGACTGTGTCTTTAACAGTCGCCCCCCAAAGCACATTAGTTTTCACATTTTCACTGAGGGAGAACTGCAGCCTCTCCTCACACACCTGAAGCAACAAAAGAAAACAATAAAGAGGTGTGAATAAACTCAGAAAGGTAATATAGGGAGCACTATGCAAACAAAACCACAAGTAAACATGCTCACCTGCATCATGAGGCCATTCTTTGTTGTCATCTTAGAGAGAGATCCCTGGTCTTTGACATCAGATGTTTGGCCTGGTGATTTCAGCCCATCATTCCTCTCCTCTTGAGGTGACCGTTTGTCCTGAGAATCCAGGATCACATGTGGTGCAGACTTGACCAGCTTATCAGAGTTATCAGAGATCCCATCTTCCTTCAAATCCATCCTGCTCCCCTCGGCAGTAGAGGAGCCACATGTCTCCTCACCTGTAACGCTATCAGCGACACTGCTGCCTTTTTGATCAGGTGTTTTCTTCAAAGACTCCAGGAGTTCAAGGTTCCCCAGAAAAAGGTCACCCAGAGAGTCCTCCTCATCCCCAGATATGCAGCACAGTTGTTCCAGTTTTTCAAAATCCTCCAAGGGCTCCTCATCCAAATCTTTCCACTCAGAAATCAGTAATTCTGGGAGATTGTTGAGGGGAACTTGGGGTGAAGATGGGGTGGCAGATGATGTTTTCTTAAACAGATTATTATGTTCATCCTGGTTTTCTATGTTGGGTGTAAGATTGCTCTCATCGACCAGTGTTATATGGACAGAGGGGAGGTTCAGATTGGCTGAGATCCCTATACTCTGAGTTGTAGCAGGTGGCTCTGACACATCTGTGTTGTGAGTTGGGGAAATATACGGCTCTGTCTCAGTGCTTGCAATGAAGTCTTCTAGATTAATGTGACTAATAAACTCCTCTGCCTCTATAACAGATGGCGGTGGACTAGGAAAAGAGTCGTCTAAACTCTCCAATTTATCATCTTGCACATCAAGGTCTATGCTTGGTGGAGGACTAGGAAAATCTACGGAGCTGAAATTGTCTACCTGGGGATATGACTGATCGATCTCCTCCTGCACATCAAGGTCACTGGGACAAGAGATGGGATTGGATGGAAGGGCCATGTCTCTGTAATCCTCCTCTATGTTCATAATGCTTACTCTGTCTTCTATGTATTGCCCAGAAAGCCATGGGCTCACTTCAGCCTCTGAATCTAAGTCTGATTCAAAATTTTCGAGGTCTGAAAAGTTCACATGAGGAGCTTCAGTGATGCAAATAGTTATATTTGAGGTTTTATTCTCTAGAGTGTGACTGAAATCATTCTCTGAGTTACAGCCTATGTCTTTGTCAACATGCTCAGCTGATGTCTGCACCTCTTTTTGGATCTCGCAGAGGTGATTCTGAGGCCATCTGTTAAAATTTTGATTCTCCTCTGTCCCTGTGGACTCTAGCAGACCTTCCCCATCACTGACTATCTCTGTGCATGAGGAAATCTGCCTCTCTCCTGGCTCCAAGGTCTCCTGCTCTGGGGTTTCTATATTCTCTACTTCACTAGCTGAGACTTCTCTTTTCAGGTCTTTGTTACAACAGTCGATGTCTCCAAGGTCCTCAATATTTTCCTCCTGTTGTATGTCTACCACTTGAACAGTCTGTTGGTCATCGTCATCTTTAGAGTCCAATTTTTCCTTCATGGCAAGATTACCAGCAAGTCCTTGTGTTTCATCGTTCCAGGTTTCTTCACAGCCCTCTAAGACAGCAGGGTGAGGTTCACTTCCTGCAAGTTCATTGTTTTCTTCAGTCTCCCAAAACTCCTGACCGACAACAAGCCTCTCCCCCACCTCCCAGGCCTTATTACTGAACCTGGAGAAAAATTCAGATCTCAGTTCAATGTCTTGGCACCTCCTCTCTGGAGAGGCCCACTGGTCATTTTCATCAGGCCACAAGCGCAAATCCCTCGACTGTGAAAAACGGTGGCAGTCAAACTCTCCCCTGACCACACCAGATCCTGTGCGTTCTTCATCCTCCTCCAGGGCACTCCATAACTCCAGAGTTTTATCATCCAGGCCCTCGCAGGAGTCTTTATCCACGTTGTTGGTAGAGTCCTCCCTAGGTGCTGCTCCTCTAAGCGGCGACTTTTCCTTCATGGCATTGCTCAGCTCTGTGGCAGCCAGCTGTTTCTCTGTCTCTGTTGTGACCTTCTTGTCCTCGCTGCCGTCTGAACAGCGCAGGTTTCTCAAGCCCAGCTCGTTGTGGTCTAGACCAGGTCTGTGTTCACATCCCTCAGGTTCTTCAACACCCTCCTCCGCCCAAGAGGGACAAGTCACACCACTCACTTTATCATAGACAGACTTTCCATCATCACTTGGCTCGACTACTGACGGGGATTCATCGCTAAATGTGGCATCACTGGTTTGAATGCCGTACAGTTTAGATAATCTTGACTCTCTGTTGTCAACTTGGGATGGTGTTACAGATTCAACAGCGTCATTTCCACATTTGAGGGAGTTCAGAGCAGAGAGATCAATATCCATCTCTATAACACTTGTGTAATCTTCGTTGCTGGTACTTGACATGAAATCCTTTGACTGCCTGCCAGATACAGAGTTGATCAAAATATTTGTTTCAGTAAGGCTCTTGGAATGTAGATTTACATCATTCTCTGCAGAGTCCTGGTATTTGCAATCGGTTATCTGAGAGATGATGCCATCTGTGAAGTGACTGTCTATCTGATACCCACCGCTGTGTGGGAGCCCTTTCAGTGGCTCATCGTCTAATTCTGAGAACAACTTATCAATTAAGTCAACACAGTCCTTGGCCTGCGGTTCATCACACAGCAATGTTAAGTTTTTGTTCTCGTTTTGGAAAATGCCAGAATCATCTCTCTGTGTTGACTCCAGCCCTTTGTTAAGAATTTCTTTGTCATCACCTGAATGAGAGATGGCATTTTCTGGAGCAATTTGACATAGAGTATTCATTTCCTCACACAACTCAATAGTCGTATTTTCTGCAGTTTCAACTTTGTTATCTGAGATCTGTATTTTGTTCCTTAAGGGGCTCTTTTCTCCCATCTCTCCCTCCTCCTCAGTTTTTTCCTCTATCCCTGTCAGTGCTCCCCGCTCCCCTCCTCGACCACTGCTTGGCCTAGAGGCAATAAGTCCATCACTGCTCCTCCTGTTCATCCCGTCCCCCTCCCAGTCACTGTCTGAGAAATAGGCAGAGTCTCGATGTGGTGTTTCATTTCCCAGAGCTCGCCATCCGCCGTTTCCCACTCCTCCTCCGCTGCTCGTCCATGAGTCACTGGGTGTGAGGCAGTCGGTTGAATTGGAAGTCATAGGTGACAGGACTGAGTCAGTGGGGGTGGTGAGTGAGAAATCAGAGGACTGGTCCCAATCTGGAGTGGTTGGAGTGGCGGCAGGAGTAGTTGCCTTTTGGGCAACGTGTCTTTCTTGACCAGTGTCATTGTGTTGAACTAAATTTTCTCTTTTCGTCTCTGCAAAGCTTTCATTGTTATTTGGAGAGCCCACATTTCTAGAGTTCTCCCAATCATCAACTGCTGTGATGTGTTCAGGGTTCACTGCAGAAACATTATCGCTGTGGCACTTTTCGTTGTCATATGACGTGGTATCGGTCTTCCCACATGTGTGATCTCCTCTCTCTGGGCTGCTGATGTCTTCTTTCGTTATCTCACCATTCCCTATAACTGCAGCCTTTTGAGTATCTGTTTCATTTGTAATTAGCAATTGGTCCTCACGAAGTAGCACAATGTTGGATTCTTTAACACTCTCAATGGACTCAGAGTGCTCTAAGACATCTGTTTGCTCTCCTCTGGCAGGTAAAGCAGGGCCATCTGAACACTCCTCTTCTTTCTGACATGCAAGTGTTTGGTTGTGCAGAAGACCATTTTTTGGCATGATTTCTGAAAACACAAAATCACCAGATTGGCAGTGGTCAGCGTTACTTCCTTGACTGTCCAGGTTAAGAGGTTTTTTATTTGATCCTATATGAAGGATTGGGATCTCAGGTCTCATAGAAACCTTTATCTCACTCTTTTTAGCACGCTTGGTCACTTGGGCGTAGATGGCCTCAGTTTGTATATCATCTTTGCCTTTGCTGGAGGTTCGTATGGAGCTCTCTGACTGAAACCTGATGGTCTGAGCTGAGTTTGGGTCAATGCATATGGACTCATATTCAGGAGACAGTGGAGTAGGGGAGCAAGATGAGTCTGTTTCCTTTCTGTTTGTGGTAGCGTTTTGTCTCGATATGATTTCAGTCAGGAAGGTCTCTGCTGATTGGATCTCCTTCATGAACTCCTCCCTGGTCATTTCTGTTCTCCGAGGCTCCTTCTCAGACTGCTGGGCTTCAGACTCCTGCTTCCCGATGGTGATCTCAGAGAGGAGAGAGCGGGATCTCCGTATCCCCTTTGAGTAGGCTTCCTCAGCCTCGATGTATGAGGGAAGGCCTGGGGCACAGACATAGGGCCGCAATCTGGATCCTGCAGGATAGAGATATTTTACTGGATCACTTTCTGATCCTCCCTCCAGATGCGGGTCCATCCCTCCTGTGTCAATCTCTGTGAGGAAAAGATCCCTCTGGAATGATTCTTTAGTGACTGTATCGTCGCCCTCGCCTCCTGTCCTGCGTTTCTCTGGCCCCCACGAATGTCCTGCTGACCCCAGCTCTGTGATCAGCGACTGGGAGCGGCGCATCCCTTTGTTGGGCAGCACAAAGTTCCCCCATCTCTCTCCATCTCTTTTCTCCCCCTTCTCTCCCTCCCATGAACCCTCTGATTTGGACTCACTAGACTCGGTCACAGTAGATATCTCTGTCAGAAACAGATGCATGGGGGATTTCTTGGCAGCTGCCACGCGTTCTGCCTGAAGTTCAGCATCTTCCTTCCAAATGGTTGGTAGGATGGTGTCAAGGCGTGATTGAGTCCTCTTCATTCCCCTTGAGAAGAGCTCTGCACAAGCTGGGTCTGCATCTTCGGATAGGCTGGAGTGAGTGACAGTAGTTCCACCGCTGGATCTCTCAGGGGACATGAAAGGAGAGTCATCCTCATCTGAGTAGGTGGGACTGGATGAAGACTGTCTGTCAATCTGGGGGTCTGTGGGCTGAGGGCGGGGTAAATTGCGATAAATAGGGCGCAACGGGTTTTCTCGACGAACAGGGGAGTCAAAGTCTTTTGCACGAGAATGAGAAGTCTCCTTAGAGTTGTGCAAGGATGCTGAGTACCTGGTACCGCTGTCTCTGTCAGCCAAGTCACAAGATAGTGGGTCTCTATTGGATCGCTGTATTTGTGGCTTACTGTATCTTGAATATGTGTCTGCTGTGTTGTAGCTGGGGCAGCTTCTCTGTGGTTTGGAGTGGGGAGGGAGAGGGGGAGGACACATTTGAGGAGGTTGGGGGTAAATTGGATGGCTCGATGGGGGAAGGGAAGGGGAGAGGGACGGGGATGGGGGTAGAGTCTGTCGGGATCGATGGAGCCCCAGGTGATCAAAGGTAGAAGGTGGGCAGCTGTTCATGTGATGGGGGTCTGTTTCGATTTTTCCACTGAGGGTGTAGTGTGGCAGTCCTCTATATCCGAGTGGAGGGGCAGGAAGGGGGCGCAAGTGAAGGTGGTTGGCTGATGACATGGACATTGAGCGAGGCTTGGGAGGAAGGACCGGGGCTTGAGAACTCATGGACGACTTTCTATCCGTCTCACTGCTCTTTTTCGTCTCCTCTTCATCATCATCCCCTAAATCAACTACTGAGAAGTCAGTCACTCTGCTTGAAGTGTCTCTGAATTCAGCCATACCTGTGTTGGGAACCTGGAGTTGAACCTCACTTGATCTGACTGTCTGGAGGCCCTTGCCACACTTGTCAGAAGAACAATAAGGGACTCGCTCTTTTCCCAGCATTCCACTGCGAATCTCCATCAGCTCCATGTCTCCAGGGCAAATCGAGTTGGACCGGAAAGAGGACTGGGTTTTCCCTTTAAGAGTTGGCGACTTGTCCTGGGGGGTGTGCTCCTCTAATCTGATGTAGTATTCGCTGGCGAGAGAGGGGCTGCGGGCGCTTATCACTGGGACCACAGTGGGAGTGTCCAAAGACTGTCTGTGGTTATTGTTCACAGTCGGGATTGGCTGAGGAGGAGGAAGAGGTTTGTAGCCTCGTCTGGCATGAGCCTTTTCCCAGAAATACTCAAAGTTCAAGCCTTTGCTAGTTTCTGTGACTGTCAGGATGTCATCAAGTTCAGACGAGGAAGGTGTGATACAGTTCCCCACAGGGTCCAGTAGGGGGTAGGAATTGTCTCTGTCTTCCCTGCCGTACTCTCTCTCCCTTTGCCGCTCGTTTGCTGCAGTCTGGAAGGCAGGTGGACGGAGTAAGTCCCAGCGTCTTTCAAACGACTCCTCACTCTCCCCTCTCCTTCCTCTGCCCTCTTCATATTCTTCATCCTCTTCATCTTCTTCCCCAACACTCCCCCTGGCCATTCCTCGCTCAGCGGCCAGGAGGGAGGAGAGGAGGAGGAATATCTCTGCTACAGAGGGGCGTTGAGATGGAGGTAGCCAGCAGGACTGCATGATCTCATACCTGTAGACAGGAGAGAAAAACAGAGGAGGTACGTTTATAGAGACACAATTAGGGCTTTATAACTCATTAACATAATCATCATTTCTGCACAATGCACTTAGTGGATGAGTACTGACCAGTAGTCTGCATGGGAGAGTTTGAGTCTGGGCTGGGCCAGGGTGATCTGTCTCTCCCTAATGACGAAAGTCAGCACCTCTTCGTCGCTCAGGTGTCTGTGGGGCTGAGAGCCAAACTCAAACAGCTCCCATATAACGACCCCCAAGGACCTGGAAGAAAAAGAAGATGTAGAGATGGTGAGATAATCACCGGGGACACACCGGATGCCGACGTGACGCGAAGCACCACAAAGCGTCAACTCTCGTGTCAGCAGCGGCCTGGCAGTTCACATTGGACGTTCATTTCTCCGCGTCGGTCAGCCAGCGTTTCTGCTCCTCTGCTATTTTGTAATCACATATATAGCTGATTTTTGTCATGGGTAAATAATAACATATCTCTCTCTGTTTCTTTGTCTCTCTCTTTCTTTCTTTGTGTGTGTGTGTGTGTGTGTGTGTGTGTGTGTCTGCTTGTCTCTCTGTTTAAACTCAACTGACAAATATGTGGAATGAGTACTTAATAAAAAAACAATCACAAACAGTAGTGATACTATTTATATTCATAATGTATGATATATCTTTTATATAATTTATAACTGATTTTCACTGTGTTTTCTTGCCTGATTTGCAAGCGGAAAAAATAGATCAGAATCCAAAACTGAAAAAAACATAGCTGCAGATTGCGCTTCAAGCCTGAACAGCCAAACTGGTTAGCATGGGGTCCAATCAGATGCAAACAGGGATTTGCTGCGCTTCGCGGCACTTCCACCTTCACAGACTTCTCTTTTACAGCAACACCTTGTTTTATACAGAGCTCTGACTTCCAAACAGACAGGACTGAGATGCATTGTAAGAAAAAAACGGGTGAAAAGATATCCTGTTGGTTACGTTATTAGAGTTGTGATTTCTTAAATATTAAGCCATCATTTCTTCTGTGAGAGAAACGAGTACCTGTGTGTTTTGTTCTCGAAATGTTTTCTTGTTGGTTCATTCAAAAAAACACATTAAAGTGGAGTTTGTGATAATATAAGAGCCTGAGGGTTGAGTCCCGATTGGGCCCTTGTTTTTTCATTACTCCCTTTGATATTACTGGGCCTGGCAATAGCGCTGGAGACTGCCGACAAACTGATAGACTTGACGTCACGTTGATCTTTTAACGTAGGCTCATGTGTTAAGTATTTGTAGTATGATTTGTTGGAGAAACATTTAAAACGTAAATAGCTAGATTTGTGTCTTTAGTTTAACTCTGCTTCAATTCACGATTCAAGAGTTCAAGATTTAGAGATTTTGGGCCAAATCCAAGCTCTCGCTGAGACTATAAACAAGACTGGTCTGATACTGGTTTAATAGGTGAATAAGAAAACCAATACTATGAGACCAATGGAGACTAGCATATTTAATATACAATATACACTGCTTGGCCACTTTATAAGGTACAGCTGTACAATCTAATGCATTCCAGTATGACAACTCTGCCACATATTCTACCCTTGCAAAGCTTATAATGGCCAGTTTAGTGGTGGTGTTGAACTGGGCTGCCTTATATTGAAATGTGTTTCAACAGCTGTGATAGATTTAAAACATACCACACATTGCTGGTCTTGGTTTGGTCGGTAACAATGAGAGATCCTCTGTACTCCTCCAGCAGCTCAGGAGCAATCCAGCGTAGTGGGATCCATAGCTTGTCTGGAGTTAGGTAATAGTCCTCCTTCACAAAGATATACAACAATAATTATTTTCATTACTTTATTTCAATTTCAATATTATGAAGAATATAATGACATTGTTTTGTCATTATAGGCTCTACGGTTCATTAAATAAAAAATATAGGATTAAAAAAATGGGTAGCCTACATGGATAGATCATGAACTTATGTTAGGTTTATTTGTTTAGAGAAACACAAGCAGAGACTCACGTACCTTATAATGGTTGTGTGAAAGGCCATAGTCGCCTATCCGGACAGTGAGGTCAGAGGTCAGCAGGCAGTTTCTTAAAGCCAGATCACTGCAGAGAGCAGAACACACTTTGAAAATCAGTCACATTGAACAGAGAGACACACTATTTCTATCTGAGATGTAAAATCTGGTCCAAAGACTTGGGTCCTGAATATGGACAGAGGTGAAGCCATGACTGACCTGTGGATGTAGTTGTTCTCATGGAGATGCAGCAGACCAGACGTGATCTCAAAAGCCATTCTCTGAAGAGTCAAGAGGTCCCGAGTGGGCAGGTCAGGGGTCATCCCATCTGACTTGCGCTGGGCTCTCAAATACCTCTTCAGGTCACCCTATTTGAACATCACAACATTAATGCAAGCAGTAAATTGCATGCAGACTAAAAAAAATGTGAGTTAATGCCACTTCAGCCATAAATGTGTGTGCCAAGTGTTGCTCCCCTTCTCCTATAACAGAGATAAAACTTGCAGGCAACATCATATAGGCGAAGATGATTTCTGACTTCTGCAGTAAAGGCCCCTTTTTAGGCATTTTCCATCACAGAGCCTCAAAAGCAGCAGGGGAATTGATAATGAGCTGGCAGACTTTGTATTAGTCATTTGTGCTTCAGGAATGGCAAGGAAATAAAATGAGGAGTATATAAAAGGATAAAACATATCCGCAAGGAAAGGACAATAAGAGACTTCATCAAACAGGATAATAGCAGTCTATGAGGAATGCAGTGTTGTCACTGTGTTGCTGTTATTGATCTGCTTGTCTTTGTTTGGCATCATATGGTTTTCTTAATCAGCAGTTATTAAGCCAACTGAAGGAAGCAAAACAAACCAATTGTACAGATGCACAACAGAGTTCAGTGAACCTGAAACAATTATAATAACAGTAATAATTTATAATTTCTGCAGCAAATAATATGCGAGGCCCATATGTGCTACTCACATAAAATGCAAAGTGAGAGAACCAACACAGCTCCAAATATGCCAAATCATTTGCACACAAATGGTATATATAAAAAACAGCAAATAACTACAAAATTATTTACACATTGCACTGTTTGAATGATGAAGTTACTTTTAAGTCAGAGGCCCTTTTAAGAAGCGTTAATGTTATTTCGTCTACCTTTCTGTATGTTCAATTTCACATTTGTCCCATATTCAAATGGCCCATTTTTACTCACCAGCTGACAGAACTCCATAACCAGCAGGAAGGGGATGCTCTCACTGCACTGCCCCAAACACTGAAGGATGTTGGGATGTTTAAGGCTCCTGAGGTAGAAAGAAAAACCAGATAGATGGACAGATTAAGCAGATAAAGGCAAACAGTGTAGTAGATAGATAGATAGATAGATAGATAGATAGATAGATAGATAGATAGATAGTTAATGAGCTGGCAGTCTTTGTACCATACAGCTGAAAGTAGAGAGAGAGAGAGAGAAAGAGAGAGAGAAAACAAGCAGAATTAAGTATATTAGGTTTTTTCGCTTGTTGTTGGGTAGGTGTGTTTGCATCAGACACAAACTGGGACACAAGAGGTGAGAATATAACAGGACAAGGGAAGGGTTTGTGCCTCAGCAGGAGCAGAAGAAACAGGAGATGTAAACAGCATACGAATGTGAGCGAAAATGACTCCTTGTGGGTGTATATTTGTATGTGTGTAGGGATGGTGCTGGTTGTGGGTTTTGCCCAGAGATAGGAATAGAGAAAAAGAACAGACAGCCCTGTCCTTGGATGCTTCCTGTGTGTATGCATGCGTGTGTGTGTGTGTGAGTGTGTGCGTGTGTGTGTGTGTGTGAGTGTGAGCGTTTTAAAGAGAGAGGACAGCCAAAATGCTACTCAGATCCTGAGTCAAACACGCTAAATAGGTCGGTTCAGTTCTCATAGTCAAGAACAAGTTTATTTACCACCTACCTGCAGTAACATTACCAAATATAAGTACAAAACAAAACATTAAAACACTTTTTTTAGTTTATATATTTACAGGTAGGCTACAATTCAAGCTAGACATATTGTTGCTCCCTTTATCAATGATTAAAGTGAGACGATGTCCTTTTTTAAAGAAAACATAACACATACAGCCTTACTTGGTCTGGTATGACCAGTAGATTATGGGGTGTAATGTTCACTAATGTTGGCCAATGTAGAACAGACTTGATGCAGTCATTTCAATTACTTGAATACTCTTCTCTACTTGTGCTAAATGTACTTCTATCCCATAATTGTCACATGTGGCCACAATGGTTGCTGTTAAGTGAAAGTTATAGAGTCCTGCAAGTCCCCAAAACGGCGCCCCGAGTTTCGGTAGTTTCTCCCACCTGTACGGCTCAGACTCGGCCAAGAACTTCCTCTGCTCCAGAGGGCTGGCACTGACACGCAGCTCCTTCACCACGGCCTGAGAGGAGCTGCAGTCACACAGCACTTCAGCCAGGATCACCTTGGAGAGATCGATGGACAATAATATGGAAGAGTGCCCGGGAGAAAGGAGGCCGGCAGTAAAATAACTATTTTGAGTTAAGACTCCTGATCTGGCCGATAACCGGTATAAAACATAACATACAGCAGAACATGCAGTAAGAAAGAAAATCTATGTTGTGGGTCATATTTTACATGAAAACACAGTAATGTGACAGACGATCATCTTACCTTTCCGAACCAGCCATTTCCAATCTCCTGAAGGTAGTTTAAAGTGTGTCTTTTGAAGCACTGAGACTTGGAGTCTGTAAAAAAAAATAGAAAGGACCAGGGTCACGCAGACATCCGCATTTGATGTTCTTTTATGACATTATATCTCACAATAGTAACAAAAAATCACTTTTAAAAACTGATACACTCAGGAGAAAAAACCTTATTTACAGTGCTGCTCAAAGGCACAGTTAAATACAAACTACCACGGTCATCACCAAAACATTAAAGATCCCAGACATGTTTTAAGACATAAAAACACTCTGCTTTGAATAATAATGTGTTTGATATAGTTTTTACAAAAAAGTTAAATTACCTAATTTAAAATTCTACAAAATGACATTTACTCCTTATTCCTAATTAGAAAATCCAGAAAAGTTCATTTTTGTGTATGTGCACAGAGGTTTCATGATTCCACATCACACACTGAGTGGAGGGGGGCTTAAATGAATGAAACAATACCCTTCCTGAGACCAAAAGTCATGTACTCCACCCTCAGGTGGGCTGATACCATCCCTGTCTGCAGCCTCAGTGCATTAGTGCTCGCACGGAGCAGTGATGCAGAATTCTTTCAGATCATAGTTTCCGCTCCATTGAAGTCCAGTAGGAAGTCCAATGCTACTGGTTGTACACTCAGTCTGAGACCTTTAATGGATCCACATCAGTGACAACAGACCCTGAGAGAGTTCAGTGCAGGACGGTACTTCAGCTCAGTTTTGAAGGGTTTTTAAGCTGTGTTCAAATGAGATTAAGATGTCAGAAGAGTTTGTTTCAGGTTGTTACCTGCTCCATCCTGCAGGGCGGGGCAGCTGGGCCTGTCTCTGACTGGCAAGGTGTAGACCTCAGGGAGGGAGGGACATGAGGACAGGCTGTCCTCCTGGATGGGACTGGAGCCTCCAGAGCACTCCTCCCCGTCCGCATTGTCAAATTCCTGGTTGAGCCACAACAGCACAGAAAAATCACAATACTGGTATGATTCAAAATATAAATTAACTTTACTATTTTACTTAATAAAACTTGTTTGATTTATTAATAACTATAAAGGGCAGACAACAAGAAAGCATCCACTCTAAACTAATGACACCCTGTCTGCCAGCCAAACAACAACACTGTCAAGTCAAGATTAGACTGAGAAACAATTATTGACCATTTCTACTTCATTAAGTTGGAATTATTGACTCCTGTTTCCATTTCCATACAGTTTAACAAGTCAAGCTTACATACAAACCATACCGGCATGCACAAAAGGTGTGAAAAAACAAAGAAAGCAGAGAGAGGTGAATAAATCTCTTACATGTTGAAGACTTACATTGAATCCCACTCCTCCTCTCTTACAGCACAGGCAGGTCAGGAGCAGCAGAACAAAAGAGACGAGCCCCGAGCATGAGATGAGGATGACGACGTAGGGTGGAGGAGAGAGGGATGCAGTCCTGGACTGAGAAACTGCGAGGAAGACAGGGAGAAAAATACAAGGAAGGAGGAAAGGATTTAGTACAGAAATTCAGGGTATTTGTGCTTCTATAAGGGTGACACACTGTTAGGTTTGAGTCAGTGAGAAGGAACAGAGAGACACCACTGAATCAGGAAAGTGTAAAATCTTGTTACATAGGTGGTTTGTTTAGAGGGGAAACCATTGGAGCGTTTTCTTAGCGGCAGGTTTGGGACACAGTGAACCCCAATGGACAGCTTGCATCAGGGATTTGGGGGGAAAAAGCAGGAAAAGAAACCAAGTTGAAGATAAAAAACGAACGACTGTCTGAATCAGTAAAAGAAAATAGAGACTGGAATTAAAGTTTGAAAGTGGGATAATATACCATTCCAGTAAGGAAAAAAAGCATGGGAAAAGGGGAAATATCAGAAATGGCATTCCACTCAGGAAACACAGTTAAGAAGCAGGGGAGGGGTGGCTGGAGTTGTCATTTAGGTAAAAAGGAGCGCTAATTGGGAAGGGTTGGAAACTGGCACAGAATTACTCAAATCAGGAAGGTTTACTACTCAGGTGAGAGAGGAAGGGATCGGGACATTTGATATTTGTACCTCAACGTAGTCGATTGTGGGAAGTGAACCATCTGTAGAAAAGAAAAGGGGCAGGGCAGGGTGGTTAAATACCCTTCAGGTATTATCTATAGGTTTCATTTAAATACTGTAGCCAAAATACTTCAAACATTACATCACTTGACAAGAGAGAGGAACAATGACACCTTGAAACAGTCAGGAGGTGTAACATAATGAAGGACTTACAATAATATTTGAAACCATACCTGGCAATAAATTACTTAATCTATCTGTTTTATAAGTCTGTGTAAATATAGCAGCATTTTAACAGTAGAAAGATAGTAGGAATTTTTTTTTTATTGCATTTACTCTCAAAACAAACCTTTAAGGCTGCATTCACTGATATTGCCACACATCACACACATTTGAAATAGTTAACACTAAATAAATATTATATTACAATCTCAAATAACTATAAGGATGAAAAAGAATGAAAAGGCATTAGGGAAAATGATTATAATAATCCAGGCGATTTACATGAACAGTGATATTAAAACCGTACCTTGAAATTTATGACTTGCCTTATGTTTTCTGTGCTTTCTTAAAATATCCCAATTTCTATCTGTGTCTCTCGTACAAATCCAAAAATACATTCATTCATAAGGTCATGATATTGTGAACACTGCATGCATGCATTTCAAAGTAGATTTAATAATTTACCAACTTAATAAATATTGTAAAAAGAGGATCAGCATCCCACAACAAAACTCTAAGAAACTAAGTGATGTTTTTATTGGCAATATAAATGTGCTGGCCTTCTTGTTGTGCTTACAAAAAGTTGCAACACAGACAGAGCAGGATTCGCACATCCTGAGTAAAGGTAAGTAAAGATGTGACCAGAATATAAAACCACCTTCCAATCAAAGTGTCGGCTGGTGAATCTGCCGCTAATAAAATAAATTTGCTACACTGGATTTGAATAGAGGATCGGTCATACATGAGTTTTAGCCCCCGCGACACAGAGAGAAATGCAGCTAATTGTTGATCATGCACCTGCAAAACACGAGCTGAACGTGAAAACCAAACAACCCCCTTTTTTTCTGGCAGTGCCCGGTCCCTTAAACATGCACCACAAACATAAAGCCGGTGGCTCCGATCCTGATGCACAATTCCTGTGCAGTGCTATTCTTTCATCTTTCCCTAGACAGATGTCCAGACAGACACTGCATATAAATAGGAACCCCAACACAAGGCCTTTTCCACCAGCCCGGTGCCAGCAGCTCTTATCAAAACAATACACCACAACACAATGACTGCACACATTACACAAACACAACACTCTGCCAGATCTTGGCGGAGGAAGGCATATTCCGATTAAGAAAAATAAAGATGCCAGCAGTGGTAAATAGGCTAAATAATCGCCAGTGCACAGCGGAGGCTATTTATAGACCAAACATCGCGCTCCGGCCGACAGTTTTTCGCCTGCTATTCATACAGTATATGGTGTTTTTAAATGCCATCGATGTGAGGCCCGAGAAAGAAGCACCCCCCACCCCCCCCACCCCCCTTTATATTTTCATCACTGCATGCAAATATGGTTCCCTACCCATCACCAAAACCAGCCCCGCTCCCGTCTTCATTAAGTCAGCCACGTACTGCAAAAATAATTCGCATTATGTCTCGGTCGCACAGGCTGGTGATACAGTGTGTATGGAGGGCCTTTTTAATAACTGACTACATCCCCCCCCCCCCCACACACACACACCAACCATCTCTCTCTCTCTCTCTCCTCCTTTCTCCAGCATCACTGACAGGCTTTACCCCCACCACCTCCTCCTCCACCTCCTCCACCTCCTCCGACCGGCTCCGCTCACCTTCCCTCTGCGGGGCTCCGAGGGCTCTCTCCGGGCTGAAGTACGACATGATCCCCGCCAGCGCCACCATCACCCAGCAGTGTGGCCGCATCGTCGCCGCGTCCGGAGCGACAACAACAACAACACCATCCGAGCGACGCCGCCGACTGTCGGTGTCGGTGTCCTCCGCGCTCCCGTCCCCCCCGCCACGGTCTGTGCCGTCTCCGGGCTCACGCTGTCTCTGTCTCTCTCTCTCCCCCACCACCACCACCACACACCCGCCCCCTCCTCTCCGCTTTTTTTCTCTCCTAATAATAAAAAGCGTCTCCTCGCCTTCCTTGTTGTGCTCCCCCCCCCCCACCAACCCCCCCTCCCTCTTGTCCTCCTCTTCCTCCTCCTCCTCCTCCTCCTCCTCCCCCTGCTCTAATCCGCAATTAAACGCGGTGTGTGAGATGCTCTATTGTGCGTCCCCCGCTCCGCCGCTCGCGTTGTGCGCGCATGTCGTGGCTCTGCCTCGGTCCGTGCGGGGCTCTGCTGAAAACAAACCCTCCGCCGTTTCTCCCGTGATATAATGAAATGTAGGAGTCTTTCTCCCCCCTTCTCTCTCTCTCTCCCTCCCTCTCTCTCGGTGTTGGAGGGCTGTCTGTGTTTTTCTCCTCCGCCAGCCTACGTCAGACTCGCGCGGCGCGCATTGTCATGGTCCGGCTGGATCATCATAGTGGGATCCAGAAAAAAAAATAAAATAAAAAAAAGATCGCACAGGAAGACAATGAATGGGGTGTACGTGGGTTTGTTTTGCTCTTGTGTTATTTATCTGTATAGGCTATCACTTCAGTATTCATGAATGAGCATTAGACCTGAATAATAAGACAAAATCCGTCTTAATTGACCGCGCCTACAAAGAGTGCAAGCCTTTTTCACTTTATAAAAATACACACATTATGTGGGTATATTTAAATGCATTTAACGCGTTAAAAAATAACTTCCAACAATAAATGGATAAAGATCAAGCTGTTTATTAGGTAGCCTACACCGAACCAAAACAAATGCAGTCTGCTACAACAGCCCTGCAATAAATTCTACCTTCATGAAGGTTATAATGTTCAGTTTATTAAGTATCAGTTTTACGGTCATTTTGGAGACTGTAGTTTGGCTCAGTGGTTACACTGAGGTGGACAAAAGAAAATAAAAGAACTGACTGTAACCCAATTCAATAAATCAGCACCACAAACTACAGAAACCAAGCGTTTTAACAACGTTTCATCACTCATGAAAGCAGCATTTATTCAGAGTGTATTTTCACATTATATATTTGTAAATTAATTTACAGCAAAGAAAAAAGCCAGTAAATGTCATTTGTTGCTCATTGATGTTGGTATTTGTTGCAATACGTCTATTTTAACAGAAATTTTGACTGTTCATAGTAGAAACATTTCTACTGTGTTACTAATAACATAACAGGTGTCCAACTCAGTCATGACAGTGTGACAGAGAACCAGCATGAACAACAGCAGCTTAATGGAATTCAGCCATCATTCATTTTATTTACACCTGTGCTTTTTCTACTGTGACATGTAAAAAAAAGAAAGGCCTATGTGGCTTTTAAAACTAATAAAGAGAAATGTTCACTTTACACAGACCAGAGTGTCTGTTGTTACTTTCAGAAATAATAAAAATGAACTTTATACATCTCTTTTATCTTTACCATCAGCTTTTACAGCAGGCATGTGCTGAATGATCTCACCTAAAGCTGCAAGTGGCAAGTGTTTTCATTATTGATTAATATGCTAAATAGTTTCTCAAATACTAGATATATAATTTTGTCTAGACATCTTCAATTCCTTGTTCATTCAGTGTGTGCTGATTTTGTATCACCTTACGATCTCCTTGGTTGTTCACCGGGTGTTTGCTTTGCCCCCTGTGATGGCAACCATCTGCCCTGCTGACGTGATCATGAGTGAAACGCTGCAGGAGCAGAGATAGCTGCAGCTGACCCTGACCTCTGACCTCCCCGCAAGAATTTCCCTCTCTGGCTGAACAAAAATACATAAAAAGTTGCCTACGACTTTTCCCTTTATTACTGACAATAATGTGACCAGGTTACAAACATGTTCTTAATGTGGCTCTATACCTACTTTGGCACACTTTCCATATTACCTTCTTTCTTCTGGGCTTTTTACATTTGCTTCATTTGGAAACACACTAGTCAGAATATTTGTCCGTCACAGATAACACTTCTCAATCAACCAATAAAGATAGGTCATGATTTTAATATTTCATCTCTCCAGCTGTCTCGGTCCCGCCTTTGACGCTTTCGGGCAAGTTCTGGGAAGTATGCACTGTTGTACGGCCTCTCCCTCTCAGTCACATCCTTTCCTGGTTCCTTCCCTTTGCCTTCCCTCTGGTCGAGCAGGGCTTTGGCTCTCCTCCTTTCTTCTGCCTCCCTCTGTAAACGCTCAGCACGTAACCTTTCTATGGAGCTGGAAAAGACAGAAAAGACTTGTTTTTTTTATATCTCTCCTTAAAAGATATTTATGACACCATCACATTTTATTCATATCATAATATTCACATCCCAATACCCTAATTATCAGGAAACGGTCTACTATTGACAACATAGTACAACATTTCAAAGAAATACGCTTATTTGCTTTCCTGCCAAGAGTTAGATGAGTAGATAAATATGACTCTCACATCTGTACAGTAAATATGAAGCTTAGCTTAGGTTAGCATAAAGACTGGAAAAACAGCTGGCCTGGCTCCCTGTCCCAAGATAGTAAAATCCACCTACCAGTACCTCCAAAGATCACTGATTAACACGTTATATCTCATTAGTTTAATCTGTAAAAAAATATTTTTTAGCTGGCAGCAGTTGCCAGGCAACCAGCGGAGACTCCACGTGAGAGTTGTAAAGATATTCTCATCAAACTCTCGGAAACAAAGAGAATAAGTGAATTTTCCCAAATGCTGAACGCTTAACAGAGAACTAAGCAGCAAAAACAGAAAAGCCATGTACACAAAGTCTAAATATTCTCAGTTAATGGGCTGAAACCGATCTACTATTAGTTATAATTATAGCATTATAAGTAACAAGAGAAACAGACTGTCGTACCTCTCTCCACTGCTCCTCTTTTCCCCTTTGTCTCTTTTCTCCCATTTCTTGCTCTTGAGGTATTTTCTGTCCTTTACAGCGAGTGCTTTCTTCATATCTTTCAATGGGTCTAAACTATCTTTCAATCTGCGATCTTTCTTCTCTCTCTCCTCTTCACTTATTCCCTTCCTCTTTTCTTTTTCTTTCCTCTCTTCTTTTTCTTTTGTCTCTTCTTTCTCTTTGCTTGTTTTCATGTACCAGGGAGTGACCTCAGTCCCTGGTTGGGGTCCCAGGGACACCAGCAAGCCGATGGCTCGTTCCTGCTTCTCCTGTTAAAGAAAAAACAAGGAAAAACAACAATAAATTTGTTGTGTGGTGACTGCAGTGCCAAACAACTGTTTAAACCTTGAGAATGCAGAAAAAGGGTAAAATAGTAAAATGATTCACTTTTCCTTCGGCTAATATCAACATCAATTTGACATTTTCTGAGATATGACTATGAAACTGGATCACATCTTTATATTTTAACACTTTGCTCTGAAACTGCAGCTTTGTGTCTCTTGTGGTTGTATTTATGCAACTCGTCCCCACTCTCACGCTTCCTATGTTTACTCTGCTTGTATGCACATTGTGGCTGGGCTGCATCCAGAGTATATTTTTTCTTTTGACCACAACAAGAAACTGTGTTTAACCATTCATACCAGATGGCTGGTCACAGTGAGTGTGAAAAGGTAGTTCTACACTAAACAGGCTGCTATTTTTCCATATCATTATCTTTAATAGTGATCACAATACTGATGATATAATATCAATTACATTTGGAAAACAATCTAATGTTAGTTGAACTTAAAGGTTTGACAAAAGGTTGTTATCAGAAGGTCCACTTACTTTCCGCTTTCAGCCACATCTTTGTGGCTCAGACGGTCAGTCAGATCAATGGCTTAGTTGTCTTTACAAGAATGTAACCCCTAAATCCATACTGAGGTCAAATAATAACAACTACACCATCTCCATGTAGAGTGGGCAAACTCTGTCCGGAAAAAACAAATAAGTGGACCTTGTGATAACATTTTTAGTCACGTAACGTTCGAGATTTATATTTTTGACTTACTAATACATAAATGACTACTATAATATCCTATTTAAGCATATTTGTGATTTAGACATGCATGGCTGAGAGAGCTAAGAGATGCAACATCTGTAAAGGAGAAAAACCCCTGTGATGTCCTTGGCTGTTATGGTAAGCTGTTATACTCCAAAGACTTCCAATCATAACAAGTGAGGTCCCCTGAGGGGAATCTGCAAAGAGTAACTAGTGTAATCTTTCATATTAAAACTGAACAGCACTGGACCTGCAGACTTAGTTGTCAGGCAACAGTACACAAGTTCTACTCTGCAGTTATTGTTTCGGTGAAATGGTATCAAAATAAGTAGCACTGACAGTGACAAAAATGGTATCAAAATAAGTAGCACCATCACCTTTTCATCTTTCTTTTCTTTGAGATACTCTTCATTCCCCTTCTTATCTGAGGACTCCTCCAGGGGAAACAGATTAAGATGCTCCAGAACTCCACTTCCACTTCCTCCACTTCGTTCGTCATCATCATCATCTTCCTCCTTCGTTCCTCCTTCTGACTGGAGAGCAGCTCGGGATTTCGCTCTCAGATACTCAGTACGTGCCTGTGGAAAGGAGTCGTCGTTAGTCCAAACTAAATATATAAAGAACAATAAAGGCTTCTTTATCATGCACCATATCATAGCTATTCCACAGGCCAGAATACGTCTCCTTCTGCTTAGCAAAAGAGTTAAGCCTGTATAGTACTGTAATATTAGGATAATACCATTAAGGGAAAAAGATGACACAGAGACTAAGTTCACCATAAGCTTAGTACTGATTTCCAAAGGCACAGTTTATAATCCTTTATGGATTCATTTTGAAATATTATGAATGGTAGCACAGTAGTACAGAAACAAATATTTCAGTGTGTAAACATTTTTAAAGTTCTTCTGACTATACACGGTCAGGTCAAAAAGTTTGAGTCTACAACCAAAACTACAATTTGCCATTTCTTTACCCGGTTGAGCTGCTCAGGTAATTAAGTATGTGCCTTGCAGAACTCACAAAAAAAATAGCATGTTTAGAAATGTTAGCCTAAGATATTTAAAAACATGGGTAACAAATTGAAGGAAAAAACAAAATAGACCTGTTTAATTTTGATGCACTTTTGCTGAAGCTCACCCTGGCCAGCACCTTTCTGTGTGTGTGTTCTCCAAATTATAAACACCAAACATTCAACTCACACACTAACACATGCTGGCTAATACTGAGTGTGAATTTAAGACTTCAAAATAATCACAGCGGTTCATCAGCAACTATTTTAGTAGCTGACCAACTGTTTCAGTCATCTCTCAAGCAGAAATGCCATCTGACGTTGCCTGCCTCTCAAAGTGAGGATTTGCTCTTCTTTGCTATACATGATAATAAGTCTATTAATTTGAGTTGACGGACTTGTTTGACATCACATAGACTAAAACGATTAAAGAATCAAGAAACCAATCCGATCACTGATCGATCATGAACAACGGCTTGCAGCCCCCCGCTGACCCGCCGTCGGTGGCGGACTGACGGGCCTTCATCCTTCATCCTTCATCCTCACAGTCTCGGCTCACCTCCTGCTCGGCGCGCTCCACGCGCCGCTTGGCCTCGCGCTCCTCCTCCGCCGCCTGGGCCTCGTCCCGCCGCACGCGCGCGACGTTGTCTTTGTTGCGAACGTGCCAGCTCTTCTTCGGCAGGATGTTCATGGTTGCCCCGGCGACCGACCGTCGGCCGTCAACTGGCGACGGAAGTGGGAACGAATGAGCAACGGTTAAAGTAAAGTAAAGTAAAGTAAAGTAAAGCGGCAAGAGGAAGGAGGGGGAAACAAGAACAAGTGGCCAAATATGAAGACGTAAAAAAAAATTTAAAAAAAAAACGGGAAACGTCGCCGTTTTCGCGTTGTTGTTAACGTTGCTCGGCGTCCATTTTTTTTTACGATAAGCTAACGTTAGCCGAGGCGTGCTACTGTCCGACTACGGCCGGACGACAGACGAGAGCCCGCGAGCAGAGACATTCAGCCTGCTGCCTCCCCACAAGCTCGGCACTTCAACCATTCAACATTTAAAAACGACAGGACCTGAATACTGTCACTAACTTGGTGGCAGAGGAGTTGCTCTTGCGGTAGCTTTGCCCACAGGAACAAGAGGACACAAACAGGAAGTAAATATTACGCGTGTGCAACACCGCAGTTTTGACACCAGAGGGGGCTACAGTTACTCTTATTTTATTATGGAAAAGGACAAAGAGAGACACACAACACTAGTATCACGGACAGACACGAGGGGTGAAACTTCGCATTTATAAAAGAGGCACTCTTTGCATGGCACTTATGTAATTTAACCATATACTGCTAACTTAGGTAGATTCATAATAAACAGGTTTTTAATTTCCCTTTTTCAAATTTGATTTGTCAAGAACCACATCTTTAATTCAACAATTTTTTAGCAGGATTGTCTGCTAAACTCCAGCCAGCGCTATATGACCACTGACTTAATACATATATAGTCCTTTTTAGATGCCTCATCATGTTGTTTCATGTTTGAGGTAAAAAAAAAAAAAAAAGAATGTTGTAAAAAACTGAACATGGTCCCTCTTCTATGTTCAGTCTTGTTCTCCTGCAGTGTGTTTTGGTATCTGAAATTGTCGACTCAGCTCCTCAATCTGCTTAACCAAGAACTGCTTGTCACGGCCCTCCTGTAAGACAAAGACCCACCACTGAGTTAGTAATACTGAATACCTGTGAGCTTTAGGAAATTACATAGGCCAGTGTACATATTGTCAAAATTCAAGACCATGTAAGTCTTTTATTTACGATACATCATACAGGTAAATGCCGTAACTTACCAGTTTAAGCTGAGCTCTTAGCAGGTCAACACTTTTCCCACAGACCGAGGCTAAGGCTACGAAATAACACATCACCACACTGCCAGGGCGAAAAGAGCCATGATTACACATCATAAAATGGACTGTGAAAGACCATATCATATACAGGTAAAATATCGGATGCAGTCTATATTTAGGTTTAACTTCAGTAGTGGATCTACCAAAATAATGATTCCAATTAAGTTTGAGGTGTCTGAGCTGAGAGATGTCTCTCCCATGTGGATCCAATGTTTAGATACTTGTGTGGATCCAATGTTTAGATACTTGTGTGTGAAATGTTTAGATAAGCCTATGTCCAAGGTCTGGCGCCATCCTGGATGGAGGTCACTTGGGGGTTGTTTTTCTAAAGTTCCAAAGAGAGGAGATCAGTTTTAACATGAACCATATGTTCACACCTTCCCTTTTTGTAAAAATAGCCATGTATGGTTATGAGGTTGGCTCTGAGCCTATCTTGTTACCACACATTAGCTATACCATGAGGCTTTAAAAGGCGTAGTTTGAGTGGAAAACGGGAGAGATTCACATTGGCTTCGGATCCTCTCACAGGCAATCTTTGGTGCTTGTTTTGATGCTGTACTTTTTGTAATAAACCTTTTTATACAATTAAGTCGGTGTCAGCGGAGATTCCTTCATCATCATCACATCATCGCTACAGAAGATACAACAAGTTCACTTACCAAAATAACACAAACAGAGGGATGGAGAATGCCTGAGAACCAATGAAGAAGAGAAACTCCTGTGTTGTAGTAGAGAGTTTGTAGAAGGACTTTGGAACAATTGACCACATGTTGGGAAAGAAACGGAAAGGACCGCAAGCCATAGACGGATGGATCCTGGGAGGAAAGAGGGGAAACACTTGTCTTCAGTAATGTAATATAACATGGAAAACATGTTCAGTGTTTGTCACTGTCAGTGCTAAACTAAAAAGCAATTCTGTTATGATTGTTACGGGGAGAACGCAGAAATCAGCACTCACTGAGCAAGACTGTAAATCATGACAACTGTGCCCAAGACCCAGCCAAACAGGAGTACCACCAGGAAAAAGAAGGTGGACGTGGTGGAGCGAAACGTCTTCAGTGCCGGCCGACAATTGTGGAAGAGGGTGATCTGAAGAGGAATGTAGCAATGGAGACAATGAGCGTTGGTGAATAACTTTCTCCATTGTGTGAAATGTTGGTTGTGTTAGAGCATCATCTTCACCCGCTTGCAGTAGAAGAGGATGACAAACTTGATAGTGTTGATGAGTGGTAGCAGAGGGCAAAAAAGAGCTCCCGCCCAAACCACAGTCTGACCATAAACCAGTCCAAGCACGTTAGAGGATACGACAAACTCCTGCCGACCCACCCACTGAGCCAGCTTACTGGACCAGTTGTCCACCACCATCCTGACACACACACACAAAAACAAAGTACAGTCACACAGCTTAACGTCTAACTCTCAAGGTGATCTTTTTTTAAATATTTTTTAAAATCAAAATCTCAGTGTACTGTATACATTTGCACAATTTCCATCTTATTCAACACAGACAAATTGTTCACACGGATTTGTACCTGCGTGGAAACTCCACCAGGACGAGCACAGCAATGTTGATGAGGAGGTCAAACAGTGTCAGCTTGTACATCTCCTGTCCTACACGTGTTTCCCAGCACTACATGATGAGAGAAACATGAAAAGATCAACCTGTCTTACAATATTTAAAAGACTAAATTAACCTTGTTTTGTGTTCTTTTGGGTTTCCTCCATCACTTCACATCATGGTTTAGTGGAAAAACGGTCAAACTGAGGATGTTTTATCTCTGTCAATTATGACTTACTGTTAGATAGTAACAGATTCAAAATGTAATTTAGAGTCCTTTCATATTCTCTCATTATTCTGGTGATGCAGAGTTTTTGGCAAACTAAAACTACCGTCAACCTCTTTGTTTGTCTCTGTCATTCTTGCAGTTACCTACTGTAGTCCTCAGTTGATCCAGCAAACTTAGAGCTTACTCTGTCCCTGCAATTTGTTTATGCAGAAACATGCTCATGCTCATGTAAACACAGCCACAACAGGGAAGTTAGATTAGAAAGATTAGATCTCCTAACTGCAGAATTGTATTTGTTATCTCAATCTGTCTCTATTTTTTCCTCAAGCTGTTGGTACTTGTCTAACATCTTGGAGACTCTTTTGGTCCTGTTTGTGAGAATCATCTTTGAAAATAGTTCACATTCACTCAAGTAGTATAATTACCTGGATGTTATAGTTGTATTGGCACAGTTTACAATTTTCACTACTTGTGTCCCCCTCACAGGTGATCTGACGCCACAGGGTGAAGAGGAGAACCCCCAGACTCACCAGACGAAGGAACACTGCCCTGTACGTGGAGGAGAAATGATGATGCTAAGTTTATTTTGGTGATTTAACACAAATGAGCGATTATTTGGTTTGAAACTATGTTACAGAATAACTTAACACCAGGTTGTAAAGCAGTGTTTACTGACTTCTCTGGACTTTTACGTGCAATTGAGTATTTTTACATTGTTGTATTTGTACTTCTACTTAAGTTAAGTACTTTCTCCACCACTAAATTCCGATGACACAAATGTTTCCCTTTTGTAGCAGGTTTGTGGTAAAATCTCAAAATTATTTATTTTTTCTCTGGTCTTTTATCATTTAAAAACACAAATTAACTAAATGCAAATGCTCTGACATAATCGCTCTCTCACAGAAACACCAGAGCTAACCTCAATAGTGCCACAATGACAGTAGTGCTTGGGGCATATCGCTCTATCAAGGCGATCTGGTCACACAGCAGCGGCACCAGGAAGTTTCCAGTGGTGATGACGATGGACGGTAGATACTCAAAAATCAAACCCAGGATCCCTTCCTTCCCAGTATTTTTCTGTTTGACAGAGATGAGAACCAAAAGTTCACCCAAGTCTTTCAGACCCAAGACCACATCGGCATCAACACTGTCGTTTTACATAATTTACCTGGCTGAAGACGGTGGCCTCAAAGATCCCGTAGAAGGCTGCTATGATGAGCCCAAATGAAACCAAACCCATAAAAACGCGAAGAGAGTATAAAACAATTTTTTGACACAAAGTCAGAGCAGCTACCCTTTTCTTTCTGCTCTCCTCCTCCAGATCCACCTGACAGAGAAAACAGAAGAGACGAGGGGTCATCTGAAAACATGTCACTTACAGGAAATGATTATGCAAAACTGCCACATGTCCATCACATTTCTCTTTTTCCGGACTGTCCTCCATCCTGCTAAGTAGGACAGATCCCCTCTGACCTGCAGCCGGTAGTGGATGTTTTTCTGCTTCAGTTTGGTAGCTCGGTCTCCAAGGCAACCGTAGTCCCAGCTGGTGAACACTATCATGCTGTAGTTGCCCACAGGGCTGCCTCCCGTTGCCACGGCAACTCGAGCTGCCGTCCCCATGCTGTGTGTGAGCAGGGAAGAGAGCTACAGATGCAGGTCAAGGTGACTGAACTCTCGATTCAGGCTTTTAAATGTCATTCTGTTTATTTCACTTATTGACCCTCACTGAGATGGCTGAACAACACACACACACTTATAAACACACACACAGGCTAAATATTGATTATCAATACTGAAACTGAAAGCGTTTGTTCCGGGGCTCACCGTGCAATGATACAAATGAGACAAAAGGCGAAGTAGAAAACAGCAGTGAAGAGGTAGGCCAGGGGGATGTTGTAGGAGAAGTTGCTATCCTCCACCACTGTGTTGCTGTAGTAGCCGTAAAACAAGTATGAATACTCCATGAAACCCTGAATAAAGAAGAGAAGATAGTCAATATGCATGTACTAAATGTTCATAGCATGTGGTTTAAACTTACTTTCATAATGCAGAAAATATAGTAGGAGCATGTGGAAGCAGAGCTGTAGCTATTACTAGGATATTGATCATCAACTTTTATTTTGAAATGTAGGCTTCAGCTCCAATATCCCCTATTCTGTCATGTATATGACATATACTTATTTATTTTTGGTATGGTCATCAGAAAATGGCCACAGATGCCATATTGGATTATTAGAATTAAATGAACACAGTATAATAAGCTTCCCATTAACTTTGTTTTAAAGCAGTAGTTTGACATTTTGGATCATACGCTTTCTTGCAAAGAGTTAGATGAGAAGTTAGATGCTCTGTCTGAAGGTAACAAAACCCGCCTACCAGCTCCTACAGACAGGCTAGCTGGACAGACATGAGACAGACATGAGAGTGGTATTGATCCTCTCACTAACTCTTGGCAAGAGGTGAAACCTTAAGTCGCTGTGTAATAATTGTGTGTAGAATGTATCAAACAGTATAACCATAAGTATTCTCCGAAAAAGCCAAATGTAGGACTCGTGACCTCAGTATTTCTAAGATCCTGGCTATGGGCTTGTGTTGGAGAGTTCAACCATATATAAAAAGTCAAAGGTGTAAAGAATCATAATGTCCAGTAATGAAAAACACTAATATCTGTTTCACTATATGTTCTCCAAGTCTCATATCTTTGAAGGTCATTGCGTTCCTGCAGTTTCTCACCGTTCCCGAAAGTAAGTCAAGGAAGTAATTATAGAACACCACCAAGCCTTGAGGATTAGGGTCATAATCCATGCATTTCTCTGGACCTGGAAAACACCACAAGGGGAAAGCTTTATGGTCTCTGCACAGATTCTCAGAGATTACAGTATTTCTATAGGTTTCCCTGCACCTCTCTGAACGTATAGGTTATGTAGTTGTCCTAATGTTTCAAGAGTAACAGAAAGAGAGAACGAGACGGAGAGAAACAGCTGCAGTGGTGATTAACTGCAGGCCTTTGGCTCACTTGATAGCAGAGGCAGAGGGTCTAAATCCCTACACTGTCATCTAGATAAATCCAGTTTCCTCACACAGCTTTAAAAATCAAAGGGTTTTCATAAATAAATTGAGAAATCCCCCATCCGCAAAAGTGACGCATTCTCTTGAGAAAATGACTAAGGTTGGAGAGTAGGTAGGAAAGTAGTTATTGATTGTGCATGATAAAATGTTTCTATATTTTACACATACTTAGAGATGAACCTCAGGTAATTACATTTTTATTTAGATATTGTTTCGGGAATAAAACCTCTGCTCATGGACCAGTGACCATTTCATTATTTTATATCAGCTAGAAATACCACAGCTGGTACGGCTGTCTCTACATTTACTCCTGTGAACACTGTTGCCTGGAAACTGTTGCATCACACTGTGAGAAGGCTTCATGTTTATATTAGAAAGAATTGTGGTAAAACGTCAATATGGATGAAAACATAACGTAGCCCTGCCATGTGTTATCCTCAAGTTAAAGCAAAATGAAATGTTGTGAGCTAAAAAGACTGGAGCCTGAACAAGTAATTACCAGTGCTGTTAGCAAGGCTGGTTCCAACTGATCTGAAGACAATGCTGGGGATGAGGACAAATCCAGCAATCAGTAAAAAAGAAACAAAATTGAGCACCACCAAGAAACGCAGGAACAGGAAATAAGACTGGACGCCACCTCCGAAGTTCCCTGTGGGAGCAAAGGGCCATGATTTCATTAAAAACTATAATTAACACTTTTCTTTGACCATATTAAATTAATTCATTCATTAATTAATTCAGTGTTTACCTCCAATCTTTTGCAAGGACTTGCTCCACAGTGCAAAAAAGGTGAGAAATGCTCTGGTGTTGTTTTTGAGATTACGCAGAGATTTGGTCTTGTGCCGTTTCCAGGACTCCCTGCTGGAAACCACAGGCACCTGCATTTGCTGCACCTGCCTGTAATGGACAAGTTGTGTGATATTATTTTTTGTAACACTTGATAGGTCTATAATTTTGATAATAAACTGAAATATACTGAAATACCAATGTGACAGAAATGCAACGCAAGCTGGGTACCATTTAAAATATTAAAGTCCCCCCTCCACTAAAAAATGAGCTTATTGTTACTTTAATTGGATGTTTGACCACCTGATGGTGTATGTGCATTCATCTGCTGAAGGAGGAAAGTTTCTTTGTGCTCACATTAAATCTAAAGTCGAAGACGTGTATGTATGAGCACAATTTGGCTGGTTTTGAAAGCCAATTGTGGTTCAATATGCAACTTACACAGGTGTGATGTGGGAACTGAGAATTTTCAAAAGGAATTGACTTAAACCCGCAATGACTGATTTGTTTTGGCCACTTGGGGGCAGCAGAAACAAGTTGTGAACACAGCATTGATATATTGTTGTTATTTGTTGTGAAACATGTCCGGAAGAGATCTTTAACTAAAAATAAATAAATAAAAAAAATACACCACCAGACTTTCAGAAGCAGGTTTCATACCGCACAGCTCTTTTCAGTGCCATGGGCAGAGGAGTCCCCCTGATGTCCCGGGGCTGTCCACTGTTGCTCTCTTCATCCTCCTGAGCAGCCGTCGAGCTCCAGTTGAACTGAGGATAATTCTGATTGGACCCTCGAGACGAAACCCGTCGTGACCTTAGTGACTGCTGGTCACCAGGGTAACCATTCCCTGTGAGAGGTGAGTCAAGGACAGAAAAACAGCAAAGAAAATGGTCAAGCTCGATGTGCCAACACGATTCAGTCAGATTAAAAGACGATTCCATATCAACTGTAACATTATTAAGATATTCGGTCGATTCAGATGTTGTCTAAGTGTTTAAAATGAACAAATATGTACACGTGAATGTGATCAGAGGTAAAAACAGACACACCTTCAGTATAGTCATACACCTTACTTGAGCCTTGTCTCGGTGGTTCACTGGCCATTCCTCTGTTGCAGTTTAACACGACCAGCTTTAAAGACTTTCCTCTGTAACCACATCTAACACTTTACCAACAACACATTCAGAATCAAACAAAGGGTGGACCAGCTCGTCATGAGGAAATGCAGCCTATCCAGGAGTCCCTTCCCTGTTTTCTCCCCTCACGTACTTTACTCCCTTTGTAAATGACCACACAGGTACTTCCTTGTATGATTTAACTCATTATTTCCAAGGTGACAGTCACCATTCATTTACAATTCGCAGCTTGAGGAAAAGAAGCACACAGCAGGCAAACAGCTTAAACTAAAAGAAATTTGAGTTATTAGAGGATTCAAAGAAGTATTTGTGTGTTATGGAAACTATAGGAATTATTTTGGTGAATTGTAAGTGTAGGCAGGGGTGGGAACAAATTGAATATACCATATACATTTGTACAAGTTAATAATATGAATTCACCAGCCACAAAATGTTTATTTTATCAAAGGGGTTTAGTTAACTACATATACTGAAACTGAAACACTGTTGTGAGGTAACTATGCAGGTGTGTTTGCATTCACTAATGCTGGAGAGTTAATGGTTTCCCTGTCTTTCTACAAGCTTTATCTTAATGACTACTTTTTTTCACAGATAATCACATGAAGTGGACTTTAAAAAGACAAATGGCAAGCAAGAAACATTGATGAGGAAATGTTGATATGTATTCCACAAGTAACACTGTTACAAAGCAGGGAGTGTTACAGTTGGTGCAGTATATGAAGCCAAAGACATGAAACAAACTGAAAAATAAATACTCTGTAGACGAGCAGTCAACAGAAGGACTGGAATTCACAATGGTCACTGTGCAATAATAAAAACAAAGGGAATCATTTCTACAAGGGTTGAATTTTGGCACAGAGAGGGCAAAGGGTGAATGCGTAACACAAAAACAATTTGTAATTCAAAGATCTCTGTCCAGGTAACATTATATTCTGCATCAGTCATGCTCATATAAAACAGATACAGTAGAGATGTCACACAGTTTGAGGCGGGAGTGAGTGAAAGAACTCAGCATGTTTTCCAACTAATAAAGTTTAGTGTGGTTAGGACTGGGCAATAATTCAACATCATCATTTATCAACTTTCGGATATATAATATATATATTATATAATGTTATCATTTTAGAAATTTCTGATGTCCAAATAACAAAACTGTTACTAAAGTTTTTGTTTGGTCACATGTAATATATTACATTGGGACAGTTTATTGCTTTGGACACAAGTATGATTAATTCAAAAATGATTTTCAATACATCTTTCATATTGTGTAATATACTGATATTGTAAAATAACATAATCAACATTGTGATAATGATTTCAAACATATCGCCCAGTCCCAGCTGTGCTGTTATTCATGATTTGCATTGGCAGCTTATAGTAACTTGAAACTTGCAAATTTTTCGTATCAAATGTTTGGTCCCAACCCTGAATGGTCCATGGTGGCAGTACAGACATTTTGGCAGTGAACGGACTGTTACTATCTATCACATGGTACGCTCCTCACTGGATGCAAGAATGCTATAGAGACGTCAGTGCATATGTTCCTGATATGAGCTGAATTGCTTACAGTTACAGGTAGAACAACAGTAAGGAAAGAAAACTCAAACAAACATTTTGGATTCAAAAGGAGTAAGCCAAAGCACAGAAATGTTAGCTAATAAAACAAAGAACATTATAATGATGGAAATGCTTGAAATTATTTAAACCAAAATCTAAAACTCTTAAAGAAGTCTTAACGTAAATAGGCAGCAATACAAATGTAATATGGACCTGGCTTTGCTCCTTTAAACCTAAACCGGTTTGAATTTCTGCTTTAAGTGAAATCATTTGTCCTGTAAAATTTATGAATTGGAAATAATTGAGATAATGCTCACATACAAAAATGGGTTTGGTATTATCAGACAGGCCATGGTAGCTGAGCTCTAATGATGATACCATCATAACAACCTCAATTTGACCAGTAATGCAGTTCACTTAAACACTTAAAACTGGGCATGGTATTTTAAACGCACATACTGTACAGGCAGATGAGGGGAGTTCGTAGACTATTTACACCCCAGTTACCACTCACACTATAAAAGTAACATTCATTGAGCTCAAACATTCCTCTCCCAGTGTTCACAGTACTTTTATGTACATGTACATATACAAAATGTCAGAGGTGACATCTTACCCGAATTTGTCACTCTTTCATCTAATTTACTGCATTTTTAGATTGAGTTAAAGTTTTACATTTTTTTCCCACAAATAATCTTATTGGTCCTGTGTGACTCAAAATGTCATGCCCCCCCCCAAAAAAAAAAATTCAGATCATTTTTTATCTGTACCTCCATTCAGTCTGTCTTTTCTCCAGTTTTCGCTTTCACGTTTTCTATCTTCTCTCCCTCCCTTTTCTCCTCCTTGTCCCCTCTCCTCCCTTCCTTTTTCCCTCCCTTCAGAGCCCTGCCGACTATTATACAGCAAACGGCGATTATGTGTATGATAAAGTAGATGGACATCCAGTAGTTGATGGTGTCAGAGGCCTTCAGCAGCACGAAGCCCATGCACATGTAGTCGTAGGCCCTCATCTTCAAGAACCAGTGAACCCAGTCGAAGATGTTCTGCCCACGAGGACCCAGTTTAGCTCGGACCGAGGCCTCCATGGCGGACTCGGCTGCGATGCACAGGGGGATGGTGAGGAAGGATAGGTAGTAGCCAGCATGTAGTCCATGCCAGTAGGCGCTGATGAACATGGTCCAGCCAGCCCTGAGAGGTACAGACAAACAGGAGAGATTTTGAAGTCATACAGAGACTGTGAGGGTTTCTGTCCTCTGTCATGTCATTTATTTCAGATGGAAAAATTAAGATGCTGGGCAGGATCAGAGTGGTTTATGAGCAAAAAAAGTTTTAAAGTTTTAAACAGCAGATTTTTTTTATGAATTATTTAAAGTCTGTGGTGGGACATGGAATAATAACTACAGGTCTTTCAAGAAATAAACACAGCAGAAATAGTGAACAAAATTAGATTTAAAGTAAAAGTCTTCTGATTGTCAACAAATCCCATGAAAAGACCAAAACCAATAGTAAACCGATCCTACTAAGTAAGTATTGTGAAGCCAAAGCCTGATATAGCTTTTTTACTATGTGCCATAAACTTACATTGCTGGCCAAAATAGTTTAAAAATAGGGTGACATGTGTGATGGAAATCTTAGAGCTGGTTCACTCTAACAAGAAGTTTCAGGAGACCGGGATGTCTTACACAGAGATATTTATTGAAGCTCAATTGAGGTGAAAAGGGAAACACCACGTGTGAAACACAGCGTACTGTTACCCAAATCTGAAGATGGTGTCCTGAAGCTCATAGGGTTATTCCTAACTCAGCCTGGCATGTGTGATGACTCTATTGGATATCGGATCCAAACAAGGAGAGACGTCAACCATTGCTGTCCTAGCAACAGCATAGCCTCTCTACAGTCTCTCTTATCCAGCGTCAACAACCAGGCACCAGCCTGTTGTGTTTAACCCTGAAAACAGAAGATATCTAGCAGACCTTGGTCTACCAGATGCCAGAGCCAACTCGGCCTTGTCAGGCACACAGAGTGAGACAGGCGAACAGAGACAGGCAGTTGACCTGACCTGTGAAGCCCTGTCTTAAGTTACCTTTGACCTACAAGAGGGAAGTTTAACATACAAGAAGGAAAATTCCTTCACAACATGTTCCACTATTACCAGAACACTGGCACTAGTTAATTTTTAATTGTTTCTAATTACACCAGCCTGCTGCTGTAAATACTCACTAGAGAACCAAATCCATGCCTAAAAACTGTCCCCAAAATTGCTTTAAATTTACTCCTATTTGAGTAATGTTACAGTTATATGTCTTTTAAAAAAAAAAAAAAGCATATATTCATGACCCCTTTTTAAAGATTTGCATATTCAGTAGGAATATGGAGTTAGTTCTTAGGTCTTCTCATGGTATTTATTGACAATAATTAACATAAAATATCACCAGCCTTATTCTTTAACATTTAACTGTATTATCCAACAAGAGAATTAGCTAACATAAAGGCATTTTGATGCCCAAACACAAAACAAAACAACACATGAAGCTGCTGCACACAAAAAGCCTTACTGTACCTGAGAGTGTAGGCTTTGAAGGGAGAATTGGGGTAGATGTAGTGGTGCAGCCACCACTGCACGGTCATGTTCCAGTAACGCATGCCATGTCGGACCTTCACACAGAAGTCTGTGTTGTAGCAGTCAATGTTTTGGATGGTTTTGAAGTCGTATTTCTCTTCAGTGATGGGATCAGAGCTGGCAACAAGGGGGGAAATGTGGAAAAAGAGAAAAAAAAGAGGCATAAACACTAACACTTCAAAACATTAACTCCATACAGACCAAGATGTTAGTGAGCAATTATTGATGCATCCTCTTTAAATAGACAGTCAGTCCTGTGATAATGTACCTGTAGATGACAGTGGGTCCTCCTCCAGGTTTGGACAGCGCCTTTTCTGGATAGCAGCCCAGACCTGCACTGATACAACCAGCCTCAGCTCCACACCACGCTGCATAGAAACGCATCCTAAACACGAAGAATACTGCTATCATGTAGAACAACCTGGTGACAGATAGAAAAACAGTGAGAAAGAGGGGAATTATTCATCTGTATCTCACTAAACAACTGCAGGGATATTACATATAAGATATTCAAAAATTACAACTAAATTACAACTGGGCCCTCCACAGTTTGTAATGTATTTCAACCTACAGGATTCTTTTTGGTGACTTGATAAGAATCATGTTTTACTTCCCTTAACCACAGCACTGTTGAATTTATTTTAATCATTAATCTAATTTTATTCTTTAAACAATTGAAGCCAGACTTCTGACAAGAAATTAGTGGAGACATATTGTACAATCAGTATACTGCACTTTAAATTAACTGGCTCCCAGTACAATTTAGGAAATATTCTGAAATATTATTCACCATCTTTAGGAAATAGTTTTGACAAAAGCATGTACTGTGTGTACAGTATGTAGCTTTTAAGCCCCTATAAGGACTCAGCATTATTTTAGTTATTCCAAAGTCTTTCTTTATTAGATTAAAAAAAACACCTATAAAATGTACATTTTTATGCTGTTTTTTAACTGTACAAATGTCTTTTTTTGAGTATTAGTTGCTTACATTCGATTCAATGTATTTTTCTCTTAGAATTTCAATAATTATATTGTATACAGTTCGTCACACTTTCATTTCATGCTCATGTTTTTATCTTATATTACACTATTAAGGCAGACTAATGCAATTATGTGAAGATTAGTTTATGATAATTATATATACTTCTGCAGCTCCTGTAACTGATATTGTTACTATTATTTATAGACATCTGCAAGGCAGTAATACACTGCAACAATACCTAAAGAAAACATTTTGATCCAGGAAATCCTCCGTACGAACGTAGGCCAGTGGAAAGACAGAGTTGACAGCCAGGAAGAGTGCGCCATAGACAGGAACCAGCTTTAAACGCTGCAGGCATGGCACCCAGCTCGGCAGAGCCTGAGGGCTCGGCTGATGCAGCCAGTCATCATACGTTTGGAAGCGAAAGAATGGACCTTTAAGGAGATGGTGGGATGAGATAAAGGAACAAAGGGTGGTGTTGAGAAGACAGTGATAGACAAAAATGGAAAATCAGAATAATGCACGACAACGAAGGGACCAGTGGAAGACAGTGTGGTTCAGAAGATGAGAGGATGTTGTTTGATACAGTAGGAGAAGGGAGTAAGAAAACAAAAAGAGAGTAGAGGTATATGAAAACTAGAGGTCATTTTAAATAATACTTTAAACAATATGGACTCACACAATATTGGACAAGAAGCAGAGAGTGAGACAAAGAGAGACAACAGTTAAAATCCATGCAAAAGCAAATGAACATCAACAGACAAGAATATAAAGAGCTGGCACACAAGCATAATTCTGAGAAGTGTCAGTGTTTCCACAGACTTACCGGTCATTATACCAACATAACAGTAGCTATAGGACAGAATATCGTAGAGAGAGGGCTCCTGAGACAGACCACCAACAACAGGAGACTTGGCGAAAGAGCTCACTTCCTTTTTCTTCTCTATGTGGAAGCTGTGCACGTCGTTCGCTAGACTCACCATCTGAGTTAAAAACAGAAAGACACATCTAAAGTCAACAAAGAACAACAAAGAAAGACACTGTGCGTTGCTGCAATAGATTTATCCACTAGGTTTATGTACCTTGAGAGTGAGAAGGAGCTGGACGGCATTGGCAAAAGGCGTCGGTGGTGGCAGACCGAACCAAGTGACCAGACGGAAGAAGAGGAGGTAGACAAAGGTCCAGCTGAGACTCAGTGCTGGGGCATGCCTAGTAGACAGAGACAAATGTTATGAGTGAGTTGACATGTTATGTCTGCACATATCTACAGTCCAGATTATGTAGACCGTTTTGTCCCTTTTGCACTTAGGCCCACTGTACTGTAGTGAAATAAGTTTTTAAAAGCATGGATGTTCAGCTCTCACCGCCAGCTGCTCTTTATAATAATCCATGATCCAATCACCGTCACCAGAGAGTGGAGGGTGTGGATGTGACAGGTGGCGATGGTGATAGAGAGGCCCAGAAGAAGAGCTGCCCCCTGCTTCACAGGAGGACCTGAAGTGAAAGCAAAATTATACAATTAAGCCACTTACAACCATCTACCAAGAAGCTATATGGGGTGGAAAAAGCACTTGAGACACAGCATATAACAAACTGTGTAGATGCAATAGGATATGCTTTTAATTTCAATTATTAAAAATACAAACATTGTGTGCAGTATGGAGTGCAATTTTTGTGACTCACACAACATGAGTTTGCACTCGATACAGAGGTCTTTCAATCATCCTTTTCATATGTATGTATGTTTTCAAAACAATAATGGAGACCCAAAAAGGACAGTCAGAGCCAGGAGTACATGTGCATCAGATAGAAAACACTGTAGAACTGTTTGATGTGACAAAACGAGGCATAGCGACAGGCTTAACATGAGGTTAAGGAGCACAAAACCAAGAACGCTGAACAAAAGAAAAGATTAATAAGTCATCTTCCACTATCATTAATGGTCTCCCCAAACACCAGATTAAACATCACTAATCCTTAATAGTAGGCTATGGAGCAGAGACTGCTAAGCAGATTTCTTTTTTTCATCCCTTCAAAGAACAGGAGTGCTTTCCTATAAAGAAACAGTCCAGTATCCTATTAGACACAGATGCAATAACGCATTTTGCTAATTATGTTTGAAATTCATATATGTCTGTAACTTGGGTTGAAAGCCTAACTTGACCAAAATACTCACTGAGGTAACGGAAGAGGAATCCAACAGGGATGGAGGCAGCAAGAACTCCCAAATACACCAGTTCATCAGGAGACATTGCTCTGCCAGCACAGAAAAAACAGATCAGCTCCAAACCTTCTCATATAGAAAAGTGCACACACGAAACATCATTAATAGACAATCCATAATTATGAGTGAACAACATTAGGTGCACCTACAGTGTGATGAAGTGTAAATCCAACACTAAGGCCTGAGGGATTTGTTTTTTCTCTCTTATTGTTATATTGTTAATTTGCCCAATAATTTCTCTCCATTCTGACATTTGTGGACATATTGTTTGCAGCCACATCTTAGTAATTCAATCAAGCAGTTACTACTCAATATTATTAAAATATACTATTTTATTTTGTGTACCACTTCACTCAGCATTTTCACTTTGAATTGTGAGAAGTCGGCCAAGGAGTAGTGATAAGTTTAAACTTAAGGAGCAATAATAATTAGGAAATCTTCATTGTGTATTTCACAATATTTCGAAAATCTTCCCAACTGAGGCAATTTCCGGTGGTGTATGCAAGAGCACCTTTCTACATTGTTTAATCACCTTGTAATATGATTTTGAGCGTTGTTAGAATTAAAAGGATCATAAATAGATGAAAAGCAAGCGACAACTCAGATGCACATATTACATAAAAAGGAATAACATGTGGGGAAAACTACCTAGTAGCTAACAGTAACTTACACAGTAGATCTAGTAAGTGAGCCCTGTAGAAAGCTGGCCGAACAGCTGCTTCCTTGTTCACTTTCATTAGGTGTAAGGAGTTATACGGTTTAAATTACAATCGTTATTAATTTACTCGGGACTAAAACGCACAACTCTATTTCCTTAAAAAAGCTTCTTCCAGGTGGTGAAGCGGTAACGTAGCTAACAACAACATAGCACGACAAAAGGACTGACAGAGTCACGGCTTTATAAATTGTTAAAGAAAATGTAAATACGACTGAACAGACGAAGTTTAAACCACAGTAGTCATGTCTGTATTTACTGGTGTCAATCTGTTATATAACTTAATGAGTTAAGTCATCTATGAAAACGTTAGCATTAGCTCACTAGCTACCACAGTGACCGGTCGATACATTAACAAGCAGTAGTTGAATAATTGTCGATTACTTACATTAGTAACGTGTTAAATCACAACGGTTTAATCACTCCGGTCTCTGCAGAGCCTGTGCACCCAACTATCCATTCACACCTTCTCACTGCTGCTGCACGGTCAGTTCACTTCCGGGTTGATGGAACATGACGTCGCCTCGCGGTGGACGTTACCACACCAAAAGTAGGGGTGTGGACCGAACCATTCTGATTTCAGTTAATGCTCTTCTTTGGAAAGGATCACTTTTCTCAGTATAATACTATCCCACTTTCCATAGGTCCGTGATTATGCTACAGTATGAACCTGTTCAACATTATAGACTTAGTCATAGCCAATATTCTACAGATGAAAAAAAGATTAAATAAAGTGTAACAACTCAGTTCTCTGGTCAGACCAACATTTTATTGAAAAGTTTGACAGAACAGGAGTATCAGAACACAACCCCTGGACGACATCCTTTTTAATCTTCCTCCTCATCATCAGCTCCTCCAGCTCCACCCTGGCCCTTCTTGGCGTTCTTTCTCTTGACGCGGCCTGGGCGTCCACCACCGTATGGAGACCTCAGGGAGAAGTCAATGTGCTTCTGGCTGTCCAGGCGAACCACAAAGGAGGGGATGTTCACCACCTGCTTGCGCACACTGCCAAGACAAATGACGGGGACTTTAAACACTTTCAAAATAGTCAATGTCACATGTTTTGCTTCAAAGGGTTAAAAAAAATAATAATTTGAGAATTGTAACCATAATCTAAACATGTAGATGGGCTTAGTGCCATCAATTTACTGCAGGCTTCATTGACGAGGAATTCTTGACACCACAGACAATCTGAACATGTATATCTTAAATCATCAGCCTGAGTACTTGGTACAACAACACTCAAGGAGTACGGAATACAACAATTGCCCGAGGTGCAATCCCCCGTACCTTACCTGACAGCCACAACACGTAAGTGGCACAGTCAGCGCCCTTGGTGGCAGGATTGGCTCTGGGCAATGTTTACTTACAAGGTATACGGTTTTGATACCGAATTGACCTTGCTGAAATGTTTAACTGATCTCAGCGGAGAGGGTTACAAGTTGATGGTCCTCTGATGGAAGAGGAAGCATTGAGAGATTCTCATGAGTCCCTCAGAAGACTTGTGACCCCCTTTATTATTTGATGTTTGTTCCCCAGGAGCCTTAGAGCTTACCGAATGTGCCTCTGGCGGATAAGGACACGGGCATGGTGGATACTCTTGGCGAGTCCAAGCTTGAAGACCTGTGTCTGCAGCCTCCTCTCCAAGAAATCTTCTACCTTCAGACCCAGGATGTAATCCAGTTTCATCTTACCCTCGTCCAGCACACCGATCCTCACCAGACGCCTGAGCAAAGCATTACCTGAAAAACACAGGAGCTATTTACAAATCTAAACATACGGTGCATAAGGGAATTTGAGTAAAGCAACAACACTGGCCTCATTGACGAGGAATTCTTGACACCATGAAAAGTCTGACAAGTTGATAATTTAATCATCGGCCAATACACTGATCACACATTTGATGTTTGTTGGTATACCTTCAAACAGACGCTTGGGGTCCTTCTCGTCGAGAGTGAGCAACTCTCTGGCAGCTTTGCGAATCTTGGCCAGGGTGAACTTGACCCTCCACACCTCACGCTTGTTCCTCAGTCCATACTCGCCTTAAAAGAAGATGGGACAGTAAACCGTCAAGTTCAGTGTTGTCTAGTCCAAGAGGAGACAAAGTGCCTAACTAAATACATTCGTTCATGAAATCACAGCATACCAATGAGTTTCAACTCCTGGTCGAGACGGGACTTCTCGAAGGGACGGCGGGGGGTGACATATGTCTTGCGACAAACCCAACTCCTGGCAACGGGCATGGCGGCTTAGAAGTGCCTGCAACATCAGACATGAGGTTAGTCAGTGTATGTTAATTAGAAAGCAAATAATTTCACAGCAGACACTTAAAAAAGTATATATTCATAGTAAGCTATCTATATATCTGCCTGTGCCACTACACCAATCTTGGGACAGTTAAAAAACTACAGACTACTGTATCAAGCTCTAATCATAAATGTACAGCCTCTGTAGTTAAGACTCATTCACGCTGAATCGACTCAACTGGATCAGAAAGTTCAGCCTCGAAACAGCAGCCAAATTAATTGTACAAAAACCTTTGTGACAATATCCTCAGCTGAATAACTGAACGGTGTTAACCTGGTTTCAAACCATGTAATTCCAGTTTCTCTGTTTATTGCACTAACTTCTGGATTAAGATACGATCATTTAATTTCATTGAGGATATTCCGTTAGTTGCCGTTAAAGCTCCTAACTGCTAAAACTGACAGTTGCGGTCCGGAGGTTCATGAAGACACAGGTACAGTCAGTGTATAAAGAGTGTATAATGTTATCTGACAACACTGCTACGCAACAAAAACACTCATTAAATGTGTTTGTAAGTAGAACAAGTCACGTAAATATGCGTTAGAAACCGGCGGTTTGTCAGCCTTACGACCAGGCCGCAGCCGCACCGCATGTTCAATGTGACACGCTAGCGTTAGCTTAGCCGAATTGGCTTTTCGCTTCAACAAACAATGTTAGAAAATAATACGCTGGTTGTTTAAAACACACGTTCGTCCACACAACTACGTTTTCCCTTCGCAGCCTAAGAACTACTGTATCTTGAAAAAGAACCAAATGCTGTGAGTTTGTGTTGTGTAGTGTAGCACGAGGCTGAGATGCGTACCTGTCTCGCTCAGGCTCGCGCAGTAAAGAGGACGTTAAAGGAAGTTGTCATTTTACTTATAGGGCCGACGTACGCACTACAAATCCCATCATGCCCCTCTGCTGCCCGAACGGAAGTGAGGATGCTGGACATGTCGCCCTCTGTTGGTCAAACACAAACATCAGCTGAAAACACTGCTTCAAATGTTTGTGTTTGTGTGTTTGTGTGTGTGTGTGTGTGTGTGCGTGTGTGTGTGTGTGTCTGCAGATATGTGTGTATCATAAATATGATTAATGTCGTCACATGATAACAGACTTTAACAGCCGTTAGTCTAAATGGTGGAGCATATAACTTACTGGGTACATCAGAATCAGAATCAGCTTTATTGGCCATGTATGCCTACACATACATGGAATTTGACTCTTTTTTTCCCGCTGCTCTCAGCGTACATACACAGAAATAGACAAATAGACCAAAATCAAAGCATAACATAGGAGTCAAATGACCTGGTTTGGATTCAGGCTTTTCTTTTACACTGAAGCCTTGTTGACTAGACCATTATGTACAAGTAGTGCAAAATCTTGCATGACAAAGTGTGTAAGAGTGAGGGTGGTAAGGTGGTAAACTCAGAGAGAAGGACATGGGCGACTATTTATATAACTCTGAAATGGGACCCTGAGCATGTGTTTCTGTCTGTCAGGCTGCATGATCAACTGATGAACACGCAGGAGCTCACTGGCTTTCTCTTTCACTGCTCTATATCCTGTCTTTTACGGACAGGACATCGGTTGTTTTGTGGACTTTCTTTGTGTTTTTCTTCTTTGACTCATCTGCAAGGCCAAATAGTCTTAACCTTCTTTCCCCTCACACTCTTGGATCTTCTGTTTTCTCCTGTTGGGATTTTCTTATTTTTTCCCCCGAGCCTGACTTCTTACTCTCCTGTGTTCACATCAACCCTTCCTTTCCCCTGCTCTCATTTTCCTCCCACGTTCCACCGTTTCCTGTCTTGTGCGTGGTTTTTGGGCCATGCTCTCCTCACCCACTGTGATTCTCCAGCCTTATGGACTGCCTGTCTACCCACAGACAACCACATGCTACCCCAGCATAGTTCAGGTAAACTCCAAAATCTCTCCTCTTCTCAGTTATTGCACATAAATGTTTGTCTTCACCTACCACCATCATCAAATGTCCAATCTGTAGGCAGCTGGGAGCTTTTGAGTATTTTTCTAAGGTGACTCAGGATTTGGAGAGTAGGAAACAAGAGATTAGATGTGTTATTATATAAATAACATCCACAGATGAATAAGTTTAGGGCTGGACCCAAAGTTGACATGGTAAAATGACTAAAATGTTGTTTTATGAGACCAAAAGACAAAAACCCAAGGGTAATCAAATTACTATGGACTAAGGACTTTAAGAAATTAGCAAGTATTCACTTTTAAAGCTAATGCCTAAAAAACAACTGAAACAATTAATTAATAATTAATAAAACTGTCTAATCGTTTCAGCTCTAAATTAGTTTTTATTGTAAGTTAGACATTAATGCCTTAAGCTTATTCAACAAACCTTCAAGACAACATATTCCCAGTGAGGAGGAAAACATTTCATTCACCAGAAGAAACCAAAGGGCCTTTATCTCCTTGAGTTAATGAGTCAAATCTTACATCTGATTTAATTTAGTTATTGTTGAATTTTGGGCCTGACGGGAGCTGGGTAAAGTAACTGATTGCGAAAGATCTTATTTATTTAATAGTAAGGACACAGTGTGGTGTTATCTTTAGGCCGCTGGTCTCAGTGATGCCGGCAGGCTGTACAACTGTGTGTATGTCTTGTATGTGTGTGTGTGTGTGTGTGTGTCTAAGTGTCCCTGACATACCACATTAATGCCACAATGCATCTGGTATCTCTCTACCTTGTCTCTGTGCTTCACACCAGCTGTATTTTTAGCCCTCCTTTTCTGAGCAGATAATCACAGGAGGAGATTCTGTCACCTATCTTGTTTTCTGCACTCAACTGCACTTGAAATAGGCGTCAAACCTGCCTGTTGTGCATTTAAATATCGAGTATTTTAGCTGTTCAGGCATACTATTATTTGAGAAAACAGGTGCAGAGAGAGAGATAACATTTGGAGGTGGCTGGAAATAGTTAAAAAAATAGTTTTAAGACTAAGTTTCAAGGCCTGAGGAATGAGATACTTCTCTGAAATTCTTGCCAAATCCGTTTAAAATCCGGTCAGGGTCAGTCTTTGCTTTCTGTCCGTCCACTGTCTTTACTGTTTTTCTTAATTACCAACTACCTAATAAAAGCCAAACATATCTTTGAAATATTATTAAAGGAACCTGGGTAGGAGAATACAAGATGTAGTGAATAAATGGATGGATGGGTGGAAAAAGGAATATTTAGTTTCATTCTTACGTGTTTGCCAACATTTGTAACTTGGCCGGCACTAAAAGGCCACATCTGCAGTTAACGTCGTGTGTGTGTAAATCCTGTGGCAGCTGTCCCAGCAGGCACCTGGCTCAGAGCCGTTGAACTCTGACCACGAACTGACAGCTGAGGAGGGAGACGAGAGAAACAGGGAACAAATGGAAATCAAAAAAAGCCTGCAAGGAGGAGAGGGGGGACACAGTGTCCGCACGCCTGCTGACACTGTGATACTCAATCAGGCCCCGTGGCTGGTAGTTACAGTCTGTGGGAATACAGAGCAAGGGAAGAGGACTGGTAGTGATATCTAACAGATTGTGTTATCTTCACTCATCCGTCACTCTTTTAATCTGTGAGGAAGGTCGAGGCAGTCAGACAGATAGACGGATTGAGATAAATGGGACACAAAACAGGCACAAGTTAGTGTTTGGAAACGTGTTGCAGCATGCTGTCCTGTGACTGCCATGTGTGACTGGACTAACACGTGGCGGAGAACACCTCATTACACTGTACTTTCCAGAATTAGTAAGTTAAAAATGAACAACAACCATGATAGCAGGGTAGGGCCTTCTAGCAAAATGTTTTCATTTAAATTCATTTACATTTACAGATTGTATTGCATCACAAGGAAAACACTTTTTAGCCTCATGGCTCAGTGTGTCAGTCAACCACTTTGATCCAGACCTAAATATCTCAACAAATATTGGATGGATTGCCGTGAAATCTTCTACAGACATTTATGATCTCCAGAGGACGAAACCCTCTGACTTAAGTGACCCCTGACTTTTCCTGTAGTACTACCATGGGGTTCATTTGTGAAATATTTCCACAACTACTGGATGGCTTGGCATGAAATTTGGAAAACACATTCATGGCGCCCTCGGGATGAATAGTAGTAACTTTGGTGATCCTCAGACCATTTATTCATTCTGCTTCCACGTTTAGCGTTTGACCCACAAACCTGCCTGTCCTACTGAGATCCCCTACTCTGATTTCACAAACTCACACCCTGAGGAACAAAAAGGTTCAGTAATCTGTTCAGGCTAACCTGCTGATATTCACAAAGGAAAACATAAGAGGGGTCTGATGCATTTTAACATTGCCATCTAGAGACTTTATTGTACGCTGTCTGAGAACTATCTGCATCTACATATCTACATATCTTTTTTCACACCTTTTAAGTGCAGCAGCTGATAGAGCGATATATGAGAGGTTATGAAATTACAGTGCAGAGAGTTTTTTAATTATAACAGATCCTTCTTAATCCTGAAGCTGGCTGACAGACCTGTGGCATTTTGCTTGTAAGGCAACACGTGGATATGAGTTTGTCAGGATACAGAGCCGGGAGAACTTCTATAATCCTTTGATTAAGTGAAAAATAGTTTGGAATAGGAATAGTTTGACTTTTTGCAAAAAACGTTGACGTGATGAGATGAAAAGATCGATGCGGCTCATGTTTGTCCGTTTAAGATGAAGCTACAGCCAGCAGTCTGTTAGCTTAGCTGAGCATAAAGACAACAGGCTGCAGACTCTTACTGCACAGCCTGGAGAGCGGTATCGATATTATCATCTGTATCCTTCTCATACTTTTAGCAAATAAGCATATTTCCTAAAATGTCAAACTATCCCCAATAAGAGTAATGTTCGGCATTCAAAAATGTACAAATATGTACAAGCGAAAAAGTATTATCAGTCAAATGTTTTCAATAGTAGACTACAGGTACTTTTTTTGGAGGAGTGGCTCTGTTCGGATTATTAAACATAGTTATAACATTATGAATGCTCCAGATGTATTTAAATTTGACTATATTGCTGTCTGCATGTACAGGTTTGGGGATTTTCCAAGATCGGATTTTCAATACTCGTATACTTCTCTACCAGAAACTTTTCTCACATCGTTCCTTTTCTAAATCATCTGAGATAATGTCAGAAATATATAATCTCACTGAGATAAAGCAAGGCAGAGTCCGCATAGTCACTGCAACCTTGACTTCAGTTGTATTTTACGAGATTGTTATTTCATGGTGTATGTAAAATCCTAACATGCAAGGTATTGTAAGTAGTAGTAAGATACAGGACTAAATGTAAGCTGAGTAAATGTACTTAGTTACTGTACTTCCCATATTGTATATATATACTAGTATGATGTGATTATCTGTGTTGTTGTACTAGCCTTTAATGCCACTAATTATAAATGCCACTATTTGAGCGTGAAGTCAGAAATATCACTGGGGAAAAAATGGGAGAGCTGTTCGACAGCAGACATTAGATGTTTTACATCACTGGTTATCCAACAGATGTCTGTCAGAACAGAAGAGGAGATACAGTTATTTTAAAGGTTAAGCTCTAAGTTGTTTGAAAGGCAGCCAAACTTATTCCACATAGCCTTATGTTCCTTATATTATTATCAGTATTTGGGGATAAATTGTTTTTTCTGTAAAAGTAATAAAACCCTGTTTGCCAAATGTGGTATTCTTAGTGTCAACCTTTAGCATGATATACTGACTTGCAACTGAAGGAGCATTTACATTCATAAATGTAGTCTGGGCTGAGTGTGTGTGTGTGTGTGTGTGTGTTCGCGGGTGTGCAAGTGAAGGCAGTGTGTGTGGGTGGGGGGAATACGGTGATTGACAGTTACAGATGACCACAGCTGGTGTGGCCTTCTGGTCCCTTTTGCTCTGGCCATCAGTTGATGTGATTGGTGGATGAGTAGAACTTATGATGCGGTAGGCGGGTGGTCAGCTGGCATTAAAACATGCTGCAGTTGTTGGACAATGCATCAGAGACAGAGGAATGCAGTAAAGGGGTAAGACAATGCTTTTAGCGCCAAACTGGATAATTTGCTGTATAGGATGGTTGTTCTGTGGAGTTTAGATCTGTTTTCATGCGTGCCAACATGTACATTTCTCTCAGCTTAATTATCTTTGTTTCTTACTTTAATGAGTTGAATTAGCTTTTTTGTTGTTGTGTGATTTGATGTAAATGAGACTGTATTGAACAGATCCCCCTGATAGCTGTTAGTACGGTTGTACCTACTATTTCCATCACTGATTAATCTATCTATTATTTTTTCAATTGATTAATTGATCATTTAATTCCCAGTTCTTTTGTCCAGCAAAAAATTAAAATTTTACTTCGATATAAAACATAGTATGATTTGGCATTTTTGCCAAAGGAAAAGTACTCATTATGCAAAATGGCCCATTTCCAAATGTATATATTATATAATTGGATTAAAATTATTGATGCATTAATGTCTTCATTACTTTAATGTTGCACCTGGTAAAGGTGGAGCTCATTTAAACTACTTAAGCTATTGCTGGGTAGCTTGTGAATTTACCCCCAGGATCACTAAAGTATTATCTTACCTCAACCTTTAATATTACATCGTAATTCATTTCTTTATAACATTTTGTATTATTAATCTGAATCTGTAAATTACCAATAGCTAAAGTTATCAAATAAATGTAGTGGAATAAAAAGTACAATATTTGCCTCTGAAATGTAGTAGAGTAGAAGTATAAAGTAGCAGAAAATGGAAATATTAAAAGTACAAGTACCGCATATGTTTTTTTATTGCTGTAGCAAAATGCCCATTAGTCATCTTAGAAAGCAGCCTTCTTCCCCTGTGCGTGTGTGTGTGTGTGTGTGTGTGTGTGTGTGTGTGTGTGTGTGTGTGCGCACGCTGATGTGAGGGGTTTCATTCGAATAATATACCATATATCATCTTTGGAAAACTTTCACTTCCTGAGAGAAAGCTCAGTTGATATTTGAAAAATGCATGAGTCTGTCTACAAAAGCAAAACAATTTTCTACCATCTGCCTTGGTATGTCTCATTGCAGTAACTGATTTTTCTTTCCGTCTTTCTCATACTTTGGGTTTGTGTTTATCCGATGTTTTTTTTTTATGCGTCATAAACTCTACATTCAAATTCACAACAATTCATTATTGTAAAAGCGGAAGAGCTCTAACAGTAACAATATGGCGGTTAGTTTGTTTACACTTCTGACATCTGATTCCCCCCCTCTGTCTCTTCCTCAGGGAGGCCCTGCACAGGAGGCCGGCCCCGGCAGTGGCGACCCCACCATGCCTCAGGTCTACGGCCCTCCCCCCTCCTACCCCCCACCAGGTCAAGGTCCACCAACCTCTGCGGGCAGACTGCCACCTCTTGATTTTGGCTCTGCACATGCCGCTTCAGAGTACCCTGAACATCCCCAACTCAGAGTCTACCAGGGCCCTCAGCACGACGGGACGGAGGCTCTGACATCCAGTAACACGGTAAGAACAGTTTGTGAAACGAGTGCACATCATGACAAGAAATTCATGTTCCAATAAAATATGATCCTCAGTAAGTTAATGAGACAAGTGGCCCTGCTGCTACAGGTAGTACATCCATATGTCCTATCAGAGGAACATGGCCCGATAGAGTTTCCTTCTATATTTAGAGCCCCACTGCCTCCGTTATGTCCATGTACGGGAATGCCACTCACATTCAGTACAGCAAAGTGGGTGGGTGGGTGGGGGGCTGGGGGGTTGTTGTTGAAAATAAATCCACCCTTTTTCTTCTCCCCTGTGTCTCATTTAGCAGGCAATAAAACAGATCACCTTTCAAGATCATAGCTGTGAAATCTTGTGATGATATCCACAGTACAGAGTCAAGTGTGTAGAGGATGTACACAACATAACATACACTGTGTTTGTTATGCTTTTCTGGTTCATCCAATCCAGAAATTGATTTCTGATAGAGGGTGTCAAATCATTTGCTGATTCAACAGTTTAGGGAATTTTGCTTTACTGGAAAAGTGAATTGAGATATAATCTTTACAGAATAGAAAGCAGTTGTATGTTAATTTAGGAATGATGTTTTTATGTTATGTACATTTTACATAGTTTGTCACACAAAATCTTCTTCTCATGCCATTTTCTCTGTTACTGTGTCCCTAAATTCCTATTTTCTTAAATAAGTGAAAACATCTGCCAGTGCAGTAAGATTATTTCAAACTGTTTCCAATAAAAATCAAACTGTTCCAAATATTTTCTAAAATCTAATTTCCTTTTTCTTGATTCTAGTCTGTTGGTTGGTCCAAATATTCGGCCCAGATAGGAATATCTCAACAACAATTCAACGGATTGCAATGAAAGTTTGTAGAGACATTCATGGTTTCCCAGGGTTTATGGTCCCCAGATGAGGTTCAAATTTTTAGTGAAATATCTACCAAATACCCAACTATTTGATGGATTGGCATGAAATTTGCTAAAGATATTCAAGGTAGGTAACCTAGAGGATAAATCTGGCACAGGTCAAAATTCAAGTTCATTCGGTACTTTGGTTTATGACCTAATACCTGCAAAACTAATGATATTCCCCTCACCCTCGGCTCTTTGTACAGTTCTTAGCGTGCTAACATGGTAAACAGTATACTGTCTAATCATCAACATGTCTGGAAAATTCTTTGAAACTATGATTCAATTTGGAAAACAGGTTGAAATATTCTAGTGGCAGATTTACCTTTTATGTAGATCATTTTTTTTAGGGTTCCATTTAGACAAAAGTTAGTGTTATCTACTTTTTGCAGTGCAGTTTAAATATGACATACACTAATCAAATCTCCTTCATCCTACATCCACTCTGATAGGAACAGAGGTGTTTAGTCTGATCTGTGTGGCAGGTCAGCTCTGTGTCCTGCTGCAGCACATCTCTCTACCTCCTCTCATAAATGGTGTTTTGTGGCCCCATCTATATATTTTATTACTAGAGCCCCTGACATACTTGGGTCCGTGCTGATTTTCGGGGGAAAAGTTGAGACGTCGCCCTGGAGGGAGGGGGGTCAAAGGGGGAAGGCTGACCAGATGACCCCCTTTCACCCTCTGAAATATCGCTCAGGTCCAGAAACACAATTCTGCATCGTGACATGCCACCACCACCCAACTCAACCCTCTCTCCCTGTCTCCCACTCCTCTCCACTGTAGCCTGTCTGTGGTGTGTGTGGGTGGATGTGACTGTCTGCTGTCGGCAGTAGTTAGCCACGGCAGGCCGGTGGAGTGTAATCCACTGGCCTGTGTGCGTTTATGTGTGTAAAATGCCCCCCCCCCCCCCCCACCCCCGTGTGAATGTGTCTCTGTACCTTTTATGTCTATCCTCAACTTATTAATTATGCCCCTTGACAAATGACCTTTAACCCTTGGCAGAAAAGCAGCACCGTGACCCCAGACTGACCCTTGTGGATCGTTCAGTTTTGATCTCTACCCCCTTTGCCCCCCCCCCCCCCCCCCCCATCTCCCTCTTCCTTTTCAAGCTTCTTGCGCACAGTCTTTGCCTTGTTTACTTTGGTTTAATTTGATTCTTCACTGCTGCACTGAGGCCTTTTCCACCATATGCCTCTTGGTACTAGAATGCTAATACTCAAGTCTCTCACTTCTGCATCAAGGACTACATTTTCTTTTTCACATATCAATACATTTTTTCAGTAATTTCTCTTTGCTTTTTAATGTATCTTTTTCTTTTCGATGCACTCCGCTCCTTCTTTCGCTCTATGTATTTTGTTTTTCTTGCAGACCTTTTCACTCTCATTTTCTTGTTTGGACTCATTCATTTGTCTTAAAAACATATATTAAACATTTATTTTTTGCAATGGTTGATGATGCTGGTTGACCAACACATACACGCACACACACGTGCACACACTAGCATCGTGGTGCATTGTGGGATAGTGAATGTTTTGGTTTTGGCACATTAGGCCTTGAATTTTTCTGCATGGGGCAATTTTAATTAGTTACATTTTACAGATTATTACAACTGCTTAGATAATATGAATACTCATAAGTCAACTTGACACTAAGTTACAGTCTTTCTTGTTTTTCAGGGGAGTTTAAACTGTATTTAACGCTCTGCTACAGCTTGGGTGAGCATAAGTAGTGTGTCAGATACATTATCTTATTGTTACTGTACAGTGCATTAGTCTTTCTACTCCCCGACAGGCATGTATTTAAAGACGCCTCACTAAAATGGAGCCTTTTTCATGCCTCCTCACATTTGCCTGAGAGGGATCACTGGTTGATGAATGCTCTTTGAACTGTGGTTTGAATCACTTGACTTGAAAATGATCTGTGCCTAATGCCATGTGATGCTTACGCAACTGAATTTTTACTGAAACAGAACTCTCTGAACGATGTCGCTGAATTTCTGAATTGACTTTATGATTTTTTTCCCCCTTTCTTTCTTTGCTTTTCTACTGATGCCCTCTCCCCATTTTTTCTTCACACCTACTCTCATCTCATTCATACTTCTTTTTCCATCCTCTGTTTTCCATCTTTCTGTTTTTGTTTGTTCTTTCACGTCCTCTCCCTTCTCGTCCACTCTCCTTCTGTTGACGTGCTCACTTCCTCTCCACCTCCACCTCCTCCTGTTTTCATACTTTGTCACTGTCAGGAGGATGCTTTGGCCCCCGTGACCTCTGACCCCCAGTCTCTGAGCGTGTCTGTGTCATCAGGGGGCGGAGCAGGAAGTGGAAGTGACGACGAGGGGTCAGGTAAAGCCCAGCCAAAACGTCTCCACGTCTCCAACATCCCGTTCCGCTTCAGAGACCCAGACCTCCGCCAGATGTTTGGGGTATGAATTTCTCCAGCTCATGCAGTATCACAATGCATTTATACAATTGTTGTTTATATTGGTGAACTAAATTAAATCTATTATGTTCACATAAAATACTTATTCTGACATTTTCAGCAGTTTGGCAAGATCCTTGATGTGGAAATTATCTTCAATGAGAGGGGATCCAAGGTGAGCATCATTGAGATATTTTTGGAGCTTGAAAAATATTCTTAATGAACAACAACAGAATATAAACAAACAGTATGACCTGTGAACTTGCAGGGCTTTGGGTTCGTCACCTTCGAGAGTGCAACTGAGGCTGACCGGGCAAGAGAAAAGCTCAATGGGACGATTGTGGAAGGAAGAAAGATTGAGGTGAGGGAGAATTTCCCATCGTTTGTATTATCTGTATATCCGGCATAATTATCCTTTATCGTTGCCTTTGTCCTGTTCCATGTCTCCCCAGGTTAATAATGCCACTGCAAGAGTAGTGACCAAGAAGCCCCAGACGCCTATTGTGAATGGTGAAATTTCAAGTAAGACACGCATCATTGGTATTTGCACATTTCACTTCGAGGGCTGAGGGATTCTGGGAGGCTTCTGTTTATAGCTGGTGGAGGAGAAACATGCTCACTTTTTTCTCTGTGCAGCTTCTGGATGGAAGATCAACCCCGTCATGGGGGCAATGTACGCACCTGAACTCTACACAGGTACGTTCTTCTTTGTAACCCTGATGTATAATTGTTATGAGATCACCAGCACTGTTCTATTCACTTTTTCTACCATCTCTCCCCCTTCTGTGTTTCTTTAGTTGCCAGTTTCCCGTACCCTGTGGCAACTCCCACCTTGGCCTACCGGGGCTCTGCGCTGCGCGGGCGAGGCCGAGCCGTCTACAACACGATCCGCTCTGCTGCGGCCACACCAGCTGCTGTGCCCGCCTACCCTGGGTAAGACCCTCAGTCCAATAACAGTGCCTGGTCTACATTCACTGCTCAACATATTAACATTGTTTTGACTCACTTTCATCAGGGTGGTATATCAGGATGGCCTGTATGGAGCAGACGTCTATGTAAGTAGCTGCACACTCCTCACTCATTTCATTTTAAAGTGTCGTAGCCATGTTCATGGTGTATTCCTTCTTTCTGTTGCAGGGTGGCTATCCTGCAGCTTATAGAGTGGCTCAATCAGCATCTGCTGCCACAGCAACCTACAGTGACGGGTAGGCAGATAAACACCACACACACACCTCAAATATGTTTGTTATAGAAATGTTTTCAATGTCACAAGTCAGCTTTTACTTCTGGTGTGACAATTTCTAAGGATGGGAAGCCTTCTCTACATATTTGGATTCATTATCTCGAGCTAGACTGATAAATTGTCCAGGCTGATATTAGTTTATTACTAGTGTGTATGTCGCCCGATAAGTAACAAGAAATGTCAGTACAATGTTTGTCTATAACACAAATGCTTTGAATTCTCACTTTTTCTTGTATTTAAGAGAAACTTTAGCAAATTGGTACACAACAGATATTTTGTGTACTGTTGTAAAGGTACTGTTGTTTTCTTAGAAATTATACTGGGCTTGCTCTTCCCCAAGCAACAACAGTCAGTAAAACATTATAAGAAAATGACTCCATCAATAATCAATACAGTTAGTTTAAATAATTAAAACAGAATATAAAAGTTATATTAAGCTTTATACTTTAACCTTTAATCAGTTAGTAAGAATAGAAAAACGTTTTTTATTTTTTCATTTAGGTCAAGTCAGTAATGACTTTCACTTTGACCACTTTTAGATAAAATTTAAAAAACTTAAATCAATGAGTGTGGAGAAGGTCTTGGCAAGATTTCAGGCCATTACGCAGGGAGAACTTACAAGAAAATATAGTTGAGCAGCTAAATGAATAAATAACGCTTAATTAGGAGGTTAATAAGGTCGCTACGGTAGGTAATACTAACATCTGCTTCTGATGTTTTTGTGCAGATATGGACGGGTCTACGCCACAGCTGCAGATCCCTATCACCACTCAGTTGGACCAACAACAACATATGGAGTTGGTACAATGGTGAGTCAAAACACACACAGCCTCTGCTGAAAGCGATCTTGTTACATGTGCGGTTAACAACAGTCCATGGTCACACCTGGCATACTGCTTCTATCAACAGGCCAGTTTGTACAGAGGAGGATATAACCGCTTCACCCCCTACTGAGCTGCCCGGCAAGGGGTGGGGGGGGGGGTGGGGAGAGAGGCGCCTCTCTTGAACTCTGGGATTGGCCGATCCATGGACGCTGCAGGACAGATTATGAGATCCTCTAACGTTGGAAATGTGGAAATGCTTTTAGCTCCCGTCTCCATCACAACCTCTCCTCGAGAGACTAAACAGACTGAAGCTGTAAATACTGTAGGACCCATTTACTGCCCATTTTACTGATGAATACTTAGCACCTGGAAGAGGATGTTATGTAATATATAGACAGTTGCTTAAGAACTTTAAGATTATTTTATTTAATTAATTACATTTAAAGATGTTGTTAGATGGCTCACACTACAGAGAAACTACTGCGGGGATGACTTTTCAAGTTTCACGGGTCAAACTGTACAAAAAAAAAATGTTGTACGATGTTAAATGACTTATTTTTGATGAAAATTATTTACTAAATGTGTGTGTGTGTGTGTGTGTGTGTGTGTGTGCGTGCGCGCGTGTGCGAGCATTTGAGTGAGGTTATGCATCGACATTGTTCAGTTACCCGGTCGACTGAGAGACAGCTGTGACACTGGTATCATTATTACAAAACACAGAACTAATGTTTGTCTGGATGTAGTTGGAATTTCATTTGTTGTTGTTTCTTTTCTTTTCTTTTTTTTTTGCCTTTCTAACAATCTACCTCTCATACATTTTTAGCTTTTAATACAACCGTCATTATTAATCCTGTATCGCTTTTCTGTATCTGTGATCTTTGGCTCTGCAGAGCTTCCTTTTCTCTCCACATTTCTGTCCCTAAATCCTAACTAATAGCATAGTTTCTGTTTCTGTGGCTCTGTCTGTCTGTTATTTCTCCAGGGAAGTTTTATTTTTCTGAGCTGCTTTAAACCCCCTGTTTTACACTCAAACAGTTGTACACATTCACAGCTGGGAGGATTTTGGGGGATTAAAGGCCTCAGTCGGTAGAATTTAAATGTTTCTGGTCAGAGGATGCTCCTCTCACAGTTCAAGTATTCTATTCTGTTCTATTCAAACCCTTGTCTAATGTTGCCTTATTTCACTCTTTACTGTCATCTCTTCCTGTTTTTAGTCTGTTTTTCCTCACTCAGAACTGTTGAACAACTTCTTGACTTGTATTGGCGATCTCTACTTTGTTTCTGTTTCACTCTTCTCTGCTGTGTTTGATGTTTACCTCTAAATAAAACAGTTTTCTCTCTCTTCTCCTCTTTTGCCCTTTATTGATTCATAACATTTTCCAATCTTTTCATCATTCACTGTGTCTTTGGGTTGTTGTTGCAGCTCTGTTTAATGTAAAGGTATAATTTCCATCACGGCTTCTATAGAAACTGAAGCAGCCTCTTTCCTTCTATTTCTTGCTTGTATTCTGTTTCCCACTTGTACTTCTTTTCTAATTTCAATAGTACTGCCTCTCTTTCTTTGTTTTCTGTCTACTCTAGTGTTTCTTTTCTCTTCTTCCTTATGTCCTTCTCTGCACCACTATAGAAAACACATACAGTATATACATGTACATGAGATTTGGCCTCAGTCTGTCTTCTGTTTCTATTTTCTGCACTCAACTTCTAAATTCACCGTTTTCATTCTTTTCTTGAGTAGGTAGTGTAGTTTTACCAATATGAGACTTGCCATAAATAATAATATTTTTTCAGCTTTTTAAACTAATCTTTCATTCTTTCTCTCTGATTGACTATAACTTTTGCTTAAGACTCTTTTTGCATGATGCCCAATTTTTCTCTGCTCATTTTCTCTCTTCTGCACCTCTATACTATGTAGGTCTAGTTTTATTTTCTTGTCATTAGATTAACTTTTTGCTCTTTGCCTGTTAGTGCTTAGATCTCTCTTGTTCTGAGTCTATTTATATAATTCTAAGCTTTACTTTTGCTCTTTTTTTATCAGTAGTTGCTCTATTGGTTTTTTATAGTTTTTTTCTTTTTCTCTAACTGGAAAAGATGTCCTGGTCTTTTGCAGAGCTTTTGACCATGATCTTGTAATTAGATTTAATGCGGAAGTAACATGTACCTTTTATAACTTTATTATTATTATGCTGGGCTTAATGAAGCTAATCTAAAGGTACACCAAGTAAAATATATATTGGATTTCAAAGGCATGTGTAATCAGGATTTCATTAGTTATTTATGCAGCAATGTCCTACTTTGATTCTTTTTCACTTTTAATGCTCTTTATGTATAAAGCTTTAATCCTTCAAGCTATGTTTCCTGCTGTTCTTGTTTTTCTATTTTATTTACTTGTCTATTTGCTTAGTTTCCCTTTTGAACTTAACTGCATGTCCTCAATCATTTGCTGTTGCTTTCCTTCTTTTTAACAGTTTTACATATTAATTTCTTCTAGATTAATCTTTGATTTTATTTTATATCTTTCTCTGTTTTTCCACCTATCATTTAATTTCTCTTTTCCGCTCTAACTACTCCATTCAAGTCACTTATGATCTCATAACTTGACATCTCGTACCTCAAATGTGTTGGTCAAAATAAAAATGTCAAACATAGCTGCATAAAGGAACATTTTGAAGTATCTCATATTTGTATTCTTACATTGTCACAGGTGCCACTCGCTCTATATTTATGACATTGAAAATAAACTGTCCATGCACAACATGACTTCTCAGGATTGATTATTTTTAACTGCTCATATGCTTGTGCTTTTGTTTACCCACTTATCTCTAAATCTATTAATTCTGCCAATTTCGGCCTCCATGATTTAAAAAACACTGGATGCCCTTTATACTTTAATTTTATTAGATTTTTTCAAAATATGTACACAATATTTACAAAATGGCAGTTTATCACGTCAGATCTGTAGAGGCATGGGGATGGGGACAGGGAGGCATTGCAGATAATCCTTCAGCTTCAATTGTTAGTGAGCTGCAACATAAACTATCAAAGCATTGCAGACGCAATACAATACTTACTAGTGAGAGTGACTAGTTGCACACGGCAAACAGTCACAAACATACTCAACATAAAAGGAAAAGATATTAGAAGAGAACAAATACTGGTTAGAGATTTGTAGGAGAGCAGGAGAGAGGAGGACAGCATGCAGGGAGAAAGTGAGAAAGACAAATTCAAATGAAGACGAGTTAAAGGAAACAGCAGGAAATGAACACAGCTGAAGTGAGGGATGTGAGAGTTGTTCCAGTGGTGAACATCAAGGAAGGAGTTACAAAGACTGATGGAGATATACAGTAACATGGGAGCAAAAAAATACTGAAAACATGACTCAGGCATCGGAGAGAGAGAAAAAAAAGCATCCAAAATGAAAGTGTGTATTTGTTAGTTGACTGGAGTGAATTTTTCTACTAAAAAATAAAAATAAAAAAAATAAACAAAGCAAACATTCTGAGCTGTTTCAATGCTGAAAAACCTGAGACAATACATGTACACACTTTAACCATGTGTAAACGTCAAGCTCATCACATCTGAAGAAACCAAAAGGTAATTTCTTAGTATGGGAGCACGCACCAGCACTTATCAAATAAGAAACTTTGCTTAAAGAAAACTGCACTATGAAAGAAAACAAAGTTACTAAATATAGATTAATTTTGAGGATAACATCATGTTCTGTATGTCCAGACACATTCTTAGATGAGGAATTAAACTCTCAAAACTAGGCTCTACTGCATCTCTGTAACTGGATCAATCATGTCTGTCAATCAAACACAAACCAAATGATCTCTAACTATAAATAAATAGAGTAAAAGAGGGGAAAAAACTAAACAATACATTTTACCACCAAACAATTATAGGCGCATTATTCAAAAAAATGTAAATGCATCTGGACAAACAGAAAACAACAGTACAGGGTGACTTTGTCAATCGATCATTGTTTTTAAAACTAAACAGGTATCATGTTGCACACAAACACATTTTAAATATTTGGGTTAGCAGCAAATGACATTAGCAGCAGACCAACATTTTCCACATTTCATTGTGTGAGGCTCCCATGTATTTTATCAGCTGTATGGCTTCAACTTCAGTGGGTCAAACCAAGACTTGGATTGCTCACACTTCACTCTCGCGGGCTGGCGTCTGGAGGTGGTTCGCCCACTTAGCACCCCTCCGTGTGCTCCTGCAATGCAGCAGTACTACGAGCTGAAGAATGAGAAGTCTGGTGGTGTGCGAGAGAAAGGTTTAGGGAGTGAGGGGAGGGAATAGCAAAGAGGACAGGGGATCAGGTAAATGAAGGGGGAAGAAAGAAAACATGTTGAGATCATTGTCATTACAAAATGTTTGCTGAAATTATGGTCAACAATGAACAGTTTGGAAAACAAATCCGGGTTTACAAGAGCGTTTTGTCAACTAGATGGAAATGTATAGTTTTGTGGAAGGCGTTAACGTTATGGTCCAATTCGTCACTAAGTATTTACCGGCTTGGCATGGAACAATCCGCCAACTAGAAACTGCCACAAAACACAATCCCACTAATGTGGCAACGTGTTTTTTGCCTGAAGAAGAGACCGTTTTAACAGCCACATTCTTCACGTCACTGGAAATTGAGCATTTCCTCTCGCCAACATTTGGTTTTAGAGCCTGTGCTAATGTTTTCAGGCTGTACTGGGAGAAACTAGCACACACTAAACTGGCAATTATCAACTCCACCACTACATCCACTGTGATGATGACGAAAACATAAACACACAACCCAATCCAGACCTGTCTGCATTTAAGTTTACATATTCACATAAACGGTCTAAGAAAGAGTTCAGCAAAAACCCAGGGGAAAAAAAAGAAAATCACACTTACCCATGTGTGAACAAAAAAAAAAACTACACTATGTTCTAATTGAAAAGAAAGCACAGCAATATCATACAATATTTACAAAAATATACTGTGTAGACAATTAAACTCAGCGACTGTACAGTAAGCCTACATCCACTCATGTTCTGATCAGTTACACCACAGTCTTAAATACCTCAATATTTCTACAGTTGCAATTAATACTGTTCAAATGAAAAAAACTCAAATTATGAACAATGTCAACCTATTTAAATTTCAGCACAATCATTCTACACAAATGATAGGATATGGTGGAAAGTCGGTGTTAAGGGTTCTGTTGGTTAGGGGTACATTTCCTGACATTTTCAAGCTGTCTAATTGCTACTATTTTAAATATTGATACATTTTTATCCAATTATCACCTAAAGACAGTGTGCACCACCAATGTTATTCTAGGTCCTGAAGAGCAGAAACTTCCTGAAGATAAATGGACCAAAATCATATCGGAAAGAACTAATTCAACTACAACTCCACTGCCACTTGGAGAAACTGTTCTGCTTTCATCTAGGGGAATAGTTTCTGCAGACTAGCAGGATGCTACATTTGCAGCTTTCATTTTTAGAAAATTACATCATAGCTACTGGGAAAAACAGACAAATTGATAAAAGCAGTAGTCTTAACTCAACTTGCATCTCCTTCTTTATTAACTTGACTCTCTACATCAATTTAAAACTCATGTTTTGAATTAAATACTTTTCCCCAATAACATTTAGACAGCAGTGTGTTTGTGCAGTAAAATTTCTGGGATCTTACTGACTCAATTTTTTGGCATTTTAGGATATCGTCAAATTTGTTATAATTAATTCATGCATCCAATATCAACCTGTAAATGTTCATAAAAATCTGCTTTGCAGCTTCATAATTCTTTTTCCTGTTGTCGAGAGAAAGGCCAATACTGCTGTCCAAAATACACAAGACATAAAACATGTAAGACGGAAGAAATGAGAGGCAACATCTGTTGTGCTGTCATCCACCTCCTTCCAGAGAAGTCCCTTTCGCTTACCAGCCTTGCAAACACCAGAGCCAGATGTAACATACAAACCACTCGTTGTTATTCCTTCATAAAGAGGCAGCCGGTTTCCCACTGAGGCTCCACCACGCAGAATTCCCCTTCAGCTGTATTTGAAGATGGCACCTTAGCTGCCCTTGTTTCTTTTGAATAACAGCTGATGAGGTTAAGAGGGTCAACGTGGATGAAAGATGGGCCTTATCACTGGACTCTGCTGTGTTGATCGGGGTATGCTGGATTCCAGGTGCTGGCAGAACCTCTACCTGATGACGACGGAAGCAGATTCCCTTTCTGCCTCTGACTGCTTTGAATCTGGAGATGGAGCTCAGCTTCCAGGGTATGAAGAAGTGAGGAGGTCACCTTGATGAAGAACACTTGCCTGTATCCTTTATCATACATAAAGTCAATGCTCATCAGATTGAGACTTTTTCCCCCCAATGCTGGCCAACCATTTTATGACTACTTAATTAAATCAGGAACAAGACTTAAGTCCATTGCTTTTCACGGGCCATATAACTGGGGACAGGGAACAGGATGAACAGCGGACTGTAGATACCTTGAGGAAACTGGGCGCAGGGCAGGACATACAAACCACGAACTTTTCTTTCAGACAAACTGCTGGCATCTTCTCACTCGTTGTCTCACAGTCTCTGAGAGGAAAATGTAACGTTGACCTGATTCTGTAGGCTTGACTTCAAACAGGAGACAGCTGGGTGAATGACTTGAAGAACAGCTGTGTGGTTGACAAGGCTTGAAACTTCAGGTCTTGGAGCTGTTGACTTGAGGAAGGAAAAAACATGACAGAACACTGTTAGCTTTGACATCTGATGGTGGTAAAGGAACAGGAACCATGAGGGTGAGTGCTTCCCTGATCTGGTTCTGTGACTTCTTGGCCTCTAAGTGTTGAGATTACATGATAATCCCAAATCTAAACTGTTCACTCATTGTTCTGGCATTATAAATTTAATGAGATATTTTGGGCACTAGGCTAACCTAAAATATTTGAGTGACAGTGAGAGTAGACTCCTCATGTTTAAAACAGTTCTAAACTGAGTGTCAGAAAATTACATCTGCCTTCTGAAATCTGAATCTTGCAGCAGAGTATTCTAGCATGTAACTTTCTATATGGGTCTTCTACAGTTGTTAGTTTGCCAACTACTCTATCAGAACTGGCTGAGGTGTCTGAAGTACAGTGCACTGTATATGTAAGGATCCTTTGTGGTCCCTTAGAGTCTCCCTTCATAGTGCTACCCACCCACCCACCCACCCCCTCAGGAGGCAGCCAAAGCTGCTGTGCTGGTTTTGCAGTCTATCTTTGTGGGGTCAGAGGGGGTAAAGGTGACACCTAGCCCAGTAAGAAAGGCCATACAGGAGTCTAAACAATTGAAGCCCAGATTGGACTGCACATACTGCAACGGCAAATCAGGCCTGAACCTGCAGACAGAAGAAACAGAAATACAGGGATCAGCACGTCATTTATAAAAAAGGACCTAGAAGTTGCAGATAGATATTTCTGGAACTTGACTTACGTTTTGACTATGGCCCGAAGTGCAACCTTTCTTTCTCTTTCTACAAACTTGTCAATGAGGTATGAAGCCATGCGCGGGGCTTCCTGGTACAGCTTAAAGAAACGGCGAAAGTTTCCTAACGCCCAGGCAGCACGGAGTGCAAGAGCATGAGCCACACACACATCTGCCCGCAGTGCCGGAGTCAAGTACACCAACTCAGTGGTCAGATCTGGAGGGGAAGATGAATGGCCATGTTAAAAATGTGGAAGGAAACCGCAGAGAGGGTGGGACGTGCATGTGATGTGTAATAGTGACTCAAAATAAAACTATGTGAGCATACCTCCAGAGTTTTTAGTGAAGATGTAATACAGCAATCTATATGCTGTAAACTCTCCAATGTTCTCTGAAGGATTGTCCTTATACAGGGCCTTCAGCTGGGTCTGGCACTGGTTGAACTCTTCATGGTCTCCCTGAAGACAACAGACATTCATTTAGTATTAAAAAGTGCACTGTTATCATTTTTTGCTTGTGCTTCTAATGGGAAAACAGTCTAACCTTTTCTAGTGCAATGCGTGCATGACATTCGTACACTTCCACTGTGAAGTCAGTACGAACTCCTTGGACCTGGATAATAATAGGGAAAAATTAACAAGGTTTTATGAACAAAGAGGAAGTCAACATTGTTAAAAGACAAAGAGGGGAGGAAGAATTAAACATATATGAAGATAACTAACCGTGAGGTCCTGTCGTATAGACTTCATCTGTTCGCAGGCATAGGTGTAGTCCTGGTGGGTTTTCCAGTGGGCCTTCACAGCCAGCAGAGATTTTCTCAGGACCTCGGTAAAAAAAAGTTCAGAAATAGATCAATGTCTGGACCTTGATGTACAAGGAGACATAAATATACTCAAAGGTTTCATCATATTAATCCCCCTTTCATCCCTTGTTTTATGCAATTTGCATAATATAAAGTCTGCTGAAAAAGTAATTTAAGAAAACAAACACATTTATTGGTATTTTCCAGACAATAAATTTGAAAGTAAAAAACTATAAAACAACAGTAAGAATACATTATGAAGGCTGACAAAAGAGTACAACTTACATGCACAGGGCGCACAGTGGAGGGGTCGGGGGCACAGGTGAGCCTCAGGTAGGACTTGGTGATGTCCTGGCATGTTCCCACAATGGGGCAGTCCTCCCAGCTGAGGCCCTCCTGTGTTCCATCAGGTAGGTCCAGGGAATTGATGGAGAGAACAAGGGGCTCTGAGCGAAGCTGCTTGTGGAAACGAGCCGCTCTGCTCTGCTTCTTGGCTTCTCTGTTGGGGTCATGGAAATCCAGACCAGCATTGCCACCTTTCCTCTTCTTTCCAACAGCTGAATTGGAATCTTCCATGTTTCTGTGAGGATGAGTTAAAGGTTATTTACAAGCTATTCCTGTGGCATAATGTATGTGTCAATTGAGCCTCCCTCAAGAACAATAATCAATGAGAAAAATAGGGACTGATAAGCAGTTCAATATTATTATTGTAATAACACATTTATTAATTTACCTCCTTCCTCTATTGGCTTTTCCTCCTCTTCCCCGTCCTCTCTCTCCACCTCCACGTCCTCTATCTCTGTCATTACCACGACCTCGAGCTCCTCTCTGACTTCGTCGTGACAGCTGAGGTCGAAGGTCACTGGAGATGCTGCTGTCTGACTGTGAACCAGAATCACTGGGAGCATAGAAACACAAGACAATTAAACAGGAAATACACAGGATTTCCACGGTAACCAAAGAAAGTGATGGGAAATAGTGTCTTACCTGCGTCTATGCCTTTGGTTGCTGCGGTCCCTGTGTCGCCCATGGGAGGGGGACGGGGAGCGTGAGGAGGAACGGGAGGAACTAGAAGATGGACTCCTTTGAGAAAATATATTCCTGTAGTGGCCCAATCTGTGTCCAGTACCTCTGCCTCTTGATGCTGCGCCCACTGTACTTCCACCACGGCTAATTGAGCCATCTGATGACCGCTGGGGTGGAACAGATTCCCATCGAGACTGCTTGACCTTTAGCCTACAAAAAAGACCAAATGTATTAATGTATGTTCAACCTGCAGGCAATGCTATCAACAAGTCACAGTGTCCACAACTATTTAGAAATGTATCAATTAAGTTTGTTGCAGTAAAACTTATTGAAAACAAACCAACTCAACTGAAACCACATTAAAAAAATTGTACATTTATATATGTTTAATCTGCAAAGCTCATGTGTAGTAGATTGAAGAAATGTCAAAGCTTGGATAACAATTAATATATACATCAGGCAAACACTAATCCACTACTAAACTCACTCTGGCAAAGGCTCACGAGTCCAATCAATGGTGTAAGCTGAGCCATCCTTTAAACGGTCTTGCAGAACTTCCTTCAGCACTTTCTCCGTGCGATCTTTGTCTTCCTCTGTCTCACAGGCTGTAAAACAGCGCTGTACATATTCCTTCATTGCTTGGGGCCAGTCCTGGGGTCTGGAAAGAAATCATTTTAAGTCAACCTATTATTCACAGATCTAAAAAAGACACAATCTGCAGAGACAGACTAGTGCTCACCGTGTCTGAGCACCACCAGGTGCAGCTGGGGAGGAAGGATTTTGATTCATTCCTGAGGGCTGCTCGCCTGGAGGGAAAGTCTGACTGGAAATAGAGGAACACTGAACCTGATAGGGCCTCTTGGAAATGTTGAACTTCACAGAAGCTGTCCCAGGTGCCTCTGTGAGAAAAAAAAATATATAAAAAAGGAGCAGAATTAAGAAATAAACTCAACATAAAAACAATGTATAACTAAAACTGACATCTGACAGCTTAGTAATGGTTATTTAGTTAGTTATATATTTACAGTTATAGTTGACACTAGCGTCTAATTACAGCACCCAAATGCAAATACGGAAACAGCAGTAGAGATAACATATGTGTAAGCTGCATTGGAGAAAATAGTAATACCTACATCAAACTCTCATAGTTATTCAGTTGAGAAAACGTTATATATGTCAGCTAACTCACAAAAGACTAAACCTTACGTTTCATGCGGTGCCACAGTTGCTGTCCTTGTTTTTGGTTTTTGTTTTTGTTGGCCTCTCCTCTGCCAAGCCCTGGTACATACTGGCCTTGCTGCTGGGACGTATTCTGAGAGGGCTGATAGGAGTTCTGGGCCTGGAAGCCCTGTCCATAATTAGGTCTTCCCTGGGAATGATTGTAAACTTGCATTTGGTTGGGGTCACTGGGTGGGTATTGCATGGAGTTATTGGCACCGTAAGCATTTTGTGATGGAGGAGGGGGGTACTGGGAGTTGGGTGGGGGAGGAATAGGTGGGGGTGGTGGTGGAGGGGGTTTCTCTGAGGTGGTTGGGCTCTGGGGTTGCTGGGGAGTAGCAGGGGGAGGAGGCTGTGGTTGAGAGGGGTAGCTGGAGGACTGGTCTTCCATTCCAGGTACTGGAGGAGGCTATGAAAAGAAAGACAGAAAAAAAGCTATTTTAGCAATAACACAAAATCAAACTTTTTGAAGAAAAAGATGTACCAGAAGCTTCAGAAATTCCTGGGGAATTCAGTCAGCATACATTACAACAAACATTTATTTCATTAAATGCTGTGACATAATTAAGGGGTCTATGAATAACTACACATTTTGAATATGCTGCTTTACTAAGCAAACTCTTGTACCTGGCCATTAGAGGTTGGAGTTCCTGGGTAAGGCCCTGGAGGTACCCCATACTGATTTGGTGGATATGCAGCTCCATACTGGAAATTTAGAGAAACCCGTGCTGTCATTGTTGAACCTTCTCCCAATCTCAGTTGTTATTTTGAGAGATACAGATGCACATGCATTGCCGCTAACAGTGTTGACTGTACTACACATCCTGCATTTGTATTAAATGTTATTGAGATAACACACTGAGAAGAACAAAATTACTTTCTGTACTTACTGGACCCATGGGGTAGTAATAGTTATAGGGGTATGTGTATCCAGGATAATGCTGCTGAGTTTGCTGGTACCATGGATAGTACTGCTGCTGCTGCTGCTGTTGTTGTTGTTGTTGCTGTTGTTGCTGCTGAATAGCAACAGAGTCAGTCACTGCTGGTGGAAACTGACCGGCCTGAAACAACACAAATGCACAAATAGCCTTGGTATTTCAATCCAGAACAGAGAGGGAATCATCTAGCAGGGACAGAAATTATAATGCTGCAAGATTATACAAATATTCATGTTTATGAAACTAACTTACCAACATCCCCCACCTGACACCATCCATATACAAACACTGGTATGCCATTTCAGGCACTTATTAAATCTGCATAGCAATTTCTGCAAAATGGTTGCTGATTGATTTGATTTTTCTTCAAATTTATTTTGATGTTCAGTGTCCACATTTGCATTGCTTTCAATTTCACATTGTGACTTCAATGCCTGGTGTAAAAACACAAAGTGATAATAGCACACCTCTGCTGCGGTCCGGTTGGCTTGTGCAGTCTTCGCAGGGCTCTGACTCTTGTTGATGGATGCAAGTGCTTGTCTTGCCTTCTCCCATTCTGGGTTTTCGTGAACCTGGCCGTCTCCAGCAGCACCGTAGGACCTGTCATCAACACAAGCACATGAGTCAAGAGTGTTTCTGGCATGAGCGTACTTTAACTTGATCAACACCGCACATGTAAGCTTAACGAAAGCTTCAACATGAGATAAAAACAAATGTAACGATACCATATTTCCTATTTATACCAAAACAGGTTTACTCTCTTGTGCCAGCCAACAGCAGACAGTGTTTGTTGAAACGTGAACACTATATTCACGGTTACCTGCTGTCCATGTTAACGTTGGCCTGCGCCGAGACTTCACCTGAACTAACAACTTAAGTCAATGTGTGCTAACGTCAACATTTACCCATCGTCGATATCAAATATGACTTGAGTAAATACAGTCAAAGAAATACGAACCTTAACCCGACATGTTGACGAACCAGTGGCCTGTATGTAGCTCTGTGCGCTTGTCAACACCCTGAGCTCAGCTAAATATCATTAACTAACATTACCGCTATTCATTCTCTGCCGCAACAAACAACATACTCCCGCGGAAGCCTCGGGCTGTATCGCATTAACTCAACTCCCCGTGTGCTGTGGGTGTTTTGCGGCTATAACGTGCGACCTACCAGTTAGTAGCAGGGGCCGCTTGTGTCGTGTTGGCCGCCATTTCGCCACAGACTCCAGTTAGCGTCGGGGAGCTAACGGCAGCGCCGCTGTAGCTCTGCTGCTCCACACAAACGTAAACAAGATGAAGTCCGACGCGATGACCCACCGTCTGGTTACAGGGGGAGCAGTCCGCCGACAGACAATACCGCTGCCCGTCCAAGCGAGGTCGACTTTACTTTACTGGGAACACAGGTGGACGCTCAAAAACGAAGTGAACTGTAGCATATTCGCCTCCTTCTTCGTTGACAACCAACTTCGTCTGAGCAGGCTGTGGAGATACAAAATGGCAGATAAGCCTAACTGGCCAAGTCAAGTGACGCTGCGGCGCGGCTGCTCTGCGTCCCGGGGTGCGTCCTCTCAGGCACAGCTTCCTCCCGTGTTACTCCCGCCTTGTGCACCGCCCCCCCGCAGGCTGCTCCAACCACACGCTCAGCTTCGGGTTTAGGTCAGAGCCGGGTTCGGCTGCGGGTCTGTCAATCATAACGGTGGGGCGGGATTGTAATGCCTGAGAGGTAAAACGCAGGACATAGAATACCCATGTTATCCTTCACTTTTCTAAAGTTAGTGAAGAGGAAGAACAAAACTTTACTAAACTCCAGTCACCAATAATATCTATTAATCGCCAAATATCTGTCAAATCCCCGAATAATAATCTCAATATCAATTTATGTCCATGTGTTGCCAAAATGAAACTGTTTGAGCCAAACATTCCTCACCATGACCATTTCTGGGAGACCTCATTTCACAAAGGATACAATGTATGATTTTACTTTCTTGTGTTCTGACTCATTAAGGTATATACATTTTCCTTTTACCTTCCTGTGAAGCACACACAGCTGCAGGATGTGTGTTTGTGTGCGACCCTGTGTGAGTGTGCGCGTATTACAGAGAGGTGAGTCATTTCCTGCCAGACAGCCTCTCCCACACTTGATACCCCAAATCATTTGAGCCTTTTGGAAGTTTCAATGGACTGCAAATGATATTTGCAACTGTTGTAAGGGTCATACATTTGCATTTTTTGCAGCAGGGCTCACAGTGTCTTTTATAGATATAATCCTCTTGGCGCCACTTGTACAACTAGTTCATTGTCAAATTCTGTCATTCATAACTTTTTGCTCCTGGAATTGAGAGTATTCTATTGATTTATTGATTGATAATACTGACATACTATAATGTAAATACCATAATGTTGACAAGAACCTAACACCACAAAAATAATCTCTTGTGTACATTATCCTATCTGCACAGCTTTAAAATAAATGAAATATTGTATTTAGTGTAATTTCCTGCCCATTTCTCACAGTGAATGACATCATGTGCCTGCTGAGCGAATAATTGTTCCCATTGTTGTCTTGTCGGTTACATCATCACACAAATATGTCAAGCAGTTGTGAAAAGATCTCAAAAACATCGACTCACTACCCAGCCCCATTGTGTGAATACCTGGGGCTCGGCAATGCTTCTGTTTCTTTAACCCATGGGAGGAAGCTGGATAATATGGACTCTTATAAAGCATCTTTACCCCACTCCTCTTGTTTGATCCAAATTCAGGTTTTCTCCAGTGGTTTTTAAGAGGATGTCTTCCATACTGGTTGAATGCGTGAATGAATGTGGGCTTAACCATGTGAGGTAATTATGCACCAGGCTGACACCCTCAAAATGTCGTCAGCTAAGTGGTGCAATACATGACGGTTAACTTCACTGACTGCATTCCATCATAATTGCAGTAAACAGAATTTTTAAATTCATGTTAATAAATAAAACAGTAACGCTTTATGTTACGAGTCAGTACTTTCTTTGGAAGTGGTTAATAGTAATAAATAAAAGTATACAAAATAAATAAAATAGAGACAAAGTTCTGAGACAGTTAACTGAGTTTGAGTTGTGTTTAGTTCATATATTTTTCAAATATTCTTTATTTTGTATATTTTCAACAAATCCCATAAAAAGACCAAAACCAACAATCAATTGATCCTACCAACAACAGTTCTCTATGTAGCTAAAGTCAAACACCCTGACCTCCATTGTTGTTTAAAAAACACATCAGTCATCACTGTTGCACTGGGTGACCTGATCCACTCTAGTTTATTTGAATCACTAACAAATATACTGTCCTGATGCTGAAAATACTGACTAACCCCAAAAAGTGTATTAATCCTCTGCTGAAATGAGTCCCCTACATGAGTCCTGTTTGACTAATGTTTGCTAGAACTACAGTGCTGTTTAAGAATTTTAGCATTTGTTGAAATTGAAATTATGTATTTGTTCTTCAGGAGGAAATAATGGTCTTGGGGCTGAGAGCCACAGACATGTGGAAGTCGCAAAGGATTAAGTGACCAACTAATAGTGTTGGTGTTGATCTTTTAATATGATTGTTGACAGTAATAAAAATATTGAATATCCTTTGCCTTATCCTTTAAATTTAACTTGATTAAAAAAATATGATTGAACTGAGTAAATTAAATATGAAAAACCCAAATAATAACAACAATGTAGAAAACTACTCCTTGGTAGACCTAGTGGAAGGATTTTGACTCATGATCTCTAAATCTTCTAAATGTTTCAAGTTTATTTTTTATAATAACACAAAATTAAAGTTGACAAGTACAATATGGTGCTTTTTAACGGGATATTCATACATTACCCTTCTTCACATAAACTTCCAGGCATCTACCTTAACAAACTATGGCTCACAGTTCTAACATCACCTTAAATAAACAATCCGTGTTCATACGCAGTCTGTGGACGGCTGACTGTTAGTTTTATTTATATATGGGCCTTGGCTGTACCGATGTCTGGTAAAGTCCACAGCGACTTCTGATCCAGCTCTCCCCAATCACCGGCGCGTCACTTCCTCACCCCGTGCCCATCCCTTTGGAAAGAAAAAGAAAATTCACACAGACAAACGACGGCGAGAAAAAGAGCGAGGGAAAAGCCGAGAGGGAAGCGAAAGCAAAAAAGCCAGATGAAAGAGCTGGATACAGAGGAGGGAGCCCACCGAAGACCAGAGTACACTCTTTAAAGTAAGTTTTCCATACTTTGAATGTTTCGGTGACGCTCATCAGGTCAATTGATTAGTTTTACATTGATCCAAACGCTCCTCTCACAGCTTTGTCATGAAGTGTGGCCCTCGCGTGCTCTTCGTATAGCTTATAAATGATAAATTGGACTAATAAGAAAACATCCATTTACTTTCATTACAATTGGAAAGTTTTGAGCTTGGGGTAGGCCTGTAAGCCCCCTCCCCTCCTCAGTCTAACTCACACACATGCACCAAAAAGAGTGGCTTCTCAAATGTATATTCTGGTTTGCAGTGTATGATGTTGATACATGAGTTGTTATTAAGGTGTCTGAGCCTTTAAGACAGTGATCACATTTATGGGGCAATATTGGCTTCCACCTACTGTAATTAATTATTACCTTGAAATGTGTTGTTGGCCTCAAAGGGAATATTTTTTTCATGCTGAAATATAAGTAAGGCCACCAAACTAGCACAGCTCAGTGGCAGCTGGTATCATAGATTCAGTTTTTTGGGTTTTTTTTGTACAGAAAGTTAGTGTCTTGTTTTTGTCCACACACACCCCTGAGGGTAGAGAAAAGTATGTGCGAGCGTTGCATGAGTGTTTCAAGTACAAGTCTCAGCATGGCCTTCACAGCCGCAGCGCTGCCTAAAATTCTCATTGGTTTCCTACAATATTGCACAACTCTGTGAGGTGTTGCTGCTCTTTATTATCAGAAGGCTGGACTGGGGCTCCAGTATTTCAGTTGCCTTCTGCACAGTTTTTGTTTTACACTACGTTATCTCATATACTCAGTGTTACTTCTGTCATTCACTCCGTGCTTGCACATATAAGTAACAATTTATTCCCTCCCTATTTTTCCTTCCCTTCTCCAATCTGTTCACAGTCATGCCACTGCACAAATCATCCCGGGCCCCTCGCCTGGACCCTACAATGATCTCAGCCCCACTGGGTGACTTTCGCCACACCATGCACATTGGGAGGGGAGGTGATGCCTTCGGAGACACCTCGTTCCTGTCCACTCTTGGCCCCAGCCCGGCAAGCCCGGCAAGCCCGGCCAGCCCGGCCAGCCCGGCCAGCCCCGACCCAGGGAGTCCGGGGGTCATGCCAGCTGATGAGCCTCAGGTGGCAGTCAACCACACTGATCTTTATACAGATGCTTCAGAAATCCCAGAGAACAATGAGCTTCATCACTCTGAGTCAGTGTCTTCATTCACCCTGGACCTGGACCTGGATCTAGGCCCGTCCATGCTGGGGGATGTACTAGGGGTGATGGACGGTTTGGGGCTTGACTCCAATGAGAAAGGTGTGTTCGGTCCCAAAAGTGGCACTTCCTCTGTGGGCACAAAGCAGGGAAAAGGGGCCACGGAGATGTCTGTGAACATGCAGAACGAGCTGAATGGGAAGAACTTGGTTGGGTTGGATGGAAACCAGGTTGGAGACAGCAGGATACCAGATGGGAATGGAATCAAGCCGAAGGGGTTACGACCGAAAGTGCGATTCAGTGACAAACGAGAGGAGATCATCCGTCAAGCATCTGAGGAGGAAGACAGTCAAGGGTTTGACTTTCAGGATGAGAATCCGCTGGCGTGTCGTAGTCCAACGAGGGGTGAGAGCGAGAGGGGCGAAAGCCTAGTAGGTGGAGGTGAAACCGAGGTCACCAATCACAGAGTAGATTTGCCACCTAGTCCGGCCTCGTCACATAGCTCGGAGTATGAAGGAGTCACCTCATTGGACAGGAGGAGGGTCGACAGCTGCCACTCAGAGACTGATTCAGAGGAGGAGGAAGAGGAGGAGGAGGAGGAAGTAGGACGGGGCTACACATTTGAAGATGAGTTTGATGATGAAATTGGTCTATAGGGGAAAGGTACGGGTTCCCCTTGAAAACAGATCTTTGCTGTCAAGTAAATTAAGTACACTGTATTTTCCTAAACTCATCAGTTCAGTATCATTTGAATGGGAGCCTTAAACAACATGCAAACTGGATTTTCCAAGACTCAATTAAAGATATACAGTTCGACGATGTTGCTCAACTGGAAAGGACATTTTATGTTTTATCTTTAAGGGTAACAGATTTGCAAAAGACTGTAATTTTGATCAGAAAAATGGACCAATGTGTCATTTAGGTTATTACGGTGTTTGTAGCACTTTGATTTATTTCATTCACCTGGAAGCATTGCTATGAAACTGAAGCTCAGTGGAAATTTTGATTCAGGCTAAATTAACGATGCTTGCGTCGTTAATTTTTACTTTGTCTTATATTTGCGGTCTAAAGCGCCCACAACAAGCGTGTTTGTTGAGCTTTATCGTGTTATCGTGCCTTAAAAGGAGCTGTGTGCTTACATTATTGTACCCTGTGCCATATCATTGTCTTAATAGTTATTTTTCATATTGCATGTTTATAACAATCTCCATGTCTTCTCTTGATGTTTAAGCTTTACAGATGGTTCACGGAGACATTGTCAGAAAATAGTTATCCTGTGTATAATAATTACTGTGAATTTGTCACATTCCAAATCTGACATTGTGAGTTTCTCTGGTTCAGACCAAATCAGATCTGTTCTCATAGTGCAGTTATTTAGCATGTTTTCAAGCTACCAAAGCTTTTCTTTGCGCTGTGGGGCTGGACTAATACTAAAATGCTAAGACAATCATGGGATTTAAAGGTCAATTGTAAATTAGGACCAGCAGTGTATTTTTATATGTTTTTTGCTTGTATAACGCTTGCTTTTGAAAAAAGTATTTTATTTCATAATGCTGTAAAAGGGAGAGACTATTGTGCTCATCTGTTGAAAATGCTGGTTTAAACACAATCTGTGGTTTAATAAGGATTACAGTGAAACAATAAAACAATTATTGGGATTTTAAAATATTCACCAGCCATGGCTATGACTCTTATTTTATTTTGGAATTACTCCAGGGCAAAACTGGAGCAACAAGGAAAGGTATTCAGTATGAATCTGAAGATTCAGACTTTTATGTACATAAATAAAAAACACAAACAGAGCAGACCACTCTCTCTTTAACATGAATTTAAGAAAACAAAACCACAGTTTTAAACATTTTATTTTAAGCATACATTTGGGAATGCCTAAAATATTTCACACATCTGTAAAAACATACAGACTGAAAGCTCAACAGTAAAGATTGTGACACCATATGGCGTCTATGTTGGCCAATAAATGTCCAAAAGAAGAACTATTACCTACACAGCTGAGTTATGTACATTATTTAACATATTGGGGTTCACTGCTTATTACACATACACATTAAATGTGTACTACTCATGTAAATGCAAAAATCATCTGTTTCTCTCTCAAAGAAACACACACACATACACACACACACATACACACACTACACAGATATTGTCCTGAACACGTTGAAACCTGAAAGAGCCGTGGAGATCATCACACCAGGTATCTGTGGGTGCCAGTGGATCTCCTTGATCTCGGACTGACCCTGGTGCAGGAACAGTAGTTGAGGGGGTAAGTCCTTAACCCCCTCCACCCTGGCACCCACATCACATGACTCCACAGACAGATCCCACTGGCTGACGACGTCGTCAGCTCCTGAGGCAGCGAACACGCTCGAGTCCACGGGGCTCCACTCCACGGACGTGACGGGAGCACTGTGCTGCTTGAAGTTCGCCACGGGCCGCCCAGTCTGCAGGTACAGGTGGAACAAGAGCACTTAGGTGTGACAGTAGACAGTATCAGGCCACCAAATCCTAACATGAACACTGATTTCTAAATCTGTGTCCTTTCTGCTTTTTTCCTCTCAAGTTGCAATGAGAAATTGACAGGAGTCTGTTTTAAAGGCAGATTAAAAATGGTATTAGGAGGACGGTGACTGCAGTAATTACACTTTATTGTGTAATAGGAACAAGATGGAACAAATGTTATTGGTAAGGTGGGGCTGCCAAACTTTCGAGATGTGTGGTCATCTGATGGTGTAACACTACAAGTGCCGTTTGTCTTGTAGCTCTAATGGTGGGTTACTTTGTTGTGATAACACACGCTGTTCAAACCATAAAATCCTCACTATGTGTCATACCTTAACAAGTAATAACTCATAGCTGTATAACTGTGAACTCAGTTATCTTCCATGAGTTAAATGATTTTAGAAAAACAAACAGTCTGCTCCTTGTTTTTACCTTAAACTGTCGCAGGTCCCATACTTTCAGAAGCCCGTCGTCCCCTCCTGACAGGATGAATGGTTCGCTCCTGTTCCAGCTGATCACGTTGACATCTGATGAATGAGCTTCATTTGCTGAGAGCATTGAATTGGGCGGGGCACGGGTGTCCCAGATACGGATAGATTGATCCACCGAACAAGATGCGAAAACCTGTGGCGAACAAGAGTGTACAGATTTGAACCTGAGATCAAATATAGACAAAACAAGAATTAATTGCACTTCCAAAACGAGGAACTCTACTGTATATCTTAGTATTTCTGTCTTTTTAGTGTTCAGAAGGAGTGGGGGATTTTGGTGTTTGTAATTTGTGTTTGATGCTTTTTTGCAATCCTCGCTGAATTGAGAAAGCATCAGTTAGGTTGCACAAAGTCCCAAGAGCCTGACAAAAGGCAACATCAACCAACATCAGGCTGTACGACTCATACCATAAACTAGTTTGGGGACCTGTTGGCTGCAGCCCTAAGATAACACACAATTAACATATTTTAGCCTGTCCCTCTAAGTTACAACACTGCACACAGCTACAGTGTTAACAGGGGGCCAACATAGTTTCATTCATTCCAGTCATTCATTTCCCTCACCACACCTTGTTCTTGCATAGCACTGTTGAGGTGGTTTGACATTATGAATCCCAGTGGAGAACTTCATCCTCTGCATTTGAATCCTCCTAACTATTTAGCATCGGTGGGGCTAGTCCAGCTCTGAGGCCAGCGCTGTGGTCAGGGGGCAATGCGGACAACTAACATGCATGTCAAATCCCAGAATGCACGTTTAATACTTTGCATGTACGAATTTTTGATTTGTGGGGTTTTAACATAAGACAATCTTGCAGTGAACAGACGGTGCTTAACTCAGAGCCTCCGTGCCGCCCACTTAAGCACCTCAGTCTGACCCACTACCTCACTATTTTCCTATAAACATACTGTAGCTTCGGTGGGCGACCACTGCAGATCCTCCACAGACTTGCTGTGGGAGTTGAAAGGTCGTTGGTCAATCTGCCATGAAGTCCCTCCCTCTCGAGGCTCCCACACATGGATGTTCTTTTTGCAGTCTCCGCTGACAAGACGACCTGATAATAAAGAACAAACATAACACTTCAGCTTCTGTTTAAGAGACACACAGACCTTAATTAAAATGAAGTCTGATTAATTTAAAGTAAAAATATTTGACTCAAATCCAGTTCTAGCAGTTCATGCATGCTCTTTTTTTCATTTTGTTGTTCTGTCCTAACACCATCACTTCCCAACACACTCAGCCATCCAGATGAGGGTCCCTCTTGCTCCATCCAATCGGTTCCAATTTTATTTGTTGTTGTTGTTATGCACATTTTAGCCTCTATTACTAGAACGTTTGTGTATCTGTGACATTACTGCAGGCAACTTTTGCAAAACACACTACAAAGTGTTTTACCTCTGCTAAGAAAGTTTATGTTTTCAGTCCTGTTTGTTTGACTGTTTCATATTTAGCAGAATGAACCAGGTTTTAATAACATTTTTTGTAGAAAGCTGGGCCATGGGGCAAGTAAAGGAATGTGTTTGTATCAGGATGGATCTGGATCCAAGTGTTTAAAAAATGCCCTACAGTACTGAATTTATAAGCTGTAAAACAAGAAGCAATCATGGATGTTATGACAAGGACAATGTGACTGAGTTTTCTCTGGCATCAAAAAGTTGTTTGGAATTTACACTGAAGTCTCCGATGTGGTGGTGACAGAGGGAGAGACAGTTGAGAGTGTGAGACAGAAAATGAAACATTGCTTACAGACTATTGTACTCATGTTATTCACATTACAAAGTCGACCAGGTGCAGTCAGGGACAAATTTCCCATTATAGTACAAACCACATTGTGGTCACTCAAGGTTAATTTTAAAGTGCCAAAAAGGGCAGAATGTATGCAAGTAGGTGACATTGTTCATCTGCAAATTGAATTTTAGGTAAAAGGACTCACCAGGTACTATGGGTGACCAATCAACTGCAAAGCCTTCAGTCATGTGTCCCGAGAAACTGAAGAGAGCTGTGGCTTCCTTCTTCTGTTTGACAAAATCTTCCATAGCAGCAGAACTGTGGACGGCGTCCAGCTGAGTTTGGAGGTCAAATATTTCTACCTGTCCCTTCTCTGACCAGACAGCAGCCAATGACTGCTTTCCACGTTGGGTCACCTAGAAATTTACAAGCAAAATCAGTAATTTGGAACCTTAAACAAGTCAAGTCAAGAAGACATAATGGCTTAGTTGATTACATGTCTGCATAGAAAAAGATACAACATACTCGGACTCTGTTAATCCCTCCGTAGTGAGGCATCATGGCCAGCTCCATTTGTGGCTTCTTATCTTCATCTTCCTCCTCGTCACTTTCTTCATCGCTGCTTTCTTCCCCCTCTTTTTCTTTCTCTGTTCCATGAAGGTTGTGCATGCGCATGATGAGAAGTCTGCAAGAAAGCAAAATGATTGCATTTAAGAGGATGTAGATGACAAATTAGCTGACACTCTCATTACATTATTTCAGAGTGGTGCAGAGCATTTTTTTTTTTGTACGCAGAAGACAAAATACTCCCAAGATAAGTCTCTAATGTGATCTGTTATTTGTATTCAAGTGAGTTTTAGCATGAAACAAAATTCTCTAAACATTTTTTGAAAATGTTTACATCACCCAACATTACCATTTAACTGACCCTTTTATTTTCCATTAAAAGTAAAATTCCCAGCTCTTGTTTTGTGGATAATGTCAAAACATAACTGAAACAAAACAGTAACTATTACAGTCTCATTACAATGTTAAAGATTTCCCAATTCATGTGTTCTTAAATATAAAGATATAGGTGATAACAGTCTGAGATAGATGAAGGCTCATGACAGAGAAATCAAGCCAAGCTGTTTACCCTGAGGAGTGAAAGACTTAATTATTAATTAATTGGTTGTTAATTAGAGAAATTAACAACAGTAATTTAACACTGTGATCTTCTACCTAATTAAAAGTAGCAATATCAAAGTGTAGAAATACTATGTTACAAGTAAAATTATTAAATAAAAACAAAATTTTACTTTTCAAACAAAAGTATGAGCATCAAAATATACTTAAAGTACCGAAAGTAAAGTACTTATTGCCTTACAGTGAACTGCTGTATATTTTCCATTTATGAGATTTTGAGCAATTATGGTATTATTAAGTGTTGAATAATTTAGTTTTATCCACCAAGATGTGATTTTAGTACTGTGTCAACAAGTACTACAGCAAAACGTTAGGTGTGCCTTATATGTTCAATGTTATGTGGAAAATACAATAAAATAATGTGTCAAAAAAGGACTGATTTTGCAGAACTGCCAATTTCAGAATAATGTATATTTTATTATCTTAGTATAATCATTGACGTATTACTAATGTATTCCTTCACTTTGATGTTGCAGCTGGTAAAGGTGGGATCATTATAATTACTTTCTATAGGGCTGGGGGAATTTGTAAATCTACCTCCCAGTGTTCAATAAAGTCATGTCTTACCTTAACCTATGTCATTTATTTGTTGATTATATTTTGTATGAATAATGCCAAAGTATCTCAAATGATCAGATAACTGCAGTGGAGTAAAAAGTACAAGATTTGCCTCTGAAATGTGGTGGAGTAGAAGTAGAAAGTAGCAGCATATGGAAAGTGTGAGTGTACTTAGTTTCCATCACTGATGAAAGCTCCTGACTGTTTCTACCTCTGACACCTTCTTGCTTGCAACACTGTAATAATAATAATAATAATCTGAAAGATAACTGTGCTGTGATCAGTTAACTCCAGCACCAGCCCTGAGCTCACAGCGTTAGAGGAGCTGGTCCCGGTGTCTGTACCTGTTGCTCAGAGCCGCGTCCGCCTGTGTGCCCGCACACAGCAGCATGGACAGGGGGAACTGCTCCCTGCTCTCCCCGTCTCCGTCTCTCAGGATGTCGAAGCTCAGACACGGGGCACCTGAACACACAAACGACACAACCAAAAAACAGGGCTGCTGAATTCACACTGCGGGTCCCGGCCGGCGCTACGGGGAGATGTCGGCGCTTCAGCCCGCTTCGACTTGCCTGTCTGGCACTCGTGGTACATGCGGTACGCGGACCGGTCCATCTCCAGCTCCTCTCCGGGCTTGAGCGGCTCGATCCCGGGGACGTACACTTTCCTCCCCGCCTCTCCGTCCGCGCCGTCCTCCTCCATGTCTTCTCCCTCTTCCTCGTCGCTGCCGGCTTCGTCCATCTCCTCCATCTCGCCTCCTTCCTCGGCAAACGTGTCCTCCTCGGGCGCAGACATCTTGGCAGGGGCAGACTTTGCTTACTTCCGGTATGCGGAGCGGCCACGTGGTTTAACCAGCCTGCACTGTCACCCTCCCCTGCCCCCCCCACCCCCCCTCTGTCTCTCCCCCCATTTACGGGAATTCAGCTGGTTTCTTTGGTGCTCGGCTGCTGCCAGGAAAAATCAGACTTGCAAATATTTGTCTCGGAAATTGCTAAAACTGCGATGCTTGAACACAAACGTTAATTCGGCCTGATATCACAGGAGTTAGGTGGGTTTTCAGGGACGCACTCCCCCACCCTGGAGATCAGATCAGATGGATCATTTCCACATTTTGAGGTCATGTACTGACCCGGGACAGTATCTCCCACACACTCAGTGAGTCAGATTATTGCATTCTTTACAAGTAAGTGAAGCATGTGCAGCCTGGTACCGACACTGGGGTCCCTGTGCCACTAATGGGAAAGTAGTCTCAAAGCCAGATAAGGACTGGCAGCCTATATTTAAATATTTGCCAGTAGTGGATACTTGGAAATGAGCACTGCCTGCAAAAAAAAAAAAAAAAAAAAAAAGTGCTTTCTACAGTCCAGAAGAATAACGCTTGAGCCTTTTGTCAAATTGTTTTCCCCAATTTCTCTTTTGTCATTTGCATTCATGCTGTTTTGCGTTTGTCCCAACCCGTCCAAGTTATGACATAAATTTAGTGGAGAAAAAAAAGGTAACTGAAAACTTGAGGTGCAAGTTAAAAGTCTGTTCCCATAGTGGCCAGAGCAAAATACCTCTGTATGTGAAAGATTATGAAACTGCCAGGAGGATCCTGTGAGGACAATGGTGCACATTATTTGCGTGGGTGTGTACAAGCAGGGGCAAGTGCAAGCACCAAATGGTGCACTTTTATTCCTTGAGTAGATCTTAACAGGAGTCAGAAACTCTCTGGAGACTTGTACCATCCAGAGCACATTCTTCTTTCATCTGCAACTCGTCTTCTGGTTTTTATCAGTTACAAAATAGTTGTAAAGGATTTGTACACTGGTTGTAATGGTTGCGCTCACATTAACTCCAACACACTCTGCTGGAATGCATATCACAAACAAAGTATAATCTTTTTTTTGGCAGAATGGACAAAAATATAAATATTTAAGTGTTTTTACTGACAAACAGGAGGAAATACTCTTTTACTTAAGCAAAAATAGCAAAAAAAAAAAAACAATGTAAAAATACTCTTGTTACATGTAAATGTTCTGCATTCAAAATTATACTGAAGTAAAAGTATGTGAGTATTGTTCGTAAAATGTTCTTAAAGTATCAAAAGTAAAAGTACTTAATGCAGAAAAATATTCCCTGTGATTGTATAATTATATTAGGTTAGTATTGTTGATGTATTAATGCCAGAGAGCTAATTTTAACAATTTAATAAACTGTTGGGTAGTTTAATTTCTAACAATGTATCATGTCTGTAAAGTAACCACCAACTCCAGCTGTCCTATAAATGTAGTGCCGTGAAAAAAGTACCATCATTTCCTCTGACATTTAGTGGAGCAAAAGTATAAATTAGAATAAAATGGAAATATTCAAGTACAAGTACCTCAAAAATGTACTTAAGTACAGTACTTGAGTAAATGTACTTGAGTAAATGTACTTTCCATGACTGATGACAAACCCTTAAAGGCTGCAATAAATATAGCTTACAAACCTTGGGATACTATATCCTGGTAGGTTAAACCGAAAACTAACAATGTATAAATCTAAATGTCTTTAATTTACAATTATGTACAAACGTAAACGCCCATAGACTGTAATATCTTACATTTACATAACATTCATTGTAAACAGTGATGAATTCCACATCAACAGACGATGGCTTATGTGCATTGGCTTTCTCAGCATTTATCTCTTGTTAGCAATAAAGAGCATATCTAGCTGGAGCTTGTGGCTTGCTCTAGAGCGGATGGATATACGGTTATATGTGTGATATCAGTTGTTACAGAGCATTGTCGGACAGTGAACTTAGCCATGTGAACTAACTTAATCACATGCGTATGTCACTTCATAATAACAAAGCTTACTGCATTACAACACAAAGACACACATATAAGAAAAGAAAAAAAAAAACATTCAGTGCCAGGAAATGTCTTGCATTTTGTGTGCATCATCAAAAAGATCCTTTTTAGTAACTATGGCAACAGCCACCAGTAGAGTCTGAACAGCAAGGGGCTCCAGACAGAAGTGTAATATGAGGATGGAGGACCACCACTGGACGGCGGCTGTGTAATGTCTATCATCCTGTCAGGCTCTCCTTCCTCCTCACTGCTGATAGCTCGGGTGGTCAAGAGCCTGGCCCTCGAGGGGCCATAGTCCTTCCTCTGAACAGAGGGCGGCAAAGTGGGCAGGGTGCAAGTTTCAATCGAAGGTGAGCACCCAACATCGAGCCATCGAGAGAAAAGTTCAGACGTTAGCGCGAGGAGTTCTTCAGGAGAGGAAGATAGTGTGGCGAATTGGGCAAGGTCTGTCTCCTCCTGGAACCTCTGTGATAGGAAACAGGGACCCAGTAAAGATTTAGGTAAGATGCTTTCAAAGACACATTGACAGAATCTTCAGGAGCACTTTTTATTAATGTACTAGTACATAAACATATGTTTTAAACAAAGATTTAAACATTGATATTCACACAGTTAGTAAGCACATGTCAAATAGCAGAGACAGTTCTGGCCTTTTTCACATTGTCTTTTAATCTTAAACTTTCAAACAGAGTAAAGCAAGACATATAATAAGGTATTATGGGGAGATAAAGAAAAACCCTTACCTCTGTGTTTATGTTCTGTTTTATAATTTTATCCAGTGTCTGTTTGAGATCGAGGATCAAGGAATGATTTAGGTGCTCATCCCAGAGGTTTCTGAGAAGCACATGCCAGGAATTCAGGAGGACTACTGCAGCAGGGAATACACAACACTGCAGGGAAAGGGAAGAACAATCCAAAACCCCAAAGTTAGGTTTAGTGTGTGTGACAAATCGCCACAAGAACCACATCAATTAAATTATAAGAGGCTACATGGTGCAACAATCTTGCTAAACTGATTATTTACAAGGCTTGTTACAGTAGCGAAAGATGAGGTAAAAGCTAAGATTACCATCTAAAAGAAACTTAAAATGTGTGCTGTTGAGACCTTGAGATATACAACCTTTTATTGCACATCATCAAACCTTACTTCCTCTTTCTATCTGATAAGCAACTCACCGGCTCAGTGTTACAGAGCATGCTTCTTGTGTAGTGGTGCACTACATAGTAATCTTTAGGAAATACTGTCCGCTGGAAGAGAAAGACAAAAGCCAAGAAAAATATGAGAATAATAGCATTTATCCTTTACTGACAGTGAGTTTGACAAGAACAATGTTTAGTTAATAATTTCTGTAGAAAACAACATAGCTAACTACAGTACAGAGGTGAAACTACACAGTGTTTGGTTCCCTTGAATTTCCCTTGTTTATCATCTGAAAACTTTGCGCGTTATCAGATGTCAAGGTAGAACTGCTCATTGCCATTCATTCGAGTGAGAGCTTCCCCTTTGACCACCTCCTTATACCAACAGTCAATAAAAGTGATTGTATTCTTTAAAGCATAGTAAATGCATTTGATAAGAAAGAAAAAGTTTTTAACTTACAAATCCAGTAGGATTAGAGTCGATAGTCGTTTTGATGTTTTGCACACCTATCCTTTCAAACTCACATCCACCACATTGGACAGTCAGGAGTGATAGCAACAGCAAAACTGTGTGAGGCATGAGTAAGACGGAAAAACATAGAACACATTCAGATAATTGTTGGAAACTTTCTGTGGCTTGTAACTTGCTCAAACTGCATACCCACTAAGAAACATTACATCATTTCCTGCCTCAATTAGCTATTTTTGCAGAAAACAACATGAAACATGGCCTGTTGTTGCAACAGCTCTAATTGAGTGTAGACAGCGGAAATGCTTTTGTAACATCACGCATGACACAACAAATTAGTTTTAAATTGCCAACTAAAGTTGACAGTAAAACAACCAGTTCTAATATTCCATTTTTGTCCTACAGACAAAAATTAAAGAAAAAGAATGTTTGCAAAAAGCATTAACATGCACTTAATTATTGTTTCTCACCTGGCAGTGACATCCTTTTATCTTTCTAAGAATGGACACTTCTCCATTTCTCTTGTTGACGGCAATCACTCTGCAGATGTGGTTCTGTGTCAGTCTCTGAAAGGCAAAGTTTCCTCCTCTGTGGTTTCTTGAGGTCCTTCACACAGAGAACGCTGCGGTGTCTTCTCCTTCACAGCTTGATATTTAGTCTTCTGGTTGACATCCCTTATACATTCCTTCCTTTTGAGTTCCTTTGGTACTTTCCAAAAAATGCCTCATTTATCCTCTCACGCCATCCTGCCCTCTCACTTTGGATTTTCCCACTTAAGCCTGAGTGACTGCAGCCTTTTCCTATGAAAGCTTTTGTTTGTTTTATCTTTTTTGTTGTTGCTATATCTCTTTTTTTCTTTCCCTTTCCCTTTCCCCCTATCACTACTGACCTAGAATCTTCCTGAACAGCCTAATTTGACTCACTCCCCTCTCCCTCGAAACTGGTTAATGGATAAAGCGGGATAGACACTGGCCTCCTCTTCTCTGTCTCGCCCTCTGGCCACTCTGTGTATCCTCACTCAGACACAGGCTCCGCTCAAAGTGAAAGTGCTATGCTGGAGTGCTTGTCTGCTCCCTTTAAGTCTCGGCCCCTCCCACCGCCACACGTTGTACCTCACTATTGACTGACCCGGCCCCCTCCCCCCCCTGCTCCCCACATTCCCTGACACCCACCCTCTTACCCTCAACCCCCCTCCAAACCAGGCCCAAGGAGGCTTAGTCATGCAGTTGGAGCGTATGTTTTTCATTTGGACTCTCCCCCACACCTCTGCGCCTGTGGATCCTCTGGTCTTTATCCCTCCAGAGTCAGTGCGCAATATCATCCTGTTTAATCATCACATGATCTTTCTTTCTTTTTTTTTTTTTTTTATAAATCAAGAATCACATTCCTTGAAAACAGTTAAGAAACAGGATTGCAACACTACATTGCCAGAACTTGCAAGTCATTCCATGTGTGACAGCTTTCTGTAGTCATTGCTGTTAAAATCGGCTACGCCGAAGAGGATGGTGTGGTTGTGTCGTCTAATATTGTGCACAGCTGTCATCATCCTGTCTGCAAAGTGCTGATGAGTGCCCTCAGGTTATGTGAAGCTTCATGTTATTTTGGTGGTTAGATGTCAGGAGGGGGAAGTCAATTACTAATGAAAGGAAGTACAAAGTTCTTTCTTCGTGTCAAAGATGAATTGTTCTTCTACAACTTTAAACACTAGCCAAAGGAAGCAAGACAGTTTCCCAAAGGCCCATCTCTGTAGAGTGGAAAAGGAAATCAAAGAGCAGCAGCCTCACCAAAAGCAGAGCATTAAGGCTCCCTGAGGCACCATCAACTCGGAACCTCTTCACCTATACTATGTGTTTTAGTGATGGGTATAAATATCCAGTCATTGAGCCGTCTTCCTGTTTCATACATGACTTGCATATTGAGGGAAGTAAATATGTAACTCATTTTTAAGCTGCTGCAAATTATGTTTGTGCTTCTATTATGGAAACTTGCTAAATGAAATCCAGATTGAAGTTAACAGAGAAAAGCATAATAATAAAAAAAGTAAAACTCTATTAGGACACGGGAGCATACTAACAATGTTAAGAAATAGATTTTAAAAGAAATCAAGAGTCATTCCTATTTAAAAATACACATTTCCTTTTAATTTAGGACTAAAACATGACTTTGAATTACCTTTTTTTTAAAAAATTTCTTTAACACAATCACTACATAAGTATAGGTAAGTAAGGTCAAGAAAAAAAAAAGCAGCCCCTGATTTAAACAAAGCCGTATGTTGTAGAATTTTATTGACTGAAGTCGGCAATCTTCAGCAAAGCAACAGGCTCAAATAACTCTGGTATGAAAAAAACAAAAATCAGCTTTTTAGTGGATCAGTGTGCGACTGGCTCATTAAGGAGCCAAATTCCTGCTGATGTGGTCGGCTGTGCTGGAGTGAGGCTGTGTTATGCAACCCTTTTGAACATTTCAGGACACAAGAAAAACTTTAAAAGTGTTGTCTTAAACCACTTGAGACTTGTTGGCCGACAGCCACTCCAACAAGTGAGTGGGATTTGGAAGAGAAATGCACCGCTCCTCCTCCAATTCACCTCACTCCCTATTCATTCGTCCTGTTCGCCACCAGATGGAGCCAATTGTGGAATAAAAGAAAACAGGATGTCAGAGTGACACATTAATTTATTTCATTTTAAATCATAAGCAAAAGAGTAAACAAAGTGCAATGTCTTTTTGTAAAAAGTTAAACTTCACATATTAGTAGCACAGGCCTTGTACAATAATTCCCTTTGACAAACAAAAGCCCTCATACATTATCCAAACTGACTGAATGTGTTAATCTGTGCAAGATAATCATCAGGGTTAGGAACAGAAGATTTCTCATTACTTAAAAAGACAATAATAGATGAGCCAAAGCATTTCTTTCATCCATTCACATTCCCCTTTCATTCCACTAAAAGTCCCAAACAGTTTTAACGAGGCTGATGATGAAAAGATTCTTGCTTTCATTTTCCTTTCTTTAGTATTTCCCTTCTTTTCAGTCCCCTTTTCTTTACCCCTCCACCTCCTCCTTCTTCATCTCTCTTTGTCACTGGCTGGGGCTCCTCTCCCCTCCTCGGACGGCTGTCATTAAATGACTCTTGTAGGTTTTGCTGAGTCCAGTCATCCAGAATTTAAGCAGCCTGACGTTGTCCTCCTCGCCCGTCCCTGTGGCGCCAAGGAGGGCCAGAACCTTCTGGGTGTCCTCCCTCCCCCGCCCGTCCACTTTGGAGAACTTGAACAGCACTTTAACTTTACTGAAAGAGAGAGAATCAGCTATTATAAGGCTTCCGCATGCAAAATGGTGAAGTTTAATGTAAACTGAGTTGGTCTTCATATTAAGAATTAATGAATTTTACTCACTTCATCCACTCTTCCTTCAGACACAACAGGCAGTGAGATACAACGTCCACAGACAAGTTCTCATTAGACAGGGCCACCTCAAGCTTGTTCAATAACGTGGGACCTGGATAAAGAAGACAAAGACAACCTTTTAAAAATACCACCAACAGATTATGTTTTTGGTTCCATTTGTCCATATGTTATCTCAAAAACTTGCTGGCAGAACAGTTTTGAATGAAATTCGATGGAAAGATAGGCTGCAGGCCACGAAACACATTTTTCATGTGATCTTGTAAATACTTTTGAGGATTCCATTTCATTATGGGACATGTCTGAACATATGCTCTATTTTCACATTCACTTTTTCTCACACTTAAATGGAAAATAAATCCGACCTACGTATCCGATCATTATATGTATTTTGATGCAGATTGAGATCCAAATGATGATCAAAAATCAATTAATCAATCAATTAAAACGAATTATTAAGTTAAGTCAGCACAGCGTTGGTATGTACACTCACCCCTGTCTGTGGGCTGTGTGTTGGCACTGCTGATAGTGAACTGATAAAGTGAGGAGATATCGTCTTCACCCATGGCTGAGATGTGACAGCTTCTCTCTAAACTGACATCCACCAGCACTGAAAACTCTACAGGACAAACACATGAAGGTCAAATCAACACAATATGACCTGCATACACAAGCCTACAACTTGTAACAGCACTGCAATCCATCACAGGGTGAGTCTACAGACTCTTTCGTACCTGACGAGTTGACGTGGGTTGGAATAGGCACATCTGGGCTGAGACCCAGGAAGTTGCATTTGTATGCCTCCTCATACTGAGCACTGTATGGCACTGAACGCACACAGCCTACTGGGAGCAATGACTGATGGGAAACAGATTATAATCATCACTGGCTAAATAAGCATGTTAATGGCCCTCGATGACCCGCTCAGTTATTCTGGATGATAAGCCTTTTTCATGGAAGACATTTTGACATGTGACAATAGGAAAACCACAGGGGTAAATAATAACATTATTGATGGCTGAATTCCAGCTGCTTTAGTTTTGGGTTCCAGGTACTGTTCATGTTTCCACATTTCCACAGCTTACTGGAACACTTGAATAGGACTGACCCATTGTTAATGTTATTTGCCACAGTTTGCTTTTCCCACAATGACGAGGGAAAATGTCTGCAGTAAAGAAAAGCCTGGGAAGTATCAGTTACGATTACAAAACGATTACTAACAATATCAAATGATCACAAAAAAATGACACTGAAATATCTTTCAACAGTAAAATGGAACAATAATTGTACAATGAAAACAGTTACATGCTTTTCATGAGTAATTTTAAATAGGTTAATGTTAGACAATTGTAAGAGTTACAATGGTGTTATACAACATAGCATTTAACTAATGACATTTGTATACCATTGCTCAACTAATAAGGACCCTCACAGGCGTTATCACTTGTCCTAATTTACATGCACCCACATCAAAATGACACTGTCTCTCCGAGGCAGAAAGGGATACAGAAGTACAGTACCTTGAGCACTGTGAAAGCTGATTGGATGAGCCCGGGGTCTGCGCCTCTCCAAATGACCTGATTTCCCATGAGCACGTGCCACACTAGCTGACGAAACTCAGCAGCCCCGAGGACCTGCAGAACAAATCAGACTGAAATTCGCAACAGCTCACACATTGTGTTTTCATTTCCTTTCTTTTCCTCTATTATTTTCAGTTTTCTGTCAACTGACATAGTTGCTTCATATAATTACATACAACAAAATGGCAAGCTCAAAAAGTACCTAACTTTACCTGTCTCAAATGCCTCAGTGACCTAAATTTGGGTCCAGGTAATTCATCTAATTTTGCATCGTCAAACAGGAAGTCGTGGCCCAGCTCGCTCTCTGATTGGTGCCGCTGTGACTTCGAACCACCTCCTTCTGCTCCCTCCCAGCAGCTCATTTCCTCCTCTTGCTCTTTTGGAAACCGAATGACAAAATTTAAATAGAAATAGCAATGACCAAATGTTTTTAAGCCAAGGTTCATGACGAATGAGGGGAATTTCACAGGAAATTACTGTAAAAGATGGGTTCTATCATCACACTCCATATATAGTGTCATGTTTACATGTTGCTACTTGTCCAAACCAAAAATGTAGAGTACAATCTCACCTCTTATCTATGACTAATTTTGAGACAAATACAGATGATTTTCCACTAACACAAGCCAGCACAAACCTAAACAGCTTCCCCTGTAGAATCAGGTTGACTGAATCTGTACTACATAAAAATATACAATACTGTACAATATATAATTTGTTTATTATCGATGATTTAAATGATTGCATAGTACTTTCTTGTAATTAGTTTGTATTTGTTAATCACTTGGTAACTGTGAAAAGTGACACAGAAATAAAGTTTATTAACTTACGATATTAATATAAGGCAAGTATTAAAAGTCCACAACCTAAGAACCACGCTGGACCAGGAAATATCTCGGTAAATCTTTTAATCACTTTATAAATCTTGATTAAAACTTGTGTAAACCCCTTCTGGAAAGGCAGTGTATTTGAGTACAATGGTTGAGTGACTCACACTGTTTTTCTGGCCAGAGTGTTTCCGCACTGACTGACCCAGTGAATCAGACTTTCACAGGAGACTTTTCAGACTGATGATAAAACCACAGCACACTGTAACACATGACATCTGTTTATGTCATCCTTGATCAAGAGGCCAAACCGTGTCCGGAAGGCAGGGCATGTTAAAGCATTGCCCAAGCAAATAATCTTTCATTAGTTTTTGGTCACTGGAAAATTTTCCATCTTCAGATTGTACCCAGCTTGAACAGGTGTAACATAGGTAAATACAAAAGTTTGCATTACAGAATAGTTACAAAAAAAAAATAATCTTGTTTAATAAAGGACAATGTGTCTACCTGTCTGTCTCTCTATGAGCACCAGTGTGTCCTCAGTGGGGGCTCCCTCCAGCAGCTTCTCTGTCAGACGACTACCACAGGCCTTCAGCAGCCTGGAGACGACGTGAAAACGTTAGATCGAAAAAGACCACAACTTGTGTGTCATAGTGTGACTGATGGTATATCGACTTACCAGCTAAAAGAAGAGTGCAGGCTGGCCCAGAGGTTGGGATGCTGTGTAAGAGAAGTTAGTGATCGAGCTGCGTTGCCACTCCTTTGATGTGGGAAAACTGCAGGTGAGAAGACACTGTTCATCCTCACTGCTCGCTGGGGACAAACTCCTTGTTCACCGTCAAACACCTGATGGAAGGTGGAGCGCCAAGACATTAGGTGGCCTAATAGATATATGCCCGTGGAATACGTCTTTCATGTTTCTGTTTGAGCAAACGGAATAAAGACATGTAGTGGTCACGTGTGCACCCTACCTTGAGGGCTGTGCTTTGCAGGCTCTGTATAGTGAGTCTAAGGTGGCGTAACAGGAAAGGCCAGGAGTTGATAAGGTAGATCCTGTCCATTGCTACCATGACAATACTGTACCAGCGCTGGAACCCCCTGGCCAGGCTGTCTTTGATAAAGAAGGTGTGTGAGAACACAAAACCGTGTTGCTCATCTCCGAAGAAAATTGGCCCTTCACGACCGGGACACACCTAACGCAACAGACAGAGACAGAATAGGTGGAAGCATATGTGGCGAGTGGCGACCGAGGAATACGAAAATTGGGTACGTTTATTTAGTGCATAAGATGTGCAACTCACACACACACACATACATGCGGACGTACGTCACTGTTTACCTCACAGCTGAGGCTCCGTACGCAGGCCTGGCGGACCACGCTGAAGAGCTGCGGCTGTCTGGGATGCTGGTGACTCAGGAAGCGTATCCCTGTTTCATCATCAATGCTCACAAAGCCCGGGTGAGATGCGGGAAGAGATCGACACCCCTGTGAGTCAAGGTGGAGAGAAAAAATTTGTACTTTGAGATAAATGGAGGAGGGCGCTTTGGCTCAAATCGTGGCAAATTTCCGATAAGCTCATTGTGAGTTGACACTAAGTCCACGGCCTGTCGCCCTCCACTCACGTCACACATTTCTCCCCTCTGCGTGGCCGAGCTGTTGGCCCTCATGGTCAGCCCTTCACCCTCCCGGTCACCGTCTCGGTCCCTGTCCCCAGCCAAAGGGACACCTGCCTGGGATGAAGGGGACGGGGATGGAGGGTGCAGCGCCTCGGTGCAAAACAGCGTCCGAGGGCCATGGAGCTCACAGAAGTGACAGAGGGCAACCAGAGCATTCATCTGAAAAGGGAGAAAACAGAAAGTTTTTCAAATGATTGGTACGATGCACTGAGTTTGACGTGAGCATTGACAAGCAGTTCATAGCATAACACTTAGTGTCTCTAGTCAGTCACTGACATGACTTGGTTACACAAGGGTGAAGCCATGGTTATTACAGCTGATCATGTCAGAGGGTCTTACCTTCAGCACAGAGCCAAGTTCAACAGATGACAGGCGCTCAGTGCTACTTCACAGAGGGACATTCATTGGTCGCAACGTCCAGAAAGCCGTTGCATAGAAAGCAGCATATTAAAATAGTGGTATAACCCACTCCACTCTTGATTTAGACCGTTTGATCAAGGGTCCATGATTCTCGGTGCGTGAAAACGGGGTTTTCTACACTTTCCTCGCCGTGTTTTGCTTCTGTTCAGCTGCTAGCTGCCGAGAGCAGATCGGGTCACGTGACGCGGAGTCACGCGCTCGGGCACACGTGACGCGTGGCAGTTGGCGGCGCTACTTTCTCTCAGTTTTAACCGTTTGGTCGAAAATCTCTGAAGTATCTCTCAAAGTGTTTTTAAGCGGCAGGAAAGTCAGCAACCAACAGATTTATTTGGCTAATATCGGGCTTTTTGCGATGTTTCCTTAAAATGAGTTTTTCGACGGAAGACGTGAAAACTACATTACCCATGATTACTCATGAGACAACAAACAAAGGTTCAAAGGGCGATAAAAAGTAAGAATCGTTGGCTGCTTCGGTTAGTGGGCTAGTGTCAAAGATTTTAAAAGATTTCCATGTGATTTTTAAAGACGTATTTATGTTGTAAATGTATATACTGGTTATGACTATTATGTTTTCTAACGTTGGTAATTTTGTACACCAGTCAACCACTTCCGCGTTAGCTAAGTTGGCGTTGAGAACAAATTTTGGAATTTCCAGCTTTGGGAGTGTCTGGTGTTACTTCTTGTCCTTCTTGTCAGGCCAAGCAAAGCTGAAGGTGTAGCAGAAACACAGCATGGACTCAGGCGGATCAAGAGTGGCCTCAGCTCCGGCAGAGGACCCGGGAGATGCTGGGACCCCCCAGACAGACGCACGCAGTCCAGAGGCAGGGGTCCCCGCAGAGCCCCGAAAAGCCACAGCAGGTAAATCCCCCTGTTTAGTTTCACACCTACTGATACGTTTTACTGTTTGTTGAATGGGTCTCCAAAGCCTACTAAGGTCATTTGAGGCAGTATTTAGTCCATATAATGTGTAATATAATGTATGAGCCACTGGTAGTAGTAGTAATCGACTCTGTAATCAAATTCCTCAGCCTGCGATCATTTCTGTGTTACTGTGAGCGATTTGAGTTCTGGTAAGGTCTCAGTTATGTTATTATAATACCGGATCCCCTTGAAAAGGAGGGAGCTGGATGAGTGAGCGGACCACCGTCAAGACAGCCAACATTTCCGCATAATTTGTCAGGAATCAGGAAGTGAGTCAAAAGTATTGGCTCTGACCTCCAAATCCAGTATGAGAGGAAGATTCACTGCCTGCATCTACTCCCACTTGTCTTAATAGGCTCAAATCCAGATAACCTTTCCAAGGAATAAAGAACTTTCACCCAGTTACTTCCCGTCACTTGTACTGAGCTCTTATGTCTGGAAACAGCTGAAGCAACTCCCAAAAGTGCTCATGGTCTCCCATGATCTGGGCAACCTGTGCCAGCCAGTGCTATCTCAGCGGGAAGAAAGATATTACATTGTAATCCTATAATAATGATTAAAGGGTTCGGGCCGTGGGTCACATCCAGTTCTTCGATCTAGAAATAGCGTTGCAGGGTGTGTGGTACCCTGTGGAATGAGTTTGAGTTTACAGGCAACCACGTCCCAACTACTTGGCTGGCATTTGAGTCCCCTGGGGCGAGGCATTGACACCTGTTACGTGACTTATACTCTTTGGAAGTGTATTGGAGAGGAAATATAGGATTATATACAAACATTTTTTTCTACTTCCAGTTTCCTCTGGGATTAATAACATATTTATTTCTGATTTGAATTGTGAAGTGTAATATCAGAACTGCTCAAGATAAGAATCAGAATGAATCTAGTAAAAGAGTTTTGATTTGTTGTCCAGCACTCTGAGGGCAGGCGATTAGGGATCATATTTTCTGACGTCTGTGCATTTACCATCTATCTCTCATCTGGCAACCGTAAACCTATCTCACTGACATGGAGGCTCATATAAGACAGAATGAGACGCAACTCAACCATGTATTGAAAACACACGAAGAAGCAAATGCCATAGCTCCTGCTCAGGCTATGAATCTCACAAAGTACTGTATATCAATATTTTCATTTATCCAGCTTGCTGGCTTATTTAAACAGGCAACACTCTAATCTGAGAACTTCCTGCCACACTGTTGCAGGTATTTTCAGTGTTAGTGAAAGCTGCTATAAACTGTCATGATGTTTCCTTTGTACCTGTATCCTCTCTCTTCAGCACCCACTGCCTGACTCTGTCTTTCTCTCTGTCGCTCTGTTATTGACAGAGTCAGCCGAACGGGATGAAAATGGAGTCAACGTGTGCCAGTTTTTCCTGATGGGAAAGTGTCATTTTGGCCACAGATGTCGTTTGTCTCACAGGTCTCCTCTAATAACTCTTAATAACTAAAGTGGTTGAAAATTATTGTAGCACAACTACTACCAGCATGAAATTGATGGCTGCCTGAATGTTGAATCCTGAACGATCCTTACTGCTAATAATAATTGCTTATTCTTTTGGGGAATTGAGAAGTATAGTGTGTGTATTTTGTATTTCTATTGTTGTCAATTACTGCTCATATTGTACACCAGACAGAGACTGATGTGTGTCAAATGGAATTCAGATTTACATTTTTTGTTGTATTTGTCAGTGACCCGTCAGTAGATGATTCAGGGGCTGTATCTCCTGACCAGGATGACAAACAAGACCGAGAAAAGATGGAAAAGCACAAGAAGAAATTGAACAAAGCAACAAGGCCAAAACACAACGAGGCAAAAGGTCACTCCATATTTGGCTGGTTTCCTATGTCATCTGATAATAATAACATTACCTTTTCTCTACATTTATCTGTTTTAACACTTTTCTATATCTCCTGCAGAGGTGAACAAAAAGCCTCGCATGCGCACAGCAGATGACGTTATCTCTCGGATCCTGTGGGACCAATCTGTGGATGCATCAGAATTTGTAGTGGGGTATGTGGATCGCTTCCTTGGTGTGCTGGAGCGTCCCTTCAGTGACTTCAACTGGGACACCAACCCCTGTGACTGTGATTACTCTGTTGAGCTGGCCCTGCCCAGACACAGGATCCAGTACTTCACCTACAGAGGGCACCGCGTCTGGGACCGCCACAGCAGGACTGACCGGGTGTTTGGCTCCACTGGTCAATCTCTGGCTCCCCCCTTTGGAGGGGAGGAGGAAGTAAAGGGTAATAGATGACCCCACCTTACATACACAAAATTTACAAAAGCCAGTACACTCTACAGAATTTACGCTTACACCAAATATGATAATTTGTTTCACAAGAAATAAACGCAGAAGACCAAGAGCAGCCACGTGCTGTCCATGGGCAGGAGGAGAGTGAAACTGATGAGTGTACCTATACCAAGAACTCACATCTGGAGGGAGAGGAGCAGAATGAGATGACTATTCACACCCCCGACTCAACAGAACCACCTCCAAAGTGTAGAGGGGACATTTCTCAGGAACCACAGGAGTCCCAAGAAGCAGGCGTCACTGAGGAGGATGCAATTAGGTCTGGTGTTCATGTTAATCTTTTAAGTTTAACTGAGACCCAAGAGCAACTCCTGTAATAGAGCTGAGAGAATAGAGCTGCAACAATTAGTTGATCATCAATCAGCAACTATTTTGATAATCAAATAATAGTTTTGTTATTTTTTAACCAAAAATGCCAAACATTTTCTTGTTTCATCTTTTCAAATTTGAGGATTTGATGCATTTCTTTCTTATAGACGATGGTAAACAGAATATCTTTGGGTTTTTGACTGTTGGTCTCTGTGTCCTTAGGACATTTTGCATTTAGGAAGTTGTATGTTGTGTGACTTGGAAAGCAATCTTTGAAAATACTCCCCTGCCTCTTGAGTAATTTTACTTTCCTGTTTAAATTTTAGACTTAAGGCTTCAACAGAACAAATATCCTTTTCAAAAAAAGAGGGATCATCAATCGTAAAAGACGAGTGTGAGGAAGAGACATTGGCAGAATGGCAAGAATGCTGGGAAGGCAATGAAGATGCCTCGGTGGGTACAGCACAGTTCGCCCTGACATACACCCTTGTTTTGTTATCACAGTTCAAGTTTTAACACAGTGACTCTCTTTACGCTCCTCCTCTATTATACACAGAGTTATCTCAGACCCCTGAACATCAGCCAGAATCCATCAGCACCTCTGGAGGAGAGAGAGGTGAAGCGTGGTGGTCGTCCCCCTAAGAAACAACCCACGCACTTCATCACCTTCAGGGCCAACACTCCTGCTATCCTCTCCTGTTTCCAGCAGCTGCAGGAGGAGATCACCTCCCTTCTACCCTCCTCAGCCGCTCACTGGCACACCGCCTCCAGCCTCCATGTCACCCTGTGCCTCCTGGTGCTGCCCGGCCCAGCTGAGGTAGCTGCTGCCGGGGAAATCCTCCGACGGTTTGCCCATTTGGATCGTAACCCCCCGGTGGCTCTAACCTTCCCTGTGAGGCTGAAACATTTCAATGGGAGGGTGCTGTTCCTGAGCCCCCAGCCTCAGCTTCACCTCCAGCAGCTCAACAGCGGCCTGCAGGAGGCCTACAGGAAGGAGGGCTGGCTCCACAGGAACTCCTACAACCCGCGCTACCACCTCACACTGGCCAAGGTACAGGACAGGGAGGGAGACAGGATTTTTGGAGAGGTGGGGGACCTGAAGGTGGGGAAGGGTCTAAATTTTGGCCGTCTACCAGTCAACACCTTACACCTTTGTGCCATGGGTGATCCCAGAGTAGAGGGTTTTTATGAGACTTTGTGCACAGTAACTCTTCGATGATAGAAGAGGGTGCCATTTCACATGCACAGAATACATACGTGTATGTTAATAATTGAGAGATATGATTGGGTGCAATACCTCTGACATTTGCACTGGCCATGTTGCCATATCAACCAAATCTGGTGTCTGTGTTTTTAAATTTTTAAGTTAATTGAGATAAGATGCACTTTTAAAGATAATCATGTAAAAGATCGGATTATTAGGAAGGGGAATAAAATGTAACTTGATGCAGGACTACAGCACAATGGCAAGGACACTATGTTTAATTATACTTAACTGTATTATGATGCAAAGGGTTACAATAGTCCCACTACACTACACAATTATAACATGCTTGAAAATATCTGTATTTTATAGGGACCTAAATTATATGTCATATTTATATTTCAAGATGACAAAATTAATCTAGTCTTCAATAAATAATAATACAGGGAATTCATAATGCAAGCTAATACAATACATCCAGAACTTGCTAAAAGCACAAAGGTTTACTTTATCTGCTGAACAGAATAATAGGAGTGTCTCCTATTATGATTTGATTTGTACTTTTGACAGGTATTGGAAATAGGTGAAAGGATTTTTTATCAGCTTTGCACCATTAAATTCAATGTTAATTGAAAACAAGGTGTCCAGAGACAACGTTGGGCATGCTTCACTTTGATATCTACTGTTTACTACACAGACAAGACATATACACCTGCCATAAAAGCTTATGTACAAGACAGAAACTGTTTATGAGGAGAAAATATCATGTTTCTTTTTTCCATGATTCATACAATCTGTTTTACATGAATATTGTATGGACTGCGTTCTACAAGAACAATGACTTTGTATGATTTTACAATGAATTATAACCACGAGATTGTCAAGGACATTAAATATTGAATTGGTTGTTTTAAATACTGAGAGTGGTGATATTTTATCAGTGCAGTGATGGATGGCCTGGATGCGGTACTGCTGCTGTTGCTGTGGTCTAACATACAGACACAGGCTGCGTAAACGCTCCCTGAACAACTCTTGCATACATAATATAATTTTCTGTCTACTTTCCCCTCTTCCTCCCAGATACACACAAACACACACACATACACACTATACATAGGCTATATGAGTCAGTGAGTATGCTCTCTGGCTCTCTGTTTGCTCCCTCGGTCGCATTATCTCCCTGCCTCCCTTCCCCCACTCTCTTTCAGTGACACAGAAAAAATAACGCCGCCCCCTCCCTCTTTGCTTGCTCGCTTCTGCCCCCTTTTTTACCAATGGCAGACAAACACCATACTCTTTTTACTCTTTCTTGCTTTGTTTTACCAATATATCTCCAATTTGGATTTCTCAGCCAAATCAGCCACAGAGCATCAGTGCGCTCTCATCACTTCTATCATGTTGTTGCATGTTCTCCTCTGCCTCTTTGTCACTGAATCAGTGTTGATGCTGTTCTGCAGCCTCCACTGAAAACTGGTTTTGCCTAAAAATCCATTGCATGTCGCTTGCCCCCCCCCCATTCATTGTTCACTCCATCTCTCTCCCTCCTCTTTCTCTCAGCATCCCTCCCTGGGAACCCACTTTTTTTTTTCTCCTCAGTGTTTTATGTTGCCTTTCCCTGCATCTCCCCCTCCCCTTATTCATCTATGTGTGCTTATTCGCTTCTCTTACTCTAATTTTATGTGCATCTCTACCCCACATTAGCTCTCGACACGTCGCAGCCCAACAGTGCTGTCATAGGCAGGAGTTCAGTATTTTGCATCCAGCATGTGAGTGGATTTTTAAAAAGTCTTTTTTCACTATTATTTACTGCACACAGTTGGGTGACAGTTCTGCATTTTTACTCTTTCTCTCAGTAATCTGGTCAGGGTTCAGTGTGGTGGTCTGGACAGAGATTGGTCAGGTTGATGGGAGTGTGCGTGGGTGTTGGTGGGGGTCGGCATTACAAGTCTGCCTCTGGTATCTCAGAATGAAGTGAGTGAGGAGTTAGACCCTACTAATCCCCTTTAACAGATTAATTATCTTTGGGCAATATCGTGTTGCAGCCGTGTTGTGAAGTCGCTTGGGCATTAAGCTACGAAGGGCTACAATGCAACGATAAAGGGTCCCTTAGGGGTGTCTCCTCAATCTTAATCCCTCTCTCTCTCTCTCTCTCTCTCTCTCTCTCTCTCTCTCTCTCTCTCTCTCTCTCTCTCTCGCTCTCTGTCTCTCTCACTCACTCGCTCTCACTGAGAGCTCCTCTCCCATCCATCAACACAAGCACCTCTCCACTGTCACCAGACAACCATACAATTATTGGTTATTTAATATTTCAATAACTGCAAGACTTATTGGCTTATTTTTTTCCCTCCTTTTTTCCCCATTTTGACATATTTTTGGCATGTCTCCAAGCCATTTTTTTCAGGATGATGTTTTTTCAAGAGCATCAAGCGTTGATGGCAGACAGTATACCTCTTTGAGTGGGTAAATATTTCACGGACACGGGCAAAGATAAGAGACAGAAGGAGAGAGAAACCTCCCAACGCAACCGACAGAGGTAAGAGACTGATCTTTCTCCTCTCGATTATGGCTTAATTGTTGATGTGATTGCAAAGATTAATCATCAGTCAAGTGAAATATAATATAGATGCATGTAACAGTACATCATAGTGTCTTATTAATTGGATCCACACTTATCTTTTCAAATATGCTTAATGGATGTGCATGAATCCATTACACAATATTGCCTAAATGGATTCATGCTTATCTTTTCAACCATCACACCTAATGGATGAATCCTCTCCCATGGACATTTGTAGAATAAGAGAATTACCGTGTGATGCTGTAATGGTTTAATTGCATCCAGTTATTTCCAACCCAGTTATAGTTGCATTTGTCTCATATTTTCTCTAAATGCTTTTGGACTATTTGTTTAATCTGCAAGATAATTTCATATTTTGTTCTGCTGTCGATTTGGTCAGTAGTGTGGAAGCATTTTGTCACCATCAACTTGTCATGCTGGACTCTTGCACACATCAAAGCACTGATTCGCTCTGACTTACTGACTATGAGCTGCACTCACTTACCTTCGGTCAGCTGCACTCACTTTGAAGGGTTTGTTGTTGGAACTGAACATTAATTTTGCAGATGAATGTAAAGTGAAAATTGAATTTTAATTGAGATTACTAATCTTTTCCTTTGGCTGCACACGGCAGACAACTTTGCACCCTTCACAAAGATATTTATTAATTTCTCCTGGCTGATGTAGTGTGTGATGAGGCTGTAATGCTTTCTCATAAATTAAAGTCATTAACGTTGTTGTTGAGAGACTGTTAGACGACTATTCAGGCTGTAATGTGAATCGTAACAGATTTTATGGAGCAACTTGGAAGCAAAAGGACTACATTAATTACATCCTCCGATCAAGAGAGTTGTACTGTCATAAAAAAGATGAAGGTGGAGATGATTTTCCAGTGCTAAAGATGATTGTAAATTCAGCTGACAGAGATGCTTCAGCCTTGCTCTCATTAGCCGCCTCACAAAATGGCCCTTTTCTTTACATTCAGACATCATGGAGTCTCATATCATGTAACTGATTTTATTCTCGGTGTTGTCTGAGCTCCGTGCGGACTGAACGCAACAGAATTATTCCCCTGTTTTGTTTTTTTTCTTAAGAGCTCACGGTTGGGTGAGAGTAAGTGGTTTCACCGCCATCTCACTTCTTGTGCGCCCCTTTTATATTTTTCTCCCCTCCGACTGAGTGCAAAAATCACATTTGTTTGGCCTCAGTTATGCAATGGTAACAGGCATGATAACAAGTTGGCAGGAGCCATCACGTCAACTTGAGGCTTCCTATCTGTGACAACTGCTGAGTAACTGCTGCTCCTGGACTGTGAACCCCCCTCCCCCATGTCCATCAGCACCTCATTAGGTTGCCTCAATAACTTTCTGGGTTGCAGGAGAACTTTGACCTGATGTCTGTCATCACTGTGCGTTTCTTCAGTCATACATCTCGACTGAATTCATTTTGTGCAAGCAGTGATATCACAATATAACAGATAACCTACTGTCACGCTAGTGATTCATATCTCTTTCACTTTGGTTGTTTGATAATGGGTTTTATATGGTGTATTCTCTCATTTGCCTCATGGTGAAAATCATTATTAGTACACTAGTCATTCATCAAAGGAAATGCTTTTCTATACTGAGCCACTTTACTTGTGGTGGTGATCACAACAGGTAGACTGATTCTCCTTCTGAATGTGGAATTATTCTCTTACTTGATTATTACGCCTCTATAAAAGCTTTTATCCTCTCCAAAGTCTGATAAATGTTCCTCATAGACCTGCCTCACAGCTCCTATAACACATCTAATCTAATAATTTCACTCAAGATAAATGATCATGAAGGAATGCATAAATATAACACTCAGAGTATAGCACAGTCTGTTAACACTGCTGATGTGTAGTGGATGGATGCAACTCTCACAGCGTGTGAACCATTATGTCCGGCACAGTTTTAATAAAGGAAATGGAGTGTTGGCAGTGATTTGATTTGTGACAGTTGGGCTGCTGGAACCATTAAGGTGAACAGGCTTATTGTAATGGGCTTAGAGCAGCCCTGTCTGGCCTGTGGTTGAGCTGTTAACTGGTTCTGGGCCATAACCGCCCCAAATCTGAATGGGAAAATTGTCTGGCATTGATTGTGACATGTGGCTAAATCTAAACTTTTATCATGCACGGTATTTAACACAATCATCTGCAATGGATTGTAATCGTGAATCAATAGGGATAGTAAAATGCCTCAGCAGTGTAGAATACTGTGCTGATAGAAAGTCCTATTGAATGAATAACAGCTGCATTAAAAGAGAATAAAATCCAACACAAGCCTTTAATTCAGAATCTATCTGACAGTACTGGATCCTGTTAGACTCAAATGCAGAATTGTATCTGTGTGTAATATCAGCATTGAGCTGAGCTGTGTAACCCCTTGTATTTAAGCATCAGTGCGGTTGTTGTGAATGTTTCTCTCTGTGCTCTCCTCTCTTGAGCTGTCTTAAAACGCTCCTTTCTTAAACAGTAAAGCTCTGATGGTCTCTTAATCTGGGCAGGCGGTATCAGAAGCCTACCAGGCTCTTGTCTCGCCCCCGGTTCCCCCTCTGCTCTGTCATTGTAATGAGGATTCCAGTGTGTGTTTTGGCTAACCGGATTTGCCCTTTGTATTTACCCTACTTTCTTCCCCTTGGACGGCTTTACTAAGAGATGCTCAACACTAAACAGTGGTTGATGAAGGAGTCGAATATATAATTCTTTGTATAATGGTCTTCTTGATGTCTTACGCAGTGTTCCTCTCCTGTGTATATATACTGCCAGGAAGACTTGTTCAAAGACCCCATATATCCCCCTATATAATCCATGCTGCTCCCATAGCATGTACCCTTTTTATAAGGTTAAGAGAGAGAGGTCTGTGAAGAACAGCCATTTGTCATACACAGTATTGTCACGTAATCTCCCTTTGGCTGTGTTCAAAGCAAAAACCTCCGGCTGCAAATAACGATTATTATTTAATCTATTTTTTCCATTAATTGATTAATTGTTTGTGCTTTGAAATGTCAAAAAAAAAAAAAAATAGTAAAAGAGCCCAAGGTTTTACATCTTGAAATATTTTCTTTTCATCCAACAGTCCAAAACCCAGATATGGTCAATATTTTACATTTTTGCTTAATTAAATGACTTAAATGATAACCAAAAGTGCTGTTGATTGCCTGACTACTCAATTCTTTGACAAATTGTTTGAGTCTTAAACACATGCTCAACATAAGAAGGCTGTTTTTTTAAAATAAAAGTCTCAAAACTATTTAAGTGAAGATTTGGAAAATTAAAGCTGATAACAATATTAATACATGTGACAAGTTAGCTTTTTTATTGGGTCTTGTATGTCAATCTTCCAGTTAATGTTGCCATACAGAAGTGATCTGAGATCAATCAGTGAAGCCAAACTCTGTTGCACCTGAAATGTTACAGAATGACCCACTTCAGCCTCTGAGTGAGGTGTGCACACTGGTTTACTCTCCCAAGAGCTAGTTTCAAGTGACTATGGCTGACATCTTGACCCTCACTTTTGCTCAGGTGAACACAGGTCACAACTCGTCTCCCCTGTGTCTGGATGGAGGACGGACACAGTGGCTGCAGTGCTGGCAGTGATCTGTATGTCCTCTTAGCTTGGCCGTGGCCTTAGCCTCTTCCCTCTCCTCTGTTCTTACTTCACATCCTGGTTCCTCTGACCCCTCTTTCCTCCCTCCCGCAGGGTGGAGGAGGGAACCAGTGGCAGTAGAAAATGGCTGCCATGACAACGGTGCCCAGCTATACCCCTTCGCTGTGGGTGAGAGTGTGTCACGCCCTCCCCCGGCTGGACCTCACCATGCAGATGAAGGACAACATCTTTGTCCCTGACAGCTGGGAGTACCAGCAGGTAACAGACACCTGCCGCAACCGCCCGTAACACTCTGTAACCACGTGCTATACTGTAACTGTCCAATCTCAGGTGCCACATTGCATAATAGTTACAGCCCTGTTGCTCTATTTGTCATAACGAATGCACAGGTAAGTTGTACAGCAATTAAGTAACTGCATGTTTGGCAATTTGCTCTACATAATACATCGACATATAGATTGCTTCAAAAGTCCCTGAATGTAACAGCAATCTGGGGAGTTATGATGATGACATTTACAGTCAGTAACACTTTTCCCTGTCAACTTATTGAACTAATTATTGGTGGTGAGATTGAACTAGACCCATCCAAATAAAAAGTATATCTAATCTTTTTTCATTTGTCTACCTTGCTTACATGCTGTAATGCTCTTCTAAACTGTCAGTTACACCTTTGCCTCTGTGCATGCAAAGTGGAGATAATTTGGTTTCAGGGAGTGCATGAGATTCAACATGGTGCGCGTCCAGCAGGTTTCCACAGCTGCTTTTGTCTGCACGGTTCAGAACTGTGCAGTTGCTGCTGCAAAATGCAAAGGTTTTCTCCTCCAACAGGCTCTCTCATACAAAACGCTCCAGCTAGCAGTGTCTCACAGTGCGTGTTTGTGACTTCTCTGCGGTACAAAGAGGGGGGGACGCAAATTATCCTGCAGAACAGAAAGACAAAAGAGAGTGAAAGTGCTCTGAGAGAGAGAACGAGAGAGGGAATGAGTAATGCGAGGAGGTTGCTGAACAGAAGACCAGGCTGAGAGAGAGGGAGATAGAGAAGCGAGTGAGAGTGGGAGTGAGAGAGAGTGGCAGTGAATGTATTTAAGTAGGTCACAGATTATTAATAGAGATTCAGTGGTGTGGATAGAAAGAAAGAGAGGGGAGAGTGGGGGAGAGAAAGCGAGTGGGAGCAAGGGAGAGCGTGGGGAAAGAGAGATGGGTGGAGTGGGGCGATGGGGAGGGGCTTCAGAGAACAGGAGGTGAGATAGAGGGAAGGTAGAGGAATGCGGAGTGACAGACGGGCAGATGGAGGAAGGATAATACTGTAGATATGTGTTGGAGCAAAATGCATTTCAGTAATGATGACTTTATGACATGGAGCCTGATCAAAAGCCAAGTCTAATATGGCTTAGTGACATTAATATTCACTCTGGTGCGTATAAAGATCAGGGATTCATGGGTCAAATTCGTTTAAATAAGTATAAATAGTCAAGAATCACCTCAAATTAATTGTGTTAAATTGTTCCTCTTCCATCTCTCTTAATGTATGTTTGCATGCTGTGTGTGCATGCCGTGTGTATCTGTATCCTCCGTTTTTGCTTCTCGTTGAAGCACACGATTTATATTCTCATACCTTTTTAATCACCATCTCCTGCTGCTAATGGGGTGGGACAATATGACAAGCTATGGAATTTTAACAGGATTATTTGGTATTTTACTCTGCGAAATTGTTCTTCTCCACTTGTAAAAATGGAATTAAAGTGCCATTTCTCACATTCAGTGACTCATCCGCTGACTGATTTCTTTCCTCCTCTTCATGCTTTCAGACTCTGCTGGTTTTGTCCAGTTTATCAGCCATCGCTCTCGTTATCTCCCTCCTGGTGGTTCTCTCCTTCCTCATACACTACTGCTGCTGTCACCGTGGCGACCGGAGTGAGGGCTCAGAGGAGGAGGAGGAGGATGAAGATGCCAGCACAGGTCACGGTTACAGCGGCAAGAAGGGGCGGGGCATCTGCTGTGTCACCTGGGTGGCGGTGGCGTCTGTCACGCTGTGCTGGTGAGAAAGAGCTTTTATATTTCCTGGCGACGCACACACAAGTCGCCTTTTAGCAGGGGCGGAAGACGTATTCATATCTTTTACTTAAGTAAAAGTACCAGTGCATAACTTTAAAAATACTTCAGTAGAAGTAAAAGTCTTGCATTTAATATCTTTAAAAGTAGGGGTACAGAAGTATAATAAGTAACACATTAAGTATTAGTTAGTCCTAGTAACGAAGTACTAATTACTTGCACAAAAACGTATACAAACCATACGATGAGCTTATAAAATATGATACATTTCTGTAGTATATAAAGCTATCAGTTACCTGCACCTCAACCTACAACATTAAAATAGCCTTTAGACATGAATGTATCAGTGATAGTAATAACAATCCAATAATATAATATATAACAATATCACAATTACAGGATCCATTTGTATGATGAGTACTTTTATTTTTGGTGCTTAAAATACATTTTGCAGATACTTCATGTTTTACTCAAGTAAGATTTTGAATACTTTTACTTGTAATGGAGCATTTTCTTATTGCGCTATTGTTACTTTAAGAAGAAAGATCTGTATACTTCTTCCACCACTTTTTTATTTACATTGTTAATTCTGATGCATCAGTACATAAGTAGCATATAACTGTCGATACCACCTGCCTGACTCTGCCTACCAGCACCTCTAAAACTCCCTAATTAACATGTGTTTTTATTATGTTACCCTGGACAGAAATGACTAGCTGTTTCAGTCTGCTGCTGGCTGTAGCTCCATATTTACAGTACAGACATGAGAGTGACATCACACTTCTCAAGAATACTCTGCAAAAATACGAATAAGCCTATTTCCAAAAAATTTCACTACTATTTTTTTAAATAAAAAGTCTTAGAAGTTTAAAGGGGAAATCACTCTTTGGTTAAACTGGAAATGACTCATAGATATCTGAAATGTGACAAAGGGCCCCAAGTAGGTAGTAGTAGTTTTTGACACTACCAAAGGGTCACAAGTCAAAAAGATTAGGAACCACTGGTTTTAAGTAAAATCAGATCATATTTTAAGATATTCAGATAAATGCAGTAAAAAGAACAGTATTTCCCTCTGAAATGTAGTGGAATTGAAGTATAAAGTGATCTGAGCTAGTACAGCACTTGAGCAAATGTACTTAGTTACTTTACACCGCTGCCTTTTAGGTGGAGCAGCAACACGGCTGTGAATCACGAGCTGTCACCCTCCATCGTCATGTGCTTTTCAGTCTCTCACACAGTCACTAATGTCACTGGAGAGGAAAGGAGGCCTGTATGACAGCTGATAGTCACGTTATATTGCTGTTTATCGGCCAAAGGCCTGTGACAGCGCTGTGCGTGTTAGCTTGTGTGTGTAGATTTCAGTGGTTCCCCGTCACTGTGGGTGTGAGGATGATCTCAGCTCGCCCACCTACAGTACAGCAGTCATTTACCGACCGGTGTTCCCCTCAGATCTGGTGACCATGCAGTCATCACGTCAGTACATTGTCTCTGCTGCACATTATACAGAAATGCTGCTTGACGTCTGTCCAATACACTCCTGTATAGAGGAGTAGGTGAAGGGAAGCTCAGCTGCCTTTTAAATCTAAAGCTACAGGCACAGCTGTGTGCTGTAATAAAATTATAATGCAATTTAATGCTTCAGCAGTGCTTGTTATTTTATTCCAGTCCATTCCCTGCATGTTTATAGGCCCTGAGACTGTATTGCTGTATTACAGAACATAATGTACTGGGGATCTGATTTCAGCTGTCATAATGATGTCATCATATACAGACTGTAGGTTGATGTGGTTTCGTGTCTCCCCCTTATGGACTGTAATGTAATGTAGTCGTCTCCTTCGCTGAAGCTCTATCCAAGAGCTTTCTGTGCTAGACTGTATGAAAAAATATTGCTGCAGTTTACCTTTTTAATATATTTCATGTGACACCTTTTCCCCCAGATGGTGGCCTTTGGTCACAAAAGCAGAGTATGTCATTTAAAATGAGCTGCTGTAGACAGCGTTCACATTTGGCAGCTTGAAATGCAAAGCACACACAGACGCAGACACACATTCCTCTTTTTCCCCCTGCTTTCTAATCTGGGTCACATACTTTGTGGGAGATTGGGTCATACCATTCCTCTCGGGTTTGAGGGGATTTGATGAACATCTGGCCCAAGCCTTAATCTGAATATTTGAATAACAGAAAGATATGTAAACATGTCGTTATGTTTAACATTTCGAATATTTTCCTTGCTGAAGATTAACCGTTGAGTGCTAAGAGTCAGCTTTTTTTCCATCATCTGTTTATTCCTTCCCCTGCGCTCCACTGCTGGTATGCTCATCCAGAGCACACATATCCCATCCTCTCCAGCTCCATCTCCCTGTGTCACATTCATTTAAAATGTACATACACACTGAATTAAACATTACAGTTATGCCTCCGCTATCTGTGCTTCCACCCCTCTCCTTCCCTCACACACACACATATAAACATCCTCTCACAATGTTTTCATGTCTCCTTCTTTTCCCTTTGCAGTGTTGCCATAGGCATCGGTTTCTACGGCAACAGCGAGGCTAATGATGGGATGTATCAGTTGACCTCGTCTCTTCTCACAGCCAATTATACGCTAGCTTCCATCGATCTGCTGGTGAGTGCTGCTCTCCGCAAGTAACTGTCATGCAGAATATCTACCCCTCTTCACGCTGTTTGTGTGTATCTGTGTCCGTGTCTGTGTCTTTGTGTCTGTGGTCTGCAGAGGGAGAAAGAAAATCAGACACAAAGTTCTGTTTCATCGATTTCTCTGTGGTCAGACAGTGGTTTATGTGTCAGGCTGCTAAATGTCCTCCTTCTACTGCACTCTGTAGAAGATACAGGTCAGGAAAACTACAGTAATATAGGTAATGATACATTGATACATAATGATAATGATACATACTGAATACCTATGAATGCGTGGGAAAAGCACACAAGTTAATCAGTCGTATCCATTCATCTGAAAGAAACTAATATATCAATCATTATGAGTAGACCAGGATATCTAGACCCTCATAAAGCAATGGCATTAAAACAGGGAAAAGAGGGAAGGAATAGGCACACAGACATAATCTGCTCACTGGGTGTAGCGCGTACCGTTAAGACTGAGTCCTTATTGTAGTGGCCCAGGTTCAAGTCCAACCTGTGGCCGTTTGCTTCAGGTCATCTCTCCTCTCTCTACCTAATTTTCCTCTCTCTGACTCTATCAAAAATAAATGTGAAAATGCCCCAAAAAGAAATTTAAAAAAGCTTGAAACAGCCAATTTAAGAGTAATTTATTTATTTGCTAAACGTGAAGAATAAGACACATTTATCAAGAAACACACGCCTTCTTACAGCAAAGTGTAACCTTCAAGACAACTCGTAAGTGATCACATGAATTATTGCATGCGTGATCAGAGCAGGAACATCCCATTAAAGAGATTTACCCCAGTGGTAATTTACCCCAAAGCTTTTTAAACCATGGCATTCCTTCAGAGTGATTTCTCACTTTGTTTTTCACTTTTAGCAGCTTGATAAATACGGTTCTTTGGCTTTAACTTGCATGCATTAGCAAACTGAGGCACCAAGATGCCCACTATCTCCAGTTCCCTCTCTCCATAACACAATCACTCTGAGCTGACCACGATTTTATGAGCATCATCATTTGTACTTGTGCTTTCCGTCCCACTTAACTCCCCTCACATTCTTCCTTCCTCCCTCTCCAGATTTCAGACACAATTACCGGGCTGCAGCTGTCTATCTCTGGCCCTCTGACCTCAATGGAGGAGCTCTTTACGGGCAGTAAACCCTTCCTGGTGTCGACGCGGAACTGCCGGAGGTTATCTGAGAACGTGGTCAACCTCCTCTCCTCCATCTCCCTGGCTCGGTCCAGTGTGGATGCAAGCCTGGGGAATGACAGCAGTGTCAGTAGGGCGGCCATCATACCTCTGACCCCAGTACCGCCCTCCGTGGCTCCAACAATGGTGCCTACCGGCGGCTTAATGCCCAACCCCTTCGCACCTGGCTGGGCGGCCAACACGCTGATGGTCAATGAGGACTACAGGTGAGACTGCAGTCCAGATTGACCACCCAGATTTATGTGTAGATGTTTAATTTGGATCAAATTGACATTTATTTTTGGGATGATTATTAGTAAATTATACAAAGTAATGCCCGGATCCGTTACCATATGCACATTAGCAGTGTTTATCTATCTATTTCAAATGATTCATTACATGCATAGATACATGGCCCACCATCCCATACATACACATTTATGTATGATCCAATACACTGCAATTCAAAGCCAAATTAATATAATTTAGTTAGGTAACACTTTATTTCATGAGTCTGTAATTTCCAAAGTACTTTAGAAGGAACTATGTAATTTTGCTGGAACTGGAACGAAAATAGAGATAGTGTGTATGATCCAATACACTGCAATTCAAAGCCAAATTAATATAATTTAGTTAGGTAACACTTTATTTCATGAGTCTGTAATTTCCAAAGTACTTTAGAAGGAACTATGTAATTTCGCCGGAACTGGAACGAAAATAGAGATAGTGTTTTATTGTTCACCTGAACATGCAAAAATGTCAAACTTGTTTACAGGCAGCACACAAATCAACATCCAGTTATAATGTAATACTGTGATGCAATTTTAAATGGAGCAATTCTTTCAAACAAAAAGCAGATGCCCTTATAATTAATACCAGACTACATAGTTTTTTTCAAGGAAAATTCCTAAGAAAACATTACTTAATTAAGGATATGTAAAATAAAGTGTTACTATGTTATTATTTTGATTAGTATCAGATTCAACACTTTTGATAAACTACATTTTATGCTTAGAATCAGAAATGCACCAGAAAAATCATGTCTACTGCCACCAGCAATAGTAAACATTGGCAGTGATAGTCTGCCTTCTGGGAAGTATGAGAAAAGCTGTTTATGTTCATTTTCTTCTTACAATTTGAACTCTGATAGTTTTGCTTATAAATGTATTTGTTCCTCTTAGGTTTTTGTGCATGAAGCAATGATTCCTCTGAAGTATGTTTATGTTTAGTTTCCAATAAAATAGATGATATAACAACATTTTCGCTAATAAAACAAAATTGAATTGTTGTTCTTCCTATTTACAAAACTCAGTGTCCACTGATACTGATCAGTCAGTTTTCCTCCAATCCTTCAGTACAAGATATTTTGAAAAGGAATCATTTGTCTACATATATATACTGTATATGCAAGGCCAACTTTATCCATCATCCAAGTGTACCCGCTTTACATCCAGCAACTGTTTTCTGTGACTTGGAGGCTGGAAATGTTAATAGAATCCAGCACACTGTTCAAGTCTCCTCTTACAACCATTTCCTATTCTGAGTAGACAGGAGCATTTGGAGGGGCATGCACATAAACCCTCAATTTCACAAATATCAACATGTACAGACTGTTTATCAACACTGCTACACCCCTGCTCTTAGTTTTTTATGAGGCTGAGGAAACTGTCCTCAGCCTCCCATTCTGAAATGATGCATGTTTATTCAGATGTCTGGCTTTGTTGAGGTAATGCAATGGAAACTTGAAAAAAGGTTCTTACACGTAATGGGGTTGATGGGATGTTTCTATATTCCATATTCCATAATGAACACACTTTAATCGATTAATAAAAGCCCATAACGTTATCCTTAGTACTGATAAATATTGTCCGTTGCAATAACAATATGAAAGTACTGCATCCCATAAACAAAACCACACACAGCAAACACGGACGATGTAATTTATCCCTGCCCTTACACAGTGAGAGGTTAAGTAAGGTTCAGCCTCGCTCTGACTTCACCACTTCCCTGATCTCATACAATGGAGTCTTGTGACTGCCTAAACTTGAATAGCAAATGAAGCAAAAGCTATTCAAGCAAACAGACTCACACTGAGCGAATGTCTCATTTTTTCTGTTTAACAGAGACATAAATAGATATCCCAGATCAGCAGTGTTATCAGAATCCTAATAATCTTATTACACTTCCTCAGCAGCTTTAATTCTGGGAACAGAGGGAAAAAAGCTGCAAGTTTTAATCCCAGATCAGGTGGAAAAATCTGAATGTTATGAAAGGAACGCTGTATATTTCACACATCACCAAAAACATAACCGCTTAGATGACAAATCTGAATTAATAAGCTTTTCATAAATTTACATGGTGCCAAGCTTAAAACGCAACTGAAAAAGGAGACTAGACCGTAGACATTTTAGCTCATATCTGTCTTCACTGCTCTGTGAGGAGCAGCATTCAGTGTACTAACCTCAGATATTTTTATAGTAGTCCCCAGATAAATCTAAGGAGTCACAAGATAATTAAAGAGATAAGACAGAAAGAAAGATTTACATTTACCTCTAAAGGCCTCTGTCTTCCCACTCGCAACTATCATTGAGGCAAACATCACTTTACAGCAGTTGCTTGTGTCGCTCTGCTGGAAATGGAAGAGCAGTTCAAGTTCAAGGTTCAATTTAGTCATCCATGAAAACATCAAAATTACAGTGCTCCCATCCTAATCAACCAACTCTGAAAACCGTAGACAAAAACAACAACATAAAACATAAAGTTAAATTAAGATTACAAATTTCTCACTGCACTGTAATATCCCTGGTGGGATAAACAAAGCTTAAAGTAGCAGTTGTACTATGATGTGCATGTGTGTAACCACAGTGGAACTTTTCAAAACCGTAGTATAAGTGTTGTAACCAAAAACCAATAGTATGCCGACCTTGAGTTAAGTATTTTTTTTAAGTCAAACTCTTGCACACACAACATTTATAATGTGTCTTTAATGTAATGGCATTTGCTGTATGTGGTGTTTCTTTGGTATAGGTGGCTATCATATGTGTTGTTGCTGCTGCTTGACCTCATAGTGTGTCTGTTCATCCTGCTTGGACTGGCCAAGCAAGCCCGCTGGCTGCTCATCCTGTGAGTACACACACACACACACACACACACACACACACACACACACACACACACACACACACACACACACACACTCTTGTATCTTTAGACACGGACCATACAACGCTGGATGGATGGTCAGTGTGTCCTCTTGGCTGAGGAGTTTGTGTTTTTCCCCCACAGGATGACCGTGCTGGCCTGGCTGGCACTCTTCCTAAGCTGGGGCTCCCTGGGCTTGGAGACAGCCACTGTAGTGGTGAGTAGACCCAGTAAAACAGCTCTGGTGAGCGGGGGGGGATGAAGGGCTGGAGGAATAGGAAGTGAATGGGACTGTCATGGGAGGGATTGGCTGGCTACGGCTGAGGGAAGAGAGCTATAGGAGGCGGAGCACTGATGGCAGGCCAAAGCCATGTGTGTGTGTTTGTGTGCAATTTCTGTGCCCATTGTGCTAAACTGTGAAAAGACCTGCCTCCTAGGGAACGCTGCAGTCATGGCAGAGGACCAAAAAGGCTGAAAAATGGGGCAGAGATTAAAGATTCAATGCACATGTGCACAAGCGCATTTGTGAACATTGTGTTTGTGTGCATTAAAGTGCGTGTTTTTCATTTAAGCGTGTTTGCGAGTGTGTGGGCGTTTGGCTTCGAGAAGTAAAGATAGGAGATGAAGAGAAGTGCTTTCAACAAGAGTGAGGAGGAGAGAGGAAGAGTGGGAGAGTGCATATCCAGATCAGTTTGAGAGAGAGAGAGAGGGGGGGGGGGGGGGGGGGGTAAACCATCAGCTTGCCATCAACAGTGCATGGCTTGAAGCTGCTGCTGTACCTCGGCCCCCATGGGGCTTTAGACTGAGCATGCAAGGATGTGGATGTGTTGTCCTGGGAAAGTAAAATTCACTAACATGCTGCTGGACAATGTTCAGCTGAAAGACCAGCTGTGCTTTTAATGCCTGAACACCACTAGTGTGCTGTGTCTTACAGGCATAAATCCAGCCAACTTCAAGGCACTGACATTATCAAGAAGAAAGCAAAGTTTTCCTGTCTCAAACAGGCCTGTCCTTTTACAGTTTGCCCTATAAAGTTTGGTCAAACTCTCTCAAAGAGAGGCTGTTTTGGTCTGGACTCTGGGGGTGTGTGAAGAGGGTAAATGGTGGCTGTTTTTCTGCACTGCTGCCTATTTTAAGTGTCTCAGTGTCATGTGGAGCTGGCGGGAGATGTCCCAAGGCCTGTGGGTCCACACAGAGACGCTCTGTCCCTGGTCACTGACAGGGAAACAATGGGCCAGCTGTGGGCCTGTCCACATTATTTTGTCCCGGTTCGCCACTTCTCCCGTCAATCGCCGGGCTCTCTGTGTGGCTCTCGCTCCCTCTTCTGGTGGGGCGACCTCAAGCTGAGTGTGTTTGTGGGTGTAGTATCGCTGACCCGAGTGGACCCTCTTCAAAAATAGGCCAGATGGTACGGCAATGTGTAGAGATGATGCGGAACAAGCGTTTAACAGAGGGGAGGATACGAGTGATGAGGTAATGGAAAGAAAACTAGATGTCAGGCCGTAGCGCAGATTTATCCAGGACGGCGTGTGATGAAGGCAGATCAATATTTGCCACTATATTGTAAGCTGCTGTCAGATATCTGAGGAGGTAAGTATGTCAGTCGGTCAGTGTGTCGACTAACTTTTCCCTTGTGATCATTTTTCTCTTGCCCTCCCTCTTTTGCCTCATCTGTCCCTCTCTCCTGCTTTCTTTTTTTCTTTTTATCCCGTCATCCCCTCTCACTCTCCCCGTCACTCTTGCTGCATTGCCAGGCTCTCAGTGACTTCTGCTCAGATCCAAACACGTTTGTGCTCAACTCCACGCACTTCAACACCGGGACCAGCTCAGGTACAGTTTTAACCTGTCCCCGCACGGGAAACGCTCTCTGAAAGGGCTAGTTGTTTTCCATTTCTGCAATGCACTTGGTTTACCTCCCAACAGTGCCTATGTCAGCACAATCTAATATAATGACAGTTAAATGTTTCCACATCTTTTCCATTGTGCGCTGATCTGCTGTGCACTGGTGTTTTGTTGGCCATTCAGATGTGTTGGATTATTACCTGACCTGCAGCAGGCGCATGAACAGTCCGTTCCAGCAGGTAACGTGACCTCTGTCAGTCACATGACTTATGTATATAACACAGTACATTGCGGGCATTTAGCGGACACTCTTACAGTCACAGATTTAAAGTAAGTGAGCAGATTGCATGTCAGACTTGTTCAAGGCCGGTTAAGGACAAATTATTTGAGGACGGGATGCACAGCTGTTGTTGCGTGTCCTGTCCTGACATGATTTGCTGTCCAGATAAATAGCTACACCCTCAGCATATTAATGGCATATTTGAGGAGTAACGCAAACTACAAGCTCTTAACTCCACTGATTTGTTGGCTTCAGCTGCTGACCCAGTCGCAGAGGGCACTGTCCAACATTCACACACACCTCTCCAGTCTGGACAGAAATGCTCTCACACAGTTCCCCAAAGCTGAGGTATGTTATACGGTGTAACTATGCAGCTTAAAAAATTAAAAGTCTACCTCCTTTCCGGTGTTTTTTCTAACTTGATTCCAATGTTTAATGATTGCAGAGATCACTCAGGGAGGTTCAGCAGATACTTAACTCCACAGAGGGAAACTTTCATCAGTTGGTGGCACTAATGAACTGCCGAGGTCTGAATAAGGTAACCCAAGACGCAGTGCATGCATACAGAAAACGCTTATTACCAAATTACTGCCTCTTAAATTTCATTGATATATATAAATATATTTATCCATTTGCTTTTAGGACTACATTGACTCTTTGAAAGGCCTGTGCTACGATGGGATGGAGGGATTGCTCTACCTCTCCCTTTACTCTTTCCTCTCTGCTCTGGCCTTCACTGCCATTCTCTGCTCTCTGCCCGGTGCCTGGAGGAGCTTCCCCAGGTGAGGAAGAGTGGGAATATGCGTGTAGTGCAACTGAAACAAGGAGACTACACAGTAGACATTTTATTGCGTCTGGGAGGACATATACTTCTCTGCTACTCCATGTATCCACAATCAGATAATGATTACAAAGGTTGGAGTTACTGCATGCATACAATGTGGAAAAATACAGTTTGTTTATCAGTTTTGTATTATTCGTTAGGTACGCAGAAAGCCATGAGCCTTCGAGTGTCATCAGCTAACAGCAAGTTTAGGTAGTTTGCAATTGGTGCTGCTAGTGCATACGTTCTGTAAATTAGTAGTTTGATGATTTTCCTGTTGTGACCATTTGTAGATAAATACATTAGTTTTACCACCTGAAGTGCATCTCATACCTTTTCTTTCTTGGAATATTAGCTTCTAACTAATCATGAACGGTGACCGTGAGAATAATGGAGCTGTCTTGTAAGATGTCTTTCAATTTAAAAAAAAATAATAATATAGAACTATATCAATGAATATGGCTATGTGGAGAACAAGGTGTAAAAACACAGGGGTATCATTTCTCTGCTCACACACGTCCCTCTCTCTCTCTTTCTTGGACGACGACAGCGAATCAGAGGAGTACGAAGACTCGGACAGCGAGAGTGAGGACCCCTTCACCTCCCATCAGGCACGTAGACCGACGGCCTCGGGGTCTCAGCGAGGGGCCATGGCCCCCTTCTATAATTACCCGGGGGCCGGGTGGACACCCCCCTTTTCTAGCGCGCCGCCCCTCCCGTGAGTAACACAGACACACAGACACAAAGACAGACAGACAGACAGAACAAGAGGAGGAGTAGGTTGCTCTTAGATACAGTTTTGGCATCAGGCTTGTGTTTCTGTGTCGAGGTCTGTAACTATGGGCAACTTTTATATTGACACCCTCCAGATTAGGGATTGTAAAAAGTCCAGGATGTAGTGTGACAACACAGAGCATACTTAAACAACACATAGAGACTGACTGAGAACAATTTAGATGTTTTTGTGCAGACACATAGTCTTTTTGGTGTAGGCATTCAACTTGAAATCACAGGTTTCCCCATAATTGTATTCATGACATACATAACAGATGTTGGACATAATGCACACCTATCTTTACAAGAGAGTAGTGCAAGTGCAGTAGAGTCAGCTAGGTTTACACACGTTCTATATAGACATGTAGGATTAGTCCAAATCCACAGAGCTGTCAGATTAAGTACATGCATTGCAGACAGACACACAGACAGGTCAATATGGACTACAGAGTAGGCAGAGAAACAGACACAACTCCAGAGGTCTGTCTGTCTGTCTGTGTGTCTGTCTATTCGTCTGTCGAGTGTTTCCGGACAGACGTTGTAGGCCGCTCGGTCATTTCACAGATCTTGTCTCAAATGGCGTCCTGTCTCCTAAACAGTAGTAGACTACTGCTGTGTTGGGGGGAGGGTGTCATTGACGAGGCCGCGCTCTTAAAAACTCCGGCGAAGTGAGGCTCAGGTTGACTATAGGTAACCCCCCCCCCCCCCCCAAAGACCATCCTGCATCACTCTCATCTGTCTCCTCACTGTGGTGTCCACTCCTCTCAATTTACTTCTCTGGATCTGTCCTTGCTACTTTTCTCTTTATCACACCTCCTGCTTCCTTTTTGGTTCTCCCTCTTTGTCACTCTCTATTCTCTCATCTTATTATGTTTTCTTCCTTTCTCCCTCACTGATGTTTCCAAGCTTAGTTAATGCTCTGAGAAACCTAATCGTGGACTATTTAACTCCCCCTTCTAATGCCAGCTGATCATCTTGACTGCTCCCATATCTAATATTAACACAAAAATACAAGAAAACTGACTAAACTAAACTGCCATGGCTCAGAAACTCAGCTTGAACTTAAAAATACAGTCCACTCCTCTTAAATGGAATCTTCTCGGGATTGCTTTAAAAGCTTTCTGGGGTTTATCGTGCAGATAAACAGATTCATTAGGAAAACAACATTACAGCTGAAATGGAACTGGTGAGTCACACCCAGCTTTGAATGCATGTAATTGCAGATTATTGTATAAACCCTGCAGTGCATTATCAGTCAGGAGTGGACTGTACGTCTGCTGCTGGTGCTCACAGGGCCTTGCTTGAGTGCCAGAAGTACTAATACCTACTAGTTATAGTTAGGTGAGTGCTGTGTTTTTACGCACTATATTTCTAACCGCTCTTTCTCCTTCTTTCCTGTTACCTGTTATCTGTCCTTGGTTCTCGTCACCCCGCGGTCCCTGTCCCCTTTGTCTCTCTCGATGTGTCTCACCCCTGTTTCCCTCTCTTCCTCATCCTCCATCCCTCCTCTCCCTCTCTCTTCTGTCCTTGTCTCTTTCAATCTCTATACAGGACTCCAAACGTTTCCTCCAATGGCAACCCTGGCTATGAGAGCCTCCCCTTGACTGACAGGCAGTCCCCACCCCCCTCTGTGAGTTCCTCTGTACTTGTGTCACCATCGCAATCTGTGCCATTTTATCATTGCTGTTAGTGCACACGCTCGCTTTAATAATTACTATCAAACGGACTAACATGGTGGTGAGGCTTCGACCTCGCAGGACCCTGTGGGCTGGCCTCTTACTCTTTCTGATGCAATGCTGCAGAACGTGCAAAAACATGAGAGAATTTACAAATGTTCACTGTTACCAATTAACTTGTACAATACTCTTTGTTACTAACATAAATCTGAGAGCACTCCCTGTGTTATTATCACTATCTGACCATTTTACCTTGTGAGCGTGAAAGTTCACTCCTGGCCTCGGAAATAGTAGTTTGACAAAAGGAGTTCCCCTTGCTAGCTTTTTATCTGCAGCTTTCAATTGTATCTCATGGTCTTCCTCAGTGGATGACCATGAGGTGCGATATATATGACCACACGTTATCCCACGACCAAATTTTCCTCATGATGACATCGACAACTCCATGACAAACTCCATACACGAGGAAGACCATAAGATGTGGTTGAAAGCTTTGTAATTAGAAAATCAGTTGTATGAAATTAAAAGCCTGTTAAAATTCAGAACTTTTACTTATTCTTATCAGTTTGTTGTTGACCATAGAAACAGTAGTTTGACAAAAGGAAAAAAGAAAACCTTACCTAAAAGCTTAAGGTCCCCTCATTAGCTTTTTACAGAGCTTTCAGTCACATCTCAGTCGTCCTCAGCAGATGGAGTCAGGAGTTACAATCCTCCTGCCCAATAAATGACCACAATTTATCACATGACCAAACTCAGTGTCATGACAATTTAGCTATCTCTGGGACAAGTGAGCAGACTACATGTATTGAGGATGAGCATGAGATGCAGCTGATATCTGGGAAAAGCTTGTAAGTGGACCTTGAGTAACCCTCTGATATTCTACATAAATATATTAGTGTCTGTTGGTCAGATAGTGCACAAATGATGTGCTGTCTGTTGCTCTTGATGAGTTGATCTTCACGTGTGAATAACAGATTTTGTTCTCTTCTCTTTCATTTTCTCTCAATTTATCATTGGACCATCTCAACCTCTTGTCTATTCTGGACGTACAGTACTCTCCCAGCATGCTGACTGGTTACGGGGGAAGTCAATCACACCCCAACCCTGCCCATTCGCGGAACCTGTATTCACGTTGATTATTATTTTTTTGTTAGGAAATGTATAGAAAAAAAATGTTTAGTTTTCATATGAATGGACACTTTACTGAAATGAAAAAGAAACTAATCTAAGTAAAATGAATGCTAGTGTGAATTCAAAGTGCATAACGTCAGTACCACTGAATATTATTATTATTAGAAGCACTTAAAAGAAACAGATCTAAATGGACTGTTGATATGATGGACAGCGATAATGCTGGTAGGATGGTTGTGCAAAGCTATGAACCAAGTCCACTTGGTCTAAATTCTTTCCCCTTGTCTGTCCAAACTCTGTGTAAACTGTGAACAGTGGTGAGGCAAGTCAGAATGCTATTGACGTTACTACGTTGTAGTTTTATATTCTTAAATGTATCAGTACCACCAATTTATTTTTAAGTTTTTATATAAATATTGTTGTAGAAAAGCACTGGCACGTAGCAACAAGACACTTTTTTTTTTTTTCTGTGAATGGTTATGCAGTTCCTTCACTTGGTATAATTTTTTTATTATTACTTTTTATAGGTGGCAATTCTGTATTTTCCTTGTATTACCTTATGGTATTCTGTATATCTCACTGTCTATAATATCTGAATAATCATGAACCTTTGCTCTTAAAAAAAAAAAAAGTACTTGAGGGCTACCATGACCCTGTTTTAATGATTGAATGGAGAACTACAACTGCCACTCGAGTCTTGAGTGGAGAACTACAAATCCCATGCAATGACAGCAGGTACATAGCAATATGATTCTTGCTACTGGTGCTGCAGTAGCCCTACCGTAACTAGCAATAATAACTATGTATAGCATTGGGTTTCTGAGATCTCTCCAAGATGTTTTGTGTATATATGGTATGGTATGTTGGAGATTTCATTGAATCCCCCGTCCTTGCCAACTGACCTTGTTAACCCTTGAATTGAGTTTGTATGGTTATCAATGCTCCTTTTGAATGGCATCCTTTTACACTCAAGAGTCTAATATAAATAAAAATAACTTCAATAACCTTCACCGAGTCTTCATCGTGTCTACAAGTCAATGCAATGTAGATATAAAACACACAAAGCATAATTTAAAGTAGATTCATACTTTAAATAGGAGGTCAAAGTTTAATATAAATAAGCTTCAATATTATGAACCTCTGAGTTTAGGTTTTTGTGTAAGTTAGTCACTAGTGTGTACCAGAGACAGTCTTCCTATTATTTTGGATATGCATAGATCAATATGAGAGACAACATACAAAACATAAAGGTTACATACAGTCACAGAACCAGTGTTTTTGCATGTTTGACTCATTTACAACTAATCAAGAGTAGTTTACTTCCTGCAACCGTTCCTTATAGATTTAAAATAAAGTGATCTTCTCAATGCAACCACTGTGTTTCATTCATGACAAAGCTGTGTGTAACTCAACCTGTAGAGACTTGAAACCTGGATGAGATGGATAATCCAGCATAATCAAAGTCATGACTGATTTTATTTTATCAACGCTTGATTACTGTGTGGATTCAGTTACATTACCACAAATCAATAACAAAACTTTGACAAAATTAAAAGGTTTACAGTGTTCATTGTGATGGATTACCGATCTCAACCACTTTTCAAATCTCTGCAAATTGACTTTTTCATACTAAAGCTAAATGAAAGGATAACAAAGGCTGCCTGGAAGATAACAACACATTTAAAAATCAAAAAAAAAAAAAAAAAGGCACGCTATGAAAAATGTCTAGAACGTTGTAGTAAATGGATTAAAACAGGCAAAGACACAGGTTGTCCTTCAATGCCTAACCAGGTGATGCCTTCACAGTACCTGTGCCTGTATGGACACACAAGGACAAACAGTGCTAACAAATCTAACTCTGCAGTGCATAGAAGGTTTACCACAAAGGCCTTGGGAAGAGATGGTGCAGTCAGCTGCTGCTCTATAACTGATCTTAAAAGTCTGGGAATGATATCTTACATGGCAAATTCAGTTAAACCATTTTCATCTGGGTGATGTTTCAGTAATCAAAGTATTCCAGTTATCCTTATTGCAGATGGTTTTTCATGCACAAACACAGCAAGTGTTCAATCAAATGTCACAACTCAAAGATCATCAAACTAGCCCACATTTGCCTCGAACTTTGTTAGTGTAGATGCACCTTCCCAGTGTTAAAACAAAGGTACCAAGGACAGGACAACTCAGACACATGGGTCAGATCAGAGCAATAGCTTTACCAGCTGTTACAGTCAAAACAGTTCTTCATTTCATGAGTAAACGCTCGTCTCTGCTTCTCTTTGGAATTTCCTCTGTGTGTCTCTGTGTAGATAAAATGAATTTTAGTGCATTCCCTGAAGAGTTTTCTGTAATGAGGTGTTTGTTTTTGAAAAAGAAAATATGTCTCTTTTCCCAGAGGAGTTTTTTTTCCATGCTATGTACAGGTATGTCCTGTCACAAGGCATCACTTCTTGGGCTGTTCAGAGTTCAGCCATGAACCGTCCTCCTCAACCTCCCGCTGGACAACCAGGAGCATCTCTGCCACATCCTGAGAAAGCTGTTCACTGAGAAATGTGCTGAAAGAGAAACAAGGACCACAGCGGAGAAAGGGGTTAGAACAACATGAACACAGGCAGTGAGCACATTACTAGAGTGCAGCGTACTAACACAAACAAATAGTGAGGTAAGCCCCATGTGACCACTCATATGGGATGACTCACCCGCTGAGACAGGGTTCAAGCAGCACACAAAAGCCAAGCTCTGACCTAACTCAGTGCAGACCCACTCACACAAACATAACATGTCTGGAAATATTCTAAAGATGTAAATGCACAATCTTACCGTAGTTCTGCTTCTCCCCCAATACAGACAGGACTCTTCAGCTTGGAGTCGAGGTTGTAGTACTGTCCATTAACCTGCCGAACTGCGAGCCAGTGTCGCCGTCGGAGCGGGAGGGACACGATCCCCAGTGATACTCGTGATGGAACGTTAAGAATAAAACCCTGGACCTTTGACACGCAAAGGCTCTGAACCGTCCTGTATTTTGGAAAAAAGGGAGAAAGAAAGTATCAAACAAACTTCCACCTTGAGATATTCTTAGTTATCTATCTGTAATGTTCAGGACATTTCAGGAGATCTTTTCATGATGAACTGTTGCAACACACTGTTAAGTTGTACCTAAACCTCAACCTGACTCACCTACTTCTAAATAGGAGAAATGCACTACCAACTGAAAAAAAGGTACATTGTAAAGTAATGTGTGTTTTGGGATGGCCTATCCCTTAAAACACAAAATGACACCTTTCACAGACAGAAAGACATGTTAGTGCAGTAAAGCTTGAAGTTGCTGAAAATAAATGTTTCTCATCCCACAGGGCTCAGTGTGTCTCACTCACCTGCGTTTGTCCCACCACACCGCAGCCAGTTCCCTGCTCTGTAGTGCCGCCATGATGACGTTGACGTCATAGTTTCCCGTGCCTAACACTGAGCGATGAGGGTTCACCACACACTGTGGAGCCAGCCTGCAGAGAGGGGGCAACAGAGGAATAGAGCATTGTAAAGGAAAAAGCCACGTCTGTATTTGGTACAGCTCAGTTATAAATTCGGCCTCTTCTTGCCAGGACCGTTTGGATTCAGAACCTGAATCAGAACCACTCTTAAGTTTTGCTGGCTTTATGAGTGTCTCTACAAGCGGGGCTTAACTGTCAAGCCCAACATCCATGGTGATTGAACTGGGATACGGCTACATTTGTTTTCAGAGCTGCCCTTCATTTGATTAAAACATTTTTTTTATAACAACCTGGACAGAGTGCCTGTGAGTCAATAAAGTCACAGGTTTTTTCACAGGATTTTTTTCCAGTGAGGTCATAAACTGCCCACATCATTACTCATCTCATCTCATATTAAATTAAGTTAGCCACTCTAAATACAATGGCTTTTGCTATGCGAATTGCACCACTGCTCCTTTTCCCTGAAGGTTAATGTTATATTTCACAAAACAAAGTGTGAAATCCTGGAGTCACTGATTGGTTCATTGTCAGTTGACCCACTGCAACAAGTGCCGTCTGATAACGTCATCAATTAAAGTCTTTACTGTCAGAGGCAATGGGATAGAATGCAGTGCATCAAGTTTTGGTTTCCTTTAGTCAGTGGGAGGATTTTTCATTTAACACACTGTTAAACAGCATTACTGCTATATCTGAAACTAGTTCAGGGTGTGAACAACAACCTGAACATCTGTATGTTACTCCATAATTCAGTCACAAAGTGATCCCCGTGCAAACCTTTGGAGTAAATCTAAATGGTTGTTTGTTTTTTTCCGCCACTTATCGAGCAGCAGGTTAGATGTTCGAGGCTATTTTTGTGAATTCACTGATGTCAACCAGTCCACCTGGACTAATAAAATGTTTACCACTCTGTTGTATTACCTATGGCACACTGTGGAAATATTGTATAAATATATATACACACCACTTTATCATCTGGACTGAAAGCAGACAAACTTGTGGGATTACAAACAGTAACCCTGAATATGTGGCCTGAATTGAACCTGAATTACAGGTTCAAACATTTTGATGGGGAACAAACATGTAAGGCATGGAGGGTTGAGGAGGTCACAAATGAGGCCCGGGGCCAACACTGTGTCAGGGGGCCACAACGCCCCTGTTGTTAACTATTGTTCCTTGGACTCATACTTTGAACATGCTTGTTGGTTGACGCAAAGCAGTTACACGTGTTTTTAGTTTTTACCGAGTGTTTTGTTGACCGAAACGCTGCCCTACCGTTTGCAGATGTCGTCGGCGGTCTCCTTGGTGAACACCCGCTCCTGGAGCACGTTGTTGAGCGCGTGAATGGCGCACAGCTCCAGCCGCTGCTTCTCGTGAAACACTTCTCCTTCGCTCATGCTAACGCTTGGCACACGGGAGAAGTGACAGGGGGAAACATTAGGCGCCGTGTGCGGTCAGGGCAGCGGGGCTGGCGGTGCGGGAGCGGCCACGCAGCGCAGTCCCGCGTCCATTCAGGCCGACGGTGGCTCAGGAAGAGTCGCTAGCTTTTTTTTTTTTCTTACCGTAACGGAGGCTAAAGTGGGACGGCCCGCCGACAAACGCACTGGATCTGGTTGGTCACGGCGGGCCAAACAACAGCGGAGTGAACTATTATTAATCAACAATAGCTAAACGAAGCCGCTGACCTGCTGATAAAGCGATTTCCTGTTTAAAAAAAAAAAAGAAAGACGCTGGAGTCTGACAGCTACATCCAGAAACCGGAAGCAGATCCGTTGTTTTTGTTGTGGTGTTTTTTTTTTTTTTGTTGCGCGGCTGTCACGCCCATTTACGGTAGCCGGCGCCGCACTGGACGAGCCGCCGCTTCCCTCTGTTGTTGTTGTTGTTCCCGCTGGACGGACAACAACAGCGGGAAGTAAACAACACGATCGATCTCCTTGGATACGCTCGCCGCGCACAGTCAGTCTCTCCCGACCGGGGACGTTGTGTTGAGGCGCCCTCTAGTGTTGAGCCTGGTTGTTGTTGTTGTTGATGATGATGATGATGGAGATGATGGTGGTGGTAGTGTTTTACAGTAGCAGTGGTGGAGGAAGTGTTTTAGATTCTTTACTTCAGTAAAAGTAAATAAATAAATAAATAAATAAAACACTGCTACAAGTAAAAGTCATGTATTCAAAATATAACAAGTAAAATGATGTAAGTGTCAGGAAAATGTACTTAAAGTATTAAAAGTAAAAGTACTAGTACACAAGTAGTGTAGAAAAATGCCCCCCCCCCCCCCCCCCCGACTGTTATACTGTTATATATTATATCATTGGATTATGATTACTCTGCATTCATATAAAAGCAGGATTTAACTTCTCCATTTCATTGTCATTGTGTTTTATGTTCATATATATACTTTGTATATATATACATTTATTATTTTTATATTTGTACATAGTAGTTAAATGTTTATGCTTACCTTTGTTGTCTTTGTTTTTTGTTATTTGTCTATTTCAAGAGTCAAGCTCCTTGTATGTGTACGCATACATGGCCAATAAAGCTGATTCTGATTGTGGTTGGTGGAGTTCATTTTAAACTTTTGTAATTATACCTACCATATGCAACACTAAAGTAATGTTTACATACTGTATTAATACATAAAAAATTATAGTCCAATTATATAATCTATATTGTTATGAAATTGGTCATTCTGCATAATGAGTACTTTTGCTTTTGGTACTTTAAGAAGACTGTGGTATTGCTACTTTTACATAGGTAAAAGGTTTGAGTACTTCTTCCACCTCTGATTATCATGAAAACCCCTAATAATTTATACTAAGTGTTTCTGAGTTTGATTTTTTGGGGAAACACACAAAAGAGCTTTTTGATTAGCTCTGATTAAATAATAGAAAATAATTAAGGTTAAAATTAAGGTTTGTTTTTTTATGATGTTATTTTAACCACATGAGAAAAATATGTATCTTCTTGGAAATTGGCCTCCATTTATGAAATATTTGGCTGGCGAGGCTCTATATGCATATCAAATGTGTATTTTAACGCACTTGCGGTGTGATATTGATACAACTTATTTACAGGGGGTGGCACGTCCCCAAAGCATTTTCATTTTATGAGACTTCAAGGCCCAGAATGTGTAGAAGTACTCTTCAAAATAAATACTTTTAGCTCACTTATCTTGCTTGTGTGTTACATACTGTAAATTTAGGACAAAGGCAGATATTTAAATGGGTAGCTACAGCTTATAAATGTTAATATTTAATAGAAAAAAAACATCTCACTAATTTATGCCAGTGTATTGCTGCTGCTGTGAGAACAAAGCAGAGATTTAAGCAGATATGTGTTATAAACTGTGTTATAGGTATTATGGACCATCTTGGTAAGGCTATTGTAAGATTTGCCCTCTGGGAATAATCTTCAATCTTGAAGTGTCTTTTTTAGTTGTTTGTTTTGGAGTGTTTTTATCGATGATGATATAGGTATTAAATGTGTTGGTTTTGTTGGTGAAGCGTCACCTGGACTTCAACATTTTGCTACCTGACATCCACAAACACAATGGAAATAAGTCTTGGACATTAGGCTACAGTGATACCCTTGACTTTTTTGTACTAAACTAAACTAAATTAAACTAAATAGAATAAGAGTCTATGTTGTGAACTTGGCCAGTTCATATCATACATATGTACATTTTTGCAAATGTATATGGCACTGCTGTAAGTAGGTTTTTATGATACATGATGTTCAACAACAATCCCATGGGGTTTGGCCATTGGCACTTTAAAACAAGAAAAACATCTTGTTATATGCTGAATGTTTCTTGTTATAAGGAAAAAAACAGGTTGGAGCAACATGATGCGGTGTTTGACTGAATGAGATTTTTTGCTTTTACTGGGTGTTCTAGGTACTCCTTTAAAAATCTGCTTGTATCTTTACTATTTTGAGCTGTGTCTGATTGTGCTGCTCATCAATCTTGGATTCAGTTTTCTATGTATCAGTCTTTCTCTTCAAATCAGATCTTCTTCTTATTCATTAATCTTCTCCCTTCCCCTGCTCCTCTTTAGACGCGATATGCAGTGAATGTTTCCCTTTTGACTCTTGTGCAACTTAATTGTGTTTCATTTAACACATTTAAATTCTCAGTATTGTTCACGGGGGTTGTGAGTTTTTCAAACGGACCAATAGCCGACGAGCATCAGTCATATTCTCGACTCCGTGTGGCTGATTGGGCCTTCGACTGTGACGCAATGACAACAACGTGTCACGATTGGCTCAAACTTTCTGACGTATCATATCACTAAGATGCCCATTGGCCGGCGGCAGTAGGTTAAACCGAGGATCGTATTTTTGTTCCTGTGTCAACGAAAAGAAGAAAAGAAGAGCAGCCAGTGAGACCCGGCTAAGTTTTCATTAAAGATAGTTTTTTTTCCAAACATAACGAAAAAGTCTCCTCATATCTGACACCAGCCAGACACCCACGGCCTCAGCAGAACTCCTTTTGAAGATGGTAAGTCGAGTCTGCTGCCGAGGGCTAACGGCAGCGGCTGCTAGCTTGATCCGATGTTTAGCCGCCGCCAGCCGTCGAGCTTTTAATTTGGGTTGTGTCTACTTGCTGGAGTCTCCGGGGTTAATTAAGAACCGCCGTCTACGTCTGTGTGATGAGATGAATAAATTCACCATAATAGATCCCGTATCACACATCTTAAAGCCACCGAGCGGCTTTAACGTTAACGTTACCGGACTGAGGCTAGGCTAGCAATGCTAATGGTAATGAGCCGCTGACGAAACGTTAAAGTTAACTGATCGATTCTCTGTCGACCGGATCGATTATAGAAACATGTCCGACAAGCTGCCCGTAAACTAATTGAGTTAACACTTGTTTGACCTCAGTTGGGATACTCGCGGAGTGTAGGAACTTTGTAGCTCACCCAAAAACAGCTGAGTGTTTCTGATGCGTTGAGTTGAAATTATTAGGAATAGATAAGTTGATAAAAAGCAACCAAACGCAGAAAAACACGCCGTGTGTGTGTGTGTTCATCAGCAGGAGAAAAGATAGAGGGTCTCAGCGGATGTTGACGGTGGATTTGCTTAATGCCACTTGGATCTTTAGTGACAGTTGATATTTGTCTATTTTCTGTTATTAAAAACACCGGTTTAGCGTTACATCATTAAAAACGTCGCATTAGTTTGTCTGGGTGTGAGCACAATTAATTGATAAGCGTTTAATGTCCGAAAAGTTTTGATAATAGCTTCAGTATTAAAGGAGTTTCACTAAGGTATTCAGTGACTTTATGCAGTCATATAGCTTATCAAAGCTGATCCCAGTATTATACCAGTGTTTCCACAAACTTGATTTGGCATGTTTGTGTAGTCAAAGTCAAAATGCAGGTGCAAACCCGGTTGCCTGTAAGACCATAAAACTTGCTAGCATGGTATATGTTTTCCACAGTTGAACTAACAGTTAGGTGATATGCTAAAAAGGGTCTGTTTAAGCTTCAATAAGTTAATATTGTCAGTAAAGTAGCATGACCATCCATCTCAAAATACCTCTAACTCTGAGATATTAGTAGTCCTGTATTTGTACATATGCACAACCTGAGCTGGCTACACCATCTTTCTGTCTTTCTTCAGAACTCCAATGTGGAGAATTTGCCTCCTCATGTTCTTCGCTTGGTCTACAAAGAGGTTTCAGCTTTAGCGGCAGACCCGCCTGAGGGTATCAAGATTTATCCCAGTGAGGAAGACATAACTGAACTGCATACAGCCATCGAAGGGCCAGGTAAGTTCTGCAATAAGGTGCCATGCCAAGCTGACATTGGCCATGATAAGACACAAAATTAAAACACATCACACTATTCGTTTTTGCATTCAAGCTCATAGTGTGTTCTCAGAGTAAGAAATTGTTGCATGATAAGAGACTTTAACAGTATAGTCAGTACAGAGATAGGTCGTCTGTATTGTCTTTTATTCATTTAAGTTTTTAGAATCTTGCACAGCTCTGTCTTTCACATCTCTGTATTTGTTTGAATCGATATCCGTCTCTCCATGAGACATTTTTCTCAGGATATTCTACTGTTTCGCTGTCCATAAAAACGTCTGAAACCCAGGTCAAATAGAACTACTGAAAGGTCAATACAAAACATGTATTTTGACATTTTAGTAATTGGACATGCAAACTGTGCGGTAACAATCGCATGATTTTTGAGTAGACCATATACTTTAAATGTCAACTTTAAAAAAATAAATAAATAGAATAAGCCAGCATGTGATTCATAAAGGTCTATGATCAGTTTACACATCCAAGTAACTAAAATGTGAAGTTATTCTTAAATTAAAAATAATTTAGTTTTAGTTTATTATTTCCTATGACCTCCTTACTCCTTTTTTATAATGCCAGTTTTGGATCTACAGCTAACTTTACCCTGATAGCTAACTTGCATCTTATGGTGTATTGTGTACTCCTAATTATTTTTATTTTTTTTACTTATGTTGCATCTGCATCATACTTGCAGCTAACAGTATGTCCGCTACCCCAAAACTACACATTCAGTAAAGTACCTTGATAACTATTTGGTAGTGAAGAGATATTTCACTTGATGACAAACCTTTTATCATCATCCTAAGGTAATAACCACTTTGACGCTTAAGATGATGTGATAGCTGTCTGCTCCACTATGTTTAGGTAGTTGGTAGTTAACGCTCCAACTTAAATGTTAAGATCTGCCACCAGCTTCATTCTTATTTTTTTTTTCCTTTTTTACACCATTTACTCATTAAACAAACAACGCTATAAGATGTGCATTAATGCATCAGTTTTACAAAGTATAAATTATTTTCCATGGCTCCTTGAAAATTTACATATTACTGTATAAAGGCTCTATTTCTGGATTTTGTAGAAGTTGCTAATTACATGTGAGACATATAACCCACTTAAACCACACAGTCAATGATGTCCATGCTATCTTTTCACTAGAAGCTCATTGAATCACTTATTGTTAAGTAGGCCTTGAAGAGCCAGGTACTTGTCCACATTTTTTTAATTTCCTCCACAGAGCAACCTCTCTGCTGCAGTTTGATTTTATTAGGTACTGATACTAGTATTGGTATCAAATTTTTTGCAAAGAAACTGCATCCAAACATGACATATTCTTCAGTCTTTATTTTTAAGTGGCAATACAGCATATTTCATAAGGTCACATATTACAGTGTACGTGACAGTTTTCATCATATCCCAAATGTATTACGATAAAGACAAGAAGTTTGAACTGAATGATCTGAGGCTGGCTTGGCTGTAAGATTTTCTGTGTTTTTGTAGTTTGACTCAATTGCCGCTCTATGACCCTCTTTCTTTTTATGAAGCAAGTTTGGCACAGTTGGGACATACTGTTCATGGGATGAATTCTTTATGCTTTGACAGAGGGAACTCCATTTGCTGGTGGCATTTTCCGAATGCGTCTGGTCCTCGGGAAGGACTTCCCTGCGGTTCCACCCAAGGGGTATTTCCTGACCAAGATTTTTCACCCCAACGTGGGTCACAAGGGAGAGATCTGTGTCAACGTGTTGAAGAGGGACTGGAAGGCAGAACTCGGCCTCAGACATGTCTTACTTGTAAGAGGGACCATCAGTCTTTGTTGTTATGAGTATCAGCTGTGCTGCCTCCACTATTTTTATATTTATTATAATGATCTTTTTTTATTTCCCCACAGACGATCAAGTGTCTTCTCATCCATCCGAATCCAGAGTCGGCCCTGAATGAAGAGGCCGGGCGTTTGCTGTTAGAGGACTATGCAGAATATGAGTCCCGTGCTCGTCTGCTCACAGAGATCCACGCCATAGGCGGGCCTGGCGGGACCTCTGGGGCACCTCAGGACCCTAATGACGGCCCACAGCCGAAGAAGCACGCAGGTGACCCCACAAAGAGAGCGGGACCCAGTGCGGCAGCTGTGCCGGCAGCTCTGGGTAATGGAGCTAATGGAGCCAGTACCACCACCAGCAATAGCAACAGCAGTAGTAGCTCTAATAATGTAGCAGGGAAAAAGAAAGCAGATAAAAAGCGAGCATTGAGGCGACTTTAATACCTCAGCAAAATTCTCAGTGTGTGTGTATGTGTGTGAGAGCGAGACTGTGTAAATATAAATATTGAAGTGTGCTGACGATGTTTTTGTTCCCCCTTTTTTTCTGACTCTTTCTACCACTTATCCAGACAGTCCACTTTGTACTCATACCACACCCTCTGTTTTGCCAATTATTTCCATACCTGAAGACACGATGAAAAATATTTGTTCCTCTTTTAAAGGAAAGATGATACCTTCGCTGCGGAAATCATGCCATCGGTTGTGTTTTGCTCTCGGCCTAGTGTGAATGAATGATACAGGGAATGGGTTTCACTGTGCAAAACATGGCTTCAAATGTCTGTCCATTAATGAGACTACTATTGTCTCAGACTCTTCTTAAGGTATTTCCCGGTAAATGCTGCTGTGATGGTACTGTGTACTGCTCAGCCAGACTCTCTTGTAAGTCTAAACGATGTTACTTCAATTAAAGTCAGGTTTTCAAATTGAGCTCAAACGAAATAATGGTAAAAGTCACTAAACAGTTATGCAAGAAGTCAGTGGGTTCACTATTGGGAGAGAAATGTTGTCAAATGTCACAAAAAATAGTAACATCTTTTTAAATTGTATTTTTCATATTGTGATCTGAATGAGGTAAAGGTATGGAAAGAGTTAGCAGCAGAGTATAAGAGGTCTGTTATGTTCTTCATGAAATCTCAAGCCCTTTTTAATTTTTTTTTTTCTAAAATTCTTTCACTGTCCAGTATTTTCAAAAGTTGTTTATAATTGACATGTTCATATTCAGCTGTCTTGTGGTTGTGTGTGTGAAGACCTAGATCAGTGGCTGCAAGGGAACAGGGTAGTTTATATAAAATGAATCATCTATTCTCTGTTTTGAGCATACAGAGGTGTGACACAGTTAAACTACCCCTGGTTCCCTGCAAAGCAGTATGTACTCTCAAATACCCAGCTCTCCAACCAGCCATGTGGGTACCCCAGAAGACATCAGTAGGAAAACTTCCACGTTTGATAGAATTTTTTCTCCCCACCCCTTGCACTGGCAGGGTTTCCTGGGCAGGTTTTCTCTCTGTTCTAAATGCATGCGGGGCCTACATTTCCCAAGGAAACACACTGAAGCGCTGTGTTAATTTGGATGGAAAAGGTGCCTCTGAAACTCCTGTCATTGTGCAGAGTGTTGGCTGGATATTTTGTGTCCATTTTAAATTATTTAAATTAATAAAACATTGAAATACAAGAAGTGAAATGAAAATGAGTCATATTTGCTCTTTTATTTGCATGCATGATTGTTTATTATTAGGGGGGTGTAACTGTTGCGATGGTAGGTGTCGCTGAGAATCCATACTAGGGCGAAGCTTTCACTGTTCAGTGACGTATAATAGCGCTTCATTTTGTTTATAGTGGTCTCCTGTTCTGCGGTGATGGAATAACCATTATGAGGAAATCAGTAATTGCATCCACCCCAGCAAACCAGCGAGTGAAAGTGCACCCGGTAGAGCGTCACTGGACCATCTAATGAAGGGCTCCACTAGCCTCTGCTGCAGACATGCAGCAGCCCACCCACCTGTGTAGAAATAGCAGCCTGCCATGCAGGTAATTATCAGGCCCTTCTTAGACACCTGGGGCTCCACATAACCCTTTACACCTTCCCCAAGCCCCGTTTTGGAAGCGCTTACCTCCTTCTCCACCTGCTGCCCCCCCCCCCCCCCCTCTCCCTCCTCACCCTCCCCAGTTTGTGCGAAAGTAATTTTGCTTTGCTGTTAAAGCAAACACATTTCTTTTGTTGAATCACGCGGATCCTTGGTCTGTGGCGGGTCAGGTGTAATGGGATCTCCTGTGTCACATACAGCGCTACGGCGTTCGTTATGATTCATCCCCCGTAGGCCCGATTCCAATTCATGCAACACGATCCTTAAAACTAACAAAACAAAAAACAAAAAAAACAACCTAAATCCGGTGTGATTGATGTGCTGCTGATCTGAGTATCGTGAGGAGGCAGCAGCCGCCGCGTGTGACGGCGGACTGAAGCCGAGCGGGAGCCAACTTGCCCCCTCAGACGGTCCCCGCTCGTCCTGAACTTACAGAAATCATCTGAATTGCCGACGTGGGTCCGGATCTAATTGACAGTTTCGTTCACGCTCCAGTGTTGGAGCTTTTGCGCCAATCCTCTCCCCTTCCCCGTTTTTCATCGCTTTCATAATTGCCACCAACATAATGACACAGTTGCTGTGGCAACCGTGTCTCTCCTTTTCTCTCTCTACACACGCACAAAGAAAACACACACACACACACACACACACACACTTTTGATCTCGGAGGTCTTCCGCTGAATTTACCGGCTGCTTTAATTAGTAACTTTGTCTCCGTTTTTATTCCCAGCTTTGCCTCAGCCCTGCTGCCTTTTTTCTTTTACTTTTTGAAAGAACAGCAGCTGAATCCCTGACCGATGTTTTATTTATTTATTTATTTATTTATTTATTGCCAGAGCCAGTGAAATGCAGGCCGCCAGGGTCATTCAATTAAAGAGGGGAATTAAATGGAGGGGAATAAAGACGAACGCCACCAGTTGAATGGGCCTAATGACCGTCAGCGCGGAGCTGAGCGTCTCATCAGCACCAGTCTGAGCGACCAATCACAGCGCTCCCCCACCGGCGGACCTCCGCGAGGCCAGTCGCAGTTAGGCGGTGTAACCCATCTCGCTCGGAAAAATGATGAAAGGAGCCAGCCTCGGTCGGTTCCGGACGGCGAAAAGTTAAACACGGGCGGTCTCTCTCTGTGCGCTGTGACCCGCCGGACGTCCTTTGAGCGTCCGTCGCCCGACCGACTGCGCGCTCCGCAGGAGAGTTGCGCTCAAACTTGAGCTGGACAACAAGACGGAATTTTTCCGACACACAGGCTGGTTGAATTGTCACATGTTATCGGGGAAAAAAAAAAATCTGCGAACATCTCGCCGGGCACCGACTCTCTCTCTCTCTCTCTCTCTTTCTCTCTCTCTCTCTCTCACTCACTCACTCTCCGCGTTTTCTTTTTTTTTTGGAATTCTTTTTTTTTTTTGATTTGTGTGCGTCCCCCCCCCCCCCCCCCCCGGCATGACCGTGGACTGAGAGCAGCCCGATGGAGGCGCACGGAGAGCGGCTGAGATCTGCGGGGCATTCAGAGACAGGTGGCGGAGCCGGCAACAGTTCACGCTGTCCCGATCACCCTCTGCCACAGTGACAGACAGGAGGCTGCCATCTGAGAGGCTGCCGAGGCACGGTGCGCAGGCTCTCCCAGCGCTGTTCTCCAGCGTCAGACCCCGCAGCAGCGCGCAGGTAAGACACGACGTGGTGCACCCTCCGCCGATGCAACACCACCGGTTACCCAATTCCCGGCGAAACTGTCCGGTGCCTCCTTGGCCGTGTGTTTTCTGTGTCCGTGTGATGCGTTTGGAGTTTGGGCACCTGTTTAGACGCATCCGCCGGGCTGGAGGCTGTCAAACAAAACATTTGGACGCGAAAGGCTGCGCCACGGGAGCCGTCTACACGCAGGCTCTGTGCCGGGCCGGACGCGTTTCCCGTCACTTAAACACTTTGATCGAACCGCGAGCACATTGCGACATTACATATCGATATTTGAGACCGCTGATCGCACGCGCGCACGATCGCACACACACACACACACACACAAACACACACCGGCACGGAGACACCCACGCACTTTTAGCCTACTGATACATGCAAGTCATGTCCGTAGCCCGCACGCTTGTTCATTGTAAGTTGCAACTTATTAAGGGATTGGATGGTGGGTCGTAGTGTGAGGTGAAGTCCAAGTCACTGGGCTGATGCGAAGTCATTGCGCAGCATATATTTTACTGATCAGACCAGAGACACCGCCGCTGCGCGACTTTCACTCTTATTAAATGTCTTTTCCCTCAACATGACCCGTGCCACGGGTTCCCCCCCCATCTCACTGATGCACACCATTCTTCGTCGGGCAACAGCGTTTATAAGGAGAGAGAGAGAGAGAGAGAAAAAAAAAGAAGCCATTTTGTTTCATTTCCAACAAACACCTGTTGAAATTGTTGCATGCCCCGCCGTCTGCACAGCTGGCCAGCATCCTGCAAGGAAAGTAAGGGCGCCATTTGGGTTCATTTGCTTTTGGTACAATTTCTGGCAACGCCAGGAATCTGCGGAAATGGTTTTGTTCTCCCTCCAGTGGCCGTGTAACTCAGGGATGCATCTTCACAGCTGAATGTGTGCCCTTCACCCTTTGGTTCTCATCCTCTCTCTCTCTCCCTCTCTCTCTCTCTCTCTCTCTCTCTCTCTCTCTCTCTGCTGCATTGCTTCAGTATAGAGGTACCTACAGGAAAACATTTCTTGTATATGTTGAGCCACTTTGCTGAATAATATGTAATAGTAGACTTCAAGCGTTTGGTTGCAGGCGGACTGACCCTCCCAATGTTGAATTAATATCTTGAACATTTCAAATCTCATGCTTTGTTAGAAAGCGGTAATTTACTGGGGAGTGGTTTGCACATTTGGCCATAAAATCCTCATGAAGTGACTGTAGTCGGAGCAGAAATTATGGTAATGGAAGTTGAGCAGCGCTCGCGGGTGACGGTGCGAGGCATCAGTGTCATCCTGTCGAGCAAGAGATGGGCAGATGTGACTTTGAAATCTGGTTTGGCTAATGGGTGTAGATTGGATTCTGCCTCCCTTCCCTTTTTTTTTCGCTGCCTCTTTCACTCACACACAGACAGCGCTGCAGTGCTATTCTGAGAGAGTTAGCTGCCTCAACCCACGCACAGAATCTGAGAAAGAGAGAAAGGCAGAACGAGGGAGAAAGAGGAGAAGGAGGGAGCAAGAGGAATAAAGGAGAGAGAGAGAGAAAGAGACTGACTACAAGGAGGTTTGCAAAATGCCTACTACAGTCTCTCACATGCACGCATGTACACACTCACACACAAAGCCTTTTTTTTTTACAGTTTCAGATTCTCCCCCTTCAACTGTTCCAACAGCAGCTGATTTACAGTCTTGATTAGAACTCCTCTTGTGTGCGGCATTGACTGTATTTGCAGATCTGTTTGGTGGTGCTGTTTGTGTGATGTGCTATGTTGTATTGGTAAGTGCTGGGAGAAATGTACTTGATTCTGTGCCACCCACACACCACCCTCCCACTCATGGTCGTCTCTGCATCTATACCTCTGGCTCTTCCCGCTCGCCACAATCTCTTTGCTCATTTAAATCCCTACCCTGCATTTATCCCTCTGCTCTCTTTCTCTCTTTCTCTATCATTGGCTTTTCAGGAGCGTGTTCCTCCTGCAACCAAACAGGCACACTGACACACACTCGGCTTCCCGCAACACACACACACACACACACACACACACGCGTGCACACACACACGTGTCAATAAGTGAGCAGAAGAGGTTGAAGAGCGTCTTTCTAATCATGTTTCTCGTTTGTGTTGCAGTGGACGCTCGGCCGACACGTTCCGGGTTTGATTGTCGACGCGTAAAGCCGAAAGACGATTCCGGAAATCAAGCCGAACATTTAGAGACGACAGAAGACAAATTCTCCAGGAGAGCTCTTTTGGAACATTAGTCAGTGGGAGAACTGCTGCTTTGTGTGTCTCATTTTTCCTCTGCTGAACTCTCCTCAGAAGGTCAGAGGAGCATGTAACTGAAACAAGTGGAGCCCTCGGTGATTTCAGCATTCTGTCTCCCCCATCTGTGCCTACATTCTCTGCTACAGATAGGGACGTTTTGATAATTACATATAATTATAATTTCTGTGGGAGACAGATCTGCTTCTGTCTATTATTGCCAACACCTCCAACACAATAACTTCACACATTTACATATTTTCTCAACAAAAGTAATATTCTTTGAACCTCGGAGACAAATCAGGAATAATTTTACTTAGAGAGACATGTCACATGGAGAAGCAATGTGCCATTCAGTTCATGTCTAGTTAGTGATACAGGCAAATGACACAGGCGACTTTTTGTGCCTAAAAGCTGAATACAGAACATTTCAATTCTATGACGTTTGCCTCATTTTGCAATGTATTTTACAGGCTGGGAGTCGATTCCTCGCTTTATGCTTACTCCTAATTTTCAGCTGTTACAGTCTTCTAGCACTTAAGCCGAGCCTCCCTCATTATCACCCGCAGCCCAATAACAGTAACAGTAAGTGCCAGGCGAGTACTGCTGCGCATTAATCCAACCTTAGAAAATTGAGACAAAGTAGGTGGTGTGTCTATAGATCTGACGAGTGGCTACAACAAGTTAACATGGAGATCAGTCCCTGCTCCAGACAAACTACGCATCACTGACATACAGATTTCATCAGTGGTGCAGTCTGTTAATTCCATTTGATTGTTTACAATGCCACAGAACACCAAATATATGAAAAGAATTGTAGATTTCATACACTCTTCCAGAAAAGAATTGCTTACAGCTTAAATAAGTGCCAATTCTGAATGTGTGTAGTGCCAGACTAAAATAGCCCTTCAGGAATGAACAAAACAGATAAAACAGTTTACATTTGACAAAACACGGGCCACAGACTATTGTTCAAGTGCCATGATCAGCACAGGAATGTATAGGACTGCCATATTTTATTGAAAATACCTTTTTTTTTTATTGGCCTTTGTGGTTACAAAAAATAATTCCATCCTGCAGATCGTGAGATATTTGTACTTTTGTTCAGTGGGACATGTAGAACAAGGCATTAAGGACTAAAAGCATGAAGATTGTTGTTTTCAATTTGTCCTTTTTGCAAAGATGCATCCATTTTAGTGTTCTAGACTTGAGAGGTGTTTTTGTAGGGCAAAAGATGAAGTCATTACACATGCAAAGCTCCTTTTTAGCAGTGAATTAAAACCATTTTAACACCATTATCAACAATTGTTGAAACCTACCAACCGATTTTGATAGTGTTAGTTCTTTTCATTTTTTTTTTATCATTCCTGACCCTTTTCTGTTATTACACCATATAAATACTCAGTTTCTGACAAAAAAACAGACTTCAAATTTCGTCATCCAACGTTACTGAATGAATCTACTGATACGTCATCAATAGTGTTGTACATGCTACTTCAGTATTTCACATGCCATTTTAGCGGGTTAAACTGCAAAAGCGGATACAGTGTTGTAACTGCATTGACTCAACAACAGAAAATAGATCTCTTAGTCATGTAAAAATGACGCCCACCACCAATCTCCGAGTCCTCGCCGTCTCCCTGCTCTCCCTCCTTACTGCCCCACTTAGCACTGTTGTGGAGACCTCTCCGTCCCCCCCTCCTCAGCAGCTAGACCGCTCAGGGAGGCCGTTCACCGAGCAGCCCAAGACCGGCCCCAGCCCTTCTCTCCTGCTCCTTGCCATGCAGTCCAATATCAGGCCAGCTGCTCTCAAAGGCAGGACCAAAACCCCCGAGAAACTTCCAGAAAACTCAGAGGGAGTTCTGGAGTCACCTCCGAGACCCCTTCCCCAGGTCATGTTCCCTAAGAACGTGACTTCAGCAGAGGCCCTGGCACCTCCCCTGGGCGCAGCCCAGGTCGCGCCCATTCGACCCCGCCTGATGGATGTATGGATGGATGTATGTCGGGGTTATTATGACGTAATGGGACACTTTGACAGCGCCTTCAACTGCTCCAAGGACACCTTCGTCTATTGCTGTGGAACCTGCCACTACCGCTTCTGCTGTCCAGAGCGTAGCCGGCAACTGGAGCAGGACGTCTGTAAAAACTATGACTCTCCAGACTGGGCCAAGCCACAGACAGACTCCATGATTATATCAGAGGAATTAGGTCCCGACCCAGACTTTGACCCGCTGAAGCAGCAGAGCCACAACACGGGCTTTGTCATCGGAGGTGTGGTTGTGTTCATGGTGGCTGTCGCTGTGGGCATCAAGGTGGTCTTCAACAAAGTGCAACAGGAAGCCAACCAAAGGGACCTCAATATGCCCAGGTGAGGCTTTTTTTTTCTCTTATCATCTCTCACTGCTGAGTTTGTTACTGTGTTTCGTAATTTGTTACTTCATCCCATGTATGAATAATATAATGAAATTAGGTTTTCAGGACTCCATAAATGGCCCAGATTTATCATTCTGGGCTCAGAATAATGTTATTAGTCATCAGCTGAAACATATTTGATGGGCTGCTGCAGAAACCATCGTTATATTGATTCCTCTGGGCATTTTATCTCATAGATGGCTCGTAATGTTGGCAATAAAGATTAGCATTTTGATTTTTTTACAGGTTACATTTTTTTTATCTTGGGCTACAGTTGTGGAGGATGATGGTTGTACACAGATATTGAGCGTTGGTTGATCCCTTAAAAAATGCAAATCATTTATAGCGTATTGTTTTTCATCATTGTACCCAAATTTAAATCCAAACTATTGGCAAGCAATTGTGAAAAAGATAGATTTTTGATAAATTGCTCTCACATCAAATGAGCATCAGCCTTACATGAATATGTTTGATTTGTTGCTTATTAAATATGAACCAATCCACTGCCCAAAATGAGATACCTTGTAAACAATATTTATAATGACAAATATGAAAAAATACTCATCCCAAAAGTACTAAACCTAAAACATAGACTACTAAAGAAAACATGTTTCATCACTATGAATTTGATATGATACGATAGTCAGTCATTAGCCAATAGTATATTGTCAATTTTATCTTGTGTTTTCTTTTTGCTTGTATTTATTGTATCATTAGAGCCCTGGTGGACATGTTGCGACACCAGTCGAGCCCAGTCCAGCAGGATGAGAGAAACAACAGCGTGGCTCTGGCTGTAGGGGACGGACAGGGGACACTGGGGAGACCTCCAAAAAATCTTTATGCTCCAGGACTGCCCAGCAAGGACAACAGATGTGAGGGTGTAGGGCTTTTAAAGCATTAGTGAATAGCACAATCAGAGGCATAATCAGAGCTTTTGTAACTCTGCATGCAGAGGCACGTCGCATTTTTCAAGTCTGTATGTGATTGCAGGTTTTTTTTTCTGTGTCCCACCACCAAGATATCTTTGGTAGGCATTATCGATAAAAAGCATCCTCATTGGTGGTGTGCAACAAAAATTAAAACCTGCTCTCAGTAATTTCTCTGTACTGACTGCAGCCTCTGACTTCATTGAGTGATAACATCAGGCCTCAACATCTGGAGATCAGTGATTTTAGAATGTGTATGCTTTACTCTGTCCATGTGAGATAATGTGATGGTGAATTGATGCCGATAGGTAAATGTCTATAAATGCCTTGATCTTTTTATGCTAAAGCACCACTGAACTGGAAACTGTCTGACAGTTTGAGCTAATTACCATGTTCCTTTGACTTACAGTGGGCAATTTGCAACACAATTTCATCCACTCATCAGGCTCCAGCCCCAAACACACCGCGACTATCGGTAAGGCAGCTGGTGAAAGCCGGGCTCCTATGTAAATTACACGAAATCACCACAATGCTTTATTGACTTCTTTCAGTTTCATTTTAAGTTCAAAAGTAGACTCATTCATCCCAACAATACTAATGATTATCATCGCTTCGGTTGCTTGTGTTAGTGTTGAAAGCAAGTTAAAGTCTGTTCCAGTGAATGATTGCAGATTCGCACATTGCTACACGCAGTGCGCTATATCCAGAGGAGCAAATCTCATTTAACACACAGTCGTTTTCTCCCTGTGGTCTCTGTAGAACGCACCCCTCGAATGAACAATGCTCAGCTGGCAGCTGGAGGCACCCTGCTCTCCAGTAAACACAACAACACCAAATCCCAGCCTGCCTTCCACCACTCCCTGCACAACCTGGCTCAGCTGCCGCCCTCCTATGAGAGCGCCACCAAGCCTGAGCTCAACAGATACTCCTCACTCAAACGCCTCGGTAAGTACCTTCATTTTTGAGAAATTAGGACAAATGTACCAGTCTGTCTGCCCCTCACTCTCTATACAGCGCTGTTTCTGCAGCTGTTTCATGAGCACTGAAGCACGGTGACACTGTTGACACTATGGCATAAAGTGCGGGATGCGTCATTATTTGCTGATGCTATTAACTGTGGTGATAAACAATTCAGAGAAATTTTGTTTGGCTTCCAGAGAAAGGTCTTGATGAGTACTCGTCTGGTTACTGCACCACCAAGCGCCGGCCTCACACAGCCCAGCCAGCCCTCCAGTCCTCTCAGCACCACCTCCACTGGGGTGGAGACTACACCCTCAGTGGGAGAGGAACCCTCCCCAGGCATGCAGTCCGTCCTTGGATCCCACCGCCGCCTTCTGGCATGCCCGCCTCACCCACCCCCAATCCTTACCCTCTGGATCCCCCAGAGCCCCAGTACAACCCCAACTACGAAACTCTCTCCAAGCCGAGGAAAGTGAAGTCTACTGACCAGCTGCTCAACATGGGTGATGTCCCTGGCAACACGGGGACACTGTCCAGGCTGTCCAAGAACCAGCAACACCAGTACTACAAAGCCATGGCTGCCTCCAATAAGAACTCCAACACGCAGACCCTCACCAGGAAGACCCAGGATAGGAGAGAGGAGAGACAGGAACGGCTGCTCATGTCCCCGGACCATTTGGAGGAGAGGATGGGGGTCGGCGGGATGGGGGTTGTAGATCCATATGCCCACACAGGAGGGATTGTCCCCACGCTGCCTCGCCAGCAGAAGGCCCAGTCCCAACAGAACGTCTGCGCTACGCCCTCCCTTGACCGACACCACATGATCAAGATGAACTCTCACCCTACGTCTGGACGAGAGCAGGAGAGGAGCACGGCCATGACGGGGCACATGAGTGGAGGCATGGGCTGGGCGGGAGAGATGCCCGGGGCCGGGGTAGTCATGGGAACGGGAACACTAGGGGGCCACAGTGCCAGGAGGATGGCTTTTGCAGCGAAAAGGCAGAACACCATTGAGCAGCTACATTTCATACCGGGAGGGGGCGGTGGGGGGTCAGGAGGAAGTGGGGGAGGTAGTCAGGGGATCAGGACGGGGAGTAAAAATGAGGTGACAGTGTGAGGTTTGTGCCTAATGTAGAGTTTACCCCTCATCAAAGGTATGGGAATAGATCACCCTTCTGCATTTAACTATTAGATATACAACTACAAGAAATAAACTAGTATCAAGTATAGTAACAGTATAACGTGTTTAGGCTATTCAAATTAGTGTTATCTTGTAATTAAATAGCTTAAATATGATTACTTAATTAAAAATCTAGGTGGGGAATATCTGTTCCAATTATGTGATAGCCTACATCAGCCATATTTTGTAACAAAATTTGCCATATTGCCATATAAAGCAGTGCCATTACTTGTAGAAAGACTGACTGGAAGGGTGAAACAAAAAAAACAGATGTGTCGTTCATAATTTTGTTTTTATATATGTTTTTCAAAAAGTACTCAGGAGCCATATTAGATAGAGAATTAGACTAAATATATATATATATATATGTGTGTGTATATATATATATGTAAAGGTCGATGAAGTGGAGGACCACGTGGAATATCACAGAATTTAATAGAGAATTGAGCCAACTACCTTCTGGACTGTCAACCTGCTCAGTCCTCACCGACAATGATTTATTAAAGTGAATCTCATGGGTGAAAAGCCCGGTGGACCAGATTAGTCTGAATGAACTGTGTGCCTGCTGAGGGATTTTGGAAATCTGACACTCGCTTAACCAGCCTCATCCTGACACAGGGGAACAGAACTGATATTTGTTGCTTCCTATGTAAATGAGTGGTGTAAAGGTGCGGTCTGTTTCTGACTGGGACACAGCAGCCTGACACTATTTGGCAGGACTCCGCGCCCGATTTAAACTGCGGACGTACCCACATTACCAATCTGATGCCTGGGTTGCCTAGTTTTCCATGTGACCTTAGATCAAATCCCCAGAGGAACTCACACTCTGATCACTGTTACACTACGGGAGTGTAAACTGATGTTAGATTACATCATGGGTGAGTTTTCCCTAATGTTCCCATCTACAGATGACCTAACTGTAAAAACAATGGGCTACCAAATAATATAGAGCCATCTGTCACGTTATTACAAGACATCTTGACATAAACATAGAAGAGTCAAGAGATAACAGAACAGACGTACAGTATGTGTTCAGTTTACCAATAAAAAGGCAACTTGCTTTAATGTAGGTTGTATACGAAGAGCAAAGGTTTTTTCTACAGAGCACAAATGAATAGACCATGACGCAGAGGTTGCACTTACACAACTGTCCTTCAAAGCCATTTATGGAGTTACAAAGAATATACCACAGAGGAAGCTGGTCTGACAATCACCATTTTAATATTCTCACCAGGTGACAAATTATACAAGTCAGTGATATTTTGTACAGTCAAAGGATTGGCTTCAGAGCAAGCCAAAAACCTCTGAGTCAGGAGAGAAGGCCATCTGAGGCCTTCTCCTGCGTGGCTCCATATGCCGGAAGAGACTCGGATGGTTAGGAAGCCCTTCCCATCCTCAAGACGAAGACCTTGCTGTATCATAACGCACTTCAGCCAGTATGAGTAAAACAAAAAAAAACAACAAAAAAAAACAAACAAAAAAAAAGGAAAGAGAAAAAAAAATCTTCATCAATAACAACGCTTATCAATACTAAGGGCTATCCTATCCTATATACTGTAGTATGTGATATCTGTGGTCCATATAAAATGCTATCTCTTTCTCTTGATTTTGTGTTGATATTGTCATGATGTATTAAATATTAATGTGTACAAAAAACAAGAGCAATTTAAGCACAGTTCAAAGAGAAACACAGAGACAAAACTTTGCACAAATCTATCCCCTGATATTTGCACCAGATACAAACTTACTTTGTATCATGTCCTCAAGGTTTACATTCTGTACAAGCACAGCTGAAAGTGTGACTGATCAAGGGAAGGTATTGTATCGAACAAGGATTTTGCTACCAACAGAAATCTGAGATAATTGCGCAGATCAAAGAAGGAACTTGTTACTGCTTGGTTTTTGTTCAGTCATGTGAAAGGATACAGAGATGAAATGCTGATAAACAGAAACACAGATTTCATTTGGATAATCTTCCTATACACAGTGCTAAATGTAGTTGTTATGAATATGATGGAGTGTTATTATTAATAATTATTATAACTGTTATGGTTATTATTAACAATTATCTTATGATGTGATGTTCTTTTACTTGGTGGGATTTAAGTGTTTATTGTTTTTAGATAACTAGCATTCTCATGACTAGTTGGTTTTTCATACATCTGGTCATAAATTCAAGTTTTTAAAAACATTCCGAATCTTGATGCATGCCAGCTCCATTTCATTGAGAGGCATTTACAGTATGCCTGGATTTTAAGGTCATCGTCCCAATATGGCCAATTTTCCAGCTGTATGTACTGTGCCTAGACATCGGCCTTATGACTTCTTGATCTCAAGTGATTACTTAGGTTTCCACTCGGGTACAAAAACGTCTATTGAAAAAATCTGCAGCCTTCTAAACGTATGTGTAGATGACAGTGTTTTAACAGCCAGTGAGGGATAGATGTGTTTAGGATGGGGCCAGAAGTTATCAAAGCCACCAGACTGGAGACAGTCTGTTGTCTCCACTGCAGCAGCCTGACCAATAACTTATTATGGGTCGTACATACTACACCCATGATGCCATAATGTATGTGTGTTCGGATGAATGTTTATTACACAGGTTGGAGAGAAATGGAGGTCTAATGGAAACCTGAATGCTTTGAGTGCAGTGTCTTTTTCAGGGAAATAGGACAGGTGACATACAGTAGTATTAGATTTTTTTAATAGAGCCACAAAAGGTCTGTAGCAAAGTCTGTAATATCTCACAAGCCATATCCATTGAAACTCATTATCACAATTTTATAAATGGTTAATCTAATTTGTGCAAGTATTGTATTTTGTATAGCTAGTACAATCAGAATATTTTGAGTGATCTCTTCGACATTAATTTGAGGATTCAACAAATTATGTGTTAGTATTTAATGAATTGTACAGTGCCAAACTCATAACATTTTGTTGTCTTTCTATTGCCATAGCCTCCTACAAGACCACAGGGGTTATTTATTTTTCACAACTGAGAACTAACACACAGGCAAGTGAGCTAAAGCTAGTTATCAGAAAGAACTGAATGAATATGATGTGTGTTTTTACCATTATGAATTCATTTAGAGAGAGGATGGTTAATGGCCACATGAAATGTAAAGCATTACTAACGGTAAATTGTATGGACAGAGGCCGTGTCCAGTAATGAAACTAATGGATTTATTTTCATGCCTATAAATTTCAAAACAACCCTTTTGTTATTGTTCAATGCATTGATCCCCTTGGATACGACAGTGACTTACAAAGATTTGTATAATAAAGTTGGTGGAAAAAAATGTTTTGTCATTCATTATAGAGTGTGAGGTTTCTCGAACTATTATTGTTATTTCACCTTTACCTTAGTTGCAATCTATCTGTAATCTATATTTTTTTCTACCTGAGACATATGAGTGGTTGGGTCATCTACAACCTCTGCAGTTATGTCTACTCCTCTAGCACAATGCTTATCACTATTAGCAAACCAAGGAACTGTTTTCCTTCAATCAGTGATACTGGTATATATTCTTATCTTAGTATAAAATATTTTAACAATATTCCATAACCAATGGATATTTCGTACTCCTTTCATACTCTCTTTCTCTGGGCTCTATGACTTACAATAATTAATGATATTATTATTATTACATTATAATTATCAAATTACACTTTATACTATACAATACTATACTTTTCATTTCTGAGGGGAAAATTGTTCCTCTGCATTTTGGGGGACTGGATAACACATGAACCCTCTAAGTGCCAGGTTGATAAACCCTATCTAAGATTTAACAGTATATCAGACTTCAGATAAACATCTTTGTTCCTTGTTTGCACAAAGCTAATTCTGGACGATTCAGATCAAGTAAAGTAAAATTTATTCATATAGCCCAAAATAACAAATCACAATTTGCCCTTCAGGGGTTTTACAGTCTGTGCAACATACGATACCCTCTCTCCTTAGACCATAGATTTCGGTAAGGAAAAACTACCCCAAAAGATGTTGAGTAAGACTAATTTGCTATGTAATTTAGTTAAATTAAGATTCTTTTGAACTAAAACACATGGCAAGCCAATAAACTACTTGTCTGTGTCAGCAGAAAATCTGTATTTTCTGGAAAGAATTCAGCTGACACAGAAATTGTTAGTAATACAGGAAGTATTCAGATCCTTTACTTAAGTAACAGTAGCAATAGTGCAAAATAAAAGTACTACAGTGAAAATGTCACTTGAGTGAAAAGTATGTAATTATTATTAGCAATTTGTACTCAAAGGTCAATCAAAAGTGAAAGTACTCATCAATATGGAAAATGAGCCCTCTGAGATTTATTGTTTATTACATATATTGTGTATTATATATTAATTATTTTAGTGGTGGAGCAAGTTTTAACAATTATATGTACTGAAGTGCAGTTTAATCTATAACAGTGCATAATGTTTTATCAACTCATCATAAGTTTTGTATGTAAACTCTTAAATTTTAAAGTAACTAGTAAAAAAGTACAATATTTCATTCTGAATGGTAGTGTAGAAGTATCTCAAAATCGTACTTAAATACAGTAGTTGAGTAGATGTACTTAGTTACATTCCACCAGGGGTTACAACAGACATTTTAATACAAAATTTAATGATGATCTTTCCCTTCTCATTGCTCATTCCACAACATTTTTGTGCCTCTTTTGTGTCACTGTTATTAACAAAAAAAATACCATCTCTTAGTTGAGACATAGCCTGAGGTAGGTTAACTATTTTTGCAAAAATGTCTAACTCACTTTAGGCCAAGACTAATCGGACATATGTCTGACATATGACAGACTAACAGACTAACATATGTTTGTGCAACAAGGCCCAGTTTTGAGACCAGTGGCTTGGTTGGAGGCAATACATTATGAAATTGAGATTCTAAAAATAATCACAAGATAAATTTGTGTTTTATGAGGGGTCAAACCAGAAGCAACAGCTCTATATTAACAAAAAGCCTTTTAGTCTTCAGTAGGTTAGTGGGCACACAGACTGGGTCTATGAGAAAATCCCACATCACCAGGATGTGAGATATTGTATAAACCACAGTAAAGCTATACAGTGCCAGTGGGAGTGGACAGCTGTGCTTTTAAATGAAATGAAAAAGGTGAAATTGTCTTTGTATAATTTACAGCTCTAGACCTTCTGAGCGCAGAGTTATATTATACTGTACCGGCTGAATCCTTAGAGTGAGGTGAGGGCTGTGGAGCTCATATTTAAAATCTCCTGTGAATACATTTATTGCACTGAGATGTATGAAGTCTTAGACAAAAATGATTATGTTTGGTAGAGGCACTGGATGTCACTGATGCATTACAATCATTGTCATTTGCACATTTCACCACCAGGAGGTTCAGTGGCTCCTCAGCTCTGAGACAAAGCCTGCATAAAGCATTCACTCATAATTTAATATAATTTAACCCTTAAATATAGTACTGTTAACTGACACAGGGCAGACTATAAGCTATAAGGATAAGCTGCCCACACTGTCCAACACCTGGCACCATTCATATGCTTTATATATCCGCAGAGTAAAGTGAAACCCCGTTTTTCACAATTTATGCTCAGTTTATGACACTAACTACAGCTGAGAAAGACTGCAGATTTGCTATAAAAGACAAATTAATATTAAAATTGCAAATGTATGTGTGTAAGTTGAGGCTTACCAGGGCTTTTGGTGATCTCGAGCACAAGATTCTGTGACCTACATGCTCTGTGCACACAATTATCATACTAACTCAGGCATGATTACCATCCTTAAAAATCTGAGAGGCAGAGAGCTGAAATTATCCACATATCTCTGATTAAAAGGACTGAATCAAATTGCAGATGTATGTGATGATAAAATTACAATTCACAAGTTCCCCACGACTTTTCTCAAAGCTCTGGAAGAACACAAGTCATATACCATATCTATATTTCTTAATCATCATGTTGATCTGGCGATGGAAGTTGTCTGGTCACGTTTAAACTGGCTCAATTCTGTATATCTGTTGTTGGGGAAAAGCAACAGGAGAGACTAGAAGGAGATGTCAATAATGTATAAAATATGCAGACAAACCAGACAAACAAATGGGATTGAGAACATAAGTTGGAAGTAAACAGGATGTGTATGAATAAAAAGTGCTGTGGTAGTAATATTTATTTCTAATATCATATTACATTTATTCTTACCAATATATTTTTAATACATATATCAGTTTAACATTTATTAGTGTAATTTTGACTGGCTGTTTTTTTTTTTTTTACCTTAACACTTGGGTTCACACTCTTGAATACCCCTTTTTTCTAAATCTGCCATCCCATCACCTGATTATATGTCTCTAAACATGCATATTAGAGATTATACGTAAATTATGTAGGTTTATCATAATAATCACCCATTTAAATGTGTACTAAATTAAATAATTCAAAGTTGGCTATGGCCCATGCTTAACCCTGATTAATAAGAACTTGAATTATTGGTAGGCATTTTGTTTCTCAACTAAAAGATAGGAGAGAGAATAAAAGATACCAATATACGTTTTTTTTCCCCCCCACTTGATGCAATGTATTTTCAAGAAATGTTAAAAAAGATGTAAATATTCTTAGGGCATAGTAGGCCTATGAGACATCAGCCATTATGCAGCCTGGTGGGGGGGGGGAAGTCCCCAACCTCCCCCCGAGACTGGGTACCGTCTGATACAACCGGACAGAGGGTCGTGGAAGTGGAAAGGGCCACAACTGTGTGAATGTGCAACGCCGGCGGAGAGAGGAGCCCCCCCTTTGCAACCGTACGGTGACTCCGCCGTGAGCCCTACCGAGCCGTCCATGAGCCCCGCTAGTGCTACCCGGAAATATTACAAGGGCCGGAAAGGACCAATGTTAAGGGAGCACACGTCACTCACTTTTACCCAAAAAATATCACCACCGACCACCCAAATTTTTTTCCTCGGCCGTCGAAATCCTCCGCGAAAGGCTCTGCCGTCGCTCGCGGGTCGGGCTCTCACGGGACAGAGGCGGCTGCGGTGCCGGTCGGCGGCGCGTTTGTCGGGGGGTGGGGGACGCGGAGAGCTTCGAGCCGGCGCAGCATCAGTGAAAATGGCTCTGGCTAAAGACTGGAGAACGGCACGCAGAAATGGACGCGGACGGTAGCTAGCTCGGCGGGGAGAAGAAGGCGTGACAGGCCTCATCCATCCGCGACTGGGCTCTGCGACGGGGAGGCCGAGGTAAACATTTGCCCCGGTGTGCTTTACGCAGATGTAAAGTCTGCCTGCGGCGTCGTGATGTTTGCGGCCGTCGGCTATTGCCTTTTTTTTTTTTTTTTTTTTTTGAAATATTGCGGTTTAAGGGTGACGGCTAGCGTTAGCAGCGGCGGGTCGTGGGGGTTTTTTTTTTTGTTGTTTTTTTTTTTTCTGGGCTGGGGTGTCGCTCCAAAGAGCTGAAAACACGCCGGGCCGGAGGAAAATATGATGCTAATGAAAACAGTCAAGTTTTGCATGCAAGCGCGTCCGATGTGTTTCTTTTTTTTTTCCCCCCTTCTCCTCCAAATGTTAGCCAATACTGTTACAGGATGCTACCTCAAGTGCATCCGTTATTACTCGCGCCTGCAAGGCAGCGCTGGTGTTTACATTGTGGAGCGAGTGTGAGGCTGCTGTTACATTTGAGCATTTTTTTTTTTCTTCTGCCCTTTCTTCGCAGGATTGCTGGTTTGCATTAAAATGAGAGGCGGTCCAATTTGCGATAGATTATCTCCCTCATCTGCCAGGGGAGCTCAGGTCCCTTCTAGGTCCATCGCATCGATTAGAGGAAACGGTAAGATTTTACGAGGTGAGCAAAACGAGATTCAAAAGTGAGTGATTCAGCCGTAGACGGTGTACTTTCAGCCTTTCCAGAAGTAGGAGGATGGGGAATTTATTAAACTTGCCTTCATGTAGTTAGAGATTTATGCATAACGCAGTAGTTTAATGTTATAGTCTCCCTTTTTTTTGGCTGTAAAAAGTGGACTCATTTAATTAAACTGTTTAGATTTATCCTATTGTTGTTGGTAGTTTGAGTTAGATTAGATATAATTCAACTGTATTGCACATGGGGGGAACAAAGTACCACAAAAAGCAGTATCTGACCTCATAGTGCAAACAGTAGCAAAGTGATTCACATATAAATATAAATGAGTCAATGTACAGAATGAAACATAACCAATATGGAGTATGAGCAATATGAATGGGTATAAGTTTGATATCTACAGGTCTGTCACCCTCTTGACGTACTACACAGCATCTGACACCTGACTGTAATTACCCCCCATTATTCCTACTCAAGCGATCGCCAACTACTAATATTCTTTTGAGAACATTTAGGAAACGAAAAAACACAATACAGTACATTTGACATTATGTGGACTGATTTTAGGGTAAGAATGAAACTGACAGTGGTTTAATGTGCTGAATACTTCAATTCCTTTGTGACTATCTGCAAAATAACACGGAAATGAAAAATGTCAATGGTGTAAGTATGATGAACTTTGAATCCAAGTTCTAAAAAAGGATTGAATTAAAATAATTAACATTGTTTTGCAGGACGGGTTGACCTGCATTTGAAAACATTTAGAACTGCTCTTTGACATGCGGTACCACACTAATGACTAATAAATAGTTTCATGTTGAAAAGGAAAACCTGGATAAGGGTCAGTGTCCCAATGAAGAAATGTAGAAATATGACTTAAAAAGATTCAAAGGCTGAAATAAATCTCAAAATGAATGTACATTATCTGATATCTGATTTATATTTATCATCAACCCATTTTGATGACCGCGAGTAAGTTGTAAAATGCATTGTTTCCTTTTTGCTTATGTGATATTTGATTTTCTGTTAATACAATATGTAGACTGGGGAAACTGTCAACTTCCTTGTGGTAATAATTAAACAAGTAATGATTTGCAGAAATGTGAAAGCACATGTAGTAAAATGTAACTGGGATAAATAATCAGTTACACATGCACACCTGCAGTTAACCAAAAACAAGGCATCTGCTGTCTAATGTGTTTTTTCATGCAACACTGCCACATCTCTCTGTATTATTTGTGTACCTCTTCCTCAATAAACATTTGGTACATGCAGAGATAGCCACATATACTGTATTTATATTGTACATCTCACCTTAGAGGATAAAGTACATTGTGAGATACTGTACATCACAGAACTGCTTCAGCATATAAGGGTTAAAAAGTGGTAGGTATGCCAGTGTGAAATATTGTAATAAACTGGGTCACTTTCTCTAAAGTATCTTTGTTAATTAAGCAATGTCTGCCTCCTTTTACCACTAACTTAGCTTTATGGCAGGGGCCTATTATGAACAGCTAAATGTGAAGAGAGTAAGAATGTTGAAAATAACTTTTGCCTCCTTTAGTAAATATGAACCTAATGATAAAAAGAATTGGCTTTCATGCAACAATTCTGGTAATGCTGCAATCCAGCAAAACCACATCATGGTAAGTTATTGCAAAATATAAAAGACTGCATATGTTTATGAACCTGTTGAAGTGGCTGTAAAAGTAGAATGATCAGGAAAGAGATGCCTTGAATTGTTGAGATTTGTATTTTTTTCACCTGACATGAACAGAAAATGTTCTGTTTTTAAGTGTAACTAGAAAAGGAATTGTATATGTATATACACTTGAACTGATGGGCTAATAGGCCAACAATAATAAAAACCTTTGGTAGGTAAATTGCTGCATAAATAAGAAATTAGTGGTAGCTGAAACTTAATATATCAAGTACTAATTTGTTGTATCAAATCTAATATATATGGAACAAAAGGGCAACTTAAACCAAATGCCAAAGTGTTCTAAACTTATCATCTCTAATCGCTTGCATCATACTCTCTCCAGTTAGCATGAGCATTGTGATTTTGTAATTACTATACTGAATACATTTAAATGATAATTTCCCCTAATGTGGCCCATGGAAAAACATCTCTGTCTTTTGTAATGTTACAGTTCATGCTTAGGTTTCTATAGATTCACCTTAATGGAATGGGCACCTTGTTATACATTAAAGGCCTATTAGCAACGCACAGTAAGTGAAATTTGATTCAAAATTATAGTCTTCTTCCCCTCTATGACTTTCATCCCTTTTTGAATTTTGTTTTTTCAGCTAGAGGAACTTCTTGGCTGAACACGGATGAGGAATCTTGCTTAGATGAAGGAATATTTCAACGCAGTAACTCTCAAAGGAAACCAGAAGAATTAATTTGAACTGCTTCTCAATAAAAACTATTCTGAGCAATTTAGAAATTAGGTGGAACTCATCTACCTGTCAAAAAGACCCTTTACCCGTTGATCATAAACTCATCTTCCTGGCTACCCCGCTCATTTTGGATGTAGAGTGTGGGCAGTGGATGATCAACAGGGAGTAGCAGCACCAGAAGTTAACAATCTGGACAGATGAACTGTAGATTTAAGACATTCAAGTAGTTCCGGAAATAATAGTATCTTAACCTCACAGGGTAAAGTTAGTCTTTCACCAGTCAGTGGTGGGATCACTGTTGCCGCTCCTAGCTGTGGAGGTTTGGCCCCTGCACCCCCATGTGCCAGTGAGTGGGAAATGTTCCAATTTGGAAAATACAATCTGGACATTATAGAGATGTTAAGTGGGCACCAGGCCCACCAGTTCAAAGGCCTCGGTTTAGATCGACAACTACAACATCAACAGCAAGTGCAACTTCACCAGCATCAACTCCAGCAGCAGCAGCAGCAGCAGGCTGAGTCTTCTGGAGCTCTTCTGTCTGGACTTGGCTTGGGCCCCCTGCAGGGGTCTAGAGGTAACGCCTTTTCTGATTCTGCCTCCATTTTTGCCAAGATGAGTGCCCCTCCTCCCCCACCTTTACAACAACAGCCTTCCTCATCTCAGAGCTCTCGTTCAAAGTCAAGCAAGATGAGCAGCAGCAGCTCAAGCCATTCTTCAGGCTACCCACAGTTCCTGCGCTCTTTCCACCCGTCTGAGGCAGCACTAGCACAGGAGCAGTTACACCCAGGTGTAGGCCGCTTTGAGCACTTTGCTGGGGGAAGTAGCAGTAGTGGGAGTGCTGGGGGATTAGGAGGATTAGTAACATCAGCACCTCCACCCCCTCCTCCTCTACATCCCGGCCTCTCTGTACCCCAAGCATCATCCGGTCCCTCCTCTTCCTCTCCTTCCCCTTCAACGTCTGTGGCCACCTCTAATAACCCCTCTAGCAGCAGTGCAGTCAGCTCATTGGGACACCAGTTGGTTGGGGCCCAGTCTGATGCACGGAGCCTTCACCAACAATTTAGTTGCATGTTAGCTGCTAATCAGTATTTCCTTTCCGGGGTGCCTGCTAATGCAAGTTTAGAGCAATTTCTTGTTCAACAGGGAACCCATAACCACTTAGGGATTGGTTTAAGTCAGACAGGTGGGGAGCCTAGTACTAGTCTTGCTCCGCCTCCTGCTTTGCATTCTTCTCACTCACATGGCCACTCCACTCCCCAGACACAGCAGGCTCAACAGCAGCCTCCCCAGCAGCAACAGCTTCACACCCTTTCTCATCCTCACTCTCATTCTCATCCTCACCACCCGCTTCACCCAGGCTCCCAGCCCTCATCACTGGGTGGCTTTGACTTCCAGGGCATCCCTGTACTCTCCTCAAATCAGATAGCTTCTCTGATGCAGCAGGAAGCAGGGTTGCCCCTCCCTTTGCCACTTCATTTATCCTTATCTAAGGATGATGGTAAAGGGGAAAGCAGTGGAGGTGGAAGTAGTAGTAGTGGCACCAGTAGCAGTAGGAGGAAGAAAGCTATGGCTGGCTATTTGCCACAGAGAAAATCTGAAAGCGGTAGTAGTAGCAGCAGCAACCATGGCCACAGCAGCCACAGTGGTAATCCCAGCACTAGTAATAATAGTGGAGGGCTTAGTCATGGTCAGCCCCCAGCTTTAATTGGGAGTGGGGTTGGCATGTCAAATATGGGTGGAGACCCATCATCCCTTCTTGCCTCATCATCCTCATCTTCATCAGTAGTTTCTTCCTCCTCCTCCTCTGCTCCCTCCTCCGCTGCTGCCTCAGTACTGGTTACTAATGATTCTCACCTCTCTAAATCTGATAACCAGAGCTCAATGCAACCCAACCCCACAGAGTCTGATACAGAGCCTGTTTATAACTGTGGAGATTGTGGCAAAAGTTTCCCTCACCTTTCAAGCCTTCGCAGGCATTTGCGCATGCATGAGCCAACCACAGCAGGTACTAGCAATTCTGCCACTACTGGCCCAAACCCCATTCATATTAAAACACAGTCCGACCCAAGCCTTCCCCATTCGACCCAAGAAACTCCTCAACCCTCATCCAATTCTTGTCCTAGCCCAGACAAAATATTTCATTGCCCTGATTGTGGCAAAGGCTTTAAGAAAAAAGGGCACCTTCTGCAACATGGTGTTATACACTCGTCAGCCCGCCCATATGGCTGCTCCACCTGCTCTCGGGCTTTTAATCGTAGAGAGTCACTGACACGCCATGAGAAGATACATGAGGAAAAGCCATTCCGATGTCCCGCCTGTGGTCGTGCCTTCCGTGAGAGCACCTCTCTACTCAACCATGCTGCCTCAGGCACCTGCGGCAAGCCAGGTAGGGGACCCAAACAAAGGGGCAGCAAGACAGGAACTGATGGTGAGGACAGAGTCGGGGGAGGGGGTGGAGGAGGTAATGGAGGAGGGGGAACTTATCAGAGCAATAGAGGGGTTATTTATGGGAAAACTGAGGAAGAAGATGGTGTAATCATTGTGGGGGAAGGAGAACCAAAATCAGGTTTAGGATGTGATGGTCTGTTTCAGTCTGGAAGGGGAGGGAATTCAAATGACAGGGACAGAACAGATGGTAAATACCCCACTGACTACTCTCGGAATCGTTACACAGGCTACCATGATGACCACCGTTCTCAAGGTAATCCATCTCCATGCTACTCTGGTGCCTCCCCCTGTGGAAGTGGGATGGCGGGCCCAGCTCTGAGAAAGGCACCCTTGGCCCCAACACTGCATCCACACTCACAGAGCCACAGCCAGCACCACCATCCGCAGCAACAGCCCCACCTGCCCCTTTCTTCTCTTCTGGATGACTCAGAGGATGATGTCACTAGCTCTGTCAATAATGCAATCTCAGCTATAACAGCAGCTAGTAACAGTGGAAATAGAGGGGATGATAGGGGAGACATCATAGGAGGTCTACTAGGGGGTCTTGGTTTAGGTCCTCTGGGCTCACCCTCATCAACATCTGGTATGGATAAGAATTTCAGAGGTGGCGGGAGCCAGGAGGCTATGAGCAGCAACCCACAGAATCCTACTGCCAAACCAAAACGTCCCCGCAAACCCAGAGCTAAGAAAGATCCTGCACCTGGTGGACAGCCCCCCAAACGTAGGCAGTACACCCCCAGAATGGGGCCCAGTGGCCTCCCACGCACCCACCTCTGCAGTGTCTGTGGTAAGGGATTTGCACGTCGCGAGACCCTACGCAGGCATGATCGCATCCATACTGGAGAAAAGCCCCATCACTGCACTGTTTGTGGAAAATATTTCAGAGAGGCTTTTCACCTCAGCAAGCATCAAACAGTCCACTCTGGGGCAAAGAATTACAAATGCAGCATCTGTGGGAAAGAGTTTGGTTACTCCCAGAGCCTTAGGAGGCACAGTAAACTCCACCAGAAAGGGGAGTTGGAAGAGGTGCCCACAACACCAGCTCCGGATAACCTTAACAGCTTTAACCCAAACCCTCAATGTAGCGTCGCCCAAGACAGAAGCCAGAACCAAGCACCAAGCACCTCCTCCTATTACTCCTACTCTCAAGACGTCAAGCCTCAAGACACCAACCCCCAACCACAACCCCCACCCCCACCCCAACCACAGCCCCCACCTCCGCCTCGACTCTACACCTGTGCTATATGTTGGAAGTCGTTCCGCCATCACTTCCATCTGACTGCCCATCACCAGACGGTTCATGAAGGTGGGGGTGAAAAGCTCTTCTGCTGTGAGGTATGTGGGAAAGCATTTGCTTACTCTAATAGCCTCACTCGACATAGGCAATCACAGCACGGGATGACCCGCACTGAATCGTCTAACCCGCAAGAAGGCAGCAGTGGCGCTGGAGACAGTAGAGGTGGGAGTGATGTTAATCAGTCAACATCAGAGAGTGAGGCTGCCACCAATGCCTTGCTACAGATGGCTCCTTCCACAGAAGGCCATGGAGGGCAAAGTCTAAGTGTCGTCACTCATAGCCACCAACAGGCACCCCCACAACCACCAGCTGGTTACTCTCCCCTCTTTTATGATGCAGCCCATTCTTCAGCCTCTAATGCTCCATCTTACTCGCAGCCTCTGCCTCCAAACTCTACAATCATGGCCCCCCAGCACCCTCATTCCCCAGCCGGGGTAAAAGGAGAGCACATATATCCAGCAGGATCCCGTAGCCGTACGCTTCACACCACAGCCCCGTTTCAGCCCCTTACGGAACTGCCCTCCACTGAACATCATCATCTGCATCATCATCTTCATCACTCCCACCATCATCCTCATCATCAGTCAGGTACCCAGTCCCACCAACACCTTGACTGCAGCATCCAGTTATCACACGATGATATGAGACGACACAAGAAGAAAAAAAAAAAGTCCAACAGGAGAGATTGGAGAGAAAATAAATGGGAATCCCAAGATTTAGTCAGATTTGATGGAAGCAAAAGGAAGAGAAAGATAAGTTGTACAATAAGAGGGCAGTTGAATAAAAAGCAAGGCTCTCTTCGTTTGACAATTAGGCGAGGAGGAGGATCAGGTGGTGGTGGGTATAAGCTTGTCAACACTGGGGGAATGAAGGTGCAGATCCTGTCATCTCTCAAAGTCCCTGTGAAACGTTTTGGCTGTCCTAGATGCCCAAATTCTGTGTTTTCCCGTAAAGCGGGACTGCTAGTCCACATGGCAGTAAAACACCCACAAAAAGCCTCGACGACTCAAGAGCGATTAAGGTGCAGTGTATGTGGGAAGCAGTCTCACAGGCCTTTGGCAGCCTTCATCCATCGGGCCTCACATCGTGCCAGAGGGACTTTCTCCTGCCGACGCTGCTCCACTCGCTTCTGGAACGCTACACTTCTTCACAGGCACAAGGTGTCCTGCCGCCGCAGGGCTAAAGGACTGCTGCGAGGAGATGCTAACAGGCTGAAGTTTTCAAAGAGACCAGGAGAGAGACTGACCCAGGAGGGTCAAGAGGAGATGCCATACCTACAGGGACCATACAGATACTGAGCATCCCGGTATCTGAAGAGTGGCATACAAGAGGGATATTTCAGTTTTAAAATAGGAAGGTGAGAAAAGGGACTGGAAAAGGCATATACTGCCTTTAGGAGAGTTTGCCTCATGTCTCTGTTGACATCTACTCTGCTGACTATTAGAATGAGTGTGTTAACAACTACTGTAGATCATCCTATAAAATATCACCAGAAATTCTTCCAGATTATATTGGAAGGTGTTTTCAAAGACGTGACTGTTTCCATAGGTTCATTAACCCCTTAAGTGCATTGACACTATGCTTGGCTGACACTGTGCAGTTACTAGACAAGTTTAGGTGAAATGACCTGCTAATGTATCTCTCTCCCCCATAACTAGAATCCCTGCTACACCTCTTGCTGTATGATAAACGTCTCTGCCGTGTACTTTGTCTTGTTGTTGTTCACTTAGAGGCTCTGAGGATTTTTAAAAAATGTAAAGTGCATTTATTAGGAGTAGGGACATGGGGACAAAGACCTTTGTTGATAGTTTGTCAGTGCATGTTTGTTCTCTGGTCAAGTTTTTTGCTGAGGTTGTGAAATCACTCCTACAGTATGTGATGGTTTATTCAGTATATCCCCAGAAGTTTGTAGTGTTAAACTTGATTTGAAAGTTGCTCTATATTCCCTAGTGATTTAATCACATATAGATTAAAATGTCAAAGTTGCTGGTAATTAGCATTACAAGGATCCCTCTCCTGCCAAAATGAAGAAACTTACAAAAAGCCTTGCTTAGTATGTTCACTTTACTTCTTTTATTTGAGATATTCCTAGCTTTTATACCAAGAGATTGAAAACAGGTTAAACAAGTGGACTGTAACACATGTTTATCACATGTAATTTGTATGCTCTTTTTAGCAGTGATTATTTCTACAGTACTTCACCGTGTGTAAAAGACAAGGACCTATCATAATAGAAACAAATGTAATATTCCATGTATTTATGTGTGTAACCCAATCAGTCTTCATGCCAATCTTATACTTAACCCCCTCTACCTTTTACTTTTTGCTGAGTTGCAATCATATTCTTACTGTCAAGCCTTGTTTTTTTTCTTCTAAAGAAAAATAAGTTTTAAGTACATCTTGTCACTTTATTCACATATGAAACGTTCATACCCCTGTCAAGCCTTGTTTTTTTTTTCTTCTAAAGAAAAATGATAGTTTTAGTAGATTTCTATCACATTATTTACTGAAAAGTCAGTAGTTGATTATATTTCAGCAATGAATAAACCTTAAGTGTAATCATTTGTTTTCCTTTCATTTCTCATTCAAAGTTACCTACCACAATATCCAGATGATGGTACAAACTGCTAATCATTGAACATGAGAAAGTTGTAACTGTTACCGAAGTCAGTATTGAAGTTTTACAATTACATTTAGCTTTATGTCCTATGTGAATTTCATATCACTCTGTGGATTAAATGGATTTCAGGATGTAGTTGATACACAAATAAAGTTCCTAGGTTTACCAATGTTATTGGCCAGATTACACCAGGGTAATGAATTGTTTTCAATATTTAAAATCTAAAGTATATTCTCACCATATTGGAAATAAATGGCTGTGTAAAACTTCTCACTCCTAGCTCCACAAGATGGCAGTAAGCAACTCATTTATACTGTACTCTTGGCCTGGTGTGGATGAGTGTGGCAGTCACATGGATTTTGCACTGATAGGGGGTGGACTGGAGAGGCTGAGTGTTGTGTGACTGTGTGAATTATGTGCCTGTCTGCTGTTTACTACAAGATTAATGCTTCAAAGTAAACAAAATGATTGAGCACCACTCAGTAATGTCATTCAATGTTTAGAAATTAATGTAGTTTAATATTGAAATCAATGCATTTTATTTTGGAAAAAAATAGATTACTTGTTACTGTTATCCCTTTCTATGACTCCAAATCAATGTGATAAAAAAAAAAAAAACAGCTAGTCTCTGATACTTTAACGAGCGACAATGTCCTGAAAGTGATAGAGTAGGTATAGGACATAAAGTGATTTTCAAGTCACAAGTGCATGCATGTGTCTGCATTCAGACTGACGATAAAATCCATAATCTGTCTCGCTTGCAATGATAAAATATGATGATTCATACCCACTGCTGTTTTAGGTGGGGTGACAGGTGGTTATGATCTTAGGGGCCCCACAGCATGACAAAACCTCCAGTTGGATAGCTTTATTTAAAAGAAGAACAGGGGGTCTCAGGACAGTGTTGACCCAAGGGGCCCAGGACCCTTTCATACAGTTGACAGCACTGTTACGGTCAATATTATTCACATGTTGTGCACAATATGCATGTGGACTTAGAGCTGCAGCAGGACTGTCAGCTGTTTACTTGTCAACTTTTGCAGGCCCAACTCTGTTACAAAAAAAAAAATGATGTATATATATATACAAAGAGGCGCCCTATGCTTTGCACGCGCTCTGCAACTGTACAGTAGACGAGACGGCCCTCGCGCTTTTTTGTGTTTCGAACGGGTCTCACGCGGCAGTGGCATGCACGAGGGGAATCCGCGCGGGCGGGTTTCTTCGACCTACATCTGTCCAATGAGCGCGCGTCGTGGGCGGAGCGACGGGCTCGCGGCGGCCTATCGGAGCCGGAGCCGCGAGCCGACAGGCCCGGGCTCCGCGTGCCTGCCACACGTGAGCTGGAGCAGCTATTGTACGCCGGGAGGCAACGTGCTGAAGCGTTCCTCTCGCCTGAAAAAAAAAAAAAAAAAACTCGCACACTCACGTTTTCTGTGGATTACAAGGAAACTGGAAAAGCCACGGTGCGCCAGGCCGCCTGATTGTGGCGGACAGGCCAAAAACTCTGCCCCTTGACACACGGACGGGCCAGGCGCTCGGCCTCTGACCCCGAGCGACACATACATTAAGATGCATTTGTGTATATACTAGTGGAAGGACAAATTGCACTCTGTCATCACTTAGAGCTGAAAATGTACATCTTTATTACTCGCTGCGTGAAATAAAAAAAAAAAAAAACACACACACACACACAAACTAGGAGAAGTCACCGTGCTTGTACCTGTCAGACAAAACAAACAGGCTGTTCTCCTCGAAGTGTGGCACGAGGGTGGGTGTGTCTCATAAATAATAAGCCTGAACCGAGAGGTCCTGTTAAACCCGCGGCCCCGCCCCCCCCCGCGAGCCGTGACGTCACGTGAACTGCCCGTGTCTGTTCCAGCTGAGAGAGAGAGAGAGAGAGAGAGAGAGAGAGAGAGGGAGAGAGAGAGAGAGGGAGAGAGAGGGAGAGAGAGAGAGAGAGAGAGAGTGAGAGAGAGAGAGAGAGAGAGAGTGAGAGAGAGAGAGAGAGAGAGAGGACGGTCGGACGCCGCACGGCCAAAACACAGACCCAAAGCTCGTGCGCCCGTGACTGGATCCACCGGATGCAAAAAAAAAAAAAAAAAAAAAAAAAAAAAAAAAGTATAGACAGAGAGAGAGAGAGAGGAAACGACCCCCGCCTCCCCCCGCCGCGGACAGCAGAGACGCGACAGCAGAGGAGAGAAACACCAACACAACTTGTCATCTGACCAGCACAGCCACTGCCTTCGTCGCTGTGTGTCTCTCTGTGTGTGTGTGTGTGTTTTCTCTCGGTGCTCGCTCGTCTCTTCCCGTCGGCTGTGTGTGTTTTCCGCGGAGGGCTCGCTTTGCAACTACTCTGGGGTCTCCTGTTTGATCGCCGGACGATCCGCTCGGGATATCGCTCCTCAAGTTTTTCCGCCGTAGGATCCTCCTGTGCGTGCAGTTTGCGGCTCTCGTTTTCACGCCTTTTTTTGCGTTATTTTATTTTATTTTATTATTTTTTTTTTTTCCTGTTGTTGACTGTGGACAGTATTCTCACTCATATGGTCTGACTGACCCTCCCACACTGCTCCTCCGAGAACAACAGCTTGGTCCGCCGAGTAGTTTCAACAACATCCAACTGCAATGGAATATTTCGATGTGAATATTTCTGCCAGGAAATAAGGAACTCCGCGACTGCAAGTGAAAGGTAAAAGTTGCATGTGTTTTTTCACTCAAGTTTCCCAAAGTGTAATTAAACTGCGTCACTCATAGTACGCTCATACTTGTAATTACATTACAATGGTTGCTTTATTCTGCATGGACACTTCTCAAAACTATCTCTCTGTATCTCTCTCTCTCTCTCTCTCTCCCCCCCCCCCCCCCTTCCCTTCCCCTCCTCTCTCCCCTCCACCCCCTCCCCTCCTGCACACTCAGGCACAGTCATCCAGAGCCACTTGTCCTATTGGTAGGCACTCCGGTCAACTTTGCCACGCCCCTTCAAGTCCTCCAGGTGTCTCTGTCTCTGACCCCATCTGGTCCAGGATGTCCAGGCAGCTCACCCAGCTTCCGACCCCCGACCTCCCAGCTGGCGCGAGCCCGCAGTTTGGAAGTTGTACTCAGCCGGCGGGCTCCCTCACAGGGGGGCCTCTCAACTCCACCACGGGGCTTAAGTCCCTCCTGCAGCACCCCATGAAGGGAGACCAACGTTTAAAAAGTCCATGTGACGCGAAAGGTGAGAAGACACCCTCTCGTCCGATGAATGCGTCCCATGTCCCAGTGTTGTTTATGTTGAATGTGCAGGACTGGCACGTGACACAGTTTAGCTTTGATATGTGCAATGACAGAGTATGAATAAATCATACCCATCTGCTCCACCCACTGCTGCTGTAATTGTAATACAAATAAGTAACGTTATTATGTTAAAAAACAATATTTCACAAAAAGTTTGATGCATCATCACACATACCCAGAATGACTTTTTCATGACCCCGATGAGCATTCACCTGGATTATAATCCCTGCTGCGACTTTACATTAGGATCCAGATTACAATGATTGCTGACATGTTTTGGTTTAGCTGTAATGCTGTGCAGGCATGCATTCTGGAGGCTTGCTGTGCCTAAACGTACCTTCAGCTATTGGGAGATTTGTACAGGAGTTTATGTGTATGTTAGGATAACAAATTGGTTTTCGGCTCTTGCTTAATGCTGCAATTCAGCTACCATCTGGTCCATCTGTGAGTGTGTTTTGGTGTGTGTGTTTGTGTGTGTGTGTGTGTGTGTGTATGTGTATGAGACATAGAATGACAGAATTGCATCTTATGGATAAACCTGCCAACCGATTTAGTTTGCACAAATATGGAGAGTTGATGTTAGCATCCATTTGCAAGACACCACAGACTAAAATAGAACTTTTTCGTGTACTGAAAGCCGTCAAACCAAAGTAATTCTTCATCTTCACTTCACTAATAAGGATTCTACTCTTCTATCTCTGGCAGACAAAGAGAAACTGGACCTCGATGAGGACTCCATGGGAGTGTGCCCCATGAGGAATGGCAGTGGAATAGGCAACAGTAATAGCAGTAATGGCTGTGGAGGGGCTGGTGGTGCTAGTAGTGGTGGTGGTGGTGGTGCTAGTGGTGGAAATGGAGGAGGAAGTTTCAACCAGTTCTTGGGGCCTCACTTATGGGATCGCACCCTGCCTGCAGATGGGGGCCTCTTCCAGCTTCAGTATATGGACTTGGAAGAGTTTCTGACTGAAAATGGAATGGGCAGCATGCATAACAACAACAGCTCCAGTTCAGCCCAGATCCCCTCACAGAGCTCCCAGTCAGCCGTGCCCAATCAGAGCTCTCAGTGCCTATCGCCCTCATCTCCACCTGGCTCCTCGTCTTCATCGCCCTCTTCTTCTCCATCACTCATTGGCTTGGAGGTGGCTCAGCCCCAGAGCCTTGGAGGAGGGAGTGATTGTCTGCATGGTGAGTTAACTTGCATGGGCCACTTTGTTCTTAGCAGAATAGATGGACAGTCGAACTCGAGAGTTAGAAAAATGAACAAGGACAGTTTATTATTCAAGGTTTTTCCACATCAACTCAAAACAGCAATATCAAGGAGTAGGGTTCTGCCATCTTTGCAGAGTTGACAAGCTGAAAGAGACAAATCGTCTCCCGCCACTGATATCAGTCTAGTAGACCCCACAATTCAATAATGGTTGAGATGAAATCAAGGTTATGTGTTGTGCTTATAATGTTCCCATGGGCTAGTGATTCAGCACTTTAACTCTGCTTTGAGTTTATAACAAATACCATGGTGACCAAGCATTTTTCTGTCCTGTGGGGCTAAACTGAAGGCAGGAAATTCAGTCACATGGCTCTAAATGCAAAGTCAACTTGAAAGAGAGAAACAGAGTTTTGTAATGGCTGCTTAACAATGACCGAGATTTGCTTTTATTAAATTTTGTAGCATGGTGCAGGGTTAAAAGTTGGGCGAGGGGCGAAGAGATATGGAGCATTTGAGAGAAAGAGGTGCAGTAAAGAAAGAAGTCTTGAGCTATTTGACGAGTCAACCTCATGGCAATGACAAGGAGGTTTAGTTCAGTTTGGCATGTGATCTATGTACTGCAGTGTACAACACAATCAGCAGTCAGTCCCAGCCAATTATTAATGTGCAGCAGGGTCAAAACAGTACTAAGGGAGAGAGAGAGGAGTGTGTGGAGTGTTTGCGGTTGCGTGTCTTTAAATCTCTCCCCAATTCACACGCCACAGCCATGTGTACGCGTCAGTACACGTGCCGAGGCTGAGAGTACTGGAGTGAGAGAACTAGAGGCAGGGCCAGTAGACATGTAGGAGGAGCCCACAGGGGGAGGGACAGATGGAGCAACAGGAAGAGTTTCCCTGTGCTGCTGCTGGACTTCAAGCAGAACAATGATCAACAATGAATGACATTAAGCGCACTATATCCACAGGAGAATTTTATACTATTTGGGATTTCCACGCAGAATCTTTAATTCTGTCCTTCAGTGACCAAGTGCATGTCCATAAACTCTGATAATGCATTTATATTGCATAGCATTGCAAGTCCCATGCATTTGGATTCCAATCCCTTTATATGAAATCTTATAATTAGATGAAAAGAATTAGATATTATTATTACAAAACATATTGAATAGAAAATAACTTTCAACATTGGTTGAAAGTGGAATATATTTCAGTCTTAAAGTTTATGTATCTTATTATGTGGCTGAGAGGACTTTGCTGAAGTTAAGTAAATAATTATCATCAACTCCCCCAAAGCTTGAAACTAGAGAAGTTGTATTTTAATCTGCATTATTATAAAGGTGCCCAAACAACAGCTGCTTCATAAATATTGAATGGAGCAACACTTAACATATTATATTAGGAACTTAAGGAGTAGGGCTACTGTTTGCCTACAAAACAGCTTCAGTCCTTAAATGTGTGTAGTCACATATTGAACCACTTTTTCAAAAGTGAAAACCCTTGTTCTCTGAGGATTGAAACGTGGACAAAAATACACCAAATCAACTTTGTAAGTCTGTGTTCCAGAGATTCTTAAAAAACAGGGAGAGGCAACCATCTACCACAGGAGGGCTGAGGGTTTGCAGGTTTTCATTCCAACAAAACACTACACCAGGTGGCTGCACTGACTAGTTCCTGCTGTCGGGTTTAAGCAGCAGAAATCTTCTGGGTTTGTCATACACAGTAGAAAAAATTTTCTAGCCTCAGTGGCACTTGGTTGCCTACAGTATCCACACCAAAATTCAGTGATGTTTAGACCTGCTGATTATGTATTATGGGACATGCTTGACTTCATCCTGGTGTCTGTGACAGCACTCTTTCATTTGTGTTGTTGTGTCATGGAGGCATTGTCATTGTGGAACATGGGAACATCATGAGGGAGCACTTTGCACCTTAGGGTGCACCTGGTGGGAAAACATGCGTTTATGCTATCTGGCCACAGCTACACATTTAACAGGTGACAACACATACTATAGATGGATGGGAGGGTCATTCCACCACATTGTTTACTTTTTATATTGTATATTGGATAGTGTTTCCACATAGTAAGTCTGCATTAATTACCAGCTTTGTGGAATTTAAGGAGTACAGGTTTTGTTTAGACTGTTGATGCAATTCTGTGGTCATCTGTAAGGCTGCAGTGTCGTGGTTATCCTGCTTTGTATCCTTCTATCCCTGATAATGTGACTGTTTTTACACTCTTCCCCTTGCCAAATGAAGTAAATAAATAAAAACGTTTTATTTTAGGTTAAAAATACCACTGCCTAGCATTAGTCTGTAATTGTGATATGGACATGTCAGTTTTTTGTTCTATTGAGTTTGACTATTATATATATATATATATATATATAGGAATTCTTAGTGGGAGTTTGTGCTCTTACATGGAAGGAAAGTCAGTTGAGTGAAGTGCAATGGGCCCTAAAGGGGGTGGGTGAAGTATAGCCCTATACTGGCCCCACTTAAAGAAACTGGTTTTAAGGGGAGGGGTAGAAAGTTACGCAACATTTCCACTTTTAGATTTCTCTATTGATGATTAGCTTTGGAAGACCAGAATTGGTTTTGATTAATAATAGTAGCCAATAACATGCACCGATTGATTAAATAGAATTTGTTATAATTACTTATGTGTCAGTTTGTTAAAGCACTGGTTTGCACAGTAGACTGCTTGAGGAGATTCCATAGGATCACCGGGAACATGAAGACTATAGTTATGCTTTTGTTTGTTTGTGTTTGTACACATTATGAGAGACACATAATAACCATCTTGATTATGGTTTTCCATTATTGGCACTTTGCGGGTGTGTAATAAATCATGTATATCAATGATTCTTTGGTCTGATCTAGTATGCAGTACGTGATACAAAAGTTTAGGTAGAGATAATCTGTTACAAAAGTATATCATGGAAAAGCCAGAGCTTTGCATTTTTTACTACAACACTCTGTAGCTCCATAATCTGTATATGTATGTATTATATTATGTAATCATATGTATTTGCAGAGTATATTTCCAGAAGATTCTTTTAATAAGATAAGATTACCTTGCCCCTAATAACCTTAGTGTCCATGAAAGTTGATTGAAAAAATGTCCTCAGTTCTTTCGAATCAGTTAAGGGCAAAGGAATGCTGTTTGTTGTTTATAATAAAAGAAAGTAGCTCTCTGCTTCCATCTGGTGGTCATTATGATGTTATACTGCATGTTTTTTTTATTGATGTCTTATTAGACTGCTTATTAGACTACCATCTAAGTTTGACAATATTATCAATTTTTAGATAAATGTAGTTCAGTGAAAAGCATGTTCAACAAATTGTTCTTCTCTTTAATTCCAGGGAGTCAGACGAGTATGAATGATTCCTGTGAGTCACCCTCATCCTCCTCCTCGTCCTCCTGTCCACCTCTGCTGACGCCCACGGGCAGCGGGCCAGATGGGATTGGAATGTTTGACATGGATTCTTCAGAGATGTCCAACTCCTCTGGGCAGCAGAACTACGACCCCAGGAGACACTCCTTCAGTGAAGAGGAGCTCAAGCCACAGCCAATGATCAAGAAGGCCCGCAAGATCCTGGTGCCTGATAACATGAAGGTGAGTGTTTAGTCTTCACCGCAACAGTGGGAAAAGTCAGTGCAGCGCTGGTCAGTTTTCACCTTGGGAGGGAAGTCATTTTAGGCCATGATTTGGTAATTTGAAGGCACACATCATAAATTAAATAATTCTAGGTTTCATATAAGTAAGTGATTGTAGTTTTTTAAGTGATCTTTTTAAGTAACTGAAACTGTGAAAAATGTCTTTCAGATTTTCCTAGTGCCCAAATAGCTCTTCAAATAGCTTATTTTGTCCAAAACCTAAACATACTTACAATAATATAACAATGAGCAAAGCAACAAATCCTGATATTTGAGAGGCTGGAACCTGATAATCTTTGGCATTTTTGCTTGATAATTGGCTTAAACAATTAATCATTTATTAAAATTGTTGCAGATTTATTTTCTCTCAATTGAATAATTGTTAAAGCCCTAATTCTAAAGTACACATTACTAAATGAAGGGAAAGCGCACACATTAACCACAAAAATAATAATAGTAATATAACCTTTCTTATCAAAGACAGGCACATCTGGTCTGGGCGAATATTTTGTGCAGTAAAACAAACTGCTGATTTAGACTTAAGTTCAGTGACAGAATACTGGAAGTAAAGACTTATTTATATAGCGTTTTTTTTTTTAAATAAAAGTGTTTCTTAATAAATATCAAAGAAGCAGGATAGCAACAAACACAAGAGCAACAAAATAGAATTTGAAAAACAGAAGTAATGAATGAATCAAGATATATATATATTTGAGTATTGAGAAGTTTAAAAAAATGTGATGATCTCATAATAGGTAAGCGACAAAGTGTACAAATGGTAGATTCGTACTGTACTGTGGAAGAGCAGAAAATATTCCACAGTAAATGATACCAAGTATGTTTAAGGTGTGTATTATTTTTCCAGCAGTTGTTTGCATACTTTATTTGCTCTAGGCACTATATCAGTACTGAAAAAACTCACTTTACCAATTGCAGATAGAGTTAGGCTGTACAAGAGTACTACACACTTAAGGAATAAGTCTGACCGTCCATTTTTTTTATTGAGGTACTTCTACCTAAGTATACCTTAATTCCTTGATAAACCAAGGTAAATAACTTGATAGGTGCTGAAATAATCAATATGTTCTATTTGTCCTCTTTTAGGATGAGAAATACTGGACCAGGAGGTATAAAAACAATGAAGCAGCAAAGCGTTCCCGAGATGCTCGGCGTCTTAAAGAGAACCAAATAACCGTGCGTGCTGCCTACCTGGAGAGAGAGAACGCCGCCCTCCGACAAGAAGTGGCCGAGATACGGAAGGAACTTGGCCGCTGTCGCAACATCCTTAGTAAATACGAGAACCGTCTCGCTGACCAGTGATGAAGGCGTGGAGCGAAATCAAGAAGCGGCGGAATAAAAGCTGGATTAAATTTAAGACTCTTTGGGGTGACATGATGGACAGAATGGGGTCAAGAAAATGGTGATGATGATGAGAAAGCTGATGATTATGATGATGAATGTATAAGACAAGGAGAAGGTTTGTGTATTGAAGCTCAGGTGTCTTCTTTTGTTGAGGTGTCAGCTCTTAAAAGTGATAGATGGAGAGAATAATTTAACAGATGAAAGATGTGACTTTTAAGAGTTTTGTTATTGGAGAATTGTATATTTTTATAATACTTAAGAAAAATTAGAGGGAGAGCAAATTTGGAGAATAATTTTGTATATTTTCTACATGAGATGGGGCAAAGCTATGGTAAATATGTTTTTATTATAGATGAGTCAGGAGATGTTTAACAGGTGGTCAGCCATCGATGGGTATTTTTCGACTTGATTATTATAGTCAGGATGCAGCAGCAGGGGCGAGGACGCATGTAACAATTGTATTATAGAGAGCAAAAATTATCTTATAATCGTATAGTTCAACATTTTTGTGGATTTTACTCAAGCACTTAATTTTTTCCTGTTATGTTTCTGTCACTGCGAATGGGCATGCTAGAGAGAGACAAAGTGAGAGACAAGGGGAGACACCATGTAAACAGTCCAGCACTATCTTCAACACTTGTCTTGACCAGTCTTGTGTGTCTTTTTTAATAGAATAACTTCATCCTTTTTAATTGACTTGAGTTCCCCAACAATATTAGTTCTTTGTACTTTGAGCTTAACTTTATGCGATTGGTTCATCTTTCTCTAGTCCATACTCGTATCTTGGACTCTATCTCCTTTTCTCTATCCCAGTTGAGTGCTTTTAATCTGCTCTGGTGTTTTTGTATCTTACCTAAGCTGGTGAAAGCCTGCTGTTGTGATGCCCTGGATAACTCTGCTCCTCTTGATCCTCTCTTTGAATTGTTGGGACATTTCTCTTCCTCTGTTTCTATATCCAACTGCGCTATTTCTGTCTGCTCTCACTTACAGCCAATCCCCTCACAGTTATGTGCAAACTCTCCCCATAACATTTTGTCCCCGTGTCTCTCTTGTACCTCAGCAGTACATAGAGTAGTTAAATCTCAGTGTTGTAACGTACTCTGAAATAGTAATCAAACTTCCCAGTAAAACGCACATTGTTACTTTACTGTACTTTCTAAACACAGTTTAATTAGCATTATTATGGGGGGAGAAATGTTGTGTATATTGAATAGGCCTATACTATTTTATGTATTTGATGTATTCCAGGAGATGGGTTGAGTATCCCCATTGAGGGGAATGGTGTTAATTTCTCAGATTTCTGGGAGAAATAAAAGCCAAAATTTCCTATGTTTCTCCACAAAGCTTGTTGCTATTTAGTGCTTTTTCAAAATACTGCTCCTTCCTTACTGTTTACTCCTGTTATTACTTTTTACTGTATCTATAAACTTCTCTGTGTAGCCACAACACCCACACAGGGGCATGGTACACTGTTATGTTCCTGGGGAGGGATGACTAGTAATAGAGTGTGATTTTAATCCCCTTAATGACCATGATGAATAGTTACCATTACTGCTATTATTATTGTTATGATTCTGATGATGATCCCTCTTGTTGTTGCTGTTCTATATTATTGAATGATTTTCTTTCTTTGATGAACATGATCTGTTGCACCTTGAAACATCTTTGATCTTCAGTGTTCCTCAGAAAGACTATTCAAATGGAAGAAACCCTCACTGTCTGCTATATGCATCCTGTCTCAGACCTCCAGACATTACTCACTTCTGCTACGGACACTACTGCCACCTTGGTTTCTTTGACCATGGATGTCACAAGCGTGGCTCAATAACTTGAACAAAATGTTCATGCAGACTGACTTTACCTTTCATGGTGACCTCTTCTGTTCCCCAGCGGTGTATGGACTATGCACACTATCAATATGCTCCCTGTTGGTTTATTTTAGCCTTTATCACCTCAATCAGTGATTGTTTGCTCTCCCAACAGGATTTAGTCTCTAATATCCTCACAGATGTGGTTGATAAATCTCTTAGTGACTCTAAATGAACTACAACTGCCCTGCTGCATCAGTGGTGTCCATGGTGCCCAGCCCACTCAATGCTGGTTATTTGGATGTAGTCGAGATTTTTCCAAAAACACCAATAAAAGATTGTTCTCATTCACTACTGTTTTGTTTTCCTCAAATGTCTCATCACATTTTTTGTTTTTAGTTCTGGATGCTTCTCTTAAGCTTTGTGTGCCTGCATCTTGAATTAAAGCCCAGTTTTGGCCAAGGTAATGGGCAACAGAGGTCAAATATCCGGAGGGCTACTACTTTATTTATTTACTTAAGCCTGATAACCAGACCATAATATGCAGTGAAATGTCCCAAGACTACTTGTTTTGACATTTGTTTGTTCACATTGTGGGCATTCCTTTAGTAGGCAAACAAGTTCAGATGTGCCTTCTTGCCCCCAAAAAGACAATGCTAATTCCCTCGGATATTTAGGAGTATTTTATACATTTCTAAATTAAATGCACTCTGTGTTTATGCGGACAAAGTGCTTACAAATAGGATTAATTTGCAGTAAGCAATATGCAGTTCAGGTAGAATATTAAGTTGCGAAGAGGGTATGATTACAAAATAAAAGCATGTATACCGGCCTATACGTCAATTAAAGAATTAAAGATATAAGTCAAACTGTGCTGCATGGTTGGATGTATAGAAGAGCAAATGTTGCACTCCTTCAATTTCCTCTGTTGATAGGATTTCCTAGTTTGTTTACTCGTGTTTGTTTATTGTCTGTGGGGGCAACAGCAGTTTATACCGTATGTCATCCCCTTTATCTGCTGTCTCAATAGAAATGGGTGAAAGGTCGTTTAGAGTGGAATTTTCCTCAATTCTTTCGTCCTCAACACAAACCAGATGTTTGCTCCTGGGCTGTGCCCTCTCCCTCTCCCACTCTCTCTCCCCCTCTCTGCCCCCCACCCTTTGTTCCCCCTTCCTTAAAAATGCTGTGTCTGCACGTCCCTCCCTCATATCGTCCGAGGCCTGGCTTCAAGTATGGACTGTGCACTGCTGCTGCTGTCCCTGTGGGCTCTGACTGGAACAGTGTCCCTGCAGGCTCCAGGTAAGCCCTCTGACTCCATCCATCACTCACACCAGGGAGATATCACTGAACCCTGCATACACTTTGAACACAGCTGAACTATCACTAAACAGCTGGACTTTAACCTGCATGATTTGTGACTCTGTTGATTGTATTTCAATATAAAGATGATCATGTAACCAGGGCTTAAGACTGTACAATTAATCAGTTAAAGAGTTGCATTCATTACTATTAGCCCTTTAAAATGCAATGGACTGTGAAATATACTGTATATTGGAAGGTTGTTGCTCAAAGTGCACTGATTGAAAAGAACTTGAATCAATAATGTTTATGCTGAATTAGAATAAGTCTAGTTTGCCAATACAATGCAGTACATGGATAAGGCTAGTGATGTCAATGTTTTTTAAAGTAAGTTTACTTCTGTTTTTGTTTTATTATACGGGTTGCCAGTGATTCCCACAATGTAAATTTTGGTTGTACATAGTTATAGTACAAGGTTTACATATTTTGATGAATGCAATATCTGTTTTGGATCATCACTGACCTTTCACACACCGTCATATGTGATTCTAGGTCTTCCATAATAGTGGTCAATAATTCATGTGAGGCAGTAATTATTTAGATTTACAATATCATAGGTGCTACATGTGTGTGCTGTACACCATGTCTGCATGCTATTCTGGGATGATCATGTGTGCATTAGTGCAGAACATGTGAACACACGTGCTGCGGGCAGAGTGAATACAGTAGCACACATGTTTTCTTTCTGAGAAATGAAAAATGGGGAACCCTGTCTGGCTCCCCCTTCCCTCCCCTCTCTCCCTCAAATGTTCTGGACATTGAGGGTGTGTCGATGTTGGCCTGCAATGTAAAGTAAGTGGAGGATTCAGCTTTATGTTGTGTGATGGAATACATATGGAGAAGTGAGGGAAATGAGTTGAAGATAGTAGAGTACTCCTTTAAACTGATCCTGTTAAAAAATGAATTGCATTTTAGGCAAAGTTAGAGAAAATACACAATAAAAACTCCTTTTCTATATAAAAAAAAACAAAAAAACAAGATTGATCACTGAATGGCAAATAGTAAAAAAGCCTGCAATCTAAATACTCACTCATCTGGCAACCTGTGTGGCAAATGTTTGCCCGGCCACCCATACTGAATTTACTTTCCGTCAAATAGAAAACAAAGCAGAATTGGCAAACAAACTCTCTTTACGGCCCTCGGCATTTGCTGCTTTTACAAGGGGCCATGAATGGAGTAGAAGCAAACGTAGGGATAATTGCTGTGATGGTGTGATAGTGTGTGTGGTATCACAACAGGGTCATGTCCGGAGAGACTTCTGGGAGAGGAGAGGAGGAGGACATGTCCTCGGCCCTGCAAAGCTGACAGAGACTGTGGCAACAAGCGGCAGTGTCTGTGTGACGGCCAGTGTGGTCTCAGCTGTGTGGCTCCAGGTAACTATTTGTATGCATGTGTGTGCTCAGTTGTCACTTTGAACACTATTGTGGGCTCAGCCATTAAAAGTGTTTGTGTGTACACGCAGCTGTGCCAACATACATCTGTGTGTGTTTTTCCTGGAAAATAAAAAAAAAAAGGCTTTGGTCATGCACAAATCTGGGCTCAAAATGAGCAAAAACTGCTCAAAATTGAACACAAGCTTTTTACGATGGTAATGCATCGTAAAAAGAGGGCATGGATCCAGTGTAGTTATACAACCTAATTAGTGACATATTAAAATGGTTCAGTGCCAAATGTTTCATTTGTTTTATATAAGGAACAACCCAGGACTGAGAATTGTTTTGTTCTGCATCCCTCCTCTTTCCTCCCTCCGGATCATCTCTTTTCTCCTCAGGTCGGACTTGTCCCTGGCCTCCATCCCACAGTGAAAACTCGGTGGCTCGCCTCCTCTCTCCCACTCACTCCTTTTCTGCCCTGCTTGAAGTGCGCTGCAAGCCAGGATTCAAGTTTCCCAGTGGCTTGGATGCCACTATTCGCCGTTGTCAAGGTGACCGCCAGTGGAGTGGGGATGAGCCCATCTGCACAGGTGGGTTTGAGTTCAACAGAAAACAAATGTTCTTTCTCACTTCATGGCAGGTTCCTCCTTCGTAACAAGGAATTCACACTACAGGTAATGAACATCTGGAAGAATGTTGCTGTGGTATTTGTTCCTTTCTTAAATGTAATATTGTCTCTGTTATTTAACAGAAGCAGCAGGTACACTGCATATGCACAGTTCCTGTGTGCCTGAGAGAGAAAGAGAGAGAGAGAGAGAGAGAGAGAGAGAGAGAGAGAGAGAGAGAGAGAGAGAGATTCAGGAATGAAACCCCTCTGTGATTGTGTCAACTGTGACATTGCACAACTGGGACCTATTCTCCTCATTACCATAGCAACCAGAGCTTTAGTTGTTCATATTGGCTGTCTAAAGATTTTACTGCTGAACTATTGATATGTTTAAAAAGGAGAGGAAAGATGAACACATGTGCATGCATGAAAATCATATCAATGCACATGCATATACACTATGTGTGCACCACAGCACAGAAACCTATATTTTCTGTTACTACATACATGTATATGAAATTAGATTTGTTACTTTTTTGGGCCATAGTTTGTGGTGTTATTGTAATGAACATTAGACTGAAAGATGTTTCTGTTCTGTTATGCTGTGGTCTTATTCAAGGATCTACAAAATAAATATATTAAATATGCTATGCAATACTGCATAAAGCAATACAAAACCGAAAATTACAGTCTGAAAATGCAATTAAATTGAATCGCAATTTCTGGGATTATAAATATATTATAAGCTTCACACATGTTGTGTCTAACCTTGTGTGTGCTAGAGTTCTTCTGCAATCTCTTTACTGGCCTAAAACTGACATGTGACCAGGTTTGCTTTAAGGAGCTTGCATTTAAACAAATGCATGAGTAGCTGAAGTCAAGTCTTTAAGAAAATTCAAAGGACCTTCCAGTGAAGTTAATTTACAACCAATGTACCCCTGTGTCCTAACATAATCATGTGATTAAACATTTTTATCTTCTGTCGGTCTTAATATAGAACAAAAAATGATACATATGAATAGGTGGCTCACAGAAGACAAAATTTGTTCTACTGCTGTGCAGCCTTATTACTTCTACCACTGTGCCGTAAGGCTGCACAGCAGTACATGAAGTAAAGCCATCAATACTTCTTAGTATCTCCACACATCTCATCATCATACAGCACCTGGATATTTTTGTTTTTGCTTACTGTTTGCATCGACCTGACAGCTCTGATAAAACAATACAATTTTAGCTTTAAAGGTCAGAGTCCTGCTGCATTAATCACACACCTGGAGCTACAGTAAGCATGCGTTCTTAGATATCCTCAACCCAGCTGGGTCCTGATCTCACCCTCGGGATCTTTTCAAAGATGTGAAATGAGGATACAATTCTCAGCTTTCTCGTAGAGTATCCTCCTGCTGAGAGACAGGCAGAAGGTAGGTGGGTTTTGAACGTGTGAGAGTGTTTGTATTGTGTGTCTTTTGCATGTGTGTTAGAGTGTGAGTCGAGCTCCTTCATGCCTGTTGAGAGGCAGTGGGCGGCAGATCACTGTCAAAGTGGCACAGAGCTGCATGCACACAGTGTGAGTGTGAGCGAGTGTGAATGTGCGTCTACTGTGAGTGTGTGTGTGTTTATCGGAGAGAGGTAGAGAGGTAGATTTTTTTTCTGTATACATTAGATGTGTATGTGTGGGGGTTGGATTGCACATGTGTTACAGAGTTTCTGTGTGTGTGTGTGTGTGTGCGCGTGTGTGGGCGACAGATCACAGTTAGTAGAGTCAGAGAGCTCTCTTGCTCATGCTGCTCCAGGCCTTTCTGTTCCCTGTTCTCCTCTCCTCTGCTCTCTTCTCTCATCCTCTTTTCCTCTCATCTCTTTCTCCTCTCATCCTCTTCCATCTGAGGCCTCTGATAAGGCCTCTCTCTACAATGGGAGCCAAGGACAAGCATGCAGCTCTAGGCTGTTTAGTTTGTGGTGTGTGCATCTGTGCATATGACTGTGGGAGCAAAACAGAGTAAAAACACAACCTTTACATTGTTGGACTCAATCAGATTGCTGTGTATTTACTTTGTGTTGCATTCAAAATGGTACGTTTATCATTTTTTTAAAGATGAATTTGATATACCTGCTTCATAGCAGTTTGGTGCTGCAGCCTGTGTGGGTGGCAGCAGTACGAGGCAGAAGAAGGGCGATATGTGAAAACAGACCTCGGCTTCGGGCTCTCATCCGCAGCCAAACAGAGTCGTAACTCTCCCTCTCCCATAGGTCCCTTTACATTCTTATATTAACGTCTCTCAGTTTCAGATACCTAAGACAGGCCTCAGGCAAGAGCTGTCTCTGCCTTTCAAAACCGCGTTCAGCTCTGAAAACCCTGCGCTTGATGGAGCTTGGGTCGCTACAGCCTCTCTCCAAGCACCACTCTTGATATTTATATTTGCACGAGTGTGAGGCACTCAAACTTCCAGGAATGAACAGTGCCATGTGTTATACAATCACAGATATAGCTGTGAGCTCTGAGAGGTGTGGGGCGGTGTTTCACCTGCTCATCGAACTTTGATTTATTACCTAAGAAGGGTTATTTCAACTTAAATAGAACAAGACTTTAGGTGAAACACTAAATAGAAACCTTGGTTAATACAAGTCAAATGAGGACCCAGGATGGACGTTTCTTCCTCTATCCATATGTTTTTCTTCCCTTGTTGACTTCTTTCATGTTTTTTCTCTATTTCCTTCATTCTTCCTTCTTTCTTTACTTGATAATGGTTGTTACCTGTACAATCACATCCACATCCATCAGTTAAAAGCTGATTTTAATGTGTTATCATATATTACATTGTGCTTACTTCTTTGAATCACAATGCACATTAGATGCACACTGAGTGTTGCTGCATTTTTCTCTGAGGATCTTTACACCCCTCACTGTCAGTATAGGACAGTGGTGGAAGAAGAAACCTATTCAGATCCTTGACTTGCTAAAAGTAGCTATACTACAATTTTAAAGTACAGGCTTAATCTGCAATTTAACTAATAATTATGTGGGGTAAAGATATTAAATATTCTAATAGTAATATTCAAATAGTAAAATATTTTCATCTGAACTGTTGGACAAGTGAGGAAAATGTATAAGTATTGAGAAGTATGATTTGGAAATACTATTAAAGTTTACCTAAAAGTATCTCAAAACTGTACTCTAGTACAGTACTTGAGTAAATGTACATTCCACCACTGCACTGGTGAGGTGCAACTTTTCTGTTGAAGAAATAGCATAAAAATAACTGAAGGCTGTTCTGACTGGTATTTTTTCTTCAGTGCAAGTCCTTTACTTGCAGTGGGGTGTTTTCACAGTGCAGTATTGCTACTTTTTCTTAAATAAAGCATCTGACCTTCTGTTCTTCTTTGACCTTCAGAGGCTCCGACACCCGAACTCGCTGTTGCCCAAACCTGCCCTCTGTCTGAGGAAGTCACCAACACCTTCAGCATCCAGGGCGACACAACAGTAGGAACTTCCATCCGCTACAGCTGCCTGTCTGGGTGAGAGAGGGGGGAGATGGGACGTTAGGTTTATGAGTGCGTAGGCCGAGGCTATGAAAACCTGAAATAATGCGAAGGTAGAAATGGAGGAAGTGAGAAGACGGGGATGGAGTGTGAAGAGGGAGGGAGTGGAGGGACGGCTTGATTACAGGAGAGGTGTTGGGGAACGACGGATGAAGAGCGATGAATGGCAGGGAATTCATTTTGATCTCCCAGCTGACGATCTCTTCATTGAGCTAACTAGGTCATTACAGTCTTATCTTGTATTGACTCCCCTTTACACACTGACTCATCCACAGGATAAGATGAGCCTGAGTGGATGTGTCAGCCAGAACTGTGCACACAAAATGTAGACACTCTGAAAGACAGAATGGAAAAAATGAATCATTTACACCTTTTTTCATCACTTTTATTCAGATGAATCTCCCTAACTGTCAATACATGTACATGTTACACCGCCATCCGTCTCCATCACGCTCTTCCTTCTCTTCTGCAGGGCGGATATAGTGGGGAGCTTTGAAAATTTCTGCCAGGATAATCAGACCTGGCAGTATCCTCACCCCATCTGTAAAAGTAAGTGTGCAGTAGTGCATTGTATCTATATGTGTGCACACACACGGCCACTTTCATCCTTACCGTCAGTATGTCCTCATGCTGCATCCTTCAAGGTTAGCAGGAGAACATGAAATGGTGGTTGATGGAAGTGAATGGACTGCGTGTTTATTTTGTAGGTATGTACATTTATTTGTTGTGTGCATGTGTTTGTGTGTGTGTGTGTAGATATGTAAAAAAGACTCAATCAAAAAAGGAGACAGACAGAAACACACAAACCCCCTCAAGTATAAGGCCTTTCGAGCTCTTTGGCTCTGTTTTGCAGTACTTTTCTGTCATCTTGTGGCCAAATCTGGTATTGCATGGCCTGTTCCACAGTGAGGAGTGAGAAAATTATTATACGATGCGTTTTGCATCCCGCTTAAAGGACTATGACTGACCCTGGCTTTTGTTAAAGCAAAGTAATGATAAGATAAGAAAAAAAAGCTTCTGGTTTAATTTTAAAACCATCATTGGGAGCAGGTGAAGGTGTCAGGAAACAACAGCTAATGACTGCGCAACAATGTCTGTCCTTTTATTAGTAGATCTCCTGAATAAGCTGACTGATTATCGGCTTCTCTCACTCTCTTAGATGTGTACTGCCAGCCTCCTTCAGATGTGGAGCAGGGCTACGTGGTGGCTGTCCAGAAAACTGAATATGAAGTTGGCTTTGACATCCACTACCTCTGTAAAAAGAACTTCCGGCTGGATGGACCCCAGAAGGTCACCTGCCTGTCGAATGGCAGCTGGAGTGCCTCACCCCCATACTGCAGAGGTGGGAGATGTTTTAAATGGCCACACCAGAAATAAAATGTTTGCATTTCATGAGTTTAAATAAGCCTTAAAATACTTATGGCATGGCACATTCAATTAACACAAAATGCAAATATGGTAGTTTGCGTTAACCCACATATACATGGTCTCAGACACTTGACACTTGTATTTGATACTTACATTATACTTTCATACCTTGTTGATCATTTCCACAGCTCGCTGTCTCATCCCTGCTGAAAGAAGCCGTGTGGAGATTGGTGGAGTGAAGCGCTGGCCGTTTGACGTTACAGACGCAGTGGTTCCTCATGGGGAAAATGTGACGTTCTTCTGCAAACATCCTCGCAAGCAGTGCAGCTTCACCGCAACCGAGACCTGCTTTGATGGAAAGCTGCAGCCACCAGCCTGCTACCTTGGTAAACCTGGACCGCCCATACAGGCCGCCTTGTTCTTATCTGTATCTGTTGCAGCATGTTAGTCAGAAGAACACGAGGGGGGGGATTGATTCACATTATTGACAGTTGGAGACTTTTGCAATATTCATGCACCTACTTTTTTTTTTTCAGAGCCCACGTGGTTGCAGTATAAACTCTTCCCCCACCGGCTGGTCTCAGAGATTGAAGCATGTGAGCCTGGTGAAGTGGAGTGATGACTTGCACGCCTGACCCCCGACCCACGCATCCCATCATGACACTGTGTGACAATATGAACACCTCCTGACGCACGCCATCACCCAGAGCACTCCTTGTCCACTCTGCAGCTTTGCTTAAACTATCTATGCTATGATTATGTTCTGCTGGGCGCTGACGCGCAGCAGGCTAAGCTGTCTATCCTGCTGCTGGTGGCATCGTGGGTGTGAACGGTGCACATGGCCTTTGTCAGTCTCTCCTGCATCCTATCAAACTGCAGGCGTAATTATAATCTGCAAACCCCTCAAGTATTACTCTGATCCTCCTCCAGCTTGAGCCAATGCATGCTGTAGATGCAATCCATAGGCCTTCATGATGATGTATATAATGCATTAATACATGCTATATCAGTTACGCCTGTGATCCCTTCATGTAGCCTAACTCATAATGGCTTGACTCTGTGATATTTCACTATGATCCTCCTTTCCCTGTGTGAACGATCTGAAAATAAAGTAGGCCTACTGTCAAAACGGTTTTTCCTCTGGCTTCCTTTTTTTTTTTTTTTTTTTTTTTTAATGACACACAAAGTCACCTGCTGCGTGAGTTCAAGTCCATTTGTCTCCATCCTCTATGTTTTTTTTTTTTTTTTTTTTGTTTTTTTTTCTCCTCTCTCCTGCTTTGCCTCCCGCCTCGCTGACTCTCAGGCGCGCCGGGAGCCTTTTCTTTACAGGCTGCAGGTTCAACCGTACTCATAGGCTGAACACGGGTACTGGTCGGACCCGGTAGGCTGCGACACCATAGCAACTCCCCTTGACCCCTCCCTCCCTCGGCATTCGCAGCATCACCCCTCTTTACACTGCACAGTCATATTTGGTCCTCCGGAAATATCCTCAGCACGGGTAAGCCAGTCCCTATGCAGCGAGTGCATGGGTGGAGTATAGTTTAAAATACGGCTTTAAATGTATCGAAAGGGCGTCCGGCGCCCTGACGGGCCGGGCTGCGGGGGGAAATGACAGCGCGCCGGGGGGAAAGTTCGCACCGCAGCTGCCGGGCTGCGCTCTCGGCTTCTCGGACCCTCGGCTCTAAAATGGCTGGCCGTGGGTCCGAGGAAGCTCCGGTGCAGAGAGAGGGAGAGAGAGAGAGAGAGAGAGAGAGGGGTTGGGGTGGGGGGGGGGGGGGGGGATAGGATCCGCTCCGCGACTGTCTGTAAACGCGCTCGTCCGTCTGCTCCGAGGCGCTGGCGTTGTCCCAGGTCCGAGAGCCGCCGAGGCGCACACGCACCACAGCGGCAGCCTATCGGCTCTTCGGACCTGGGGCTGTGCGTAATGGCGTCGTCCGCGGACAGTGCTCCTCCGCTCATCCCCCTGACAGATATATATGTATATTTTTTTTAGAACAGCCTCGATATCTGATAACCACGGGGGGATGCGAATATTATCCTGAAGCGGATTTGGAAGTGGAGCGTCTGTTGTTTGCGTGGCGTGCGGATGATCTGAGTGTCAGAGGGGAAATGTGGTGTCGCTCGCATCACTCGGACCCGTCTGCGCCCCGGTGCTTGTCTCTCAACGATCGGCGACTCCGGTCGACCCCACGGTAAGAAATTGGCTGAGCGAGATGAATTTAGGGATCACGCGAGGTAACCAACACAGTTAACAGGAAGGTCTGATGTGGAGGAGGAGGAGGAGGAGGAGGAAGAGGGGGGGGGGGGGGGGGGGGGGGGTCAGCTGGGGCGATTATCGTGTCGGACTGAGGAGTTTGAAGGCACAGTGGGCTTCGTCTATGGGCTGTATTATGACAGTAATTATCATTATTGCACTAAACTTGACCCCAATATTCACCACTGGGACACTTGAGTTTTTCCAAACATCCCAGGATGTTTATTCAATTCCCTTCCTTTGCGACCATGACACGTGTTTATCTGTGTTCTAATTTTGCTGCCCTCAGTTTACAATCTCTATTTTTATTTCCATTTTCACAGAAATATAAATGGGTATGCCCCAAAATGGATTCTCAGCTGGCTTCAGTCCTGACCAGTGGCAGCCTGGATGTCCAAAATGGCAGCCAGCGTGCCGAGGGATCAGGGCCAGTGACAGAGGTTTCTTTGGACCCAGAGGAAAAAACCTCACCCAGTACTGTGCCAGGTAACCTCCAACCGGGCCCTGTCCCAGCAGCAGTGACCATCAGACGAGATGCTCTATCAATCAATGGGAAAAAGCCAGAGGTGGGCGGGACTTCTAGGCCTGCCTCTCAGGAAACAAGCAAGATTGGTGGGTTCAGACAGCCAATTACAGTGAAGACTGGAGTGCCTGTGTTACGCAGCCAACCAATCAGACTCAAAATTGTTGTCCCCCCACGGTGCACGAGGCCAATCACAAACCCTGCCATCAGCCCGACCAAAGACTTTGCTTGTTCACATTTTGCAAGACCTGTTTCGGTCTCAGATGGAGCGGCGATCACGGAAAAGAACGGAAGTAAAATCCAAATATCTGCTGTTAAGAATGAAGGCGAAATCAAGGAAGTTACTTATCGAAAGACTGAGGAAGCTAAACCACAATCCTGCCATGGGACAGAAGCAGAGAGAGGGGAGGAAACGTGCAAAGAGAGAGATGTTAAAATCATCCATACTGATGGGTCAGAAACTCCTTTAATCTCTAGCGCTAATAAAGTTAAAATATGGAGCCAACAAGGGATTAAAGAGGAAACTACAGAGAGAGAAATTGAGGAAAATATTCCTCTAATTTTGCATGAAATGGACTTGTCTCGTAAGACATTTGATGAGGTGGGAATGGAGGAACAGACAAAACCACTGGACCTGAGTTTGCCCAAGAAAAGAGAGAGTCGAGAGAGGAGGTGCGGTCGCTTTCTGGATGATTCTGGCTGTGAGAGCTCACTGATCATGGAGGTAGATGAATATGAGGGAGAAGGAGACCGAGACATAGTAGAGGAGGACGATGACACTGTAGGCGAGTACTCTGTGCTGCGTATGGACGGCACAGATACACTTGAAGACTCTCTCCTAGCTCCCTCTTTGTTTTCTACCTCTGTCTTGACCTCCCTCTCCTCGATGGGCTGTGACACTGAAGACCTTCTTCTCATAGATGACCAGGGAATCCCGTATACTCTCAGTCCAGACGGGCTCAAAGTGCCACAAGTCGATGCTTCCACGCCAGAGGGCCCTCAGTCGGATCAGGCTAATTCCCCAGAGGTAGAAGGAACGGGGTCACCGCAGTTGGCCCCTTTGGCAGATCCTAGCCCCAGCCAAAGTTTAGATAATGCACTAAATGCACCTTCTGATCATCCTTACCCCTCACCAGCCCCTGCTACCGATTCTCCATCACCAGGCGTTGATCACACAAAGACTCCAGAAGTCTTCACAAGTTTAACTACAAACTCAGAGCCCTCTAAGGCCGCAGAGCCAAGCGTTAAATCTCTTCAGGAGGCTAAAGCTGTTCTCTCCCCCTCCTCTGGGATATCAGTCCCCACGCAGCCCATTCAGTTCCTCACAAGCCCTTCTAATAACGCTCCTATTCTCCTCCTGTCGTCCTCCTCCTCCTCCTCTCCTCAGCTCTCCTCAGCTCCAGTGGGTCTCTCACTCCCCCTGTCAGTTACTCAGACCTCACCTGGTGCTTCCACCCCCGTGTTCCTTCTCCTCTCATCCCTGCCCTCGTCCTCTGGTGACCCAGCCTCTACCTCCACCCCCATCGCTGTCCTCGACCCCTCGACCGGTCAGTTGTCCCAGATCACAGCAGCCTCAGCCCCGATCTCCCTCTCCCTGCCCTCTGGTCAGGTCAGCACGCTGGGATCACCTCTGCCCACGTTGTCTCACCCGGTCATCAGGCTGAGCCCCAATAACCCCCCTGTCATCCTTTCAGGAGTGAATAATGTAAACTCTGGCTCTGTCATCACCTCTCTCGCGGCCCGTTCGTCCTCCCCTGCTCTTCTAAAAGACCCCCGCAGCACGACCTCCCTCCTTCACTCTCAAATCAGCTCTTCCGACTCAAACCCTGGAAGCGAAGCCATATCTGCTGAAGAAGTCTCAAATGAGAACAAGAAGCCATCAACTTTGACAGCATCCTCTCCGCCCCCAGAGTCTGCTAGTTTGACCTATGACCCCTCAGCTCAGCCCAGCTCGGAGGCCCAATCACCGGCCTCGGAGCCCATATTTGACCCGTCCGACCTGCACTCACAACACTTACCTCTGGATGACCATCTTTACTTCTCCAACGCTGCTGCTCCTCCCTCCCCTCCCATCGGACCCATACTCTCCTCTGGTAAGCTCGAGCCCCTCGACCCGCTGGATCCTCTGTCTCCAGCGGAGTCACCCAACAACTTGGCCTCCCGCAGGGTGCTGTACTGCCAGCTGTGCCCGCGGGTCTTCTTTTACCTCTCCGACCTTGAACGCCACGCCATCACTCACTCGCAGAAGAAGCCTCACATTTGCCAGCAGTGCGGCAAAGCCTTCAAACGCTCCAGCCATCTGCAGGTCAGTGCGAGCTAATTATAACTATCATTTTATAAACAATGTAAGTAATAAGTTACCACATGTCACTTAATAGATAGCAAATTATTAGTCCAGTGACCTGCTATAACTGATTTTTTGGCCACCTGGGTGCAGCAGAAACAAGCTGTGAACACAATTCTGACATTTTACCACCTTTTAAGTTAATAGCTGCAAATAGCTGCTTTTTTACACATTCAGCAGACATGGATCAACATCAGCTTTTATCTGGAGTCTTGCTGCTGGAGCTGCTCAGTGGCCAGCAGATCAGACTGTGGTTGTACTGGACGGCCTCCAGGTGTGAATGTGTAACTGTGTGAATGTGATCAGGGAGTTGCTGATAAAGAGAGCATTGCTCTCAGTGAAACTCCCCCCTGAATATAAAAAAAAATAAAAAATGTTGTGGCCACCTGATGAGTACGTTTATTATGCACTCTCCTTTTAGCTCTGGCTTTGGTTTTCACCAACTCCTGAGGGAAGTATCTGGCTCTTTACCCCTTTAAATGCTCCTCTATGCTCACCGGCTAGTCACTAACTTTGTCTGTTTGCCGTTAAGTGCTGAGCAGATAGTGTTCAGTGGGTTTTTCAAGCTTTTTAGCTGAAAACATCTGCCTGCTGCAGCCCGGCACAAAGCTCCGCAGAGCTGAAGTGAACTGCATAAGTCTGGTGACGATGTAATCATTAATAAAAGTGCTGAGTGCTATTCTCACAGATTCTTTAGTTAAATGTTTACTATTTTCCACAACAGAGACACAAGCACATCCACACAGGCCAGAGGAACTTTGTGTGCCCCATCTGCGCCAAACGCTTCAGGGAGGCCGGTGAGCTACAGCGCCACCAAAGGGTCCACACTGGAGAGAAACCCTACCAGTGCCAACTTTGCCACACACGCTTTGCAGAGCGCAACACACTACGCCGACACACTAAACGCAAACACCCGTACCACCAAGTAGCCATGGAAATGCTGAACGAGAGAAGAGGAGGCAGCCGAGGAGATGGGGAAGGCGGTGGTGGATCCGGAGTGCAGGAGGAAGAGGAGAGTGCTGAATGGTACAGCTCCACTGTGTCTAATTTAGATAACTCAGAGTCTGAGGTGGAAACTTAAAGAGTTGTCTGCACATAGAGTCCTAAGTGAAGGGATTGGCAGGGTGATCATTATGTTACTCTGGTTAAACACTAAACTTTCCTCATTAATTAACATTCAAATGAAGGAGCACTTGCAATATGTATTTCAATGTTTTTGAGGTACTTTATTTATATGAATGTATATTATTCCCATTCCTTTTAATGGTCCAAAAATAAAATTTTTCTAAAGTCATACATGATTTTAACATTAGCTTTCCTGTATGAATAAAACTTGCATATATGGAGGGGAAGCTCATGCTTGAAATCGTGGTTTTTATGAGAGTTCAAAATATTAACTAGACTGCTGACATGAAGTTGCATTCCCATACAATCCATGATAAAACCCTCAAGTGCTCAGAAAAGAAGGATAACTTATTTGCTCTAAACAATTCTCTGCTCTAATTGTATATATAAAGAATACTATTTGTAAGAGCGGCACTCCTGCACTATCTTATGTAAAAGATGTAATCTATCTTTCTTACTGTCAGAGACACTGTGAGTCATTTGCACTTGTTTTATTTTAACTCTATTCACTTTTTTACATTGTGAAGGAAAATGCTTTCTTTTTCTTTTGTTGCAGATGTTGATCTTATGTATTTAATTCATATCATGTAAGAGTTTGACCAAATGTTTTGATTTATTCTAACAAACACTATATTCAGATTTTTTTGTTTAATGTGAATTATGTTAACTTATTTGAATTAAATTTTGTCAACTGTAACTGAATATTTGTCCCATCATCTCTCACTTCCACTTTTGTGTCTTTTCCATGAAGATGTTAAAATAATTGAAGTATATTTAATGTGGCTTTTCATAAAGAGGTTTTAATCACATATAGCTCTTTTTGGTGATGTGCACTAAGGTCAGGGTCCATATACTCACGAGTTGATTCTTTTTTCTACATTAATAACCAAAGAGGAGACCAAACTTTACATGGATCTTTGTGAAGGAAAAAAAAAAAAAAAATGAAGATACTTGATATATATCTGCTGGACTACCTCTAGGGAGTAATTTAGTTTATAGACAGTCCTCTGTTTTTTGCACTACCTCAATTTTCTGCTTCATTTAAGCCACGGAGCCCAACAGAGCTAAGCTCGAGTTAAGTTATTAAATACTGTATCGCTCAAATGACCGGACTAGGTCCACATGGCCAGCCCATTCCTTATTTCTATGCTGACCATTGTGTGAATAGAGATGCTTCGGCATGCTGAAAAGCCTGTGCTAAGCCCCATATCATTTTAGTTTGGCAAACTCAATTTATAGAGGGTCAGTGGAAGGAGAGAGACATAGATGGTGTGAGGAACAAAGGTTAACCAAGCAGTCTCTCAGAGAACGGAGAATGTGCTGTGGAGTCTGCTCTTGGAGATGGTAGAGTTTTTGCTTTTGTAAAACCAGATGTCTAATGCATATTTTACATTCACTATTTGATTTTTAACTTAACATATAACTTGAAACTCATAGAGGGAGTCTTGTTAGTTACAAAAAAGACCTTTGGTGCACAAAGCACTCATTGTCAAATTATAAGTAACACAGTAGAAAACAGAAAAAATTCTCAACTGTCATTTTAGATTTTACATTGCCATTTATAGCAAGGTAGCTACTCATTTAATAGATTAATAATAATTTTTTTTTCTTTACATTTGTACTATACTCACATACCCATATGTATATTAGGCATTGTAATTGTTCCTCTTGTTCATACTGTCTATAGCTGTACTATACTGTCTATACTGTGCATTTCAGTGTACGAGATGGAGGACAAAATCCACAATTATGGTCCAGTGAAAAAATGCATTACAGAGTTCAGCTAAAGCTAATATGAATCTTTAGTTTGACAAAACAAATTGATATCTTTAAAAGTTTCATTCTTTTTAGCACTTTGTTTTACTACCTGTCCACCACAACTCAACAAAGAAATGCTGTCCGTGGAAACAAAATTAGGAATTTTGTTAAATTTTGGCAAATACCCATTTTATTGAATAAGTCAGACTGTTGAATTCAGCTGAGTTTCAGAGGTCATTTTTTTCACAGAAAAGATCTGTTTTGTCCCCCATCTTTTTTTTCTTCTTTTTTTTACTCGAGACTTGTTAAGAAGGGATATGTTTTTCTCTTCTGCCAGTATAACCAGAAGGAAAGATTACAATCAACAAATAACTTTTTCAATGTGCACATGGACTTCTGAGTAATGTTTTAAGATATACTTATCCTAACCTATCATTATATCTCTAGCTGTATTAGGCCATGACAGGCAAAGTTGCAAATCAATAAGCAGGTCTGCTTTATGGTGATTAGGGATTTACAGGACTGTTGCATAGATGTGATAAAATACCTTTGAGTCCTGCTTTTTTTTTTAAATTACATATTTTTAGTGGACAGTTTAAGGTTGCAAAAAATAATTGTTTCACTTTTTATATACACAATTACAGCAGAAAAATGTAAGAAATAAAACTATATTATAATCTATGTAGATTTTCAGGGATTTTAAAATATAACTCCTCTTTGTGCCTCTGTCATTGAACGTCTATATATGCCTGTAAATCACTGAAAATATAATAATTCAGTTTGAAAAGTTTCTTACAATACAATGTTTATGTTCTGCAGACATGAACAAGAGAGTGAAAGCACTCATAATTGTTTTTTTCAGCTTGTCTCTACATGACATATAACTAAAGTTATGTAACATAACTATAATAATAATATAACTAAATAAAACATACTATTACCAGAAGACTAGACAAACTCCAGAGGGTGCCAAAAACAAACAATCCTATTTGGTTATTTTGTCAATAACTGCCACTACTGTCTAACTAGCCATTGACTAATTGTCACTATATACTGTATGTTGATAAATACCCTGCAAGACAATGTCAGAATTACTTTACTCTATTAATGTCTTAGTCACACTTACAGTATGATCCTCCTCATCTATCCCATAAAAGAGGTCCCATCTAACAATTGCTCCTAATCTTCTGGTTGTAGAAGCTCATTGAAGTGCTACATACATATTGTTAAGGTCACTCAGAGGGCTTAGCCATTAAATCAATGTGGTTCTGTCAGTAAAAAAAAGAAAAGTATAAATTAACACAAAAATAGATTCTGGTCCCCTAATTGACACCACTGGGCTGTTGCATTGCTGATCCTACAAGGTCCTCAGTGCATGCTGATGATGAATATTAAACCAGCCGAGTGTGTGAGATAAGCAGTCCAGCTGGAGATGTGTGTGTACAGCACTGTATATGTGTGTGTGTGTGTGTGTGTGTGTGTGTGTGTGTGTGTGCAAGGTTGGTAGCTATCCAGATTGTACAGAGCTTCAAAGTGCAGTAACTGACGGACAGACAGGTGGATGACGGACAGAGTGAGGACAGAAATCTGTGGAGTGTGTGTGTGTGAGCCTGTGTTTGTGTTGCGTGAAGTGGAACGGGCAGCAGGGCTTCTGAGTGGCACAAGGCACAGGGCCAAGTGATTGAAGTGATAAAGGTAGAGGGGGAGAGGAGAGAGGGACGAGAATAGATCCAGTGATGGACGAGCAGGGAGAGGCAGCAGATGTAAAAGTGTGTTAGACTGGTATGTTTCAGCTTTTTATTGTCCTTTTTTATTCGGCACTTTGACATGTTTGTTGTATATCCGCTCTGTTGCATCACAGATGCCCCATTAGTGCCAATGAGAGCCACAATGATGGAAGCTAAACTAACCATGGGTGGATTTTATTTTTGATCCAGTATGCATGGCTGTCATTGCACCGTTCAGCCATGTGAGGGCACACTTACACTTGTGATGTGCTGCATGTACTGGCTGGCTCCTTATGCTGTCTTTCAGCTCTCTTAAATGGTGGAGGGATATTTACACCAGGGTGAAAAGCAGAAGACAGTGAGCCTTGGGAGAGCTGGATCTACACTCAAACTCCGCAGTTTCGGCAGCGAAGGAAGCGGCTTTGACATATAGCCCATGATTACTCAGTATACTTTAATTCCAAGCTATATGATGCTATATATGTGTCACTTGTGAGTCTAGAATTACACAGAGAAATATGATATTTCACAAGGGAAAGGTTAACAGCGTGCAAGCCTCCTTGCTCACCAGACACAGTGCTGGATTAACACTATGGAGTCTCTGTGTGTACGTGTGTGTGTGAGGGAGAGAGTGTGAGGGAGGGAGAGCAAGAAGGAGGGCAACAGGTGTTAATCAGAAGGGGAGTCCAGGCTGTAGAGGAGAGGGTGTAGCTGTGGAGGGGAACCAGAGGAAAAAGCAATTACATCACCTTTCCCTCAATAATGTGCCATGCTGTCAGCGCAGTCGGTGTTTATACTGTATATGTGTGTTGTGTGTGCGTGTGTGTGTGCGTGCGTGCGTGTGTGTGTGTGTGAAATGCATTTACGGGGCATGAGAGGAAAAGCTGCCAAAGGTGAGATTTTATAATGATGAAAAAACAAAGACGTACTGCACAAATGGCACCTGAAAGAGCTGTCCGTCTATAACAATGTATTCAATTAAGGTTCCCATTCATTTTGTGTTCCATTAGTTGTTCCATTTTGTTCCATGGCAACCATAATTGGCCCATGCATTGCTATCTCTGCTCCGAGTTCTCTGATTAGTGGATCTCGACATCAGGGTCTTTCTTTCCACATCAGATAAAAAGGCAGCAATCTCCAGTTTTTCTCTGTTTCCCTACTGGCTCCAGCTCTCTTCCTGTCCTCGTCATACAGACTTCCCCCCTGTGTTGTGCCCTCCCTTCCTCTCAAACTTTTGCTGTCTCCTCTGCCTCACCCTCTCTACCTCCCCTCTCTCTCTCCCCCTCTCCCTCCCTCTCTGTGACCTGCTGAACCAGCACACACCGGCCTGTCTGTCAATTCAACAGAACAGGTGCTCCAGCTACGACCTCACTTCCCCCATTCCCCCCCCTGCCTCCTCCTTTGAAGCCCAAAGACACACACACACACACACACACACACACACACATACACATGTAGAGAGCATGCACACATGGGCAAACACTCTCCTACATGTTCACCCAAGTTGCTTTGGAGGCTTGAACAGCGAGGTGAAACTCAGGTGATTTCGCTTGGCACCGGTGCTGATACATACTGTAAACTATATGCTGACGGACACTGACTTACTGACCTGTGACTCTCTGTGGTGTCACACACTCACACACACACACAGTCACACATGCACGTACACTTGCACGCAAACAGTACTAAATCACTTTAAGAGGGTGACCCAAAGGTATCTTGACAGGAGCATATGAGCCTGCAGCCCGCTGCAGTACATGATTTGATGTGAGTCCAAAACACTCCCGGGGTTTTCTCACTGCCTTGTAATAAACCGTCTCTTTATCCTGCCTTCACTTTTCTATCCATCACATTATGTGGCAACACAGCTCCCAACATTAAGGAACTGCACTGACTTCATCAGTGGACAACAACATGTCCAAACAAATACAAAAGTGCTTTTTGTCTTTGAATCTGCTCCTCGATCAGTCAGTCAGCAGATGTCAGGGGTGAGTGAGTGGCTGCTAGGAAAGGGGAGGGGGGGGGGGGGGGGATGGAGTCATGAGGGGGAGGGGTAAAGTTTGACAGTCACTCACAGTTGGCACCAAGGATCCAGGATGCTTTGGGGCGCATGGGGAAAGGGGCAGAGAGAGTGAGGCAGAGGTAGAGTGGGTGAGTGTCTATCGTAAGGCGGCGAAGGAACCAGACATCCTTTTTTTTCTTCGAATTTTACCTTTAGGAGGAAAAGAAAACAGGAAAGTGAGAAGTGTGGAAAAGAGACAAAAAAAAAAGGATATGAAAAGAACATGAAAGAAAGAAATTGTCATTAAACGCACTACGAAGTTCTCTCTTTCCCTCTCTTCCTCCATCTCGCACCTCTCTCAATTTAATCTTAAATCCACTCCAATTTCCCCCGAGGGACTCAATTCTCTCTTTTCCTGTAAGTATTCTCTTTCATTCACTTGCTTTCATTCTCTCAGTGTTTTCAGTGCCTTCTTGTGCCTCAGTGCCCTACTGTGAAATAATGCGGGTTCCAGACAAGGATTCTCAATCAATTGCTTGTTATTTGATTGCATTCATGAGTGAGTGGCCTTCGTTTGGACTCTTCATATTATAAATAAGTGAGGTGTGTGCATTTATGGGATTGGGAACAGGAATGGAGCACTATGGTGATTTAGTATGCATAACCTCAGCTATTCCGAAGTACGTGTGTGTGGTTTTGTATGTGTGTGTTTGTCCATTCCCTTCAAACACGCTTCCTTTGGGTGTTCTGTGGCTGGCCAGTTCAAATCAATATTGTTAATAGGTTGTGTGTGTGCACTAATGCAGCTTATGTAGATTCCACACTCTTTCTATTTGAGAGGCAGCTCCTCTTCTTTTAGTGCATGACACATTTGTGGTCCTGCTGTCACAGTGCAAATGAGTTGTGCGTTGCTGTAGGTGCTGCGAGTTCATGTTTGTCCGCCACAATCAGTGTCCTCCAGCTCTGGAGTCCGAGTATCTGCTGGGGCTTCTGTCTTTGTCACTCATGCAAGCTTGACTCCTCTCTTCCTCTTCCTCCTCTGGCTCCTCGGTCTGTCTCGCTAAAAGCCTCCTTGTCTGTTTAATTCTCTGTGTCGTTAGTTCTGTCTCCGTGGGTGGGCCTCTGTGACTCTCTGTGTGATTATGACAGGCTGTCTATAGGGAGGCCTGCTGTTGCCAGAGCAGCTCACCGCAGTGTTCAGTCTGCCTGTAGGTCTGAGAGGCTTTGCGTCTCTATTTCCCCCTCAATCTCTCTCCGCTGTGCTTTGTGTGCCTCTATCAATATCGGTTTGTGTCTATCAGTGGATTAACAAGCATCTGTCTCTCTCACTCCCCTGCTTCCTCTGCTTCCCCTGCATTCCCAACAGTGAGAGACAGAAGGAGAGGGGTCCATTCCTCCTGGTAGAGTGACACCAGGAATTTCCTCTCTCTCTCTCTGCGCCACTCCCTGGCTCCTCCACCATGACACTGCTGGCCTCCGAGAGGTCGCTTCTCATCCGGAACAAGTTCCGCTCAGGTGAGGATCCTGTAGTCTCAACTCACGCCAATTAAAGGAAAGACAGATTTATTTTCCCCTCACAATGGCTTTACATCTCAGACATAACGGGCAACGTTACATACATCAATATGTAGAGGTGAAATGTTTGTGAAGGTTATTGGCTGTTCAGTCATGTTGTCTATCGTGTGATCAATACAGTGACAGTATTGATCATGGTGAATGGATTTGGGGATTGATACCCACAGACAGTGATGGCTTGAATGGACATGCAAACACCTGAGGCCGATGCTAAAGATCTTTTCATTTTACCATGTGACACTTTAACCATGACACGTGTTGGTTTGTTGATGCACATGTTAAAACAGACAGCGGGCCTTTACCAGGAAAGCCCTTTTGATTAAAAGCTCCTTATTAATGTCTAAGCAACGACAAGTTAAAGTTTGGAAAAAAGTGTTGGTATATAAATTTGAGTTATTGTATATAAAAATGTAAACATTTTAGTTTAATTGACTGTTGATGTCCTACCACAGTCCGTTAAGTAAAAAAATAGCTGCTTTACTAATCCAACTTATTCCGTGGCTGATTACAACCACCATTCTGTGACAAACAGGATTGAACAACCTTCCTATAACTGCATAATGCAAGTTTTCCTACAAGTTGTAGCGGCTGCTGTTGTGTTCCCAAGCAGCTGTCGTAAACGGCTGGTAAAATAGAGAGGCGAGGAAACGACATAGATACAGTCCCCTAGGTATACAAACACCTGCTGGAAAACGTGATTCTTTACGGCAGCTGCTCTGTTTGAAATCATGTATGTACATAGCTGAGCTTGAGGAGTATAAAAGTCTCCCAGTAAATCAAACTGATGTTGATCCTTTGTGAAAAAAAAAAAAAAACATTGGGTATTGTCAGCCAATGTATTATATGATACTTTGTTTGAGTTCTTATTCATTGTTTATTTGTATTTGTATTTTATGTGACTTTGTTGACCTTTGACATTAATGGTTTCCAATGCCAAACCCAATTTGTCATGTCACAAAGGTTGGCATGTGGTGACAGGTTTTATGTGTTTATAAATTGAGAAAAATTCAACCAAAATATCCTTCTGAGATTGTTTAATTTGAATAATTTTAAGAGGCCTGAAAAGGTTAAAATAGCCAGTATTTTATGAGAAAAGTAAAAAGAAAAGAAAAAGGACAAATATAGTTTTTTGACGTATGTTTATTTTTTTCTCAATGTTTAACTACACCCCTCAGATTTATTTTAGGACTGGCCCCTAGGTTGGGAACCACGATTTTATGTAATGGGTGTTAAGTAATGTGAGCTCAAAACTTGTATTGGGCCCTCCAGTTAAGATACAAAACAATCTAATGGTAGACACACATGCACTGAAATCCAACAGAAACTCCAGTGTGATACAGCCACATTTTTACAACATTAAACTTTTGTTTTGAGTTGTCAGAGAGGCCGGAAAGCGGGAAGAGTATAGTTAGCAGCACAAATGAGGATGACGTGAGGAGGAGGGGATGTGTGAGAGGCTTGTGGAGAGAGTGGGACAGCTGAAGGGGGGATGGGGCCAACAGAAATAGACATACTGAGAGATAAATAGTTACTGCCCTCAACCCCCCGCACAGTCCTCCCATCCCCTCGTCAGGTCTCTCAGGTCTCAAAACTCACCGTAATGTATGATTGGGGGGAAGGCACTTGGTGTAACGGGCTGAGCCCTACCCTGCTTCACCTGTTTGTGTGTACTGAATATTAATGTGTGTGTACATATGTGCGGCGTGTAGGTGTGTGTAGGCATGCAAGGAGAGAAATGATCTACAAGCATTGCAAAGTCATGGGGTAATATAAGTTACAAGGCCATATCATTTGACAGTGATCGTGCTGCCTGCATCGCTCAGCTTTTACCTTTCTGCGTCAGCTTCATTTCTTTCCCCAGATAATTTGTTCTTGAATTAAAAATCAAACTAACTTGCTGTTCCATCAGTGTGATATTTATATAATATTTATCACATATATAATATATAGTATATGTCATAATTTTTTAACACAGCCAGTTCAATCTCTATTCTTGTCTTTCAGTCCTGCAGTTGAGGATTCAGAACCGAAGGCAGAGTGAGATCAATGCAGACCCTGGTTAGTCTATGTGTATCATTAACATTGTGATTGATATATCTACACTATGACTGCAGGATGGATTTCATGTTAATGATCTTTAGTTTATGTCTGTTCACTGACAGATGATTACCTATTGATTAGTAAATGCCTTTGTAGGTTTTACTATATTGACAAGCTTTCATTTCCTTTGATTTTATTTTTTGAGTCTAAATATTGTGTTTTATTCTAGGATTTCAGTATAGCAGATGTGAAAAAAAAGGTTTCATTTGAAATGCAGATAGCATGCAACGATTTTTCCAATTTGGATGGCATATGTGCAAAAATAACAATATGTTATTAATATCAGACATCGTCTGAAGAAAAAAGTGTAAATAATTTGCGATGTGCGCACAGATGCATCCAGATCTATGCAGCAAATGTGATACAGACTAGTAAAAAAACAATCTCAGGTGCTTTGTCGGCAGTCAGTGCACCTTGCTTTAGTTTCTTCCTCGTTGTCTGAGGCTGAAGCAGGTTGCACAAAAAGCACTGCACATTCTGAAGACCTGCCAACACAAAAGAGCACCTGAGATGCTCCATTCTGTAACCTCGGAGGGATGACTTGAGGGCTGAAAGCACTGGTTCGCCTGAGTTGCTCTTCTACTAGACTCTCTAAATAAATACCAAAATGAAAGTCTGGTTAAAAGAAATCTACTTCATTGTCATTTCTATTTATAACCAGATCATTTTTGTCTCCATAGGATTGAAATCTACTTGTCCCCCTCAAAAAGGAGAGAAAGACCAGAGTGAAGCTCTGGTGAGTAGCATCCAGTTTATCAATGATCCAACTGCATGACATTTTCACACTATAGATCAAATAATGATTTTGATGCAGTAAGATGCAGCCAAGCTGCCATGTAAAGGCATTTTCCCTCCACATATGCCATGTATTTTTATATATATTCAGTTGTGTAGTTTATTACATTTGATAGAACAGACTGAGACTATATTTTGTTAACCTGTTACTTCCATTAGAAATTAATTAACATGAATTGTGGGAAATGATTAGTATAGGTCAGTGTTTCCCCCACCATTTAATGGGTTAAGGGGTCACCTCACCTGAAAAGAACTAAGTTGTACTAATTTCAGAGGTGAATCTTTTTAACACAGGATCCAAGTGTTCCTTCTGAGATCTTGCAAATGTTCTGGGGGAAACACTGGTGTAAATGAGTATTAAATTACGCTGCATTGGCACTGAAGTACAATTGTATTAATTGTATTTAACTTCCCCCTGAATTAACTGCATTGTAATGTCTGGGCCCTGGCTGTTGGTTTGACCTGCTGTTTCCTGATGCAGCGTCTATCTGACGATGGTGCCTCTCAGAAGTTGCCCCCTAGTGGTCTGAACACTGAAACTGCACAAGGTGATGCCCTGCCTAGACTAATGTTGCTGTCTCCTTCCTGCTTTACCCTGCATGCTGCCAGCAAAGTGCACAGTAACATATTTCCTTCCCTCTCTCCTTCTTTCTGTGTGTATTTTATGCTCTCCACTCCCTGTTGTACAGTAGTTGTGCGAGGAAATGAAGTGTGTAAATCTGGCAATGGGCTCGGTGTTTCATCAGCTGTCACTTAAATAGAAATGTGACCTTGTTGCACATTGTAACTCTGCATTTTAAGTAGCCTGCAAACATATCAGTGATTGACAGCACATGATAAACCTGCCCATCCAGGGATCACAGTCATCATTTGCTGCCATTACTGACATCTCCGTCTCTCATCTCTCTTTCTCTCGTTATCTCTCCTCCTGCTCTCCACAACCTCTAACCTTCCTTTTAATTTGAAAGACTATTATTAAAATATCTGGCGTTACTGTCTGGTTTCCCAAACAACAATTTTCTGCCCTTTTAAAAATGTTGTGTTTGTGTGTGTGTGTTAATATCCAAGGGGATACATCTCCCTATGGGCAGGAGTGTTTACTATTTTTTGATGCCTCTCCTGCTTTGAATTGGGACCTATTGCCTGTGGCAACACTGCTGTGCATGCTCACATGAAATATAGTCTGAAATCCTGTTGCTTCTCTCTCTCCAATCTCCTCTCCTCTCTCTCTACTTATCTCCCATCTGTCCCCTTCTCTCCACTTATCTGCACCATTCCTCCCCCCTTCTCCCGCCCACAGAGAGGACTGTGTGTGGGGCCCAGAAGCAGAAGAAGGCTCGCCAGTCGCAGGACCTCGCTGAGAGGATCCAACATCGGCCTGGGCCTGTGGAGCCACAGCACAAACTCACACTGTCCCTGGAGAACCGTGAGTCAACACACATCCGTATGCACCGGCACACACAGACAGGGTCACATACATTTTTTTATTTCCCAACCAACCTCCTCTGCTCCTCTTTTGACCTTATCTTCTGCCACTTTTCATTTCTTCAGGTCCTGCCTCTTTCCCTCTGTCCACTGATGTCTTCGAAGATGACATCTCCTCCTGCTCCTCCTCCTCTCCCACTGAGCAACATGGCGTTCACCAATCACCAGCCTTTTCTTCACTGCCAGGGGTCTCAGGTGACCAATTACTGAGTGACTTCTCAGCTGCGGGCCCGCCCCGCAACCAGGTGAAGAAATGACACTGAGATTTACTTTTGATTAAGACTCATGTATTGCATGTCTGATAAATTCATTCCCACCAGTGACCTCTGATAAACAAATGAAAGTGAATATTTACGGACTGATGAGTTCATAAACAGCCTCATATGCTAACTCTAATAATCTGAAATTCTGCCTTCAGTCTGGTTTGGCTTTGTTCCCGGCAACTGAGGGCATCAGACAACCTATGAGTGTAACACTGGGTGAATCAAACTCCATGGCAACAACTGGGAGACCAAATGGGACGTATCTGACCTCTCAGACCACACCCCTGCTGCCAAAGGTAATGTGGGGTTAGTGCATGTTAATGCTGTCACATAAAGACCCCATTGCTTTCAGTTTGGTTTTCATTTTTTGGCTCATTTAAATTTTATAAGGGTCTTTCTTGTTTTGAATATTTGACTCCTCAAAATAAAATTAGAATATCAAGAATGCAAGTGGATAAATGTGGTAATATGACATTTAGATTGTGTATGTGTGTGTATGTGCTCTCTGTGGTGGCAGGTATTCACAGCAGATATACAACATAAAAGATAAAAGAGCATTGTTGAGGTCTTCAACCTAACAGGATGGTCACTCCTCTGTTTTTTTTTCATAAACAGTGCTCTGCTGTAAGCTGCTCTGCATTCATTACTGTCAATTTGCACTTCTGGGGGAGCTCAGTATTTGCCCTGTAGGTTAACGCATTCACACACAAGCAGCATGGCTATATGTCAGAACCAGCACATGCTGTCATCTGGAGATTTGCGATGCATTTGTACATTTCATGTAAGAATTTAACCTTGACATGGGGCAAATACTGTCAAACAACATGAAACGACTTGACATTTTCTCTGTGACATGCTATTCTTGAAATTATACAGTTTTAGGAAATGTGTTTCAATATGTGTCTTAACAGACAGCTCGGCCTCCCAGCCCCACCTGCTCCTCCTCCCTACCCACCTCCCTCAACCTTAGCCATCTTCCCCGTCCACGGAAACTGCGGGACACCAAACCCAAAATGAGGAAACTAAAGTATCACCAGTACATTCCTCCAGACCAGAGAGGAGGGTCTGGGACTGGAGGTACCAACATAATGCTTTACTTTTCTACATTTATCCAACAATTATCTTCATTTGTCCAATCAAGGCTTGCTCTTGTGTGCGAGACGTCTGAATTTATCATAAAAATAATTATTTCCAGGGGGAGGAGCCAAACAGAAGAGCCCTACCCCTACCCAGTCTTTAGACCCAGCCTTTTCCCATCCCCTGAAGCAGCAGCAGGTCTTCCTCCAGCTGCAAATCCTCCAGAACCAGCAGCAGCAGCTACAACAGCAGCAGCAACAGCTACAATCACAACAGCAGCTCACTGTTGTGCCCAGGTATGCAAAGAGATTGCTGCTGATACAGTGTCAGGTAATCCAAACTGAGACAACATTCGCTGCTTTAGCGATGATACATTAGTTAATGCTTCTGTCATTCCCCCAGTGGAGATCACAATGATCTTGTGAAGTCCTCTGGAGCCATGCCCCTGAATCCCCAACCTCTTCCCGCCACAACAAACCACACCCCTATGGACACAAATCCTGCATCCAAGCCTGACCTTCTCCCTGCAAATCTTGTAGATCTAACAGTAAGAAATGCATGAGAGCACTGAAAGGCAAAAAAAAAAAAAAAAAAAAAAGCCTTAAAAAAATTGACTATTATTTACAATTCATGGTGATGACAAACTATTAAGTGTCCTTTGTCCTGCCACCTCCACCTCTTCCCTTTCCCCAGGTGTCAGAGTTGCGGCAGCAGCTGCGTATGCTTGGCCTCCCTGTGTCCGGAACCAAATCCGCACTGCTGCAGCGTCTACGCCCCTTCCAGCTTCCCCACTCTTGCCTCACTTCTGCTCCCCTCTGCCAGCTGAGTACCAGCCTGGAGCCCCTAACCCCCTGCCCCCCGCTGCCGCCCAGCCAGAGCCCCGGCTCAAGCTCCAGCTCTGGACTAGACTCACCCAACAGCAGCCCAAATGGACAGATTTACATCCCGGACAGGGGAATTCCTAATGGGATTCTCAGTGACGCTCCAAATGGAATTTCGAATGGAATTCTGAACAATTTGCCAAATGGTTTCTCGAACGCTGTGTCAGTCAGTTTGGCAGGTGAACAGTGTGGTCTTACCAACTCTGTCTTCCTGGCTCCTGCCAGCACCGCCTCAGGAACTCCAAGTCCCAGTCTACCCATGTCGTCCTCCTCGCCCTTGCAGTGCGGGGCTCCCTGGAGAGCCGAAAACGAGCAGCAACAGCAGCAACAGCAGCAGGAGCTGAGTGTGGAGCTGGAGATGAGGGAGAGATTAAGGAGCAGGGCCAGGGATCGCTCCACTAACGCCGGCAACGAGGTGAGAAAAGATCTTTGGATCTTTGGTCTATGATGTGTTGGACAATAGTTCATTTAACAGGATGACCGCTTTCCGGAACTACAATCCTTATACTTTTTTATTATTCCTCCAGTCGTGTGGAGGAACCCTTCATCCGTTCCTGCAACAGGATCCTGGATGCTCTAGAGGCAAGCAAGAAACGGACGCACAGACAGAGGTGTTGTTTACACAGGTAAACACACAAATCAATACACACATATCTTGGATAAGTGCTTTTCAAGGGTACACTCGGGAGTCTTCAATCTAGAAAACTGGTCAAACATGCGAGCACACGCTCATCACCACCTGTCAGCTAATTTACCCCTGCTTTCTAATCAGGTGTTTTGCTGCCAACCATGTGATGTGATTGGCCAGGATTTTGAGCTGCCAGTGCAGATTACAGCAAGTCCTGTTCAGACCTTGCCCAGTGCTCGCAGCTTGGAGGAAGAACTACAGGAAGCTATCCAGAAAGCACAGGTTAGAGTCTGTAGATGAACAGGAACAGATCAACAAGAGTTCCTTTTGTACGGTGGGATTTAAGAGTTTTTCCTTTTCTCTTGGCCACAGATGGACCCTCGGCAGTCCATAGATGACATTCTGGATGAGCCCATGACTTGTGTTGGTGAGTATCCCATAATTAATGAATACAACTTAAATGGCACTCATATTTCTTTCAGTGTCTAATCCTTTTTACTGCCACTCTTCCAGGCTCTGTCAACGTCTCCGATCATAAATCCCCAGCCCACTCAATCCCCGGCCCTTCGCCTCTTCCTCCTCTTCAGGCTGATCAGTCCCAGGCCGCCCTGCAGCAGAACAAGGACGACAACTTCCTGCCCTCACCTCTTTGCTCTTCTCTCTTGCTTGAGCTCCCTCCATCTCCTGCTGTAATAAACCCCAGCCAGGTGATCCCAGCTCCTCCCCCACCCCCCATCTGTACCTCCCCTCTGTCGTCCACTGGGAAGTCACGGAAACGACGGGCTCCGACACTGTTTGACGCTGCCGACTGGCTCGAAACACTGACGTCTGGCCTCCGCCCTATCACTCCACCGACAGCTCCTTTTGTTGAGTCAGACTTCAGTCTGGATTCAGATCTGAATGTCAGTCGGGTGTTGGATCTAATGATAGAGCAGTGGTGAGAACTTGTGTGTGCATATCTGTTTGTAACTCCTTTGTATGTACAGTAGATGAGCGTTGTATTTTATGATGGTCATGAATGGGGCAAACTATATGCATCCCACTGAGGGCACAAGATTATGAAGAGCTGCCTCTATCCATCCAAAGGCTGTCAGAGTCACTGGCTCCACGCAATGTCGAGAGCTGGATTCATTGCTAGCTTTGATGGGGCAACAAGAGCACAAACACATGCACACACATACGCACACACCAACACTGCAGAGCGCTGTTTAAAAGCACTTGGGCTCCGCCAGAAATGGCAAACAAGCAACACATCTGTGGATTGACACACTCCACAGCACAATGTTTGCAGTGCAAAACAAAAGAAAACCTGGTGGCATATTAATTTAAACATGCTTCCTGGCTGCGCTGGGAGAATGTTGTTTCTGACTTATCTCCAAAACCCGTTGTCGGATTGGGTTGAGTGTGGCCCCTGGTGTTGACTCAGTCATTGAGTCCTAGCCATTCATAAAGCCCATTTAGAGTGTGTAAAAGCCAGACAGAGCACACAGCTTGTGTGTGGCTCCAGACCTTAACCCTGGTGCCAAACACACAGTCGGCATGCAGAAGCAGAAAGCTGGCAGAAGCTACAAACAAGCAGTGTGTGCGCGTGCACGTGAGTGTGTGTGCAAGTGTGTGCGCTGGCTTGTTTGTACGTGTGTGTTCAATATGTCTGACGGTGTGTGACTGTGCACACAAGGCTGCTTTTGTTTGTATGTGTCAACACCCAAATGCTTCCATGTATATTTATAAGCATTAATGCCAAATGCACTTGTAGTTATTTGTTTGCTTACAGTTAAATGTGCCTGTTTGTGGGTTGTATGATTGATCTGCGAGAGGATACGTGTGGAAGACACAGAAAAAAGAAGCCGTGGATTTCCGTGTCCACATTTGAGACCAGACATTTCATTGTAATCTCATTGCCAGCGGGCAGTAACTCCAGTGTAGTTATCCATCGTAATCATCAGAACAACCACATTACCTTGTTCAAGTCACTGTTCTCCAGGAGAGCAATCAGGCAACCACCCCAAAAATAGTCCCCATACAAATGCACCAATCAGACAAGTGAGAGTTTCCTCATCGCTTTGCAAAAACAGGTGGTCATTTTGTTCCCTGATTAACCCCCAACAGTGTCTGGCCCGCTGCACGGTGCTTACTCTGCTACTAGCAAAGCCAGATTTAGCACAATTTATAACCCAAACCCAAGGCCACACCTGTTCACTTAGTGTAAATTTATTCCACAAATGTATTATTTGACTTTGTTAAATCTTTGCTGTACATTTCAAAACGACCATTTCTATTAAGAGAAAATGCACTGTAGAATTAGCACAAAACAATATGTTTGGAGAACATGTAACATGTGACATGACCAGAGGTGAGCTTGTCAGTTGAAGCTGATACAGTAAATGCTGCCCATTTTCTTAATGGTGACAGTGATCTTGCTTTTATATTCTACATGATTTACTGGTCATGCAGAAATGGGTACATTATTTGTTTGCATAATACACTCTCAGTGAGTTATGTCCATTCTCAACCCCACTTAATATAATGACATTATTGAAAAGAAATCTGACAGAGGTTAGCTGCCATTAACCTCTGCTGTACCAGATAAATGCAATTTAGAGACAAGATCCCATCTACATGGAGTTAGATTCTGCGTTTAATTGGCTGCATAACCCATCAATCATTTGGAGAGCTCTGATTGGCTCATTCATATCTGGGACATTTGTATAATTTGATAACTAACTGGAAGTCCTTTTGTAAGGCCACCTTATTTTGAAAAAAGTTTTGTCCCCTCCTCAGTCTCTAAAGTATTGTGTTAAAATGAAGGTGCTGAGTGCAATATGATTTGTGTAAAGGGCACATAAACTGTCAGAACTGAGGTCATAGTATGTTCATGTAATGTTTTTTGTACGCAAACCTTTCAGTGTTGCTGCCAGCCAGCTCCTTGTTCTGATGATTAGCCGGTGTCTTACTAAGCAAGACAACCACGGTAAATTATTGGAAGAAGATATCTGTGCATAGCCTTCAACACAGAGCTTTATGTTGAAGCAATTCTTTTAAAGCTTTCTCTACAGAGACTATGAAAAATGCAGTTAAATGTGGATGGATGGCTATGATAATCATAGCGATCAATAAACATTGCCTGCTGCATGAAATAAAAAAAAAGAAAGAGAACTGATAGGCAGGAGAGTAAGATGCTACCTCCTGTGACTTCCAATGCTTTAGGGTCGACACCAGTGTTTTCCTTGTTTCTTATTTAATTTCCAAACACTTGTGCAGATTTTCCTGGAACACCCTGAGACAGTTTTACAGGTTTGACTAAACCCCAGGTTTAAAACCTCTGTTTTAAATCTGGGTTAAACCAACCTGATCTAGATTTGAAGCTGGTCAGGACAAACTGGAAACACTCAGGTGTTTCAGGTAACTGAGACTGTTGGCCACTTCTGCTGCTATGCCTTATTGTGAAAATGTGAGAAAAATTCAAATGTGTTTGCTTTTATTTATTATGTAACTTATTCATGCAAAGATATCAACCACTGTCCAAAATGTATTTAAAACCATAAGAAAATTAAAGTCTTAATAGATTTTCTATGTGGTTCCTCTTTGTTTTTTTTATCCATGTGAAGTGAGCAAACAGCTTGTTACTGTGATATGGCACACTGAAAAGATTAACAAGTGGATTGCTTTATGAAGAAAGAACTACTGATAACTTCTATATTTCACAAGAAACTGTCCCAAATTTTGTCCTCTCAAATATTGATGATCACAAAGTAATTTAAATATTCATTTGTACCAATATGCTGCTCAAATATCCATTAAATAGCACTAACTTCCATGTGGCTTGATGGTAAATCTTCAAAATTACACAGTAATGGGGAAGAACAATGATGTAACTTAATATAAAAAGATGGACCTCCAGTCAGGGATCATCATAAGGCAAAGGACCACCAAATGAAACCAAAAATATATCTTATTTTTTATCTTAAAGTTACATCACACAAATATTATTTAATATCATATTACTACGACACATATTTGTTGTTTATTGTTACTATTATATACTTTTATGACGTTATTCAGTTAATTTATTTTGTAGGCTATCAGAATAAACCCATTGAGATGCAACATCAAGGGGTCCCAGATAAACAAGTTTAGGTCTACAAAGACTACATTTTGGAAATGAACCATTCAATAGTTAGAAATATTTTCCTCAAAACCATAAATGTGGTGCTAAAGGAAAAGTCAGGGGATCACGAAGTGGTAGACTGACTGACAGACCTCCATTGCCATCCATAGAGCCATTACTGCTAGCCAGGCTAAAAAATGAAAAAATGTGACAGCTATTTTACTTACTTGTTGTGATGCTGATGTATTCTGTATTTTATAATCCATGGTTTTTGGTATTTGTCAATATTCCTGCAAACTGCCTCTACTGTAAACTGCATCTCCTAATGAATGGCGAAACTTGGCTTAATGGATCCACATGTGTCTAATGGATGAGTCGGGATGTTTTTCCTCTCTGATGTCTTGCCAAACAGCTCATATTCCTCTGCAGTGCCAGAAGACACAGGAGAAAAGTCTCCTTTTTTTCTCATCAGGCCTGATGACTTCATAGTCGTTTTCAGTAGTTAAGACACTGTTGCTGCAAATGAGCTACCTTTATAAAAGTAGGTGGGTTGATTAATTGATTGATTGATCACAGACCAAGATCTGTTGTGAGGATCCATCTCCATTCCAATCAAAGAGAGGAATATAGAGATACGACAGACAATTCTTTAGACTTACTTACAGCTCAGAGAGCTCTAAACCAGCCTGTCTGTTAGTTCTACAGAGAGCTAAAGCTGCATGTTGATAAGTTTAACCCTACCATACCTGTCTAGAGACCAGGCACAAAGAGAAGAAATAAGATGAGACAATCTACTCTCTTTGACTTATCCACCCAGGGGTGAGAGTGTGTTTTCACAGGGGTAATACTCCAAAGCTGTGACCAGGATGTAATGAGGGATTGTCTGTAATGGCCCCTCTAGCCGTTCCACATCACTTCCTCCTTGTTCCCCTTTGCAATAACTGCTTCCTGCGCGATTTCATGGGAATTAAAGGGAGAAAGGTGTGTTTCATATGTAAAGCAGGTAGCTCTTGCTGAGACGTGAGATGGTTTGTGTGGATCCCCCCCCCCCCCTCAATCTCTCTCAATCTCTCTCTACCTCGCTCTCTCGTTTCGTCTCTTGGGTCGGGGGTTGGGGTGGGGTGTTAGGGGGGCTGGTTGAGGTAGGCTTTGATCACTGGCAGAAGGTCGCTATGGTTCGATTTCCGCGGTGCTCCTCTGAGAGGTTTGCTCTGCAATTATAAATCATGTGAGAGAAGGCAGAGGGATGTTAATTTCTCAGCAACTACTGTAGTCCGTGTGTCAGTTAGCCAACAGCGAACATGAATCACATTTACAGTATGAAGCATAGAAAAGGCACTTGGTACCACAGCAACCAATACATGGGATGTAAAATCCATTAAATAATCTCTTTACTATGTAAGCTGCGTGGTTATAAGAAACTCAGTGAGGGATTGCAAGAGCACAAGGCCCTGAACTTCTGCTGGCTCCACGTCCACAGCCTCATATATACTATATATACCATAAAGTATTTAAACATGCAGTAACTGATTTTTTTGGCCACTTGGAGGCAGCGGAAACAAGCTGTGAATGCAACATTTACATATTATCACCTTGATATGGTTAATGTATCAGCAAACAGTTGCCTATTTACACATCCAGCAGATACAGAGCACATTAGCATTCGTTAAATGTTTCTGTTCCCCCAATGAATGTAAGTCCAACATTCACGTGCTCTTGTTTGGATGCTTAGTTAGCAGAAAAACAACATACTTAGAGAGTCAACACAGAGGCTAAGAATGTTGTGAGAAGTATGCTTTATGGTAAAAAGCTTGTTTTAACCCAGGCTCCAGTGTCATGACTGATAAAAACAATATATGCACCTACATCCTAACACTTAAACAAAGAGTAACAGCAAATAGAAATATAACATTACACTTTTCAAAATATACATAAAAATACTGTATGAACTTACAGTACACACCATGGACATGAACAATTTACCAAATACAAATAAGTGCTAAGATGTCAAATGTGAATGAATAAAACCTCTATTTTTGTAGAATTTGAAAATATATGACTTTGACACTCCCAGTTGGAGTGTCAAAAAAGACAATGTGGCAGACAATGCACGCTGCTCTGTCTGACGAGTCTGACCTAGGAACACTGAGGAGCTGAGAGCAATACATGCACCACAATTATCCCTGGGATTGTCTCATATTTGTACAAACAAAAACATGCTGCTTTAATTACATTAAATGTCTACACATAGAGGCTTTAAACCACTATTTCAATAATTAAAACAGAAAGAAGGAAAGTAAAAAATAAACAGCAACAAGACTGAACAGATTCTTGGTTTTAGATGTTCATGTACACCTTTATCTCAGCAGCCGGTGTAGAGAAGGCCTTTGCAAATGCTTTTTATATGGATCCTCAGACTGCTTCTACAAGTGTATAGAAAGAAATAAAAACATCTGAATGTATCATTTCCTCCTGGGACACAAAACATAGGGATTCAGTGAAACCACTACAAAAATCTTGTTTTCTGCTGCAAAAACTGGTGAATTATTAGTGCTGCTCTGCCCCAAGGAGGAAATGTTTGAAAAATTCAAATGTTATTCTCTCTTGTTGTTCTCTCTGCCATTAGAAGGTAGAAGTAATGATCTGACAACTGTCACATATCATAGCAGTGTCTTACTGTATGTAATTATACAATTTGCAAATAGTAATTTGTATTTATAAAATAAATAACTGAGAGAAGATGTGGGTTGATTCATGATGATAAACTGCTTATATAAAGAGGCTGTTGTTGAAGAAAGATTAATTATTCTTCTTATGTTCAGAGTAACTAATTTCCTTGTAGTTCTCTGTTCAGCTGTATCTAACTGGTTCATTTACACCTCCTCGTGAAATCTGTTATCACACAGCACATGCGACCAATATGGAACGTGCCCCTCAGCATTGCTAATCATGAAATTACGGCTGTGGGAATTTTACCTCCACACGACAGTCTGATTCCTACAGCACAAAACCATGTTTCTGTGCTAAAATCTTGCTAAAGGGACATACACAGAATATTTCAAAAGAAATGGCAGGGTGCAGTTTTATCCTGTGAAGCAAGGATGCCCTGAAACTGTTTAAAGTAGCCTGCGTCTGTGTCTGTAACTAGAGGCCTCTGCAGCTTTCCAGCGCTATACCACACATCAAACTGCAGGGCTGGTTAAGCTGAGCTGCTGCTCGTCTTTGTTTAAAACTGTGTGAGATGGGGAAGGCTAATTGGACTAATTAGTACCAAAACAAGGCTTGGCTGAACAGTCTTTCTGTACCACGGATGTTTTGCCTCTTTTTAGCTGAAAAAAATGCAGGAAGAAAAAACTCTTATTTTCAAGGCTAACCCAATGTGGCATTATTAGGCTCTATGCAGTCACAAAACGGGCGGGTAGACATGTTTCTGATGTACTGGTGCTTAAACTAACCTTTGACACAATAGCAGGAACCTCAAAAACTCCAACCAAGCTTCTTGACAGTCAATGGTTGAGGCGCACTTCCCTGTGGGATGAAAGCTTAACCACCTTCACACTTTTCTTGTCTGAACTGTATTTTTTTTTCTTGGTTTTGTGTTACCTCAAATGTTTGAAGTTTCCAACTGTAATCCCAAGACCAGAGACTTCATGAAGACTTCATAGACTACAACGCTCTACCTCAATATAGGCCCATAAAATGGAGCTTGGGAAAATACAGCATATCATGCCTTGAATTCTATGAACAGTATTTTATTTCTATATTTCTATCTATTACAGTATGTGAATGCTACTCCCTAACATGATACATACAGTGAGTGTTTGCTGAACTCAGGACCTGCTGAAGAACATGATAATCATCTGAAGATTTTGTGCCTCAATTTTATATTTTGCTGCTACAGTGCTTCATATTATCAGCTCAAAACGATTCCACTGTGTAGTGCACACATTGCCTTGTACTATCAAAAAAAAAAAGTAACCCAGAGGGTTTTTTTGCTAAGTAACCCTATCTTAAAAATCTTAACAGCATGCTGTAGGCTTTGCATGGAATAAATATTAGACAGTATTTTTCATTATAGTGGTTTATTATAATATAAAATTCTAAAAAGCTTTCGTGGATCCTGTGAATATTTTAATATGAAATTTAGGCATGTTGTTGCAAAAAATGGTCTCTTCAGGACACTGCTCCAATGACAGTACCTACCTGCCTTATGTAAATAAGGCAGTTAAAAACCAATAGTACAGCATAGTACATTAATTAGATTCTCAATGCATTCACATAAGAGTGTAACTGAAAGCTATATATAAATCTTCATTTTCTGTTTTCATTTACCCTGTTAGCCAATGACATACAGCTTCTTTTGGAATTAATGCTAAGTTACTACCGTAGCATGTTAACAGAGCAGGCTTACATTTGCAGCTTACGTTACAGCAGATAAACACACAGTTTAAGCCATTCCTTATACTTTTGCTTGTGCTTTTAGTTTTGGAAAGGTGATAAAAGCGACACAACCCTCTGAACTCTAATGGGTACTGCTCTTATTTGAACCCAGTGCACACCATTTTGGCATCTGGCTAAATGTTAAGTATTACAGGCCTGCTGTGCCTTATTACTGCTTCTAAGCTATGAATAGACAATCAATGTATGGCGGGTTTAGTGAACAGTGAATTGTGAAAATCCGATGACAGGTCAGTGAAGGGAGGAGGCTCGCAATGACTATCACTGCCAATATTTGGATGGCATTCTTATTTGTTCAGAGCACGTAGGCTAACAGTTCACACCCGAACAATGGATTCATATTCGTCTCTGTGATGTGAGACCATATACTCTCCCAGACGCAACTGAAATCTTGTCAAATGACCAGCCATCAAACAAGGTGAACCTGTTACAACTTGCACTGTTTTGTGACAAGAATTTAAATGCCTTTTAAATCAGGTGAAAAGGCTCAAATCTCTTTTTATTTTGTATTAGCAGTGCTGACAGGAAGAAAGGTGACAGAACTGGGATTAATTCCTTCACAAATAACTACTTTAGTACTTTATATCCTTAAATGTAATTCTACCTTCATTTATGTGTTGAGGTTCTTCTTGTTCAGTTACTTCTGCATGACAATGATGTTTTTTTTTAGAAACCTGGCCAAGTATCAGTTTGGTCCAAATTGAAATCCAAATTTAATAATGCATTTTTTTGTCTTTATAATGACAGGCCTAGCAGGAAAAATTGTAAATCTCTGTAAAGTCACGTAAAAAATCACATTAGGGAACGTTCAGAAATTATTTTCCTTTGGAGGTGTGTGTGTGTGAGGAGCTTGAAGTTAGTGACCCACAGTAAATCTGAAAAGGTGTGAAACTTTACAAATAACGCAACCATGTAACTCATCAGTACTGGCTACAATTTTTAATGAAAATGTTAGTGGCAAATGCAATGGTATTATTGACAGTTGTTTTTTTTATGTTTTTAGGTTTCAGAAAACTGATCTTCTGATATAGATCATTTTCTGTTCCCTCTACTTTACTGTTATCACCAATAGGTGCTGTAGCCACTGTTTTGACAGTCCTGACGTATCACATTGGTGTGTAAATTTAGCAAAAGCTAACTTTTCTGTTTCCCACACTTAATATTTGAGATTTTCAGGGCATCCAATATATGTCCTGTAACAGTAAATCAGACACCTTTTTTTCTTATGTTTATAACATGACATAAAGGACATATTATTAGACATGTCACAGCAGTCAACTAATAAAACATGGACCTCTTCATCTTCTTCTACAGGACAAGACATGAAATTACACAGGGCAGGACATTGTACAGGACACACACTAGTCTGATCCCAACTGTGCACTTTGTTAAAATGCCTGCACCTCACCTGTAGATTCATCCTCTTGAGAGTTATTGTCTTGCAGAAGCAAGATTACAGCCAAATCAGATAAAACAAAGCCTGTGCCACAAGCAGTCTTGTGTTTGTTTGAGTGAGTATCTATGTGTGTGTACGTGTGCCTGCAAAGGACACAGCTGAGTTCCAGCGCAGGATGTGTACTGGACTATACCCCTCACCGCTCTCTTTCTGATCCCCGCTGGGTCTTTCCTGTACTTCTTAGTAACGACTCATGTTTGAGGCCGAGTGTCAATGACAGCCCACCTCACACACTCAGCTGCAGTGTAACACAGCCCAACCTTGCCTCCAGCTGATTGTATTGTAATAATGAAAAATAGATGCTGGGGTTTGTGCATGCCTGGCTGCTTGTTTGAGTGTGTGTGCACGTGTGCACAAGTATTACCTCCTCTATTAGTTTGCGGGGAACCAGGGTGAGCTGGTAGGTGTGTTCACCTTGTGGCCATGCTTCATCCATGTTAATGAGGATATAGGAGCTCCCATCCCTCCAAGGTCATACACATTGTAGGAGTACTGCAGGGATTAACCACCCCCTGCATCCCTCTTCCATATGCTCTGAATACGACCATGGACACTGACAGATTATGTTAACCTCGTCACATTTCTGAGTTTCCATCTGTGCAAATATGTATACATGTAGCCTATATTGTAACCCACATGTGCCCACAGGTGTGCCAATCTCTATCACCCATATCATCAGACAATGCTGTTTTTACATCTTAAAAGTATATATAACAGAAAATGAGTTTTACATCACTGAACATCACATCTGGGCTGTTTGGATGGTAACAGCATGTCCTTCCACGCTGTCAATAGCAGCTGTGATGCTGCGATCCTCTTCCCAAACAGCATACCCTTAAAAGTAGTTGTAGTAGTAGTAGTATGCTTATTTGCTTTCTTGCAAAGAGTTAGATGAGAATATCAAAACTACTCGTATGTCTGTGTGTGAACTATAAGGCTACAGTTAGCAGCCAGTTAGCTTAGCTTACCACAAAGGAGAATAATTAACTAATTGTATTTCATTTGATCTGTAAAAAAAAAAAAAAATGAAATAAACGAGATAGCTGTTGCCCTCTGTTGTACAAATATGAAATTGGTATTCATCCTCTCATTTAACTCTCTAAAAGAAAGCATACTTTCCAAAATGCTGAACTATTCCTTTGAGCTACATGGCATGCAGCAACAATCATCCGACAGTGTTACTATGCCATGTTCAGTGGCCAATTCTGAGTTTGTGCATAAAAATCCTGGCATGGCTCTGTCCGTTCCACAGTTGTGTTGCTGCTCTACGGCTGCCTCTTTAAGCCCTCCAGAATGCTTCCAAGGAGAGATTGCCATGCTTGAGCTAATCTCAGAACCCAGAACCAAATCTTGCTCTGTGGCAAGCTACTGTCTGTCAGGAGATATTCTGCTCCCTCTACCTTAACAACCCAGCCAACCAAGCATTACCCCCTCTCCTTCAATGGAAGACCCATATATGCCAACACTCTCTCCTCATGTCTGTCTTTGTCATTCAGTCTCTTCAAAACTCTGTAATCCAAATTGATAGGAGGGATGAGGGATGCAACACGAGTCATAAGGCTCAAAACCTATTCCAGCTTTTGAATTGTTTTTCCACTAAACTCTCTCAGTTTCTTGTAGGTATAGCTGGAGCAGAGGCTGCTCAACGAGGCAAAGTGTCCGAAGGTGCTGCTGTCAAAGCTGTGTGATGTGCAGGCCGTGCAGCGGCAAGTGAGTTTTTTTACATGCACATTCTCTGTTTGATTGCCATCTCTCTACAGGTACGACAGACTGCAGGGTCAGTCTAGCTACAATCTCCGGATGTTTTCGGCATTCATGCATTGCTCAAGGACACTTCAGCAGTACAAGCTCTATGCAGTAGCTTAAATCTCTGCGCTTTGTGGTTGAAGGGTGTTTTCCCTCGTCAGTGTGACAACCTGATTAGGAGGTACTGGATACATTTGTTCAGGAGCTGTTCGGCTTCGGTTTATCCTGTTAAGAGGAGGTGAGCAGAATTGATGGAAGGGAGGTAACCAGTGGACGGCCAGTTGCTTTCCCACAGACGGAGCCAGTTAGGCTTAAGAATCATGTTGCATGTAGATGGAACAAGAAATGTAGTCCATAAATGGTCCTAATGTGTTCATATTACTGACAAAATAACCAAACAGACAATGGATTTCTAGCTTCCAGGTGCATTCATTCATATGTATCCAGTAAGCAGTGTGCAGGAGAGGGATGCCTGCATGCAGAGACATTATATGAGCGGCATTATTTCTCAGCACTGGATAACAGAGTCAATTTCACAGAAGCAGATCTTAGGTAGTGAGTAACAGGCCCTGCAGAGATGCACACTATGTGAACTGAAGGCTTTGACGCATCCCTTCCCCCAAGTCTCTCCACATACTCACATGATGCACGTGCTGGCCGCTGCCCTTCGATACCACAGCATTTATTTTTCTGTCCATCCCACACTACTCGAGCATGGCTCACTTTTTCTCGCCTCCCTCTGTTCGCCCTATCATCAGTGTAAAATACCTCACCCCTGCAGACAGAGACAGATGGAGAGAGCAGCACCAGCCCCCTGCACAGTTCCAATGATTTATGCCATGGTAGCAGAACACCACACACACACATGAGCACACACACACACACACACACACACACACACACACCTATGCATTCACACATACAGTATGCATGTGATCATACATCAGCGGATGAGATTGCATGCATAAATACGCAAGGACTCGCTGGTGACACAGAGCTGAATGCATGACGGCACCTGTCTTGTGTTAATGTTAAATGCCAGAGCTCCAGGGCTTTTTAAAAGGACATGTGCATCTTTGAAGCAGTGGCAACAGAGTCTGACATCATTTGTCCCTTTCTATGACAGTTAAAGAGGAACAGGCTGCGGGCACATTCTTCCTCCTTATTCCACCTGACTGAGGTGTCAGACCTAAAAAAGCTGTGTTACACTCGGCTGCAACACTATGCTACAAGAATGGAATATTGGTTGTACTTTCTGTTAAATGCCAACCAAGCAAACCGAGTGGATTTTTAAGGGTAGATAATGAGCGTACAACGCTGCTGCAGAAGGAGAGACTGAGAAGAAACAGTCAGTGGACATGTTTGTGTGTTCGCAAGGGTGTGTGTTTGTTTATTCCGCGCTGTGGTCTGGGGCTCGGAGCTGTTATGGTGTTGCAACAAGGACAGGCTTGCTGTACATGAGGCAACGATTTGCGAGTAAGGTCATTGTACACGCTGTCCTCCTCTCATCACCCCCTCCCTCTAACCGCACACACAGTCACGTTTTTAATATTAATTCTATTGTGTGGAGGGGTGGGGTACAGAAATGGGGTTGAGATGGGGAGAAGGGAGGTGGAGGGCAGGAAGGAAAGGGGAGAAAGGATGGAAAGAAGCAGTCAGATGGCAGACAGGTAGAAAAGAGGAGAGGAGGGCTGATGGAGGAGTGAATGGAGGGATGAAGGTAGAAAGAAAGAGAAAATAAGGGAGGTAGAGCAGTGGTGGAGGGGAAATCGTTTATCCTGCAGCCTAGGTAAGGGTGACCTGTTTGTCTCTGTCGGCCTCTGTTACTCCCCTGATGTCTCTATAATAGGCCTGTGAAGCAGGTAGACACGACAGCACAAAGCAGCGGCCCACAGTAACAGAGGCTCACAGGCACGCTTAAGCTCCATTCCACCCCAATAACTTCTGGGAATTCACAGAAATTTCAGTTAATGAATTAAATAGCACCATTTGTTATTTCCAATGACTTGCTTTTAACAAATGCGCCTCACAGAGAAAAAAAAAAATCCACAGTTAAAAAACAAACTCCTTGGGGTAGCTTTTGCAGCTGCAACCTGCATTTCTGAGTCAGCTTTTTTTGCTTAGAGTATTTTTTTTTTAGCCATGCTAGTATCATGGCTCTAGGGATGGCAATGGTGGTCAGTCTGGTTGGTTGGTCGATCACTTTGGTCCAGACTGAAATAGCTACTTCATGGACATTCATTCATACAGCCTCACAGAGCTGCTAGCGTGGCTGTAGAGACTTATTTCTTGTTAGTCTCGTTTCTTCATGAATGACTGTCCAAACACAGATGAACAGAAAAAATATTTCTAGCCACTTCAATAACAGAGAAACATATTTTTTTCTGAAACATCAGTGTTTTTGCAACACCACCTCAGAATCAAAGAAATAGGAGCTTCTTTCTAACCACTGTTCAACAATGGAAAGTTAAAATGTCAACACTCCTAGACAAATAAACTCCTGCAATCCACTGAAGACCACAGATTGATGACTTATAACAGTATAAGAGTATTCAAGGGCAGATTTTTCCTTACGGCAGTAACTATAGATCTAGCTGGAACTTGAAATAAAAGTGAGCCAGTCAGCCAGGTCTCTTTGATTTGTATCTCGGCTCACTTCCTCCTCCTGTTTTTCATTTCACTCATTGTCCCCTCTGCATGATGCAGTAATGACAGCCTCCTCTTCTCTTGCTACGAAATCACCTCAGTGAAGATCCATTTCATTACTTTGATTTGGAAATAAAACAGAGTGCAGTGGCAAAGTTGGAAATGAGCACAGATGAGAGGGAGAGAAAGACAGAGGGTGAGAAGAAAGAGAGACGAGGGGAAAGATTGGCCTAGAGCTATGGAAAGTTGTAATAGATGTTATGTGAGCAGCAGGAGAATAAAAAGCATGTGGGCGTTTATATGGAATTAAGACTTGGCTAGTCATTACCATATTGTCTGAAGACTTTTCAGTTTTGCTTTGGTTTTTCTCAAATGACATCCCCAAATAATACACAAAGATATACAGTTACACACATTTAAAACAGTGCGAACCCCTTATCAACAAAGCTGATGAAAAGTTTCCCTCAAAATCAAGGCACAGAAAGGATGAAGTGAGAAGTAAAAGACTACATTTGTAATTTAAATTTAAATTCATAAAGCCAGTGAAAACAACTCTTGACTGGACCTTACATTGTAAGCCTTCATTTTAACAAAACAATTAGGTGGGAGGAATCATAAAATGATACTATTAATAATAAACAGTCTCAGAGAGACAAATCCAGCTAGCCTTTTAAAGGGAAACAAAAAAGTACATCTGCCCAAAAGCAGGTCAAAGTGTTAAAAAAGAGCAGCTCACTCCTACAGGTACCAAACAAAAGAAATACAGTCTCTGTTTACAAGACTGAGTGCTCAGTAAGCAACAAAAAGTAAAAAGAACAAGTGCAAATTGCATTGGTGACAGGTGAGCTGGGAAAAATGAAAGGATACTTCTGCTCAAATGTGCAAGTCGACTAGCACCTCACTGTCATCCTGAACTGTCACCAAAGAACCAATAACCTGTTGACATGTATTGGCCCGTGTCCCATTGTACAATCCTTCAGGAGCGACCTGTCAAGATGTCCTGTAAGTCAGACACACAACTATACACAGACACATTGCAAGCAATCACATTTTTCATGAATATTTTATTTCACTGTCTATGTGAGTCAATAAAATCATCAATATCTCAAATACTATACATGCAAAAGAAATATAAGAAATGATACTGCTCAACATGTTGCACCATCATCGATAGTGCCACCAGCTTGGGAACCTTGTGAGTGTGCATCCTCCTCTTTCTCTGTACTGTCTTTTGTGAAATCCATGAACACGATGACTTTTGAGCATTAAAAGTTTGTTAAATTCAAACAGCATATGTCAAAACAATCTGATTGGACACCACTTGCAGCCAACTTTGTTATAATTATAGATATAAACAAACAAATAAATAATTTTTGTCAAAACATATTTTCACACTTAACAGTATAGATTACAAATATGAATAACTGAACCCACATGCTCCCGATGGTTGGCCAGTGCCCTAGGTGGTAGCTTGCTGCTCTTGGTGTGTGAGTGGGTGGATGAAAAACCTTGTAAAGCGCCTTAGATATAAGCGCTATATAAATGTAACCATTTACCATTTTATCTGCTGACATAATGTAAGTAGTAGAACAGATGCAGATATTCAAATAAGGTTTTCCCAACCCGTGTGTGAGTTAAAACTGTCTGCTAATCAAAAGAGGTACATTTTGTAACCTTGTATTATCCCTACTGTATGTGTTGTCCCTTCAGAAACAGTGTTTCAGAGTTAGAACAATATAGTGCATTGTTCCTGCAGCCTATGAAGAATCCTTGTGTTAAACAGTAATATGGTACTTTGTCCTTACAGCTGAAGTATCTCTTGTTTTACAGTAATCTTGTTTTATGAAGCTTTTTTATAATAATATTGTACATTGTTCTTTCAACTTAATAAGTGTCTCCTGCCATTTGTTTTATGTCACAAGGAAAACAATTCTGTTGTTTGTATGTACATCCTGGAGGGAAAATATAATTCTACCTTTGTAGATCAATAAAAACATTGTATTCTAATGTATTCCACTCACTATTCTAATCCATCCTCTCCTATTAACAAACATATGGGCATGCTGGCTGCAATGGCTGTTACGTAATTAATAGTCATGGTGGGGCAATTAAAATTGGGAGGCTTTATGGGCCTGCTGATTAAGATATTTAAAGCATGAAGTACCCAAGGCTCTTATTTTTGTGCAAGTTTCTGTGTATCTTCTTGTTTATACTCATTTGCTTTTTGTTTCCTCTAGCAAATGTGTGTTTGTGTGAAAAATGAGCGCTGCCTTTGTGTTTGTGTGGATGTGAGAGTATGTACAAGGCAAGGAACAGTTTTAACACTTATCCTTGACTTTTCCTTTACCCGCATGCAATTAATTACTGCCCAGAATAGCAGCCCTGGGATCAGCTGCTAAGGAAATGAAAACACATCAGTGTAAATGCAAAGCCAGCCGTCTCTGGGAGTGTTGTTGTGCAGCACACTGAGACCTGCACCGCCATCCATTTGCAATGACAATCATTATCGCGTGAAAGCAGTGGTCTCCAACTCTATTCCAGAGAGGATGTGTGTGTTCACAGTCCCAGAGTAATCCATATTCACTTTCTTAATTGGTTCAATTAGTTCTCTCAGATACTGTATGAATTTTACACTCTGCCTGTCCCCAGATAAAGTCCAGTTAACGTATTACTGGGCAGAGGTTACAAATTGGGTTCCCAGTGGTGAGGCTTAATACACAGAGGATTTGAAGTCATTTATGCGGTTGAGTGGGCTAAAAACTGTATTGCTGACACTGTAATGAGGGAACACAAGCATCTTGGCCTCACCGTTTAGTCTTATGCAAGACCTACACTCGTGGGAATTCATACAGAGACACACTAACACACACACGTCATATCAGACACAGATAACTACACAACGGGCAGCAAATATTCTAACAATATTATCACTTTTATGAACAAACAATTAAGTCACCATTTAATCCCTTACCTTCTGTAAGGGTTGTGTATCTGTACCAAGATAGGAAGGAAGGTGTGACTCATAGTATATTCATTGATACGATTATTTATTGTAAACTGGTTTATAAAAGATCATGAAAACTTTCTCTTTCTCACACACACACACACACAAACACATTCCTACATTACCAACAGTGGACTATTGTTCTACACTGACCAAGTAGGGTTCTGAGAAAATTCCTATTGCAGGCTCGAATAATCTGTTACGCTATATATTCTATTCTACCACAAATCTGTTCTTACAAATCTGTGCGCTCTCAAAGGTTCACTTGCAGTAGCACTAGAATGTTTTGTGCTCTCTCAAATCTTTTGTCATCAATATACTTCCATAATCCAGGTAATGAAAATGATGTCACAAAGGCCGAAAGTCAGACTCAAACCTTGCTCTTTATGTCCAGAATAGGATCAGAGCCTCTTCTGAACTGCTGTGCTTCAGTGTGATTGAATGTTCCACTGTCCAATATGACTCTCTCTGCTTACATTTTTATGACATACAGTAGGTGACCTACCATGTTTGTCCCTTTACATGTGATTTTTTTACTGGTTATAGTCCAAAGTTTTGTACCTCTGCATATTCTACTACAGTGATCTCAAGTTTACTATTTGTATAGAAACACAATGCACACAAACATTACTATGAAGTCATGAGGCCATCTCAGCTTCCTGAAGTTAGTGTGGCTAGGAGAAATAGGATGTGTTTTGTGTGATTAATTTAGTTTAATACAGTGTGAAGCTTGAAAGTATTTAGGACATCCACTGAAGTTGAGCCTTTTTGATTTCTTTTCACGATAATCAAGAAGACTCGTTCCTTCAGTATGTAGCCTGGTAAATAGCCCCTCTATTTACAGAAAGCCTGCCAGGGGTTGCAAGCCATTCACACTATAGAGGAGTGTGATGTTAGTGAGTTGTTAAAAACCGGCTCCAGCCTGCAGGGGCAGTGTGCTGAGTATGAACTTTAACACTTACACACCTGCAGGTTCCATCATGGCTAAAATTAAAATAAATTCACCAAAGGGTCGTAGACATGGTTTAAACAGTGGACCTCCAAAATGTTACACACACACACAAATACACACAAGCGCTCGCCTGCATGGGTTTACTTAAATCACTTTTCGGGACATTACATAGATTCACATTAATTCCCTGGAGACCCTAATCTTAACCTGACTCTAACTTTAACCTCTGACACGGCTTTTGTCCCCAATTTCACAAGCCATCCCCACTTAACTGGTCTTTAATCTGAAATGTGTCCCTGAAGGTAGCCTAAGTCCGACCCACACACACAAACACACGCAGACACACACATTAAACTCTTATTAAATCAATGTGGTCATGTGGACTAAGCGATCAAGTTAGTGACATGCTAAACTATGTGGCTTAATGGTCCTTTAACGGCCGAGTTAAAGATACTGCACACCCAGGAAATGGGGATCAGTTTGAAAGACATGGATACACACACACACACACACACACACACACACACACACACACGTTTGTACTTCTATACTTGTGAAGACATTCATTGACATAATGCATTCTGTAGCACTTTACCATAACCTTAACCATCAAAACTAAATGCCTGACCCCAACCCTTACACTAACCTTAACCTAAACTTAATCCTAACCTGAATTTTAAAACCAAGTCTTAACCCTTAAACAGCCCGTGAAAGGTGTCTCTGAAAGCAAGGACCAGCAAAAACGTCTTCCTTTCCAAAAATGTCCTCACTCGAATAGTCTAAAACTTAAATTGGTTCTCACAAAGATATATAGATAGATGTACACACACACACACAACCAAAGCACACGCACACATCGTCAAACAAATGAGGCGGTTGCATTACTGTCTGTCTAGAGAATGGAGAGTGCGTATTGATCTGGAGGAGAAGCTCGTACATCAGTGTGGTTAGGCAAAATGCCATTAAGGTGGAGGAGAAATTATGTACAGATATACACACACACACATGCTTTTTGTTATTTTCTTTACCAGAATAAATGTATTGCGGCTCAACTTCCTGCTTATTAAAACTGTCTTGCTATCTAAATTTTATCCTTTATTAGTCGTTTTTGTTTTTTTCCTTGATCTCCTATTCCTTTTTTTCTTACTTTTACCCACTGTCTTTGCACTGTCCTCGCTCCCTCTCTTGTGTGCCCATAGGTGGCCAGCTCAAGGTTTTGCACATGAAAGTGACTGTACAGTAGAGCAGGTGACTCTCGCAGCTGGCTGGTTGTGGCTCTGGAGAGCGTCCCGTCTTTCCTCTACCATGCTATTTGTGGGATCTGATGGGCGAACTGGGAATAGCAGGATGATTCAGCGCTACAGGGTCAGGATCTATGATAATGTACCATGGGGAACATTTCCATATAATGAACACAGTACATCTTCTTTAGAGGCCCTCTTGAGGAACGAAGATGAGGACACACAGATAAAGAGGGACGAAAGAAAGGGAGATCAAGGGAGATTTCACGAATGAGGGAGGGAGAATAAAGGAGGAGGACAGTGAGAAAGGAGAAGGAGCTGAGGAGAATAGTGGAGACAGCAATAATGAGTGAGAAAATTTAATGGGAGAGACAAAGAAGTAAAAGAGAAAGAGGTAATGTTAATGCAGTGCAGCCGGCAGTTTGTGCTCCCTCTGCAGCACTTGTGAACACTCCTGGCTGTGTTGAGCATTTGCTCCTTTATATCAGCCTCCTGCTGCTACTGTAAAAAGAGACATTAAGAGAAAGAGTTTTGCGTGCATGTATTCACGTGTTTGTGTGTATGTGAATGCACGTCTGCAAGCCCTTTGTTGAGAAGCGAATAACAAATTGTCATGCTGGCTCTTGATTTGTATGGATAAAAGAAGACATAATAAGCACCATAATGCTAGCTATTTAGTGCACCATTTGAAGCAAGCCACCACGTCTGTCAGTCATACGAACTTCCAAGTGTCTCCGTGACAGGACTGGGCTTTTGTCCCGAAGTCTTAAACAATAAAGTAATACAGTGATGACAGACATGCACACACGCCCAACTCACAACCCTGGGCTGTTAAACATTTATTATTCTCCTGCGATGTCTTGCAGAAAGAAAATTGCCACGAGCTACAGAGCCAAACCAGACTGGACCAAGCGGCTGCCTCTTTCCGCGTGCACTGCTGCTGGAGCCGGTTCCACATCGCACACAAGTGTGAAATCGGTGAGTAGATTACATGTCAGTGCTGTGATGTGCCAGCGGCTGGTCCATCTTTACAGGTCAATACTGATAAAACATGGCTGATAATGTGTAAAGTGAGTAAATATTTTCGCTTATCGAGGCAGATATCAGGACACTAGTGAAACTTCTTACTGGAAAGAAATTGCATTTATTAATAAAAATCCATTACAAAAGACTATACAGTGTAATTTCCATATATATTTTCCACTTTTTATACTTAAAATTAACTAAAAGTAACACTTTTACAAGTAAGGAGAACCATTATTTCATTGTTGACATTGTTGATCCGTGATAATGAGAACCTCTGTACTCAGGGAAAAAAAAGCTAATAGTCTTATAAATGCTTAAATCATTGACTGATGATTGAAGTTCATCCCTTGCTCGACCCATTTGCAGCTCTCAGCTAAGCGATCAAGGAACCAATACAATGCCTCACTGCCCTCTGTCAATACACCTGGTCTGACCTATTGGCTGAAGTGGAGAGGGGAGCAGATCCATAGCATTGACAGCCTCCCCCGTTCTCCTCTGCTCTCTCATTAGATCCACTCTATTAAACTCCTTATGCATCTGTCTGTAGGCTTCTGGCCGGGGGCTGGGAAGCAGAGCCCTGCTGGTGGTCAGTGAGCTCCACTATACCTAAAGAACTGAGTGAAAGAGCTGAAATGCACAACATTTACAGGCTGTTGAAGACACTGGAAGGACTTCCAAAGGCAACAGTAGAAATTGTCTTTGATTAGACACATATTGTTTGTGTGTTCTTGTGCGTTTCTGTGGCGGTTATGAAGAGAGCTACTACATGTGCATAAGAATAGATAAATATTTCTGCGTTAGTGATGAAGGACATTTTGGGAAATAAACTTATTAGCTCTCTGCTGGATAGTTAAATTATAAGATCGATACCACTCTCATCTGTATGGTAAATATGGAGCCAGCTGCCAGTTATGTTAGCTTAGCACAATGACTGGATAGCCTGTGATTTTTTTTTTTAATAAGCCTACCTGAATCCGGTCAACCCAAGAGACCCGCACATCATTAAAAGATAATATATTTCAACAGGTTATCTCTCCTTTGTTTAATCTGTACAAAAAAAAAATACATAATTAAGTATAATAACAACAATTCAGTATTTTATAGTAATATAATAACAAATTGTCTAGTACTGGGAACAACGGGAAAACATTTAATTTGTCATACTTTTGTGTACAGATTAATCAAACAACATATAACTTGTTAATAAGGGATCTTTATAAGTGCTGGTAGGCAGAGTTTGTTGCCTTAGGACAGAACCTGGCTGGCTGTTTCCCCTTGTTCCCAGTCTTTATGCTAAGATAAAGCCTTAAATTTAACAGACAGATATGAAAATAGCATTTATCTTCTCATCTGACTCTGAAGTAAATAAGCATCCAAAATGTTGAACTGTTCTGTACTATACTAACTATACTGTTTGCATGTGTGTGTTTTAGTGTAATATGTAATGTAATAACAGCACATGACTGAATGTTGACATTGGTTTCTGGGTGTATGCACTATACAGTGTATGTGTGTCTATGTTTGAGGCATCATTCAGGGGTGGAGTGGAGGCGAATGGGGCCGTGTGATACAGAGGAGGCAGAGGGGTCAGACATGGCCACAGTCGTCACTCCCATCTTCTTCAGGGAATGCTCGTCTGTCACTGAGATAGAGCGGGAGAACGCAGGACGAGAGACAGCCGGTGGGCCTGAGATAATTAGATAGATAGATAGATAGATAGAGACACGGGGAGATTTTTTAAAATTGTTCCTTTTTCCAAGATTCTCCTCTATTTGCTTTGACAACATAAATTAATTTCACATGTCATGACAATACATTTAATTGAAATTGAGAGACTGAGAGATGGAGAAAGAATGAGCTACACGTGGCATGAAAGAAACAACACGACAGAGATAAAAGAGGAAGAAAAGCAAAAGAGGCACTGAGATAAACAATAAACAGGATGAACTGTGTTTGAGTTTTCAATTTATTTAAGTATACTTAAGATCTGTGTTGTACACTTAGATTCCCACTAGTTAAATCCCTTATTGATATTCAAGTCACACACCCGACTTTTTATTAGATTCTCTAGAGTAAAGGACATCCATTTACTTTTATTACAGCAGATGAATGAAATGAATGAAATCAAAACTATTATTCAGTCTGTGCAAAACGCAGTAGCAGCATTTGGCCTGTAGGGAGTCATGGCAGTGCAGCGAGCTGCAGCAGGTTGAGCAATGACTGCAGATTTGTTGCAGCTTGATGTCTCTGATCATCACACACAGAGGGAGAGAGAGAGAGAGAGAGAGAGAGAGAGAGAGAGAGAGAGAGCACAGGCAGCATGATGCTGCAGGCCATATTGGGAATTCTACCTTTGATATCTCTCATATCCAGCTGAGGTTCACCAGACTAACCAGCAGGGGGCAGGGTGACCACACACACATGCACGCACATGCACACAAACACATATACACATGCACACAACACATATGCCCAGACACAGACCCCCACCAGGGCTGACATTTGCAGCTAAGTGCTGCAATGGCGGGTTATTTATGTTGAGAGGGCTGGTGATGGGGAAAGTTCAGCAGGTGGCTGCATTACACTGTTTATCAGACCGACGCAGTGGCATTATCACTTCATGAGCCAGCCTACAACCCCCCCAACCCCCTCCCCCCACATCTGTCTTTCTGTCGTCCTTTTCTGGGCATACACCCTCTGTCTCTCACCCCCCTTAATGCTCCTTGTGTTGTGAAATGCCTCCTGACTGCTCTTCCTCTCCATTTCTCTCCCACAGATGTATACCAGCCATCTGGGTACTTGTAGGGCACTAGTGCTGCAACCAGCCTCTGTTCACGCCCGTTAGCATTACAGAGTTATTCATTCATACTATTTTGCCGGGTGTTGGCAGCAATGGATAACATGGCAGGCTAAATAAATACAGAATACCTGAGATTCAGATTTATTGTAAATTCTTAATGATCTAAAAATGTGGCATCAGTGTATTTTTTGCCTCTCTGTACTGCCTCTGTACATCTCCTGCTGTATCGCCTGCTCCTTATGCTGAAATGAAATGCAAGAATAATTGCCGCGGCGCACAATATACATTTCAAACTTTTTATCTACTCTCACAGTTTTAACCTCCGTCTCTCTCTCTCTACCTTCACAGCTTTCCCATCCAGCTGTATTCTCTCTCTTCTCCCTCACTGCCCCGTCGGTCCCCCCTCCCTCGTCCTCTGTGGTATTTCAGTACAGTGCAGGTCAGGAGATGCAACCTCACCTGTGTTATTCTGGCTTGATTTGACTTTGCTGTTGGTCTTCTCATGCATTGCCTGCTCGTACTCCCTCACCTCCTCCAAACTCAGCCCTGTGGGGAAAACAAAGTACACACACGAGCGCATACACACAGACATACACATATACACATGGCATCAGAACAAAGCATTAAATATGTATTCAATTTCACAGGGTGTGTATTGACGGTAAAGTCATATTTAAAAATACAGCACAGTACAACTGCATTGTTCTGAATGCTTTATCATGTATCTGTAAAATGAAAAAATTTGCATTGTGGCTGTATTTCTGACCCACCGTGCCATTCATCTATCCACGCTATTGCTTGCCTGTGGCCAACCAGAAGAATGTCGCGGATGTTCTGCGATAATACCGGAAACAAACAAAATGGCAGGGAAAAGAAAATGTAAATGAAAATGCTTCTAATGCTAAATGCTTTGAATTTGGTGTGCAGGTGTGTGTGTGTGAAATACAACATTTAGCATTATGTTACAGTAAGTCATTGTGAACATACTAGGGATACCTTTGTGTAATTACTTTAAACAAATGAGACCATGGTTGAGATAAGTGAAAAACGTATCTCAGTGGTGTTTGTGTTTGCCTTTGTCAAAACAAAAGGCAAATTCCCATAAACATTCTTTGTTTGAAGTCTCATTGTTGGGAACAGGGTGTTGCTAGTTTTGTTCTTAGTGTTTCTGGTTTTACGTCACGCTTCATTACTTTGCTTCATTGTGAAGGATTAGTATGTTGACCACGATTTTTCATCAGCTGTTTAACCTGTTCCACCAACCTCCAATGTGAACAACTCAGAAAACCTTTGCTTTCTTTTCCACGAGAAGAAACAGAGGCCCTCTTTTCGTTTTGGGGTTTAAAACACAACAGGGAATTTTCTAATAAATCTGACCTAATGGTGGATTACATAAAGTGCAGAGGTCATTTTAGGCAAAACAGCCTTCTTGGCAGTGGTCTTGGTAATTGTACATGGTAATGATTTATTTGTGTCAAAATACAAATGGCACATTCATATAACAAATAACCAATCAGATTTGTTGAGGAACATCATTTTACTGTAGATGTACAAAGTGAAAAACTCGAACACGCACAAATCAATGCTTAGATGAAGCAGAGCCCTTATTAAATCCAATTAGTTGTACATTCACAATTTTTCCCCCCTTACGTTACACTTATAAGGGCTTGTATTAACTGCAGATCGCATCTTCATCCAACCCCCTTTACATCAAAACTCTGTCTCACTCTGTGTATGAACTCCTCAGTCCTGGTCTGGAAGCCGTACACCTCGAAGCTGCACTGCACCCTCTTATAGGAGCACATAATGGGATGGTGGTTGTCTCTCCAGCCTGTCTCCAGAGGCCCTCGGCCAGTTTTACTTGACTGCCAGCGACTCAGGTCCTGCACAGAGTAAACAGTGGGTCTATACGTTACTTGCTGAGTCTGCAGAAACTTTAACCCTGTGAGGCGTCTTCAGGGGGAAATTATGGATGTGTGTGTGCTGCAGCAGTATGTGTGTGTGTGTGTGTGTGACGATATGTGTGTGGAGATGCAAGCAGATTGTTGCTCAACACAGCCCATAGGAAGGAAAGTGTGATTACACACATTATGCACCTGTGACGAAAGGATGATTGGAAAGTGTTTGTGTCTGTGATTTTATGTTCTCACCATGTCACCTAATTTATGAAATTGGTGTGTTTGCTGTTTTGTGTGTGTGTGTGTGCATGCATGTGTGTTTGTGTATGCATCTGTGTTGATATGTGCTTGTCTGCATGCTTGTGTGTAGCCGTTCCTGTAAATTGACCTTTGTCTCTAAGGACTTGAAGAGAGTAAATAAGTGTAAAACCTTGGTGGGGAGGGAATGAAGATAGGCAGATTTAAAAGAGGTGTGTGGGTGTTTTACTGATTTATGCAGAGGCAAAAACACAAGCCAGTAACCATTATTTCTTAAGCAAAGTTGTTGCTGGCTCACTCAAAAAAGAAAATGGCTACCAAAACCACACAAATTAACATTTTGTATCTTGTTTGATTAATCCGTACAAAAAACGAGTTATGTGCTGTAATTAGCCACTGGTCGGCAAGTAATAGTTATCACTTGTAACTCCGTGTAAAATCACAACTTGACATTTATACATTTCTGTTTGTGTGTGAATTAAACCTCAACATGTTAACTAGAGAGCTTCAGAGATGCCGGTCGTTGCATTTTTGAATTTTGAACAGAACCAGGCTCACATCTAGTCTTTATGCTAAGCTATGCTACTTGCCTCCGGGCTCTAGCTCAATATTTAAAACACAGACATGAGAGTGGTATCGATCTTCTCATGTAACTCTCTAACGTATTTCCAAAAATGCTGAACAATTACTTTAAAGTAAATACATAGCTTTTCCTTTGCACAACCTCAATGGTCTGCACATGTTTGTGTGCTCGTAACAGTACGGCACGTACCTCTGACTCTTTGTAGTGCTTTTCAGGGAAGGGGTCACTCAGGATATCCAGGAAACTCACATTCTCTGCTGGGGTCGGTGTGTCCCCAAACACCTACATCCAAACAGATGGGGGAGGTCATACAGTATAATGAGAGCAGGCATACATCCATACTCTCACACACATACAGTCACTCACTCAGTGGAGAGAGGGATGAGAGTAGATGAGTAACTGTGTAGAAAACTGAGGTCACACACCATAACACCCCTCACTATATCCCACCCTGAGGCCCTTGGAACAAATCACACTGGAGCAAAGAGAGGAGAGAACAGACAGAGAGAGCAGAGGAGGGGGAGATGAAGAAAAAAAAAACAAGGACGTATGGGGGATTTTTAAAGAGAGGAAAAAAAAGATAAGTTATGAGAGCGGAATACATTTTTCCTTCAGAGAGATTGGAGGGAAGCAAGGGAGAGTGCACTTTTATCTGACCTTGTTTAAAATATGTTCTAATACCCTGTTGAAGTTGTTTATTTCACAGTTGAAACTAACAAATAAGAAAAACCCGCTGTTAGATAATAGCCCGCTATGCTCCTGTGGTGCTGTTGTTGGTCTGTGCCTACCCAAGGTCTTGCTCCTTCTTATGGAATGTGTTGCATTAGCTGGATGTATCGTGTTGCTTTCCACAATGTGCTCGGGGCATGACACTTGTCATTGTTTCTCTCAGTTGTCTGTGTGGTGTAGATATTCATACAGAGGCATAGAGAGCATTGACAGTGGTTCAAATCCATGACTTATGTAAAAGTGCTAGTACCACACTGTAAAAATACAACATTGCAAGTAAATGTCCTGCATTGAAAATGTTACTTAAGTAAACGGATGCAAGTAAAACCAGAAAAAATTTAGTTAAAGTATCAAAAGTATAAATACTCAATATGCAGAAAAATGGCCCCTGTGTCTGTTTTTCCTATCATATATTTTGCCATTAGAGTATTATTACTCTTGCTTTAATGTAAAAGCATTTTACTGTTGTACTTGGTTGCAGTGGAGCTCATTTTTAAAACTTTTTCTATGTGCGGCTGCAATAGTTTCACTGATATTAATCTTTCGATTACTTTCTCAATAATAATTTTTTGTTTGATTTGTAAAACTTTAAAAAATAGTGACAAATGTGACACCTTAGCATTGTTTCTTTTGTCTAACCAATAGTTGGAAATAGCTGCAAATTAGTTTTAGGTGACTGATCATTTTAGCTCTAATTGTATATGCTGTTGGGTAGTTTAATCTATTACTAAGCATCACATCTTATAAACTCTTTATATGTGAAACCTAAATTGTAAAGTAACTAGTAACTACAGCTGTCAAATAAATAAATGTAGAGAAAAAGTACAATATTTACCTCGAAAATGTAATGAAGTAGGGATATAAACAAGCATGAGAAGAAAATACTCAAGTAAAGTACAAGAACCTCAGATTTGGGGTTCAATACAGTTATGTATTGAGTAAATGTACTTGGTTACTTTCCACCACTGAGCCTTGAAGCGTATATGGTGATGTGTGTTGATCATGCTTGAATGCGTGTTTGTTTGGAATAAACTTATGTAACCTATTACTACATGACATGAAACACCACATTTCTCTGCACAAGCACAATGCTAGATCTCCATATTTGACATGTTGGGTCTTGTTACTTCCTTGATTACACAGCGCAGACACAAGGGCCAGACAGAGTTGCAATTATTTGTGAATTTCTGTGTGTGTGATTATGGACAAAATGCAACATGGCAGCCGTGTTCACTGCCGCTGCATGTCTGGTTAATAGATCTGCCAATACTGCATTTTGTGCTTTGCTTGTTTTCCTTGTAATGGGCACATCAATTTGATGAACATGTTCTTTGTGCTGCAGAGAAAATTGCAATTTCTCTCCTTCCCCATGTCTTTCTCCTCCCTCTCTTCCCTAATCATTCCATCTTTCTCACCTCTCACTCCCTCTCCGTCATACTCACATTGCCGTTATCGCCGTTGTTGTTCTCAAATCTCGTCTCAATTCGGATGCTGAACTTGGGGAGGAATGATACCTACGGGATGACAAGAGGTAAAGATGGAGAAAAAGGGTTGAGGGCAGAGATAGAGAGTGGAAGCAAGCTGCAGATTAGATCCACTGATACTGGAAAGAGATGAGCTTTGTTGCATTCATGTACAGTAAATGATGTGTGAGAATACTTACTGAGTACTCTGCAGCGCCAGGGACGTATAATATGGATAGGGAGAAACAGAATTAGTTACTCATACATGCATGGGCACGCAATTGCTCTCACACACATATACACGTTACCACAGGGGAATACATGCAAACATAGTGATAAATATTTGATGGCACTTGGGAAATCAGCTGTTAAAAGTAAACAAGTTTTGTATAATACATTAAGGTGAAAGGAACCTGATGTTTAACACAAACAAAGGCACTCAAACTCCAACCTGTGATGGTGTACGGGTAGAAGTTCCAGGCCTTTTCTGTCACATAGAAGAATCGCGGGACAAATGTTTTCGCCCACGACGGCAGTTTACTGAAAAGCAAAACAGGATTAATCACAGTCAGAGAGTGGAAGGGTAGGAGAGAGAGATTATAGAGGGAGACAGAGAGATCCTAAGTGGTTTTTGTGCCATTTATAGCCAGATTACCTGTAGGCTACTCTCACCGCTGTGTTCATTTGTATGACTCATTCCCAATTACACCTGTGGTGATGAATTGTTACTGTAGCTTCTAGGTCACATGTCAGAACATGATTGAGGTAGAATATATTTTGCACCCACTGTACTTCTGTGTGTGTGGTATGTGTGTGTGTGTTCCAGCATATCTTTACTAATGAGGACCAAATGTCCCACAAGCACAGAAAGATTAGGAAAATCCTCCACAGTGAGACATTTCTTTATTTCTTTAAGAGTTTATTTTAGGATTAGGCCTTGGGTTTATAGTGGTGATTAGAATAAGCGTTGAGGTTACATTAGGGGAATGAGTGAGGTTAGTTTAGGGTTAGGAAATGAACTTAAAGTATAAAGAGAATTCAAATTATTTTTTAGACCGGGCATTCGCCATAATCACAATTTATTGATAAATGGGCTGTCACCCTGAGCACAAAAAAACAAAACAAAAAAACACATCCTTGTAGGGCCATAACATGGACACTGCAGTCACACAGTAGATCCAAATTCCTCTGGTTGAACATTAATTGATAACATTTCCGTCCCAACATTTCTAACATGCTTCCTTGTAAACTTTGATAACTGTAGAAATTGTGCTGTGTTTAAATCATATTGTAAAAAAAAAATCCCTTTGCTTCACATTGAAGCAAATCCCAAAATCATTTGGGTAACACTTGATTTGAACACCCCTATTTAGGGTTTAAAAGCAGTGTATTGAAACTTAATGAATGGTTCATAACACACTATAATATAGTAATTAGCTATAACATATGTAAGTGTTTATTGATGGATTCACAAGCAGGTTTAAAAACTGTTGAGCTCTACGATTCACTCTTGACCTTGGGAAACAGTCATTTAACAAAGAAATTCTTAATTTAAGGTCCCCTTACTAGATTCCTTGCATAGCTTCCAACCACATATCGTGGCCTTCGTGACCGTTTTTTTTTTTTTCAATTCCAGCGGGCTGGCTCCAACTACATGATCAAACCTATACCGCCAGAAATCAAATGAGTGTTTTTCCCAAAATGTCAAACTATTCACAATATTCTTATATCTTCTTATAACTACATTATAGTGTGTTATAAAACATTCATTAAAAGATTATATACTGTTTAGGAATCATCATCAGCAAATAATATCTCAGAATTTGTGTTTTTTTATGAGCATGCATGGTTAAACAGTAGATATATTTTCAACTGCAAGGGAAATATCAGAACCTACATGTTGCCACACATCCTAATTGCAACCGTCAGCTGGAAGCCTGTAGTTACACAATCAGAACTTGAAGGGTTTGCTGTAGGATGAGCTCAGGGCACAATAATGTTTCCACAACAACCCTGCAAGCCTCAACACATTTCAGGCAGTGGGTACTTGGACTTTGGATGTATGCAGGTTACATTGCAGTTTGGGTGTTACCTTTGTAGAAATTATGTTTTATTGCTTGTCAGTTAGTGATACCTGCAACATGGATCCATAGGACCTTGAGCTTCACAGTGAAGTAAAAGATCAAAGATCGAACACAATCAGTTATCATTACAACAGCGCTGACAGCTTGAGTATTGCAAATAGCCAAAATTATTAGTATAAGTACATCATTAGTACAGCAACGCAATCAAATTTCACTCTACCTGCTGAGGTAGATTCGCTTCTCGGTCAGCTGTCCCGGGCCGTGCTGGGGGTGAATATCTGACTCATTCCTCACCACTTCCACCCCTTCTCCCCCACCACTCTGCTCACAGCTGTGCTTACTGATCATGTACAGCTGCCCGATCCTGTACTGGAACCCGAGGACAGGTTTAGGATGAGGTTTATGGTTGTGAGGAGGGGGATGGGGTGAAGAAAGAGAGAAAGAAAAAAAACTGTGAAAAGGTGAAGCACAAAGCAGAATCATCTTCCTAATTCTCAAGATGGCATCCAAAGTGACAAATTTTGAATGCAGTGTTTCATTCACAAAGTGTTGGTTGCGGTCATGCATCAAGGGAAGTTTAAATTAAACAGGCAGGCCCTCATGTTAATCTCTGATATCTTCAAACAGTAATGGGTAACTTTTAAAAGAACTCACAATTTTTTTCTAACAACAAATACAAAGTTGAATTCATTAACGATAAATGGCAGTGTTCTAGGTTTGATATGACCAGTGGCTGATGGAGACTAATGGTGGCTAATATTAGCGAGCTTTGATAGATATTGCAATTCACTGATAATACAGTAGGACTTTTCTCCACTTACGCTACTGTTACATTACGTTTGAGTATTCAGCATTATCCCATAGGATTAATTGTTGTTGTGGCCACGGTAGCAGCTGTTGTGATGTATGCTGTATCGATTTTAAAGCCCTTTGAGGTTAATTTGTGATTTGAAGCTTTGTTAATAAAAGGACTTGAAGGGGTTTCAATTGAAAGATATCTGACATTTCGCACATTGGCGACCACAAGGTAATAAGGAATTCTGAGGACTTCAATGACCAAAAATCAAGTCAGTTCTAATCAATAAACTGCAAACTCCATTCAGGAAATTATAATAACCATCAGCCACTGAGAAGAAGTAGCTGGTGAAAGTGTGGACAGAAAAATCTCCTGGCAGCTGGTTCAGCCATAGTTGCTGAGTCCCATTTTGTCTCGACAGGCACTTACTCAGTGCTGCTTAAGCACAAGCTTTGTATTTGCTCTTCATTTTTTAAATAGTCACTTGCTGTGTATAAAGATTTCCCTCAAGTGACCATATCAGACATCAAAATTTAATATGGCCAGTGAGGGTGAATGCGTGGTGTCTAAATTAGGGGGGGATGGGACTTTGTTCTCTGCTGCAGCCCCAGTTTGTACTCAGTGCTGATGAGGAGTATATGCTCAAAAAAAGATGAGGCCTATGGGCATCTGAAGCAGCCTCCTCGATGAGCTCAGTCTGACAAAATCTGTGTTTTCTTTTGAAAAAATCACAAATCACATTTTACACAATACCACTTTTTGCACTGATGCTACTATCACTCGTGCACTTTTTTGTGTGCTTTAATTTCAAAGCCTTGGTGAATTGTTTTTAAAGTTATTATGAAAAAGCACTAAAATTATACTGTAAACAACTAAACTGTTCTGCTGTGGTCAACAGTAATATAATTCATTTTGTTGCCCTATATTGGTGTGCCACTAAAGCATTGTTTTAATTAAAGTGGAAACAGAGAAAGATGAGGAGGAGGAGAGAAAGAGGAGGGCAGATTTCACTTTGCTATCCTTCACTGTACTCTGTCGACATCAATGTGACACTCCTCCTTCTTGTTCCAATTACTGTAGAATGTCAACATTCAATATTTACTTATTGGGCATTCATGGGACTTAATTAATCAAAGCGATGGGTGCTTAACAGACTACAGAGCAGTGAGCTCCTCCCACACACAGGTTGTGAATCTTTTTCACTTTCTAGAAAACTAATCTTACCGGTAAAGTTGAAAAGACTTATTTGTCCTTAAATCATTATTATGCACTTTGAATGGCTTTGATGAGTAATGTTTTGAGAAAGTTCTTCATTGACAGCTTTTGGCATGTACTTTCCTCCTACTGTCTTAAAAATCAAAGGAAAGGGTAGGTTTAGAAGGAGTGAGCTTGTCATAAATTCTTGAGAGGTGTAAATATAGCTCATCATCATGGGGTGGAGACTGCAAATAGTGTCAGTGTGATGGCAACTGAAAGTGAAAGATTTTACAAATAAAAAAATGTACTGCTCAAAGCAATATTTTTTTACCTGTGATCCAATGCCAAGAGCAAAGACTTTAATTTGTTATATAACCCTAGATCTGTTCACTGACAATGAAAATGAGACACACACAAATACCTTACCTAAATATTTGCAGTTGATTGTGTATTTCAGAGCATAACATTTACAGTTATCCCTAAACAATATTCATCACGCATCAAACATTTCTGTCTAATTCCCTTTATTGTGATGATGTACAGTGCCTATAAAAAGTATTCACCCACCTTGGAAGTTTTCATGTTTTATGGTCTTTAAACAGTTACATTAAATCTAATTTGATTCAATGTTGTGACAGTCTTCAGCAGAACAAGACAGGTCACTCTTTTGAGGACGGCCTGCTCTAGGTAGATTTACAGTTGTGCCATACTCTTTCCATTTCATAATGAGTGATTAATCTGTACTGCCACGATACTGACTCAGCAAAAGTTGGACCTTCCAAATACAGGTGTATTTATACTACAATCAACTGAAACCCCCTCGACTGCACACAGATGATTTCCATTTAACTTATTATTTGACCAGTGATGTACAAGTGATGATATATGTGTATTTTGTAATCAAGATTACTTTGTAGAGATCTGTATTAAGGGTCTTTTCTGTTGATCAGTGTCAAAATGCCACATTAAATCCCCTTTGATTCACTGTCCTAAAGCGATAAAACATGAAAACCTCCAAGGGGGGTGAATATTTTTTACAGGCACTGTGTATTATTGTGATAATATATTATTATATGTTTTCCCCACTGTCCTGTACACACAGGAAAAATGTGGGGTTCAGTGTCCTGGTCAAGGACATGTTCAAGCTTGTGCATATGAGGAGCTAAAGATCCCACCAACAACTCTACTAACCCACTCTACCACCTGAACTACAGCCACCCCGTCAGCTTTTCCCACAGCATAATACAATAGTGAACATTCCTTAACCCTGCGGTGCTGTATTGTGTTACAGAAGAACTACTGAATATTTCACACCTGAAAATCCACGCTATTCCCTTTAAAAATTGAAGCAAGAGTTTGGACGTTGCAAATGGGTTGGACTGAGGTAACTGTCACCATTTGATACTGACTCAAATAAGCTGCACTTAAACTTACATTACATTCAGGCGAAAGAGGATTTGCTGCAAGCTCAAGTTTCTGTGTGCCCTGTACTGATACTGTAAATCCAATTTTGGACTGCTATTTGTCACTGTCATTGTTGTGGTAACAGGTAGAATTGGGGGGGGGCTGAAGGGCACTTTGGTGCAGAACTCCCTCGCCCGCCTTTTCTCTCTAGCGGGATCTTCTTTTGTTTATTAACCTGAGGGCTGATGCCTTTGTTTGTGTTGCAAAGTCGTAACCAGTCCAACTAGTTCTGAGCACTGCGAGGAGTGCTACAGCAAGCAGAGAGAAGTACAGAAGCAGACAGATGGGGAGATCATTTAGACACAACAGCAGTGTTGTGATTCTGCTGGCCAGGTGTTGTGTGTTGGCTCGATCACATTGGCCCGAGCCGGTCGGTGCTGAACATACCTCACTACCCAATGTGCCAAAGCTCCCACAGAGCAGCCGCAGGAGGTTTGTGTGCTCTGTTGGCACTTTTCTTATCAACACATTAACACTTGAGATTACAAGTCGAAACAACACTCTCACATATGAAATAAAACCCTCTCGTTTGTCCTTCAATTGAAAGTTGCAGGGGAGTAGAGTGTGTGTGTGTGTGTGTGTGTGTGTGTGTGTGTGTGTTTGTGAGTGAGCGAGTGTGGGAAAGACAAACTCACTTACCTCATCCACAGTCAGTGGCATACATATGCGGTACTCTTTCATCAACATGATGCTGTTGCAGAAAGGACAGTCTTTTAGGAAGTGTGCCGGTGCTTGAGTCTGTCAGCTGTCTTGGTTGTTTAGTAGACAGGCTCAGGCAGGTTACACTGCTGCTGGACTGCGGTGACCTCTTTTCTGACGTTCTTCTTTCTTTGTTTTGCTGATGTCAGTAATCCATGAAGTTAAGTCCAATCCTCTCTGTCAATGAGTATCTGCTGTTTTCTTATTTTCCTCCCCTCGCATACTCCTCACAGCCTCGTCTTTCCTTTTTAGTTTCTCTTCCTCAATTAATCTTGTGGACCCGACTTTTTAACTGCTGTCGCTGCCTCCTTTTCTTGTTACTTCTGCTTTCTGTTCTCGTGCCTTTTGTTGCCCTTTCTGTTTGTTGTTTTTCTTACTTTCTGTTTGCTTTCTTTCAATAGAGTGAGAAAGTAGTAATTAGCTGTACAGTAAGTTTGAAACTTAACCAGCTCCACCTGTCCTTTCCTTTCTGTGCCTCTCTGTGCTTTGTTTAATTCCTCTTCAGACTTCTCATGTGTAACCTTGCTGTCTGCCCGGTGCTCCTCCCTTTCCCCTCAACTGCCCTTCGCTGCCTTCAGTTCCTCACAAATTCCTTCGCCTGTTCCCTCCTTATCTCCTTTTTTCCCCTCCCTCCCATAGTATCCACTCCCCACCCACAGTACTTTACTACCTCCTCACCTGTGTCACCCCCCCTCCCCCCTCTGATCTTTATCTGTTCTCCCTTCTCTGTCTCCACCACTGTTTTCAACAATAACTCTATCATCTTTCTATTTCTGGAAACATTAAATAACACAGTTTGTTTGCGTCAGTCTTGGAATTTTAAGCATATTTCTCACCTTATCTCCTTTGCAACACTCGCTGTGACAGCACTCAGGGTATATGAACGGCTGACAAACAGGGGTGGTCAGGGTTGGCCATTGGATTAAATATTACCAGAGCCATGAGAAGTTCCATTAAGCACAGCGACAGACTTGCTCACATTGTGTTACCTCATGACCTTCAGCTGGGTTTAATTGAATCCGTGTTTAGTCAATGAGCAGTGGGATCGAAGCACTCATAATTTCTCGCCCGTATCCTTGAGTCACGGGACCACTCTCCTTTTGTGTAAGTGAGAGCAGACGATGACTCCCCAGCATACGTTGTTGCTTCCTCATCAAATAAGAGAAGCAGATGTTTGGCTTCTCTGGGTCAGTCTGACGGGGCCAAAACCAATAACCGGCCCTGGATTCTTCCTTTCTGGTGGAATTCACATGTTTTCCTTAGTGTGTCTTGAGACGGAGCCAAAGTGCCTCTCTTCTCCACATGTCTTCGCTATCATCCACTCTGCAGTGAAAGAGCGGTGAAAACAAATTCCTGGTGGGGTTTGCTCCTATCTTATCAGATCAGTGTTTAGAGAAGGGAAGCCACTTCAGAGAGCTGAGGTGTGCCTTGCTTGTCTCGCCCTCGATTCTCCCTGGACTTAACGCACACAGAGCTCTGACAGCACATGCATCACAACAGTTTAAAGGATGATTGGTGGTGACTTAGATGTGCATCCAGCACTTGATTGAGACATTGATTACTTTGATTGATTGTTTAATTGTGGTTTGAGGATTGAGAACTGGGTTAATGGTAACCATGGTGAGGAATGGCAGCACTCTCAGATAAATGATTGGTTTCCTGATGAGTAGTGTAAGATTTATCCTGTGCTTTCTTTAAAAGATCAAAGTCAGAGGTGGAACCAGTTCTGATCACTGAAGAATTCAGAGAAACCCTTTTTAACACTATTGAGGTAATCTTTTTTATGTACTTTTGTACATTTTCACACCCTAATTAGAGATATGACAGGAGAGAGATGATAGGAAAAGAGGGCAGACAGATGGGGAAAGACGTGCCACAAAGTCCCCGTTGAAACCTGGTATTAACATGAGATCTGTATCTGGATACATTATCTGGATAAAAACATCTGATCAATGGGACCTAGTATTAATAAGCGTTCTCTTTATCTTGATTCTGCTAGCATTGTGATCTCAACATGCAAATTAGTTAAGCAGGTCTGGCAGACAAAAAACATGGTGAGACCCAGGTCAAAGGAAGCAAATCATTCATTTTTAAACCATTTTTTGTGGACGAAGACTTGCTATATACTGCTACTTGTGTCTTTTGCCTGGCAGCTTGAACTAGCAGGAAGAAGCAGAGTTGGGTGACAGTTCAACTTGGTGGGTACATTTTTGGGAAGAATGTGGTCTTGCTTATGATTTTGATGCTTTGCAACTTCAGTTATTGACTAAAGCTGACAGTGGGCTGGAATTCAAACGTTGTTCTGCAAGATTACATTTTTTCTAAGCACAACCCCTAATTTGTAGCCTGGGAACCAATCTGGGAACGAATCTGCAAGCTCATGTTTCATTTGCTCTGGCAGATATGTCTGGCCCCTCTCCCATTCAGACTGACTCCCCTGCCGATTTCTCGGGGTTACCAATCACAAGCGTTTCTCTAGTAGGAGGCGGGTTTACTACGATGACTGACATAGGCGAGCGCAGTTCAGGTATCTTTGTATATATCCAAGATGGCGGCTCCCGTTCAGCAGTCGGCTACAGCAGAAGTATTAAACAGACTGGACGGTAAATTTACAACTGCACTTAAACTTTATGTTGACAAGAAATATGTGTTTGCTGGACTTCTGACAGGACGTACTGTCCGAAACCTTTAAGTTAGAAAAACTATGATTGATGTGTATAATATAATCTCAGTACTATAGTATAACAGCTGCATTTATTACTTCTGGGATGAATGGAAAAATCAGTGTTTAAACACTGATGACTAAAACTCAGCAGATAAAACAGTGCAGTACTTTGACTGACTGACTGAACCATTTGAAACTCTACTTCTGGTCAGAGCTGCCTGTCCTTATTTTGTGTCCTGCAGGACGGGGGAGCAGGCGGTGATGGAATTGGAGGGGACTTCATCACGGTGCTTACACCTTTCACATACCCTCACATCATTAAATGAAAAATGAATGGGTGCACTTAGAAAACTGGTGAGGCGTTCTTTGACCTCTATGTTTCCTGCCCCGGCTTTGTTCATGTGCGTGCGTGTGTTTGGTAGAAAGACAATGTGTGTGTCTGTGTGTGTGTGTGTGTGCGTGTGTGTGCATTGGGCTATGTGTCAGTGCTGCAATGGTGGTGAGCAGTATGGATCTGTATTAAGCTGGAAAAAGGAAGAAGCAGATCATTAACTGGTGGGCCGGCTGCCATCGCTGCATTACCGGCTCTTCAATCTCAAGGTGTGGTCATAAGCCAAGGTCAAAGGTTCTTTGGTGTCCCCTTCCAAGCGTGTGAATAATGGACCCCTCCTGCCTGGGCCTGGATTAGCGGTGGCTTGGTGGAGGGCACGGAGCTGATACGCTGCAGCTTTTTCATCTCATGGCAGGGTGAAAGGTAAGGCTTTGAGTAAGATTTAAGATGATGAATTCAGCAGGCTGTGAGGATAAGGTTTGACTGGTTTATGAGCTCCGTGTTGTACAGTTATGAAGTGTGGTAAGTACCAGCATCTCTCTGTGAGTGCGTCCGGATCCTCAGCCTCCCTCCCTTCCCTCCACTATCACGACAAGCCCGCTGGACGCCTCTGATCTCTGTTTTGGTCCAATCATCAAAAACCTGAAGTATTTAGGTCAGACTTTAGCCTAGCAAAGGGAGAGACAAGAGGAGAGAAAAAATAACAGTGAGAGAAAGAGAAAGTACACATTCCATTATTGTCCTCTTTTCATAGAGTCTCTCAAAGCACAAACGCCGCCAGATGCAACCGACACAGCAGACAAAAAAGGAGGCTGCTTGTTGTGCTAACATCTCTGTGTGTAGTGATGTGTAATGTGTGTTTTATGTGATGTGAGTAGGGGGTCTTTGTATGTATGTTTGTGTGGTTGGCTCCTCTGTGTTAAGATGTAAGCTTAGTCTTAATCTTCTTGTAGTTGAGTATCAGGCTGGTGCTAAGACATTGATTGGACCAGCTCCTTAATTGATACCACTGGAGGACCGCCCGCCAGGGGGAATGTGGTTTTTATGTGTGTATATGTGCTTCTTGGTGTGTTAGAAGTTAGAAATGAATCCCCCGGAGACCTGGATGAAACAGAGCGCTCACTTATCCTTATCGAATCCCAATCTCGTGTTGTCAAGCTGTGTCCCACCGGGAAACATGCGCACGCCAGTGAGGAAGATGAGGTCTTATCCGACATCGTTAGGGGCTCCAGACAGCGATCCAGGCCACGCCAATCAGTGCAGCACCCCAACATGACAACTTGGCGCAAGAGAAAGTACAACTGCCTTCATTAATTCCTCCACACACACACATGCACATACACATCAGGCGCCCCCCCCACATGTGCACCCATATTAACACATGCCATTATACACACACACAGGCTTCTTGCTCTGGTAATCAAGTCCTGAGACTCCAATTATAAAGAAGAATAATTCATCTGCAGCTTTTCTCCATATTCATGAGTTAAGCAATATAGACTGAATTCCATACATTGTTGAGCGTATGTTCCCAGATGAATTATAGATGTTATTTGAAATTATTCAGTGTTCTTAAATGTCATCATTAATCTGAACAAGGAACAACAGGCCCAGCTCATATCCTTAGAGGAGAGCGAAAATGTGTTTTGTCTCTGCAGAGTTTGTGTGTGTGAAGACAAAGATAAAGAATCCAGATCTATTCTATAGCTTGCATTATTCCTTTGTGTATTTGTGAGTCTGAGCGAGACAGAGAGAGAGAGAGAGAGAGAGAGAGAGAGGAGGGTGAGGGAAGGAGAGAGAGTCCTTATGTGCATTGGAGGCAGCTAGAAGCCAGTGTGTATCTAAAGGCGTTCAGAGCAGGGATGATCAGAGGGTGTGAGCCCAACACATTCATCAGGGCTCTCCACAGGGACAGAAGTTGAGGCGCACCACAGAGACGAATAAAAATGCTGCGGACCGAAAAAGAAATGAAATAATTTATTTCACGAATGAAGTGGAGGGGATTTGGAGTATGTGTGGAAGGGGGAGGTCAGAGGAATGGATTAGGCTGCGTTCAGTGTCTGCGTGAGATAGAGGCTAGCACTATGGCCCTGAACTTTTTCCTATTCCACACACCACCACTGAAAGGAAATTCAATTGCCACTTTCCCTCACTTTCTGCCGAGTGTGTGAGAGCAGGAGGGAAAGGTAAAGAGAGATAGACTCAGCGACTGAATGCCAATTAATGCACACAAAGTGTAGTATAGTATGCAAGGTGGGGAAATTTAAAGAAAGTGGAAAAGGCACCATTAGCTTTTGTTAAATCATGACGGTACTCTGTGGCCCCTTCACTCTTCTCTACCGAACCTCCTCCCCACTCTCTGTCTCCATCTCATCTATCCAGCTTCCCACCATACCATCTTTCTCTATATTGAAGCTCCAAGTCTTTAATGTTAATACCACGCAGTCCATTCAGGCTCAGATCCAGTCATCCCAACAGCTTTAAACCCATTTCTACTCAGCACCATGTGGAAATCTCAGTATATTCCCTATGGTTCGAGGTCTGTTTGTTTAACGACATCCACGCCAGATGGAGGAACTTGCCTGTCACAGTGAGAGGAAAACGACAGAACCGGAAATTTAAAACAAAAACTTCACATGTTGTGTATCAGTGAACGAGGCGACGGGATGTATTTCAACAGGTTTAGCGGACCAGCCCTCACTCGCTGCAGCTATCAAAGCCAAATGTGACACTCAAAACCACCATTTGGCCTGTGGGAACATGCCAAATTCAATTTCAGGTAGAGTATACTGCCAGTCTGACAGCACTCCTCTGAGACACTAGAAGCCTTCTCACAACCCAGCAATCTCTCACTCCTTGTGGTCAACCTTTTCTACCTGTCTTTTTGTGTTTCAGTGGGACCTGACAAAAGTGCTGCAGAAATGGCAGGCATCTAGTAACATAAAAATTATAAATTACTTTTCTTTCTCTCTCTTAATCAACATTGTTAACTGTTCTTTTAATTGTAGTCAAAATCTATTTGAATTTCTTGTGTACAACATCTGTGTGGTGTGTGTGGGTGTGAAAGGTTAGGAAGGTATAGTGATGGTATAATTTAAATTAATATAGTGGTTAAAAAAAGCCTCAATATACTGTACATATCAGTTCATACAGTGAAATTAATATGATAATGAAATAATTGATAATGTTTTGTCAAATCCCTGTTTCTCCTGCTTCTCCCTCTTGTTGTTTTTTTAAAAAAACACAAATTCCCTTCCTGGAAAAATATAGTTTCCAAAATACAACAACAACAAGCGTCTTACCAAGCCAGAAATTTCACATTACATGTCACTCAAAAAACAACTCTTGACAACAACATTCACAATCATTACTTATGTTTGTGGGTATTCAGGGTCTTAAGTAGCGTTTATAAAGTTTATTGGGTTGGCTGTTTAAGCTGCAGGCCATCCATTTTTGTTTATCATTAGTCTTCTGGGTTAGAAAACAAAACAAAGCTATTAAGCAGCTAACTTGCATGTTCCAGATGGTGGACCTTCTAATCGCACATGAATGCCGGGCAGTGGCTGAGGAAGTATTCAAAAGCCTTTACTTAAGTAAAAGTAGAAATACCCCACTGTAAAAATACTCCTTCAGTAAGCTTCATCAGCAGGCAGTGAGCTTATTGCTGTTAATTATTGGATGGACAGAAAGCTAAGGAGCAACTATCTTTAAAATCAATTAGTTCAAGTTATTTTTTTAAACAGAAACTCCAAACATTTTCTGGTTTTTGGACTGTGAGAAGTTGTTATGGACATCATTCACTATTTTTGGAGATTTATATTACATGATTAATCGATTAATCAAGAAATTAATCAGCAGATAAATCATTAATGAAAATAATTGTTACTTGCAAAACCGGCACACCATTGAAGTAGCTTTTCCACAGAAATTATGTCAGTAACAAGATTTATCAGCCACTGTCAGATTACTTGTGCATTATTTCAGCACCTGGAACTTGCAGAAATTAAGTTTTTTACATACAAAACATATGAATAGTTTATAAATGTCAATGATTTGGTATAGATTAAACTACCTAGCAGAATATACAAGTAGAGCTGAAACATTTAATTAATTGACAGAAAATTAATTGCCAACTATTCTGATAATAGTTTGGGTAATTTTTCATGCAAAATGCCAGACATCTCATGATTTCTATAAGGTTCTCAAATGTAAGAATCTGTTGCGTTTCCTTGTAATAACTTTCATTCAGATTTTTCTGCATTCAGTATTTTTCCTTATTATACTTACATACTTTTAACTTAAAACCTCTGCAATGCAGGGCTTGAACTTATAGTGGAGTATTTTTACAGTTTGTTATTAGTACTTATACAACAGTTAGTTCCGACCAACTAATTTGATTGGACAAGAGGCATTCCATGAGTCCTGATTATAACATCACAGGGACTTTTAACGACATGTATCACTCCGCTTTACAGGTGTTTAATAACCGTTAATTACATTAACAGTCATTATCTATGTTAGATTTTAACAAACTTTGCACCATAAAGATGAACATATTTCCACAAATAACATTTGAGTTAAATTATGGGACACACACTTACACCATCCACGGCCTGAGAGCTGCTGCCATACAGAAACTGTCTGATAAGGGACTCGAGGCGAGTGAGATCATGGCAGAGTGGGCTTAGGTTGAGATGCTTTATATAAACATACAGAGACTAGGACGTGAATTGTGCTTTATAATGAGTCGGGGAACATAGGAAAAACAAAAAAACTTGTTTGTCTTGCGTGACTGAAAACTCGCTAAAAAGTTGCTGGAGACCATTCATGGAGAGCAGGAAACGATGGAGGAACGTGCTGTCTGATCAGGCTGTTATCTCATCGGAATCACACAGGCCACCACAGCGATTGTCAGCAGACTCTTATTTCCCTGTTTGCAGATAAGTGGAAATATACAGATAAATGTACATGACACAAGGAGGTGGCCCGCGGTCACGTGTAGACCTAACGTCACACAGAGTAGCAGGCTAGCTACTGTGCGGGAACATGTTTATGTGTTGCTTGGCAACAGTTCAGTCCCAGTCCAGCTGCAGAACTACTTATCACGGCTGTGATTATCTTCAGCACTCGGCCTGCGGCCTCATGCCAACGACCAAATCACAGCCGTGCTGATAGTCAGTACAACAGCACTCCCTCTTGTGTCATATTGCTAAATTTCCCTTAAGTAAAGGATCTGGATACTTCCTCCACCACTGGTTGAGTGCATGATAATTATACATTTATAATCTAGCAAATCTATCAGATATACATTTGCTATTTAAAAAAAATAAATTTCAAAACATCAAAAAAAGATCGATTTGGCTGTAGGAATGTTGTAATGGTGTCCAGAAATCCAAGTGCACCCTTGTGTTTCTGTGCATCTCTGTAAACACTATGTATATGTGTATTTGTGTGTGTGTGTGTGTGTGTGTGTGTGTGTGTGTGTGTGTGTGTAAGTGTGTGTTTAAACGAGAGACAGAGAGAGAGAGAGAGAACCTTATTGTTTGATTGTAAGCTCAGAGCTAAACAGATGCGTAAATAGAGATAGGGGAGCCCAGTCGAATCAGATTAGACCAAACAACAAAAATCAAACTGTCTCTCTCACTCACTCTCCCACACACAAACACACACACATACTCTCACAGACTGTAAGTGGAACCGGGAAAACAAACTGACATCAGCACAGCAATGTGCCTCAATCATACGTCCAACCTTTATTAACCACAACAGGAAAACACGCTCTTGCTCTGTAACTATCATGTAAATGTACTCAGACATTGTGGGTCTTTGTGTGCTACAGAAGCATACCGACACACACTGTGGAGTAAATACAGTGATGACGCATACCATCACATGCCTCATAAACCCTAATGTTACCACTCCAATATCTCCATAGGCCCCAGGCAAAACAGAGAGACCGCCAAAGAGACAGGAAGGAAGAGAGCGAGGGGCACACGGGCGAGCTGTGATGATGAATTGATTGATGAATGCAAATGAAGATGAATGCATGTGGCAAATACAGATAACAAGAGGAATATGAAGAGTACAGCGGCTGGTTCACCTTTCCCTGTAGCAGAAAATATGAATAGCTGATCTGTATCTGGCTTATTAATACCAGAGCAGTGACAGTGAACGCACCACTGAACCAGATATGGATCCCTTATCACAAATCATATGGCCCAGAAACAGCGGCCACCAGTCTCTCTATACCATCTGGAGCATAATCACTAGGCCGGGACACACAGATCAGCTTAATCGCCCGACACCCTAACCTTTATTGCCATACGGACTGAGTCCTTTAACTGACCATTGATCAGTGTGCATGTATAGTAACGAGCAGCAGTTTGTATTCTTAATTGTTTGTTAATTCGGCATAATTCCATCTCAAAACATGCTCGGTGGAAACAACCAGGTGTGCGGTAAAACAAGTGTGTGTGGCTTTTTGTGTGTGTTTGTGTGACTATTTTGATAATTGATTAATTATTTGAGTCACATTTTCTCATTCTAGCTTTTGAAATTTGAGGATGTGCTTCCTTTATCTGTTTCACATCATTGTACTGTAAAGTGATGGTACAGTTTTGAGCTGTTGGTCGGACAAAACTAGCAAGATGTCTTCTTACGATTTCTTACTTCTTATCTCAATTAACTGGTTAATAGTGAAAATAATCAGTAGAGCAATCGATAATTACAGTAATCCTTAATGACTGCTTTAGTCTGTGCACCTGTTTACGCAATGTGAAGCCTAAATGTTTGCATTTGTTGGTGTGACTGGATGCACGGGTGTAACTTTTCTCAATTTCACCGAGTCTGAAAGTAGTATTCTAGTTTACCTCTACTGATATTTAGCCATACAGATTTTTTGTTTCATTTGGTTTTGAGAAATCCATCTCTGAGATTTCTGCTTCGCTGTCAAGAGTTTTCACTGGAACAACTTTCTACCGAGGAAAACTATGACAACTGTTGACAGCTTGTTATGTGGATTATCAAGAGTAATGAGGACACTGATTTTGGAAATAGATGTTGCTGGTGAATTTTTCTGTAGAAATCTTTCAAGGCTGTGAGCACTGCAACAACGAAATTCCATTCAGCTGTATTGTACGGTGGAGGCAGACATCTAAGAGATGTTGATGATACTGTATCTTAAACCCAGGGGAAAAAAACTAAAACTATGGCTAGAAACATGCTTTAAAAAAATAAATAAAATTATTTTGGGTGACTTGACCCTTTAAGGATGTAAAAACTAAAATTTCCAAACAAGATGTATTCAGGGTGAGACACACACACTGGGTAGTGACCTGTATACATCTAGAGGCGAGCCTAATGATGACTGTGTTGAGAGAGTAATGAAGGTTCCCTAGGACAGATCTTTCAAAGTCTGATAAAGGGGACGTTGCCTCTAGGCATTGATCCGAGTTCATACAACACACACGCACACTCACACACACAAATACACAATACTGCAACATGTGTGTGCGCCTTGAGGTCAGTCCCATATTGATGATTGTTCAATTAGATGGAACTGAGGTATGTCCATCATTTACCAATCCTCCAGGGGGAGTCACATTTCTATCAATACAGTGAAGCCTTTGCCCTGCTTGTCCTAGAGCAGTTGTTACATTTAAGCACTCGGTCTATCTCTCTCTCCGTGTTTATACTCTATGTGTGTGTATATATACGTGTATTTTGCTGTGTGTGATCATGAGAGAGAGTCTGCCGAAATGTTAAACCCCAATCATAAGACCATTTGAGGCTAACTATTGCTTCATTGATTAGTGCTGATCCCAGATTACACAGAGAGGAAAATAAAGAAAAAGGATCACTGGATAACAACACATCCCAAATTTAATGTACTTTACACCTTCTGTGCAACCCCACAGATTCTTTGGCTAAAAGAGAATTGTAAACAAAATCTAATATAGCAATACCCTATATTAACATTTCTCTTCAACAAATGGTTATAAAAAGTTACTTAAATATTAATATTTCATTTCAGCTCTTGAGCCAAACAGTGGCGAAAGTTCACTAACTGAACTGCAGCGTTATTGCACTGCATGTTCCTCCACACTCTGCAAGCTGCTCACACATGGTCACTGACATGCTACTGTAGTATAGATTTCTCATTCACAGGCACTGACGCATGGACGGACGCGCGCGCCCGCTCGCGCACACTCACGCACACGCACACACACACACACACACACGCACACGCGCGAGCACGCATGCTGCAGCTCTCCATGCACAGACGCACCAGGCAGGGTGACACTCACATGTGGATCCACAGACGCTGGTGTGGCGCCTCCGTTTTGCTTGGAGAAGCAGAAAGAGGCGATAGGAGGCAGGAGAAAAGGCAGGACGGCGAGGGAGGGATGCAGGGAGGGAGCCAGAGATGGATGGATGGATGGAGGGGAGGGAGGGGAAATGCGGAGGGACGCAAGGGAGGAGGAGGAAGGGAGGTGGGGGTGGGCAATGAGAGGGCTGAGTGGTTCTAGTAAATATTTATATTGCAGTATGATACGCGCCGGAGTGAAAGAGAGAGAGAGGGGGAAAGGCAGAGAAAGGGGGGAGATATAGAGCGTCCATCCCTTTATTAATTTTATTCCGGACCACTAAGTTTAGCATTCAACACGTGTCGCCAGTGATGGAGAGAGGGAGGGAGGGAGGGGGGGGGGAGGAAACGAGAGAGAGAGAGGGAGAGAGAGAGAGGTTGACGGTTGCTAGGTGACGGGGCGCATATACTGAATTTTAACAAAAGAACAGGGAAAGAGGGAGAGGGAGAGAGAGAGAGAGAGAGTGTGTGTGAGAGAGGAGAGGAGAGAGGGAGGGAGAGAGGTAAAGAGAGGGATCGGAGAAATTGAATACATGTAGATCATATATATATATTTAGATATATATATTTTCCCAGCGTGTGTGTGTGGGTGTGTGTGTGCGCGCGCCCGCGCGCGCGTGTGTGTGTGTGTGTGTGTGTGTGTGTGTGTGGTGGCGGCGGCGGCGGCGGCGGCTGGGGGGGGTGGGGGGGGGACACCCGCAAAACGGATACCTCAAAAAAGGAAGGATGTGAAAAAGGATGGAGGGACGCAGGAAAAGAGGGGGGAAAGGCTGGTGAATAACAGTAAGTACATTTCTTTTAATGATATTTGCGGTGCGGAGGTATTTTTTCCCCCCGCTTCACCCCGCACACGGACTCTGTAGGCTGCTGCTTAGATTAATTGCGGCTCGGGCAGTGAGAGGGTGCTGCGCGTCATTGAGACGGGAATAGGGGGCTCGGGTGTCGGCATCTGCTCGGCCGCCTGTGATGGAGAGATGGATGGCCGGGGATGGAGAGGTGGAGACGGCCGGCGCACCGGGGCTTTGACCCCTCTGTCATTGCTGCGCCTGGAAACTCACAAGGCTTTCGGCTCCTTAAGGCACAGGGTCCTCACAGCAGCCGGCAAAGATCTCCCAATGATACACACACACACCGATTACCGGCAGTTAAATTAATCATATAGACTAAACCTTTAGGCTATGATTTTGTCTGCCAGGAATTTTCTTTGCATTATTAATAAAGACAGAGTTTGGGTTCCGTTTAAGTCTTTAAACACCGGCGCTGGCTGCAGTTTCCCCCTCACTCTGCTGCGGATGTATTAATTGAGGTGATCATATCTGTTGATGCTCATTTTCTCGGGCTGCGTGGTCAGTGTTAGTGCGTGAGTGCGCGCGTCTGCCTGCTCGTCTTGTACAGCCACCGCTAAGATTGCCGATCAGTTTTTCCTCTTGATCTATTTATATCCCGATACGCTGAATATTTGGGCGTATGGCAGCACACAGTTATCCCTCTGTTGCCACCGAGGAATCTTCCCCCCCCCCAACGGGCTGACTTGCCTCAAACACTCTCAGACAGCTGGAGCAGGCGGGTTTCTTTTTTTCTCCCCCCCCCATCTGGGTGAAGGGGTGTGTGAGAGATCTCACTTTGTAGGTAGATTTTTAAATTTAAACAACTTTTGCTTTTGGCTGGCAGCACTTTGATAGAGGAGAAGTGAATGACAGGCACAAACACAAACACAGCCATCACCACCACAGCCGCCGCTGCCTTCTCTGAAAAAAAACGAAAGGCCTTGGACCATAGAGACCACCAAGGGAAGAGATCATGTTGTTGACCTGTAAAAATGGGAGGCATGGTGTTGCTTCTCTTGCAGATTTGCTGCAGAGATTGGGAGAGCAAGATCAAATTTATCGGCCTGCGTTGTGAGCCCACTGAACGCATTTATCTGGATGGAAATTGGAATTAATGTGTTGTTTGTTTTTCCCTTTCTGTGGGGTGTTTGGTGTCTCTCTCCTCTCTCAGCTGATATCCATTTCAATCAGCTCTTTCACCCACAGGTGATGTGCTCTGCTCAGTTTATCATTTTCCCTCGCAAGCCCTGTGAAATTTTACACACAGGCGTACTGCAGCAGCGTACTGCATGCACTGCTGCCCGTAAAGTGTTGCCTTCAGTGTCGGCAGAGCCCCCTTCTCTGCCGATCTGTCGTACAGTTGCCCAGAGAGATCTGTACTGTACCAGCTGTGAGTAGGGGTAGACAGGAGGGGAGGGGAGGGAAGAGGAGAGGTGATGAGAGAGACAGAAGGTGTGGAGGGAGCGAGAGATGAGAGAAGGTGTGAGGAGGAGGAGGAGGAGGAGGAGGAGGTGGAGGAGGTGGAGGAGGTGGAGAGAAGGCACGAGGGGAGAGCCGGGTGAGAGATTGGAAAGCCAGCAGAACGAAGGGGAGAGTAAGAGAGGGGTGGTTGGAATTGAATATCAGAGGGGGACATGGTTGGAAGGCACCGGAGAAGAGATGAGAGGAATAGAGTCAACATTTGTGTGCTTGTTTTCTCCAACCCCCTGCTCCTCATCAATTTCACCTCATTGATTCATTGACTTTTGCACAGAAAACCTTCAAGCTTAGCTCAATCCCCCCTCGCTTGTCTCTCTTTTCTTCTGCCAATCCCCCTGTTTCGTCTTGCCTCGATCCTTTCCGTCTTTTCTCTCACCCCTGCAACCTGTGACTTCCTCTGCACAGTTTCCTTTTCCCCTTTCCCTCTCTTTCTCCTGCCTCCCCTTTCATCATTTGTTTGATGCAACATTAGTGGATAGTTTCCTCAATCTTGCCGCCCACCCAAACCCCTCTCCCACCCTCTCCACACGTTGCACCCAGTGTTCTTTTTAATACCACTAATTAAGGTAAAGCTCGTTAACATAGAACATCAATTAGTCTTTAACGAGATCAGAGGCTGGTGTTTTGGAGCGATTACAGTACTCCCCTATCCTAATGTTCTTCTCTGGACTCTACTCCAGGTTGTATTGACGAACATGTTGCATATTCACGTTGGCCTCGAGAAGTGGCGTGCCAGGAATCGTTTACAGGTGGTGGCAGTATGGTGTCATGTGACATGGGACGTCTTGATCAATTATTTGAACGTAAAATGGTTGTATAAAATTCTAGAAAAGGGATTATTCACAACAACTACAAAAACTCATTAACTACCAATCTATATTTTCTCTGATAACATAGTGCTCATTAAATAAATCCTTATAATTTTAGGAAAGAATGCCCTTCAATTAAGTCAGCAGGGGACACATTTATCAGATTGACTCTTCTCTAAAATGAATTACTAAATTGTAAACCATAGTCTTATTTAAACAAAAACACAAACAGGCTTTTAAACCATTAAATAATAGACGTAAAAAAAAGTGTAAAAAAAACAGCAGTTCAGTTATGCCTTAAAAATAAAATTTGATCAGTTAATAAAATAGGGTTTCACACATCAGCAACTAAGAAGACAAAGAGTTTAAAATAAATACCAAACAGCTGAGAGTATATTTTGCCTGTTTTAGAAGAAAATAGATAAAATAAAATAATTAATAACAATTCACCTCAACTCTAAAAGTGTAAAAATTCAGAAGGCTACAGGTAGCTTGAGTGACAAAGCCAGACTCGATTTATTGCTGATGTGTGTCAAGTGAATCAGACCTTGTGGAGACATCTGGGGTCTATTTATTCATTGAATGGTCCATCTACAGAAAAATACGTAGCAAAGATTTTGTCAGTTACAGCCCAACATACAGTAGCAGATAAGAGTACTAGGTAAGAGTTAGAAGATAGGACTAATGAGCTCATGTATTCAAATTTCAAGCTGAATTCACGCAAAATAAATGAAATACTTTTGAAGTAATTGTTATATTCAACACATTCTGGTTTGAACAGTATCAGCTAGTCAACATTAGCAAAAAACATCCTTGGTAACATTAGTGAAGGTACAGTAAATATCTGCTGATGGCTTCTGTCACAGCTGCCAAGCTATCAGTGACAACTCAAAGCACCTACCACTAATTAGATGTACTATTGACATTATGGTGCATTTGATTATGAGAAGTTGCAGGAAAAACAAAGATTAGTTCCATGATGGGAAACCGGGCATCATTTGTGCAGCTCGGTTCACCGCAAGTTTTCAGAAAGTTGTGTCTCTCAGAGAGAGAGAAGAGCTGCATTCAGATACTGAATTACAGTAGTAACCAACTGTATTCTGCTTTGGGTGTGATTAAAATGCAGTTTTTCAGAATGAAGTACAGTATATAATGAAGTATAGTGTGCCAATAATCAAAAGCAAAACAAAAATTATGATGCTGTAGAAACTTCGGAGTCATCTGAACTTCATATCTGAGGGTTTCTTTGCGGTAAGGTGGCAGCTGCTATGGTTTGGCAACCCTGAAGTGCCGCCCCCGGCCCAGTTACAGCCCAACTCTGGACCGGGACTAGCAAAGACTGACGATGGAATGACAGGAAGTCACTTAACAAACAGGTGGAGAAGGAAACAGACAGACAGATGGACAGGCTGGCAGACAGACACATTCATAAACAAAATCACACAGGCAGGTACGAACGCACACAACAGTGAGGGAGAATTTAGCGTGCGCTCCTTGCACACAGTCACTATCAAACAGGTGCACACGCACACACACACACACACACACACACTCACACAAACCTGAGCCAAAGCCCTGCGGCTTGTTTTGGGAATACAAGTCTGGAGGCAGCTAGCAGGCACACAGCTTCACATGGCTGCATGCAATACACAGTCACACACACTCTCAAAAAGTACATCCAGGCAGATACCCATGGGTATGCAGTCAGACACACACAAGCACCAAGAGCATACCCAAAAATACACACACAATGAATAGCATATTGCGCACAAACGCACGCACCAGTCACAGTTTTGGATGAGAAAGGACCTTGCTCATGGGATACACGCACTCACACTGTACTGTATATATACATATGAGTGCACACCACACACACCTAAGCACACACTCAACAGAAGAAAGGAGGATGAAGAGAAATAATGAAAGCGGATGGAGAGATGTGCAGGAATGTTTTGCGGCGCGCAGCGTTTTGCAGCAGTGTGGTGTGGTCCTTCACGATGATGGATGGGGCAGGAAATGACAGCATAAGTGGTTATTAAAAAGAGGAAATGGGGGCATTTATAAAAACTATGTTAGCCTGTGTCTGCGGCCCATGTCGCATGTCACCCTGGGCTGCTGTGTCATGCCTCCTGATCTGTGAGGCTCCCCTGCACTGCATGTAGGGCCAGCTTTGTTAAAACCCTTTGTCATTCTCTTCTCAAAGAACCCAGCAGCTGGCATTTATAGCAGGCTTTGTACTGGTGTGACTGTGCCGGATTTACTAGGTGCAGGTACCAGGTGCAAAGTTGAACCTGTTTTTATTGCCTTATCATTTCATATAAAAATAGCTTTGCTCTATTTTCTTTCAAGTTTGAATGTGGAATTCCTTCATAAACAGGTGCAGACTATACAGCTGTTACAAATGCAAATATGCATGCTTGTACCTGAATGGAATTTGCACAGCGTGTTATCTACAGTACAACAAGGAGTGGAAGAGGGAACGTCAGCGCAGAGATGGAAGAAAGCCTCTGATGAAGATAGTTTGATATTTCTGGGCTTGTTTTAATGTGCTTCATCTCTGTATGTAAATAGCTCCAGCTTCTAAAACTGGCCTTGTGATCTGAGACACTCTTGCAGATCATCTCCTGGTTTTTGACACTGAAAAGAACGAAATGTTCAATATGCCTGAAATGCAGGTATTCTGGCTCAGGGTCAGGATTAATTTGTTCTCAATTTAGGTTGCAAGGTTTCATTATTCAAATTGGACATTTTTTCACATTGAAGGCTTCTTTAGTCTATCTCCTGAAAGGTGATTAGAGGTGAATGCTGTCTTTTCAATTATGTAATAGCAATTTCAATCTAATTTTTCAAATGAGCCAATAAATGACCCCAACGTTGGTATGGTGCTGATCAGGCTCATCAAGTTGATTGTTATGTGATCTGTTCAGTATTAACTGTGGCATACTCTCTATCAAAGGCTGCATCTTTGGAAACAGAGACACTCATTCACACATTTTGCACAGAGCAGTGATGGGAAATAGCAAGGAGATCAATCGTTGGCACCGGATGCTCTGTATCATCTATACCCAAATATCCAAATATTTAGACTGCTGATTACAGTACCCATCAGACAATTGTCTAGAGGTAGTGTCATTTCTTGAAGATGCACTATCTTCTGAGTACGTACTGTATGTATGCATGTGCCTTCAAGCATCATGCTCGTATGTTTTGTTGTTGGTCCTTTTGTGTGATTTAAGACACTTGATAATGTTGACTTGTCATTGATGTTTGCACTACTAATGCATTCATGTCATATCAGCTGAATAGTAAGAATGGGAAAACCTTGTTACATTATTCCAAGATAGTTTGTCACACCAGATAAATAAAATTAAGCCTAAATTAGCTATATTTATTGAAATACATATATTTAACAGTTCATTAGTTAAGTTAACTGGAGGCAAACTGTGAATAGCCTATATTTAACAAGCTGAATCGATTGTATTAGAGTTAACATAGGATTTTATTTAGATGTAACTGCCAGCGATGGTGGCTTTGCAGCCATTTTGCCACTTGTTTTTTACACTTGTGTAGTTCTTTTCTCAGAGTAGAAAACCACAGCTGTCAGAAATTTCTGATCTCTCATGACATGAACAGTTTTCCCCCCTTGGCTGCTCGTAATTACGTTCTGTACCATACAGTATGATGTGAAACCATCATAAAGAGCTGTGGCCATCTCAGAATACTGAACACCTCTTTGATGAGCTACTGTTGCTTCATGTGTCAAGACTCGGTGAAAAAAACCCCCGAAAAAGACAGATATTATTATTTATTATTATTTTCTTTGCTGTGAAACAAACATCACAGGATTAGTGGGCTTCTAGATATGTCTGTGTGAAGACAACACTGTGGAGTTCTGACATCCCCTTCACTAACCTCTAACTACCTTTTTTCTCTCGAGAATCATCTGAATCATCTGCGCTGGTCTCAATCCTCAAATTTCTCTCCCCTGTTGGGCTCCTGTCTGCATGGGAGTGCAGTTCCTGAGCCAAACTGATCCACCAACATTTATAGAATAGGCTGACAGAAGTGTTTCTAACACCTTTGGTTATGAGCGGGGGCAGAGCCAGATGTGCTGTGAACGCAGCTCAAACCTGTACACAACATTGTGACATTGCTGCATTAGATTTTAAGCAGACAAAATCCGGCTTGAGTTCAGCAACATGTGGCACCTGCTCCTGACAGAGACTAGCTTACCGTTTCTTATTTAAAAATGTCCTAAATGTTTGGGTGTGTATGTGTAAGTATGAGTCTGCACACATTCATCCATACGTGTAACGTCTGTGCTTGCATGTCTGCTCCTGTGATTGTGTGCGCGCACCTGTCTGTGTGTGACCTTGTACAAAGGCTCGGTAGTTATCAGTGAAGGTTTCCCACACCAGTTTAATCTGTTTATCCTCAGACTAAGATTGTGAATCATTACTATGCAGAGCTAGCTTCTTTTTTCAGCTGAGAGTCTTGAGCGGCTTCCTAGTTTGTAGTTGTTACAGAATGTTTCACCTTACAGGTCCTGAAGGGCTGCAGTGTCGGCTGCTTTTCATCTTGCTCTTTTAATTAGTGACTGATTTAGATCTGGCTAGGTGATCCCAGTGTCTGGCCAATCAATGAGGGAATTAATGGAAGCGCTGGTGCAGGCAGAGTGGAGCAACACTGTGGTTTTTGCGATTACTGACTTGAGATGTAACGAGAAAATAATCAATTTAATGTTATTGTTAAAAAACTGAGTTTTTATCCCCCATGTCTTAACATGATTTCACTAAATTATGAATTTTCTTAGACTTATTTCTGTGGCCTCATCACATCTGCTGAAAATGTTTCATCCAATTTGTTCCTGATTTCAATCTCAATACTTGTTTTAAAAAAACAACAATCAGCCAAGCATTTTATTTGTGAATGTACAGTATATTATGTAAATGCACAGCATGAATGCATGTTTATTCTTAGATGATTGCACTGCAATGATAGTGCTGTGATATTGAAGCTATTTTCCCAAACACAGAGCCCCTCAGAGTTTCTGGATGGCGGTAAAAGGTTGAGCAGTGAGAAATTATTCCTTTTAAAACAAACATAATAAGATAATCCCCCAGGTCGTATGTTGTAAGGACATCTTGACAGAGGATTTGCAAAGAAAAGCAACTACAGAAAAACAATTTATATGCACATTAAATCCAGTAAATTATGTGGTATTATAGTCAACCTGGGAGCAGAGGGGGCTGGCCAGAGAGCAGCGCTGCAGACCTCTGCTCCTCACTGTATTAGATGTCAGGTGTTGAGGTGGGGAAATGAAATATTCTTGCTCCTTGGCCGGCTTCTAAGTAAGCACTTATATTATACAAGCATTGGCAGTGGGCATACAAACTATGTAGTCTCCTTACAAAACCATTTTCATTCATTCAAGTTGAGTTAGTAAAGGCCAGTTAGGCTTATTGAAATAATACCGTACACGGTTATGTGAATTCCTGATGCAAGATCCCTAGACACTGGCCTTTCCACATGAAAGCATATGACCTTACTGATATTTATGTCTGAACACTCATGAGGGTAGTAAACCATTTGTAGCGCATGTTTTCTGAATGGATGTGTATGTGTGTGAGAGGGAGATAAAATAGAGACAGTATTGCAGTATTTCTGTGCATCATTCATACACAAATTGAAGCTGTTTATGCAGGCTGTATAACTCAAAATATAGTGTATGGGAGCTTGAAATGTCCTGAGGATTAAATGAATGACAGGGGGTTGAAAGATCTCTCTCTCTCTCTCTCTCTCTCTCTTTCTCTCTCTCTCACACACACACACACACACACCCACACACACACACACACACACACACACAGCCCTGGCTGTATTACAAAGCAAAGTGAAACTTTATTAGCTGATTTGTCTCTCAGGTTACATGGGTTCATAATCAAGCATTACTGCAATAACTACACATGTGCGAGGTTATATTAAAGCAAAATTAAACACATTCTCCACTTAGGTAATTATATACCCTGAGCTGAATGCTATGAGTTAGAGAGATGAGATGTGGTAGTGTCAAATATTTCAGTAATGGATTTGATTTCCAGTCACTGCTTTTCGTGTCTGGTGTGCCAGGAACCACAGTGGGTAGGGCTAAGACATTTTCTTTTTTGTTAAAAAATGAGGTCAGAGAATTGTCAGTGCTACACTGTGGCAGGGTCCAGGGTCAGATTCATCTCATTTCCATCAATCCATAGAGGGAAGAGAAACAAGGAGTGTCCTCCCATTCAAGTAATGAAATTCATCCCCTGAATGTACGGAAGTGAAGTCCAATTAATTGACACTGTCTCTTGGCAGAAGTGTTTAATCCAAACCCATGAAAAAATATTTGAATTAAAGGCAAGATACTCTGAACCTTGGAGTGAGACACATTTTGTGCGACCACATGGAAATTAAAGGGACTTGAAAAGTCAGAATAAAATGCTGTTTTGCTGTGAAGAAACATCAAAGTGAGATGTCAAGGTGACTGTTTCATTTTGCTCTTATAAAGGGTTACAAAATACAGAGGACAAATGGAGACTACCAGCTAGTAACGAGTGTCATGCAGAGCTAGTGGAAATTTCACTCTGCCCTCTCCTGTAAGAGTACAGTTTCTATAAAGAATTGCATTGCATTTGCAGGTACATACGGTAGAGAATGTGAAGGCCTAGAGGTAAACCCACAATATAGTTTCATTTTACATCTTTTACAGTATTTATTTGTGAAACAGAATAATAGAAAGAAGAGCGAAGAAGAATTCACCTTCGGATATTTGTGGGCCCCATGTGCGCACGTGTTTTCTATTTGTCTTAAATTTGTAATTTTTCATATTCCTTATCAGCTAGCCCTTAAAATGTAACTGTTCCACATAAAAAATTGTTTCACGTTTATGAAAGCAACCAGCTCTGATCTGGTGATCAGTCAGTGACTTGTGTAATTTACAAACACTGTGTTACATTTCCCTGTGAGGACCCGGTGTCACAAGGGTTTGATGGATTGCTCCGACTTTGGCACTAGAATGGCTTGTGATAGCCACAGCTATCAAGTCCTAGGGAGGCAGCAGCAGCAGCAGGCTTTACTACTGCTGTTTACAGCCATGCAGTAAAAACACACAGTACTGTACGCCCTGCTGCTGTGCGTTGCGCTACTTGCCGATCACTCTGCACACTATGCACAATGGGAACAAGAGCAGCTCGCCTGCCTGGTGGCTCTTCTACTCGACGGGGATCAAAGAGAGAGAAAGAGAGAGATTGGGAGAGGGAGAAATGAGAGAGAGGAAGTGAGGGAGGGGAGGAAGCAGAGAGTGAAAGAAGTACAGGACAAAGACGTGTGGAAGGAAAAAATTGGGGAGGGCTCGGGGAAAACAGGCAAGGAGTTGTGGGAGAAAAGGAGGATGAGAGAGGAAAGAGGAGTTGAGAAAGTGAGATGGTACAGAGTGAGGTGATAGAGTGACTGAATGAATAAATGAATGAAAGGATGAATGAACAAGTGACCAAATCAAGTGAATGAGTGAGACAGACTGAGTGAGGGAGTGTGTCTGCAAATGTGAGTGTGTGTGAGCGTGTGGATGAGTGGGTGAACAAGTGCAGCAGGACAGAGAGAGAAAGAGAGACAGAGATTGGGAAAGGGAGAAAGAGAGGGAGAGAGGATATGTTCCGTCAGAGAGGACACACTCCAGTGGCTGTGATTGAAGTATGGGCCAATTAACACGAGGAGCATTGAGCTCCAGCTGCACTCTTCTCTTCATTCCTCCGCTCCCCCACACTGCCATATTACCCCGCACGACACACACACACACACACACACACACACACACACACACACACACGTGGACATTGAAACACTCACATATATGCACACTGTGGGCACCACACTGTGCAGGCACTTTATCTTATCTTTTACTATAGTACAGCTATGGACCCAAGAAAATGATAGAGCCCACATACAGCAGTGTTCTTGAGCACACTGCGGTCTCAAATGTGGACGAATAAAAAAGAAAAGAAAAAATTGAGTCTTCATCTTCAGGGGGTTTCTTATTCTGGGCACTTATAGTGACTCACAGATGCTGCAATTTCTTCTAATGGTGTACAGTAGACTATATATTAACCTGCATATATTTCAGATGTTTTGTGTAGACTGTGGAAAACTGCCTTGGCTGATTCAATGCAGCCTGTGCCATAGGCAGCAGGGAGCGGGTCCATTACTCTGCATGACAGACTGGAATGAAGCAGCAGAGCCCTGATGTGGGCAAAACACAACGCTGAACACTGCACTTCCACAACTCTACACTCCAGACTCCACAGACTCCTTCCCCATTCATATTTCCCCAGCAGATCGGATGCAGCACAAGGTCTGGCACGCTGCCTCCATTGGAGTTCAGTGGGAAAGGGGCTCAGAGAGGTGTGGATGCCAGCAACCAACTTCTACCCGAGCGACTCCCTCCTCTCTAGCGGCTCACTCTTCCAGTATCACCGCAGGCGCTCGGTGCAGCTGTGGCATGTACAGTTAAGGGGACAGAGGGGATCTGATACTCTAAAACATTGTGATTGTTTTCCTACCATCACACTGACACCAAGAATCAATTTTTCATTTTGTGTTTAGGGGCTATACACGTTTTTTTTTTTTTTTTTTGTCTCTTAGTGTTTGCAGGAATGATATAGGCTTCACTGTAATTCTCTTTAGAAGGATATACCTCCAAAGCACTTGATTTGCCTTCAGCTACACAAAAAACTGCAAACCTGTTTTGATATTTTTCAAACCAGTGAAGAAGTTGTTGCAAAAGCTATACATACAGCAGCCATTAATTCCTATATGTAATTATTTGAGTGAGCTTGTTATGCAGTGGAAATTAAATGTTTAAGCAGAGATATGATAAGATCTGTTTTGATTGTGAAGTACTGGCAATTTTGGAAGAGAAAGAGGAGACTGGCTTGTCAGTGTGAATGTTTTCTCTCTAATCTTCTTGATTAGCTGTCTCTGTCAGCCTGAGAATATTCCTGCTCTTAAGTACTCTGTAAATATTCCTGAAGGTGTTTTTAGTTTGCTTCTAACAGTTTCTGGCATGTACGCTAGCTTCTGTGGTGCTGTAAATGCCACCTTCTTTGTTTAAAAAAACAAACCAAACAGGCTCAGCGGAAAAATAATTATACTGTAGATACAATAAGCTGCTTATTCGCTGATTGACAAATTGAGAGATCAACAATGTACAATACAAATACTTTAGTGTAAGTGCTGATATACTATAATGATTTAGACAGCAAATGATGATTGAAGGTGCATGCACCATGGCGAATTCAAAGTTTTAAAGTCTAAAAAAAACATCACAGAAAGTGAGTCAGAGTGATCACATTCAAGAACACATTGCAATATTTATTGTACTGGTGATGGACACCACCCTAATAAGTCCCAAATAACTATTATCTTCCAAATAATTTAATATCATGAAATCATGCAAATGCACCCAATAAAGCATGTTTAATAGAGCAACCAAATTATTAACGTTTCAATAACTAACATTCCTTACCTCGAATCCTGTTCAGGGAAAACAGACTTCTATACACTTTTTGACTAATTGATCCCAATTTAAACACTCTCTGGATTGTAGGCAGTCCCTTGCCAAATATGTAAGCAGTATACACTCTACTGAATTAGAAGCGGCACTGAAGACCAGAGAGGATCGTTTTTAAAGCTAGAAGGGGAAAAAATATACTAAAATGCGAACATTTGCATTTTAACAAAAGATTCATTTACGGTAGCAAATCAAATGAAACAGTAATCTCTATCTCTTTCTCTCTCCCACTCTCCTTTCCCTTCTCTGTGTATGTGTGTGTGTGTTTCAGTGTGTGTGTGTTCGCTGTGAGCCCCCTCACTGCACGCTTTTTATGATTCAGTTTGCAGAATTGGAACACATAATGAACTGTATAGTAAGATATATTTAGATGAAGATTTGATTCTAATTTACTTATAATACTTTGCCTTACTGCAGCGCGCCTCAGTAAGATGTTGCAGATGCACATTCGATAACAGGCAGAGTACACTCTGCAGGAAAAGTGGATACTGTATATAGTAATACACTGTGTTCACACTTCCATCTAGGCTCCCTGTGATGGAATGGCACACACTGGTGGAGCAGTGCAACGTAAACACCTCATGAGAGTGAAATACCGCGACAGGCCTAACAGTTAATGGCTCAGAGCTCAGCACCGTAGAATACAGCTCCACCAGATGATATGATGTACCGTATTCCTGCAGCTCTGTGTCTGGCTCTCTCATTTTCTCTCTCCCCGTCTCTGTCTCCATGTCCTTCACATTCTCTCCTGCCACATCTTCCTCGCCTTAAAGAAAACAAAAAAAAAAACCCAAAACAAAAAAAAAAAACAAAAAAACAACAAAGCTCTGTTTTTCTCCCTCTCCCCTTCATTATTACATTCTCCTTTTCCCTCTCTCCTACTAACAAGTCTGTCTCTCCCTATCGCTCCACACCTCCATCTCTTTTTCTTACCTGTATCTATCCGCCTCCCACATTCGCCCTCTCATTCCATTTCATTCCACCACTCTCTTTTTTCTCTGTAGTCCCCACCATGCAAACACACATAGCCACAGCCCTGTCACTCAAAACAGTTGGTTTGGTAATGTATTTGTTTAGGCCAAACACGTATACACATCCCAGTAATCAATATTTCTTTTCCTGCTATTTTCCACACACATTTTACACCACCTCCCACCATCCTACCCAACTCTTCCTCTCCGTTTCTCCTTGTCCCCTACTCTTCCACCCGGCCTCCTTCCTTCAATCAATCAGTCAGTCCATCTTAAGTCATATGCCCTGTATTGACAGTACCTTTCTATTATATTCATTTCACAGCTTTCTCCTTTCTTTGCTCCCTTTTTCCCCATTCCTCTAGTTACCTTTTCTTTTCCACCCTCTCTCTTTTCTGCGCGGCTTTCTTTTTCTATACAAAACACTGATCAGGGTCAAAGAATCAGCAGACTGTGACAAAGAGAGGAGAGTCGGATGAAGACAGAACGGAAAACATAGAGAGGAAGAAAGGGGAAATAGAGGCGCAAAAAGGGAGAGTGACTTTAGAGGGAATATTATGTCAGCAGGCCCCTGTTAATCAATGCAATTGTGTTTGGTACCTGAAGCCATGAAAATTGGGAGAAGAGATGGGGAATATGAAAAGACAGAGCACGAGACGGAGCGGGAGAAAGTGAGAAGGAAATGGAGAAAGGGAGGGAGGGCAGTTGGCACCAGAAGTAAATTGAAAATGATGTGCTGTGTTTTTGTGTGTGTGCGGCTCACATATTAACCCTGCTATCTCCCAGGTAGTCATTATCTTTCTGTGTGGTTGTTTGTGTGAGTGTGTCCATATATGTTTGTGCGTACTGCATTAACCCTCGTATCTCTCTATCATTAAGCTGCTCTACGGGCATAGTGTAGCCATACATTTATCTTGGAAATATGTGTGTGTGTGTGTGTGTGTATTCAAACACTTGCATGCATGTGCGTTTATTCGGCTGTGTGAGGGCGAGTGTGTTTACAGTGATTTTAATTGTTGTTATCATTCATGCAGCACAATAACCACCTCCGCCCCCATCTTTGTCTCTGTCTGCTATTAACTCTCTCTCCCTCTCACCCTCCTTCCCTCTAACGGCCAGTTTCTATTTTTCCTCATATTGTTCCTTCTCAGCCTGCAGCCTAAATAGCACCCATTTCATCTTTTCTGTCTTGCTTTCTCTTCCTTCCCTCTATTGTTTTCCCCCCCTCTGCATTCCTTTACTTCTCGTCCAGTATTTTCTCCAGCCAAAGCTAACTTTTATTACCCCATGATTGGATTCAGAATTCATTACTCTGTCTTGGCTGTATGCAATCTCTGATCAGTTTCTGTCCTCTCTTTCTCCTCACTCTCTCTGTCTACACCTCCTTCATTTCTTTCTTGCTACCTCATTCTTCTGTTCTCCTTTTTCTTTCTTGATTTGATTTGATGTCCTCTGTACTGGACATTATAGAAGAAAAAAAAAAAACCAGCCAAGTCTAACTTAATCTCTTCTCTTGCTTCTTCTTCTTCTTCTTCGCCTTCTTCTACTTCTTGCTGTCTCTCTTTCTTTCAGGCACCCTCTCTTAGTGCGATATATATCTGCCTCCCCCCCTCGGCAGGTTGCCATGGTCGCCATACCTACTCTCTCTCTCCTATTGGTCCTGGCAGAGTGGGCAGGTCTGGTGGACGCTTCCCCCCACCTCCTGCTCCGGCCCAGCCCGCGGGAGCGTGATGCAGGGGCCATGATGAACTTCAACATCGCCGTGATCCACGCCGGTGCTACGGTGCAGGCCGAGGCGGCCGTGGCGGGGCCTGGGGGAAGGGTGCTCTATCCCGGCTTTGGCCGGGTATACGGCTCCCTGGGGGAGAGCGTGGTCACCCAGTGGGGCTCTGCTAACGTCATCTGGCTACAGGTTGGACACTGTCTCCTCTACCTACTGCTCATTCAGCCTTACTTGAAGAACAGGAATAACAATGACCATCCATTATTCATACTCACTCACAGTATTTGAGCTGAATGGGCAGCACACTGCAGTCGTTGTGTGGGCCCTGCTGAATGAGCAGGCGTCTGACTCTTCTCTTTGACCACAGCTTGTATTGTTTGCCAGACATGTCATGCATACTACAGACACTTTCCATATGAATAACATAAAGACGAGACACACTGCCCTAGTTGGTCAACTCTATTTGTCTCCCTGTCTTTATCGCTCTTTTTTTCCCTCTTTCTTGATTCCTTCTATCATCTCCCAGGTGAATGACAGTAGTCCTAAGACGGTGCTGTCCCAGCTGTGTGAACTGTTGGCGGCGCGGCCCCTGCAGGGTCTGGTTTATGAAGAGGAGAGGCCCCCTCGCACGGCCTGGGGTCCTTTGGCCCCCATGCTGGAGTTTGTCTCTGCGCAAACAGGACTGCCCATAGTGGCTGTAGGAGGGGGAGCGGGGCTGGGGAGGATGCCACAGGTAGGAGGAGGGAGGTGGGGGTTGGGGTGGGAGAGTGAAGAGGAAGTGTTTGCAGCTTGTGTGTGTGTGTGTGGGGCGGGGGGTGGGGGTTGTAGGGGAGGGGGGATCGCGTGTGATACAGAGGGGTGAAAATCAGAGGAATTCAAAGCCGTTTTTTTTCATATGAACTCAGTTCAGTCCGGGGTTGCCCTTTCACATGTGTAACACGCAACAGGAGATTGTCCGTGTCAGATGCGTTGTCACCTACTGATGTCCCAGACATGTGATTGTGTAGCTCCAAATGTGAGGACTGGCAAGTGGAACAATGTTAATTAGGTGTGTGCTGTATACTGAATCACTACGGATTGACAGCATTGTGAAAGGAGTATAAAGGGAGAGCTGCTTATATTGCCATAACAACTTACAATGTCATAATGTCGCGCATCCTCTCTGTGAAGAAAAGGTTTGGGGAAGTGCCGATGGGACGGAGGGGAAGTTGAAGGTCAGGGTCGCTGATCTGCTGAAACTCTGCAGTGTTTGATCTGTAAATGGCACCAACTGAGGCTGTCGCTCTGCCTCAGATGTTCCTGGGAGGGAGGCAATGAGCAGACATGGGTGTGTGTGTGTGTGTGTGTGTGTGTGTTTGCGAGTGTGTGTGCACCAGAGAAATTAGTGCCACATGCTTTTCACCACCAATTGGGGGGAAAAAAAGAAACAAAAAGCATTGCATTTGTGCTTACAAATAACTGTTTTAACCATTTACTCTTGAGGAATTAAATTGTAGCACTTTGATGAACTTCCTTTGAAGATGTACCCTCGCCTAGTCCTCATCCCCTCCCATCCCCTGAACAGAGTTTTTAGAAACACTCCCTTCTGGACGTCATAGGAGAATTTGTGCAACAATCCTAGCTGTTTTAGCCCTGCGGCTGCATGAGTGCTGCTGATATGTAAAAACTGCAAGCTCCATGATGCCTCGATGTTGTGCGCAAAGACGGAGCAGTCTGGAGAGTTGTAGTTCTTTGTTCTGAAAATGCTGTCTGTTACTTACTCACTGTATTGTAGCTGCATTTTAGATACAGTACAACTACAGAGGATTTGATGATGATTTTTACAGTGAGATTTTAAACCAAATCTGCTGCTCTCTTCCCCAAATCAGGAATCAGGTTCCATCTTTCTCCAGTTCAGCTCCTCTACTGCCCTCCAATTAGAAGTCATCTTTGAGGTGCTGGAGGAGTATGACTGGACAGCCTTTTCCGTGGTGTCCACACGTCACCACGGCTACCAGGATTTCCTGTCTGTGGTGGAGGGCCTGACTGACGGCTCGTTCATCGGCTGGGAGAAGAAGAGTGTGGTGATCCTGAACGTGACCGACGACCCAGGGGGGGCACGCACGCGCAGGCTGCTGAAGGAGAACGAGGCGCAGGTGAGACAGGGGGGAGGGAGGGGGGAAAAGGGGGAGGAAAGGGGAGGAAGTGCTGCGAGTATCATTGGGGGCCCCCTTTCTGACAGGTGGCTTCCCAGCTTTTTCCTTCCTTCTTCGTCTCTCCCTCTGTCCCTCCACATCTCTCTCTCCCCTCTCTCCTCTATCCCTCTGTTCTTCTCTTCTCCTCCCATCTGCCAAGGCATAAAGAGTTCAACGGTACAACTGAAACCATGAGTCAATCTGATGTGCAAAGTGCTAAAGAAGTTCACCGCTTAACATACAGTTTTCCCCCCTGTTTTTAAGTGGTTTTAAGGTTGGAAAAAGTCTGTTATTTCAAACTGTCTGATAGTATCACATGGAGTATATATACTATATCAGCTTTTTCCAGCTTTTCATTAAAGATACTGTAAATGTTGATGATGTTTACACTGAGTGAAATATTCATGGCTGCACCATTCTATCAAATGGAAATATTCGAGATGTCTTCTGCATTATTTTATACACATTTCTGCAAAATTTAGCTTGGCTTAGTTGGTATCTTGGAAACTCTGAGATCTCCACTAGCATTTAAAAAAGAAAGTCTGCGGGTTTGAACAATGTTTGGCTGCACAAGGTGAGTTAGTCCTTAGTGACCCACTAATGGGCCACTGCTTGTTGAAGGAGATGAACATGGACTGTAAACCCTCGCCTCTGGAAATATTTTACCAGAACATCACCTCAACTTAATCGCGATTCCATTTTGACCCAGACATAAATGAATTTCTTTCCTTCTCGACTTCTATCTAATCACTCTCTATCTTTATTTAGCTTCATTTTAGTTAGCTTCTCTATATACTGAAAACCTTTATGAAGTTGTTAACAGCATCAGTCTTTTCTTTGATGTTTGGATGGTGTAACAAAAACTCACATTTCAAATTCACATTGATTTATTGATTAATGACCAGAATGACTTGTGGTTTTGGCTTGTACCTCTGATGTGTTTCATTCCTTCATACTGTATGCCTGCTCCCTCTCTTACCCCACTGGCTTGCTTGTTCTTCCCTTCCTTTCCTTACTTCTTTCAAAACTTCCATTCTCACTTCCCTTGCTCCTCTTAAATTATGTTTTCCTTCACACTCCTCCATACTTCCTTTATCTTTTTCTCACTGTCATCCTCCCTTAAACCTCCTCTTTGACCCCATGATCCTCCTGTTCAAGTTTTCACCTATCTCCGTGTTCTAATGCATACCTGCTTCCCACTCTGCCTCCCCTCCTGAGTTTCTTTGCCTGGAGACAAGCTCACTCTCCTCTGCTGCTTTCCTGTTCACCTCCATCTCTGTATGGCTATCGCTCATTCCTTCAGTCCATTCGTCCATCCCTCTTGCTGCATGTCTTCCAGACCACAGACTCTGCTCTCCGCTGGCTCGGTTTAGTCTGGGTCTCAATGTCATCGCTAATGTCCCAGCATGGTCACTGCAGCTCTGCTTGTGTGCGTGACTGTGTGTGTTTGTGTCTGTAAGTGTGTGCATGTGTATTGGATTCCTTAGACTCCACTCTGCTAGTGTCACTGTTAATATAACATACTGCCTGCAGCAGACTGCCTATATGCAGTGCTTTCTTTTTAACCTTCTTGCATTTCACAACAACCCTTCTTCTTTTAGCATTTTTTTCTACTGCAGTGCTAATAAATGCTTTTGATTGCTTAGTGATGCTATGTTTACATTACATGCGCTCTCTTTCTCTGCCACATATATGTTAAAGTCCTCTACTTACAGATGGCCTGATGCAGGTCTTGGGCTCAATTTCTACTCAAGTCTCTCACTGTCTTTTGTTCCATTCCACTTCCAGCTTCTACCTTGTCAGTATTTATTCTGCTCTCTCTCTCTCTCTCTCTCTCTGTTGTATGTTCCTCTCTTTCTCCATTTCCCATCTTTAGATATTGTGTGTGTGTTTATAACTCTGATTCTCTCCTTCCCTTGTTAATTCAGCCTCCCCCTCTGTCTGTCGCCCTATTTCTCCCTCCTTCCCTCCTTCCTCCTCCCCCTCTGTCACTCTCATTCCCTGCCTAATTCACTGGAGGTTTATTGGCATACAGGCAGGATTGTTTTGCCAAGCCATTACAGTTCAAAATTCAATGAAGGCGCAATTCTCAAAATGTGCCTTCAGTCTGAACACCCCTTCCATGAAAGAGTCGTCTTCCTCTTTTTTGTCCTTCGATTCCCCTTTGTCTTTTTTTCACTCCGTCATTTTTTATGTACTTCTTTTATCTTAAATGCCCTTATTCTTTCTTTCTTCTTAGGTATTTATCAGCATTTAAATCCCTCCCTTTTCCGTCTTTCTGCTCAGCTCAGCTCAGCTCCATCTTCCTCTTGTCGATCCTTTCCCTCTTTCTCCATTTCCCCTCTAACCCCTTAACCCCTTGGTCAATTTCTACTCACCCCCCCCCCCCCCCCCCACCTCAGCACTTGTGGTGGAGAGCTCATCCACAGTCACTGCTGTCTATGTTGAAATTTTCTGATCGCTTTAATGTTTTCTTCTCTCTTTCTCCCCAGCCTCACTCTATCATCCCACCCCTTCTTTTGCAAATATCTCTTATCTCTCCAGGCCCTGATTTCACCAAAATATGTCATCCTTTGCTTTTCTCAACCATCCCCCCTCCTCCTATACTTTTTCTTCCTATCTCTGATTACTTCCCTCCATCCACTAATTTTACTCCCCTCAATCTCCTGTTGTCTCCAGGTCTTTTCTCCACCCTGCTTTTAATAACATATGTCAGAGTTTAACCTCTCCCCCCTTGTTTTCCCTTAGGTGTTTTTGGTCTTTAACCACCCACCCACCTCCCTTTGCTTCCCCGCCTCTGTCTCTCTATTTCTCTGCTCTACCACTTACAGTTTCATTTTCCCTTTCTTGTTTTACTCCTGTTTTCATTATTCATAACTGTAACTTGTTTCATCAGGCCCTAGCTCATTAAGCACTGACCCCCACTGCCTCCTGCACCTCCTGGTTAGCATACATAACATGCAGCCATGCAGTCTTCCCTCTTTCTGGTCTGTCTACTTCCGGACTCCCATGAATCTTATCACATCAGCTTACAGCTATTTCTCTTCTTACCTACCCCAGCATCCTTGTCTTTTCTTGATATGGCCTTTTCTATCCAATCTCATCCCCTCCCGTTCAGGTGCACCTCTGCTCCAGCTCTATCTTCCTCCCCTTACTCCTCCACCCTCTGTCTCTCTCCACGTCTCCCCTGTCCCCTCCTTATCTCACTAGCGTGTATGTGTGTGTGTGTCTCCCCTCGTCCCTATTCCCTCCCTGCCTTCCTACTGTCCTCCAGGTACGTTTGCTGTACTGCTCCCAGGAGGAGGCTGAGCTGGTCTTCCGAGCTGCCTGGGCCGCTGGTCAGGCCGGAGCCTCGCACATGTGGTTTGCTGTGGGGCCAGCTCTCTCAGGTTTGGGCATGGAAAACCTGCCCCGGGCTCTGTTTGCCGTGCGGCCCCAGGGCTGGAGGGACGAACCTCGCCGGAGGATTGCTCGGGGTGTGTCTGTGCTGACTCATGGGGCAGTGGCGATGCGCAAGGATTACGGAACCACGGGTGGGCCGAATTTTGTCACCAACTGCATGACGGACGCCAATCAGACCCAGAGGCTGCGGGGCAGGATGAGGTGAGAGGCAGATAAGAGGAAAGAGGAACGCTATAAGTGCAGAATTTGAGGAGGGAAGGAAGAGAAATATAAGGTTGGGGGTAAGTACATGGCAGTTGGCAGGCTCCAGACAAAATACGTGAAAAAGGAAGAAAAAGAAAAAAGACATGGAGACAGGATATGGTGTATTCTATGAAATTAGTTGGTTCAGCGCCAGAATGAGCTGGAAGGTATATGGGGGGAGTTGGTAGATTCAGTGTCAGGGAGCATGCACAGAGGGTATATCTGAATTTGGAGCTGGCTATCATCCATGCAAAATAGATGTTGTTGGTGCGTGTAGTTGTGAGTTGGCAAAATTACCCCAGCATCTGTAGCAAGCGGACCATGTCTCATGTATATTAATGAGCAGGCTTTAATATATTCCTCGTAGGCTGTGCAAACAGGCAGCAGCACACTCTAACAGGTAGCCCAAGTGGTTCTTGTTATTATCTTGGTTCATTTTTAACGCCAGTCATTCTTGATCCACATACACACCACACAAATGATATTGAATAAAGAGACTACTCTAAGTTTGGTCAGTATGAAAATAAGCCAAACAAATGGTCAGTTAGTTTATTTGCTGTGTTTTTTGTAAATGAAGCACAGCACAAACAGTGTGGCAATGATTAATGGACTCTTCCTTCTTTGTTTCTAAACTAAGTCCAAGAACAGAGGAGGAAGATGTTTTCATTTCCATTTCTTTGCACTGCTACCTGCTGTTCACTGTCTGTAACTACAAGCTGCTGTTCCATATAAAGCTTTCTGTCATGTAAAAACAAAAGCTTTCAGGTTTTGTGTTTTGAAGCCAGCAAGATGACATGAGGAGACAATTAGAGCCTCTGTCCCGTGTGATTTTTAGACAAACTATAGAGCTTGCAGCTGATGCAGAGAGCAGCAGTTGTTTGACTTCAAAGGTCCTGACAATTCTGTGTCTGATCATTTGTCTGTAGATTTGATTAACAGACAAGCCCTCACTGTCACAATAGAGGTGTGGTGACTTAGTCTTAAAAGGGAAAAGAATAGGGAAGGCTTACCGTTGAATCGAAACCAGCCTTATGATTTCTATTTTCTCCTCATGTTCTCAAAGAAAACAATTAGTTAATTTACTAATATTATGTGTTTTCTGTCATTTACTTACTGTCTGCTATCCCTCTCTTTGTTTCCATCCATCGCCACGCAGGTATTTCAGCAACATCACGCTTGGTGGTCGAGATTACTCCTTCAATGGTGATGGTTACTTGTCCAACCCCTTCCTGGATGTAATTTCCTGGACGCCTGGACGTGGATGGGAAGATGTAAGGACATGACATCAGTTTTTTATGTCTCATATGCTCAAACATGTGTTCTCACTTTAGAAGTGAAAGGGGCATGCTTTGTGTTGAATCACATGATACACTTCATTATTTATTATTTTGTTGTATGGGATTCATGAGAAACTGCAAGGACAAAAGCAACTAGCAATTGAACCCAGAGCAGGATTTGTGCTGATTGGAGCAACCTTCTTGAGTCTTAATCTCTCCATGTGAGTTAGAGGAGCAGATCTGTGCTGCATTGGCATCTGAAATAAGAATATAAACCTGACAGTGAGGATAGTCAGGTCACATGGGTTCATTTTCATGTAAAGTTCACTATGGTGCCTGAGGCAGAGGAGAGAAGTTGGCTGCTGACCATTTGACCGTGCTTTGTGTGTTCTAACTGTGCCTGTTCAGTTTCCGCAGTCTCTCTGTTTCTCTGCTGTTTCCTGGTTAATGCACACTCACACAATCCCACACATGCGCGCACACAAACACACACAAATACGCACACACTTACAGCTCTGAAAGGATAAGTCAATTGACAGAAATCCCAATTTTGATGATTGCTTTAAGTCAGTTGTTAAGCAAAATTGACAAATATTCTCAGTTTCCTGCTTCTAAATGGGGATTTACCTATTGATTTTATATAATTACAAATTGAATATCATGGTGGACTGTTTGTCAGATAAAATAAGCAATGTGAGGACATCATCATGTTCTCTGGGAAATTGTGATGGATGAATTAAAAAAATCATAAGATTAAACTATAGGTTTGCAGATTTTCAAGCGTTTCTTAACTAAATACGTGCATGCACATATGTAACTTTAAAGACATTTTGTTCCTTTCCTTACTGGTTGTGAAGCAATACCTTTCTAGTGCAATTCCATGGTTAGAGATGGATGACAAAATCAACAGCCAAATCAATAGGTGATCCTCTAAAGGAAAGTAACTAAAGTCTCTTTAGTACAAAACTCCATCTTTGTGATTCCCAGAGTTTACTCACTTAGATTCTGCATAGGGGTATTACCACAAAAATTGAATTTTGTACAAAAGGCTGTAACTTTGGGAGATAAACACACTTACTCAAACTGCTGGGGCTTCACACAGCTTTGGCTGAATTTTGAAGTGCATTTCTACTATGGATTTGTCCCCCACCTTTTACATCATGGGAGACGCCCTAGGAAGAGATACTTTTCAGCCAGTATAGAGAAGAAGAATTCTGTAGTCTTAAAATACATACATTTGGGTACGAGAGAATTGTATTTAGACAGCCTTAAGAAATGTGAACCTATCCTTTCATTGATCAAAATAATCAGTAGTTGCAACCCTGCAGTCATCCACATCTACTCATACAATTCATTCTTCGTTTTGCAGAAAGCAATGTTCTGATGTTGCTATGATATATAGTTGGGGATTTGTTCTTATTTGCTGCTGTGTTTTCAGGTATTGGCTGTAAAATGAAATCCGGATTTAAATAGTGCTTAAGATTTGTCATTACCATCTGTTTGTAGACTCACCATTGTTTTGTGTGTTTGAGTGTCTTGTCTACATAACTGCATGCGCATCTGCCAAGCACCAGTACCCCTGGCATGTCATGCATATTCTGAGAAATCCTTAATACGAAACCTTGTCACCTGTTGGAGATGTTTTCCACTTTAATATGCAGGGATTTTACCCCTTGTCAGTGTCAGAAGAGAGAGCGATGCTCATTTTCTCAACCCCACACCACACTGTACATGCATAAAGACACATAGCACTCTCAGAACATACACTCTGCAACGGCACATAATCACAAACGCTGCACACATTCAAATACAGAGCCACACAAGCTTACACACACATACACACACACACACACACACACACAGAGAGACACACACATACAGTATATATATATATATATATATATATATATATATAAGCACAATACACACATTGGTAGTTCTCAGCCTCCTGCTGGTTTTAACAGCCCACCAGAGTCCGGTCTCAGCGTGTTGTAACATGCTGACTCCTGCCATATCCCTTAAATCCCTTTCAATTAGAAGCTCCTGCGCTGGTCCTTCGTCTCAGTGCAAACCCAGGGTACGAAACCCGCCCACATACACACACACGCTTAGAACTTGCTCGCAGACAGCCACATGTGTGCACACAAATGAGAGCACATACGTGTGTATGCTTACACACATATGCTTACACCCTTCTTGCATAAACCCTATTGCATACACACACACGCACCCACAATAAGGATAAGATGCCTGTATCTGCCTATTATGCACATCCACGCTGTTGGCTCTCCCTGAATATTTAATGTTCTTTTTACAATGACTGCACCATTACCTAGAGCCCGGGAGCACCCAGCTTAGCTTACTGAAACACTGCAGACTAGTACTGAAGGTTGTCCAGCATTAGCATGGCTTGTTTCAGCTACAGATACAGCACGCAGAGCTAGATGTTCCAGGATATTACTGGAATTGAATGAACATTCATTAACGCCACTCACAGCTGCTAAAGGGGAACGTTTCAGTTGAAAGTGGCTCCCAGTCCTCAAACTTTTGCTCCAAACGAAAACACTTTCCCTGACCCAAACTATTCCAGCAATTTTAAAAGTCTGAAGTGGTATTTTTTGGCTGTTCTTTTTCTTACATTTGAGTGTGCATTTCTCTGGGTATTTGGCTGATAGAGAGTAGTGTGTTCTCCTCTAAGCTCTATCTGTTTCCTGTCTGTGTTCCCTGAGTGTGTTTTGATTGAATGTCTGTTGCGGAGCTGTGGTCGAAGTGCAGTCGAAATACTGTCATTGTTTCCACCTCCTCCTCTCCTGACTGCCAGCGCTTGCATTAAACAGAGAGGCTCCACAAAGCTGCCAAATTTTACTCTACTGGCCTGCTTATGCATTCACATTAACATATATATAATTTGCGTATGTGTGTGTGTGTGTGTTAACTTTGTATCTTCATGTATTTCTGTGTGTGTGCATGAGTATACAGTATGTTTGCACACATTCTCTTGTGTATGTCACCTCAGTTACACTTGTCACGACATTTAGACATGACTTTTATCAGGTGATCATGCAAAGATGTGTCAAGTGATGCTGCAAGAGGAATGTTCACCCAAAAAGAAAAAAAAAAAAGGACTCTGCTCTGAATCTTCTTGGGTGTGGTTCTGCCTTGTGCTGTTTTCAAAAGTCTGTTTATTCCAGGCACCAGCATCCAACACATCCAGAGTGTATATAAACAATGCAAAGAGAAGGGAAAAACAATGATACAGCCAAAGGGATGCTTGACAGACATTTTCAGGTCAACAGTGGACACACAACAATGTGGTCTCACAGCATCATTCGCAAACAGGTTTTAAAAATCATACTGAAATGACATCTGTAGCCATGGATATACCCTCCGTACATGTGCTTTTTCAATGTGTAAACACCTCTAAAAATGCATTTTGACCAGAGCTTGTCACATAAAAATTGTTCAGTCAAACCAATTCAACGGCCTAGAGATTACAAAATGTGGATTTTTGCTTGCCACAGAAACACCTCTGTCTTTATACCTCCCTCAGTAGAGCACTATTGTTTGTACAAGCATGAATCTGTGACTTACTTGCTTTCATCCTATCCTCAAAGCCATTATTTGTTAATTATTTTGTTCAATGTCTGATTTGACACCAAAGTAAATGACTAGTAAAAACATATCTGGATAACCACTGTAACCCTATCAATCAGTGCAGCCTTTGTATATGCACAAATGTGTCAGGTAATTGCTCCCAACCCACATAACAATGACTATTCAGGGCCTGGTGTTCTAAAAAAGAGTGAGTGGGCACGAAAACCTCTACAATACCTGTACAATATAATGCAATCCAGTACCATAGCCCTGCAGTAAATACAACCTTTATGAAGCTTATTATACTCAGTTTTTATTGAGACTGACAGGGAGATGTTCATTCATCTCTGTAGTCATTTTGTGGCCATAGTTTGTGATACAGTACTGTACAATTTATTTCCCTCCATCTGTATCATTCAAGGGACGACAAAATGAAGCCGTCTAACACAATGATTATTGCAGGGTATTAGTATGGGATTGTATTATTTTGTATAGGTGGTAATGTCATTGTGTTCACCCTCTCTGTGTGTGACAAAGTAAATGTTTCGGGATAGGGCACTGTAATGATTACAATACAAAATAAGCTTTTTTTTTTTTTTTAATTCTAGCTCATTAACAATTGTTTTAAATTGAATTTAGAGGAGCTCCTTGACAGGAAAACCCTGCTCTGATTTTATGGCTGATTTTATAGCTTTATTCAGTGGCTTCATTAAGTTTCATTTTATATTATGTGATAGATAGTGTTTAAGCATGCATATTTATGGGTGAAAAGTGGTAAATTAATAAATCAGAATATAAAACACTTAAACACTTAAAACCTATATATAAAAATTGTCTTTTGCAGGTTTGGCATTATATAACCAACACCATCTGTATCTGTGCCTTTTACTGTATGTATGAAACACACTTTTGTTTAAGCCCTGCAATCACTATAACTTTGCATGCAACAGCAGCCTTCAAAAACATGTCAACAGGGACTGCGGTGGTTTTAGGGTTTGACAGGTCAGCGTACAGTTTGGAGCAGTTTACGTACCATCAGCAGATAACTTCACGTCAGCTGTCTCCTGTAAGGCCTTGTGGTTCACACAACCTCCAAGCAGGCGGTTTGGGATTTTTGTTTAGCGGTGGCTAACTTAGAAGAAAACGTAAATGAGACAAGTTGTGACTAAAGACTTTCGCTCGGGTCTAACGTCGATCACCTGATGAGTCCCTGATCCGTGATTCACTGCGACCGCTACGCCACCCTCAAATCCTGCCTCTTCAAGCTTATATTCCTCAACTTTGACACTTTCTGCCTGGGTTTTTCGCTTTGGCCGAAACCAGTGTCCAATATGTCCAGGGATTGTGCCCCTGTGCTCTATTTGTTTGCTGAAACATAACCTTACCTTAGCTGCAGGCGCAGTCTGTGGAAATATTGGTTTAATTGGTTTTGTCCCAGTAAGACAAATGTTGTATAATAACGGGCAATCAGGATAATTTTGGGGGGATCACAAAAATACCGTTAAAGATACAACCAAGTAGGAAGTGACGTTTTGACTTTTTTACTGGTAGAGTAATCTAATAGTCTAGGGGGTGCTGAGGTCCCACCTGGACTAACCGCCTCACGCCGGGAAGGGACACACCAGAGGCGGAAGCGTCATTTCTCTGCACCGGTCAGCCAGCGATCCTGCTCCTCTGCCTTTCTGTGATCACACATATAGCCAGAGATTCTCCATAAACCGTCTCTCTGATGCAGCTTCGCGGCGCTTCCGCCTCCCGTGTGTCCCCGGCCTCACACCTGCAGATGCTGTGCCAGTCTCTCTACTGGCTGCACAGATACAGAGTTAATATCAACGCTTCCTGCTTACTTTCTTGTAAAACAGTTAACAAGTCAACCCCTAAAAAATGTTGTAGGCTACAGATTAGTAACTAATGTAGTTAATTATTGAACTTCAAATACTTGCAAATCCCTTACTGGCAAGATATCCATCTTACTGTACTACTATTTCCTCACAGAGACATGGTTATTTTCAGATGTTAAATTGACACATGATGCCTTACTTTTTATATACAAACAGCTTTCATGATTGGATTATTAGCCAAAAACAGATTCTCAAAGGCTGGTAAACAGCATGTCCCTCTTTTCAAAAGTGTGACATACATACTGTCTACACTGGGAAACCATGAGCACCTTGATTTGATTTGATTTGATTCTGTCTTAAACAACGTACACGACACATCTATCCAAACACTCACAAAACATCATCAACAACAAAGAACAACAAAATCAAAAGAGAGGTACAGATTCAATCCAACATGGGACCTGGAAAAAAACCCAGAGCAGAGCAGAGTAAAGCTTTAATGTCCCAGAGGGGCAATTTGGCTTGCAAACAGCTTTCAATAGTAGTAAACGTTAAATACAACAACACAATGTCAATGTAACACAAACATTGAAACATGACAGGTTAAAAACACTAAAAGAGAATATAACTTATTTCCGCAGTGGTCCTGTTTGTCTCAGATTAGGATAAAAACATAGGCTTTTGTGTCTGCGTTTCATACATAAGTGTAAGTTGTAACTTGCCAATGCAGTTATTTTAAGTATTACTCATTTGAGAAATAATGCATTTTTAACTAAAATACCAAGTAGAATCACCTTTTCTACTATATGTTGAGACAAGGCAGATGTAGGTTGACTTTTTGGTACTTGCTTTCTGTTCAGTAGGGGTGTTAAAATTACCTGGTTTTGTTTATCATTATAAACAAAGGTGGTATCCCTTAAAAAAAAAAAAAAAAGAGTAGAAATGTGTGGGTTTGTGTACTCCACCTTTTTCTAATTTTTCTCTTGTCTGTTCCCCCAGGTAGGCTGGTGGGAGAACGGCGTGCTGAGGCTTCGTTACCCAGCCTGGTCCCGCTATGGGCCATTCCTTAAACCACCTGATGATGCCCAGCACCTGCGCGTTGTAACACTGGAGGAAAGGCCATTTGTCATCGTGGAGCTGGCGGACCCCGCATCCGGGACCTGCATCCGTGACTCAGTGCCCTGCAGACGACCCCTAAATGCCAGGTTTGATTGCCCCCGAAATTATTCTTATTTGTTTTAGATTGGTGTGTTTTAAGCAGGACTTGATGTTATTGATCTTATTTCATCAAACACTGTTTCACTCAAAACTACAAAACTATGTGGAAGTGAAAGAAAATAATAATCAGAAAAATCAAATGACAAAAAAAAAAAAAGAAGAAGAAGAGTAGTAGCCTCTCTACTGGAGTTCCTAAGCTCTCATGATGCCGTCCAATTGAGGAGACATCATTCACCTATCAAAACTGTGGTCTCTTCACTCCCTGACCGTAATCAATAACAGACTGCTCTCCAGAGGATCATTGGAATGACTCAGGGGTCTGGAATCAGATATAACCACAGTGGAGCTTTATGGTTCATCAGCTTCTGAAGGGATGACAGCACCTATCCAACACTGGTCGATCAAACCTGTCACTAAGGGCTTGGCCACAATATTCCATCTCTGTGACCATTTTCTTCTGTTTTCCTCCTTTCCTTTCCTCTCACAATGTTAAAATGCATGATTACACACCAATCACGATGCAATTTTTAAGGCTTTATTGTTTGACATTTTTTACTTACATTTTTTACTTATTTTTTCGTCCCTGTGACTCTTTTGTAGTGCCATCCATGAGGGCGTGGCTCCCATGAAGCAGTGCTGCAAGGGCTTCTGCATTGACATCCTCAAGAGATTGGCCAAGATTGTCGGATTCACCTATGACCTTTACTTAGTGACCAATGGGAAACATGGGAAGAAAATTGATGGGGTTTGGAACGGCATGATTGGAGAGGCAAGTCTTTGTGTGTGTGTGGGTGCCTGTGGTTCTGCCTGTCTGCCTTTGTGAGCAATGTGTTCTCAATGTCGGTCCCGTGTCACTTGCGTATGTGTGAAAGGTGTGTGTGTGTGAGTTTATATTTGGGCCTCTGCATATTTTGTGTTGCATTTTCAGTCGACAAGCCGCATAGTAGCATTTCTTCAGCCTGTGCTGCTGCGTCCTGGGTGACCAGTTTAACGCTATGAGTCACATCAATCGCTGTGAGAGTTATGGCCACTTAACCACTGTCAGCAATCAGACAGCTGTCATTTATTACGCGCACACACACATGCACACACACACATAAGGGGAAACACAGGCATGCACTATAATAGAGGGCAAAAAATGCAGTTACACAAATTGCCAACATAGGTGGCGAACACACAGTGTACACTATGTTTATCTGCAGAGACACATCCTTGTACACACAAGCACATAGAAGCACAAAGACACACGCACGCACATAGTCAGACACCCCCTGGCTAGTTGCGATTAGTCCTTGATATTTTCTTGGCAATTCTCACAGAGGTTCATGATCCCCTATAAAGAAAGACACAGAGATGCTGGCAGAAAAATAAAAAAAAACAGACACACAAACAGACAAGCATGCACACATGCTCACACACATACTGAGATCGATACGGGGGCTGCTGTTTCATTGAAGCGCCCCGCTGTTTTTATCTTTGTCCCAGAGGGAACTTGCCAAACACCAGTTGTCACAGGTTCCAAAACAGTTCCACTGCGCTCTCCTGCTCTATCATTTATAACTTGAGCCCGGGCCAGAGCTGTCTGACGAATCTATTTTCACATGCAAAAGGCCAAGCGAATTTTGTTTTCTCAAACTAATGTCTGTCTTTTGATCAGCTGTTCCAAAGCCTGCCATTCTTTGATCAGGTAATCCAGAGACTTGGCAGAATTGAGGGGAGAGTGCTTTGCTTTCCGCTTCGCTTCATTTTTCTGCTGATTTGCTCTGAAGAGCGGATGTGCCATGTCTAATGTAGATTAACATTTCACTTGTACAAATCAGCAGACACAGCGTTTTTCAGGTTTTTCTTGATGGTGGCAGGGAGGAAACAGGCCTTAGCTCATTTTGTATGCTAAAGAGATGCACAAGAGACACGTGCTCAGTATTTGTCCCTGATTGAATCCTTGGCCTTTCTCATGCAGGCACATTTGAGGATGTACAAAGGGTCAGAGTGAAGAAATGTCACTATCTCATCTAGAAACAAAACTTTGTGGACTGTAAAAGATTGGCTTTGTCTATTTATAACTGAAACAGGCATAATTAGATTTCTCTCTTAACACTGATTCTTGTCCCCTTTAGGTGGTATACAAGCGAGCGGACATGGCCATTGGCTCGCTGACTATCAATGAGGAGAGGTCAGAGGTTGTGGATTTCTCTGTCCCTTTTGTGGAGACGGGAATCAGTGTAATGGTCTCCCGTAGCAACGGGACTGTATCACCATCTGCTTTCTTAGGTAAGAGGCTCTGTTTATGTGAGACGGCTAGCTGATGTACAGAATCTAATCTAATTGTAAAGTGTTGAGTTTGCATAAAAAGCTTCTTTGGCTGCTGGTCCTTACATCTAGATTAGCCTTTACTTTTTCTTAGCTGCTCATGTCTTCTCAACTTATAGTTTCACTCTGTCAGCACTGCAGACTCAAGTATCCAGTGGGAGAACAGTGTTATTGGCCAATAGACTGCACTGAGATGATTGTAAAAAAGAGAAACAGTGTTTATGGACTTCTGGAGACTTCTTGCTACACTATTTTCACTGCATACAAGGCTTATCTCTGTATAAATACTAGGCTACATGGTGTGCAGATTTATTAAACTTTTGTGTCCTCTCTATTGATAATAGTAATAATAATAAGAAAATAATTATAATAATAATAATAATTCATAATAATTAAATAATTCAGTACAAAACTGTTCATTTAAATCTTCTTTTGTTTTTCCCTTCAAAGAGCCCTATAGTCCAGCGGTGTGGGTGATGATGTTCGTCATGTGCCTGACCGTGGTGGCTGTGACCGTCTTCATTTTTGAGTTCTTCAGCCCTGTGGGCTACAACCGCAGTCTCCAGACTGGCAAGAGTGAGTGATGGGTCTAAGCTGTTTGTCTCTCTCAGTCTGATAAATGGAGTCCATCGCTTTTGCTGCACGAGTCAAATGGGCAAACATTGAATTCACTCCTGAAATGTGGTCAAAAATTCAACCTAAATTATTTTTTAGTTTGATAATGACCTGTTTGTTTTCTTGCTGTCTGATTGGTCAGTTGTCACATTAAAAATGTACTGATGGAGATTTTGAATGTGCTGCCCTGAATCCTTAACTGTGAATCGTGGTGAAGAGGAAATTATACCTTCAGTATTTTGAACTGCATCCAAGTATTCTTGATATTGAAGCAGCCATTTATTATTCAACAGCATAGTTTGTACCCCTGTGATATTCAGTATGCCTGATGCCTCGGTCCAATACCCAACCCGACTCGCTTCTTTTACTGCATGATTGCTGTGCTCTACATAATTTTACCTCTCTGTCATCCTCCTATATGTCCCTCTCATTCACTCTCATCTCTCTCCTTCCTTCCTTCCTCTACTCCTGTCATATAAAGGCAGGAGTGTTTGAGCTCTTTGAATGGTGATTTGCACCATGTGGTTTGATTATTTGTAAGATCACGTAGCAGCTGAATTAAAAGCTGCCATCCTCAAAACGTATAGACACCGCCTTATGAGCTTTGGTGTCAAAAAGGCTGCTAGGTATTTTCGTATATAGTACACCCATTTTACAGATCATTCAGAGAAGTTTAATTTGAATCGGCTGCTTCATCTGCAGTCAGGCGCTACTGAATACACTATTGTGCCGTGTACTGGCTGGATTGCTGTCTAGAAAAAAAGTTAATGTTACAACCACTCATTACGCTAAAAAAAATCCTTCTCTTTTTCTCTCTCCCTTTATCCCTCGTCATCATTTTCGCCAGAGGCTGGAGGGTCTACTTTCACTATAGGAAAGTCTGTATGGCTTTTGTGGGCCATTGTCTTCAACAACTCTGTGCCAGTGGAGAACCCTAGAGGAACCACCAGCAAGATCATGGTGCTGATCTGGGCCTTCTTTGCTGTCATCTTTCTGGCCTCCTACACTGCTAACCTAGCTGCTTTCATGATCCAGGAGGAGTACATTGACACAGTGTCGGGTCTCTCGGACAAGAAGGTACCCCATTGCTTGAATACTGATTAAGTAGGGAAAGCAGAAGGAGAATTAAAGTCTTAGAGTGAGCCAAATCCCATGCATTTGAATGTTAAATTGATTAAAGCACAGGAATTTAGAAATTAATAAAATCTCATTTAACATAACTCAATTACCACAGTTCTTGAATACTTAAAAGACAGTCCTAAATACTACTTTAAGTCCACAGACTGCTCTCTTTTTAAAGATTTGACTGTGCATGGTGTGTTATAAGTTAGTCTAGAAAGTGGACAGAAATAGGTCAGACAGATTGGTGCACAGCCTGGTGTGTCTCATGCCCCTTCCGTCTCACTCCCTCGCCTCCCTTTGCTCCACTAGTTTCAGCATCCCGAGGAGCAGTACCCACCTCTGAAGTTTGGCACAGTGCCCAATGGGAGCACAGAAAAAAACATCCGCTCCAACTACCCAGACATGCACCAGTACATGGGCAAATACAACCAGAGAGGGGTGGAGGATGCCATAATGAACCTCAAGACCGGGTCTGTCTGCCACAACATGAGTTTGATCATTCCCTCACGTTTATATGTATCTTGCTAGATTTTTGGTTTAGGTTTGTCCTTCTCCACATCTTTTTATTTTCCAGTAGCTGAGTTTCCATAAAAGCATGCTTTGCAAATCATTGTTTATAAAGTTAAAGAATTGCTAAAATTGTTCAAACTTTCCTCAGGCAAGTATAAAACGATATTATTGTTTGCTTGAGATGTAAAATCTATTTGCCCGAATAAGCTTACAAGACACTATAAAACAACAACCAAAATGATCACATAACATATTTATATTAGTAAGTACAGGTCCATAAGTTTAAAAAGAAAACATTTCAAAAGTCCCAATTTCCATATCAGACTTGCCCTACTATGAAGGATACAAGATAAATGAATACATTTAACTAAAACAAAAATCTGTCAAATCAACGTATTGCCTTCGAACAGAAACAATCACAATCTTAGGTCGCTGTACAAGGTAATAAAGGTGGTGATGAAAATTAATTTGTCAAATAAATTATATAAGCTTATCATGATTAGGCCTCACAATTTCATAAACAATTTAAAAATGGCATTGGCTACTGAAATGTTATATTTCTTCTTGAAAATCCCCATCTACTGTCATTCAGATAAGGTTCAAGTAAAAGAAATGGCACTAAATGGTCAAAAGAAGAATTCTTTCTGTTGTTTTAGGATGAAACTAAAAACTCAATCTCACCACGAAGTCCAGAAGTTTAAATTGCCATTCCTCTTAGCACAGTGTAGGTTTGCGTAAAAGTTGAGATGGAAAGTTAATTTTTTACCTTGGAAACAGCAGTTGACAGTACAATCTTACTACATAGTCGATTATACAAAACGTACTGTATTTCCATCAACACAGCTAAAAATTCACCTCATATGTATGGTTATTATATTATTTAATTTTTGGTGGAGTTACACCTGCTGTCTTTCTTTTTTTGTGATTTTGAAATGTTCTCAATCTCGCACTAGCAGTCCATCATACACAGCGGCATTCTTTTCAACTCTGACTAACACTTTCCTGCACAGATTCTCTCACCTTTACTCTCTCTCTCCACCCTCACCGCTATCTCCACCCACCCACACAGTGCAAGCAGCCTTTCCCTCTTCAGTTTCTAGTAGAATCTCTATCACCCGTCATGTGTTGGATAATCCCAGTTTACTTTATCCTAAGCCTCTGTCATCGTTTCTCCCTCCCCATTGCCTTGACACCACAATTATAACTCAGTGTTAACATGCACAAACTTTAGCTTCTCTCCTGCTGTCTTTCTTCTTTTCCTCAGTGCTTATCTTTCCCTTCCTGTCACTCCTCATCTGCCCTTCTTATCTTACCATTTCTTTCTTTTCTCTTTCTCTTTTTTGGTCCATTCTTTCCCCTTCCCAGTGTGCTTTCTCAGTGTGTCTGTATTTAAACTTTATAATCCTCATCACTCTCTGGCTCTATCCCATGTCTTTTCCCCCTGAAGTGTGTAAATCTTTCCCCTCTCTCTCTCTCTCCCTGTCACTGCGCTCTTCGCATCGTATAAATCCCCATCCTCCTCCTCCCTTTCTGCCTCCTCCACCACCTTCCCGCTCCCTCTTACTCACACATCTTTCCCTGATCTCTACCTTATTTTATTCTCCTTGTGTTTTCACTCTTTCCACCAAGCCTACTTTACTATTCCACCCTTCCTCCCTTTTCTTGTTATGATTTAACTTTTCATGCCCTCTCTATCATTCTGTGCGCCTGTCTGCTGTATATTTTTGCACCCCAACTCTCTTCCCAGGTACATCCCAGAGATCCACCTTTATACATCCTCCCCTGCCTCAGCCAGTCTCTCCATCGCTCTGCTCCCTCTCTCCCATTAAATGATGAATGAATTCTCTCTTGATCCCTTTGCAGGAAACTGGATGCTTTTATTTATGATGCTGCAGTATTGAACTATATGGCCAGGAAGGACGAAGGTTGTAAGGTGAGTACTAACCCACGCAGGCACTTTTGCTCACACACGATATTAGACATATATGTTTGTCACTTGGTAAATTTTTTTTAAACACCTGCACATTGTCTTTTTTCCAAGGTGATGACCATAGGCTCGGGGAAGGTTTTTGCCACCACAGGCTACGGTATCGCCCTGCACAAAAACTCACGCTGGAAACGTCCTCTTGACCTGGCACTGCTGCAGCTGGTGGGAGATGGTAAGAACTATGGGGAGGGGAGGGTAGAGAGGAAAATAATTAGGCCAATGCAGGGGGCAAAGGGAAGGTTAGGGGTAAAATGACAGGATAGAAAAACGAGCGACAGAGTAGCATAAGGGTGGGGGGTGGATGGAGGACACAGGGGGTAGATGAATGAGAGGACGTTGAGTAGTGGATGGGGAATATAAAGTGTGAAGAGAGCAATGGCTGTAAGGTGTTTTGATTGTGACAGAGGGAATAATGGTGTGTAGAAGATGGCTAATGGTGATGGTAAAGAGGTTTGGAGGTCTTTTTATTGGCTACAAGAGAGGAAGGGAAATAAAAAGGGAGGTGGGAGCAAGAGGAATATCATTTGTTTATTTCAAAAATATCAGAAATGACTTGATTCTGTTGGTGAGAGTGGACATGCCCCTCCCCCGTTTTCACTCCTCGCAATCTATCTGACTTTCACTCTCTTTTCCTTTTTTCCTGCTCGGGCTGGTAAAAGAAAAAAAAAAGGATTTACTTGTGTGAGTCAATGTTGTAAAAAAGGATCATCACAACTTGTGCGGCGACCGATTTACACTCATTACAGATTAGCTGAGAGTGACACAGAGAGAGGACGTGTGAGAAAAAATTACCAAAGAAAAACACCGGACAATAGGCTGAACATGAGATGTGGAAAGGGTGCACGAATGCATAACGAAATATAGAAAACAGATCAGATAATTGAATAATTGATAGCTACAGTATGGGAGTATTATTAGTATGCTGTGTGTCTGCTGCACACACTTGTGTCTAGGATTAATCCATGGGAGGATGGTTCCTTGTTTGACAGAGGATCTGTTTTTAGCAATAGTTGTCAGTACACTAATGCTTGATTGTCATTTTACACAGTCCGCCACACGCATTTATTGTCTCAATCGGATGCTGCTTGTTTGGCTTTTCCTCGTTTTTTAAATCAGCTTTGCTTATGGCGTGGCGGACAAAGCCCTTTAGCTGTTTCTGGCACGCAGGCACTTTAGCTGCTTACACACTGATAATGCCAATTTGGTGCCAAGATCTATTAAATAAGACTGGCGTCTAGAGCTGAATTGTTGGACCTGGGAAAAGATGTGTGTGTACAAGAAAAACATAGAGCCTAGACAGTATTGGCAGGCCATGTCTCCTGTTTCTTTTAATTCTTGGTATATGTCCTTGTCCTTGCTTCTTTTCTATGTAGCAACAGCCCTTAACATCAGCTGTGTACATGGGATGGATCTAGTTACAGGGTAGTGTTGAATGCTGAGGGTTCTAGTTGTAGGCAGGCGTTATTGGAGTGGATTACTAAGGAAGAGGATTAGTTTGTTCGGATGTGGTGGGAGAGAGGGTGGAGGATGGGGGTGGGGGTGGGGGTTGGGGGGGTTGCTCACATTCAGCTCACATGCCCTCAAAGGCTGCATCTCAACAATAGCCCTGCGGCTCAAGGACTCTGCATCACACCTTCAGCTGGGCTAAATCATGTCACAGTGTTACATCATTATTGTACCCTGTACCGTATTGAGCCATATCATTTTACAACTACATTAGAGAATAGAGGAGCACTAGAGAAGTCCGCTTTGTCAACCCTGTGTGCATTGTTATCCTTGTTGCTGCCTCTGGTGATTCATACCAAAGCTTTAAGAGATGGTCCATTGATCTCACTACAACTTGGTTCCTGATAAAGACAAAACTGCTGAGTAGCAAGATTTCCTTTTTCCCTCTTATCAGATCCACTTCTATTTTTTGCATAGTATCAAGATTTTGATTCCAAGAATATATTATTCAGTGAGTAGATATTAAAAAAAATGTGAGAAGCTGGGTTTGCAGCTCTTGGCTGGCAGGGTGTTTTTTTCAGAAATCTTGCAACGAATGCCGAGAGGTTTGTCATGTTGTGATAAAAGCACAGGATTGTACGGGTCATGGTTTACTGCTCAACAACTGTGGAGCTCAGCGTCTCTGGACATGTCTGGCATCATGCCACATCGGGCACACTGCAAAATGCAAAACATGCACGTAGGCACTTACACATTTGAACTTGCACATTTGCACATGCACACGAAAACACACATGAAGACACACACATATAGTTTGATTTATTAAATAATGTCTTTGTGGTGCGTGCCAGCTCCGTGTTTGCAGTGTGCCAGCTCTACCTGACCTGACCTGCCAGAAACGACAGAGGTGGAGTGTGGATTTGACACACCTGTCAGATTTGGCAGGCCTGAGCTGGCTGCAACTGAGAGGTAGAGACAACTGCCATCACAAAGGTCTAAGGGAGGGAAGAAACAGGCGCAGTGAGAAAGAGTCAGATTGTAAAAGAGAGAGATGAGGAAGCACAAGATGAATCACTTGAGTCAAATGGCAGGAAAGCCAGGAGATGAGACTTAGAGCTTAGAGAAAGGATTCGACTAGGGCTTGTGAAGTGGAGGACAGACATGAGACTACCTGTTTATCTGTACCCTTCACTAAGACACTTGCTGTTTTCACATCAGGCACCAGTTTGGTCACACAGATGCTACTGAAGGTCAATGACACCGATAAATCTCTCTTCAGTGGGGATATACTCTGGAGTTAAAAACAGACCTTTGTGTCTTAGAATGTATGTCTTGTGTGTATGAATGAATCTGAGACATGGAGTTGTTACCTGAGTCTTCCAGTGGGCTGCAGTAGCACTGTATCCATCTGTTGCTGTAGCTTGAGGCCACGGCTGATTGGCTAATGATGTTCTACAGGAGACACATTAGCCAGATCACACAGATGACTGAGTCGGCTTCATCTAAGCTATGCAAGCACGGCTAATGATGGCACAAATGAAAAGCTGGCGCTAGAGTTTTCTCAGAGCAGTGTAGTGTTGCGAGCGGATGGTGACTTTTCAGCTTTTAGACCCTGCTTCAGCCATTTGACTTGAAATAGTTCAGAGACTGCAATATGCAGTAAAATGCAACCTTCAGACTTGGTTATTGCAGTGCTGCTCATCCCGCCATTGCAATTAGTGTAACAGAAATCTCTCATTATCAGTCCTGTAGGAGAATACACCTTTTTAATTCCATCATGAATCATATGCTGCATCTTCTGGCTGTCCATTACTATGGTTACACCAGAAACCCCCGCAGCCAGTCACAGGTTTAGCAGGGCAGCTCAGATTCATTAGGCCAGTGAGATCATAAATAAAAAAGCAGAGTAGTGGGTAAAGCGGTTTTGCCTGGTTCCTGGTAGGTTAACAGATGGGAATCTTGAATCCCCCAGTGCTTACCAACTTGATGGAGATTCTGACCATCCCTCCAGCACAATTAAATGATTATGATCTTCTCCCTCTGTCTCTGTCCATCCTAGTCGTTCTTTCTCTCTTCACATTTTCCCCTCTTTTTCTCGCCTCTCATCCTCTTCAAGCTGAGGAGTGTTCCTGCTGTTTGTCATAATGACACAATCTCAGCCTCTCGTCCTCCATCTCTGCTTCCCTTGTTCCAGCTCTCTCTAACTCTCTCTGTCTCTGTGTTTGTCTCATTTCCCCTGGTGCGTTCGTGGACAGAGAAAGAATGCAGCTCCCTCTCTCTCTCTTTGTGAAATATTCTTACCAACTCTCTCATTACCTCTCTCCCTCTCTTCCATGCTTGTTCAACCTATCCAACCATCTCACTATGGGTCCTGGTCTCCTTTTCTGCTCCTCTCTTCATTTACTCTGGGTTACAATGTTGAGATTAGGTTGTCGCTGCCATTTTACCTCTCACTGCTACTTCATTGTTTTGGACTCTCTCTCTATCTCAGTCTCCTTCCTCATTGTTACTTTGGACACAGCGCTGCTTTTTGTATTACTGACCTTTGACCTTGCGGAGTCACCTTGGATAATGGGAAAACAGAACACAGTACTGTAGACCTGTACTTTAGTGCTTATTATTAGCCTGTCTGGCTCCCTGTGTGTCCCTTGTCACTATCTAGTGTCCCGTCTATCTATCTATCCATCTATCTATCTATTTATCTATCTATCTTATTATCTATCTCAGTACAACCTTGAAATAACCCCAAGTATCCCAGCCTTAATTCTTCTTGTATCCAACATGATCCCTTCTCTCATCTCTTAACCCCTTTTATGTCTTGTCTTGTCCTGTCTTACTTATTTTTTTGTGCTTTTTAATACTCCTCTTCCCCTTCCTCCATATTTTCTCTTTTCTTTTCTGCTCTCATCTTTTACCCCCTTTTAACCTCATCCATTTCCCTTTTCCCTCTTCCTCATCCCCCCGACCCCCACCTGTCCCCTTTCCAGATGAGATTGAGATGCTGGAGCGCCTCTGGCTGTCCGGTATCTGCCATAATGACAAAATTGAGGTGATGAGCAGTAAACTGGATATTGACAACATGGCCGGGGTCTTCTACATGCTGCTCGTGGCTATGGGCCTCAGTCTGCTGGTGTTTGCTTGGGAACATTTGGTCTACTGGAAGCTGCGTCACTGCATGGCCACCAGTTCTGGCAAATTGGACTTTCTCCTGGCAATCAGCAGGGTAAGTGTTTTTGTCTGTGTGTGTTTAGTGTTTTTCTACACTAGCACACCCTAGTGTGTTTTGCAGACAATGTTGTTGCACTTCAAAATTGTATATCCACATTTCCACTGCAAATGTTTTAACTTTAATCCCATTAAAACCTAATTTTGTAGCAACTTCAGAGTTGTCCTACAATTTAGTGCACTAAAACTACGCTACACTATAACAGGATAACATGACTGGAACCAAAATGCTGTGCATGTAACCATATACACAGACATGTGTAAGCATGTGTGTCCCTGCCTGTGTGTGCCCTTATCTGTTACTGAGTGTTAGAAAGTGTGAGGTCTGGGGTCAATTCAATTCCACTCAGTCAATTCGGGAGATTAATTGAAATTCAATTCCGCTCACACCCTGGATATCCTGTTCCTTTGACAGTGACCTTGACAGAACCAGCCCACACCAGATGCATGTGATTATTGTAGCTTCACTGATAATAATTTATCTTTTTTCACCACTGTGGTTGTAATTTATGCATTTATGTATGCAATTTCATTAACCAAACAATGCACAACTGTACTATAAATAGGAATGGATGTTTATCTGAAGAATAGCAATCTTGCATTTCTTTTGAAAACTGGAACTTATTTGGATTGCTGTTTTATGATTTCCATTCTCATCCACTCCCCTCTTTCTCTCTCCTTCTCTCTATCTCTCATGTACATACAGTAATACAATATCTTTTGTACATGTGCCGCATGATATCTGCAGTCTGCTTTGCCGGTGTATTCCTGCACCTTTATCTCCAAAGCCACATCTAATTAATTCAGTTTTTCTTTTAGGAAATACCGTTTATTGTATTTCATTTCATGTAACTCTGCAAATATATTCTGACTCTGTGTTTCTGATTTGTGCTCTCTTTTTCTCAGGGAATGTATAGCTGCTGTAGCTTTGAGGATGAAACAGCACCAGGTGGAGCTAAATCTTTGCCCACCCATCACCACACTGCAATGGTTACAGTCCCATCCCAGCCACATGTTGTCTCAACAGCTATGACCAACCCAGCCATTGCCATGGCGCAACAGCAGCAACCACCCCAACAGCAGCAACCACAGCCCGTTTACAAAACACCTCTACCGGGCTCTCCTCCCACCGTGGTGCATTCTGGGACAGCATTGGGTCCCTCCAACACCCCCATAGCTGGTGCGCCCCTCCCTTGCTCCACCTTTTTGCCCCGGCCAGACCGCAGACTGGCTGTGGTGGATCGCTGGAGGCTGCCCAAATCTGCTACAGCCACAAATCCAATGGCTGTAAGGGGGGCCATCACTGACATGGGACCCTTTGCTCAGAAAGTCCCACCAAACTGGGCTTCAACTGCTGGAGGGGGTGGGGGACTTGATGGTTATAAGAGATACTATGGTCCCATTGACCCTGAGGGACTGGGGCCCTGCATGGAGCAGCAGGCAGGGTCCCAGACCCCCAAGACTATGCCCAGGGGCCACCCCCAGCCCCCTCCAGCCAGTGTGGCCTTCTACTCAGAGAAGGGCATGGACCACGGGGTGGGGAAGAGGGTGGTGGGAGGTGGCAGCGGAGGTCAGGGGAAAGGGGCCGTTAAACCTCTGGGCACTCCCAGACTGCCTTCTAAGGGTCAGGCCCCTCTGCCTCCTACACCCCCGCTGCCACACCCCTCTCCCCCTCTCCCCTCATCCTTCTGGAGGAAGCGCAGGCCCAAAAAGCCCAAAGAGCCTGGAGGGCCACTGTATGAGAACATTCTGCCTCTGGGGCGGAGGGGAGGAGCACGAGATGGAGTGAGGGAGGGAGGAGGGAGGAGGGCACGCCCGCTCTCTCCCCCGCTCTCACTTCCTGTGCCAGTACCCCTCAGCCCCTCTTACACCCCTCCTTCTCCCTCTGCATCCTTGCACTATACGTCCTCGTCCTCTTCGTCGACCACCTCATCCACATCCACGTCCTCATCTGCCTCATCTTCTCGCTCCACGTCTCCCACCTACTCTTACAGCTCCTCCAGGAGCACACGAGACAGGACTGGAGGAATAGATGGGGAGGATGATGATGACGATGAGGAGCTGACAGAAGAGTCAAGCCTCCTCCTTGGCAGGGGGAGGGAGAGGGAACGCTCAATCATCCGGCCTCGTTCCCTCAGCCACGGACGCCTGCCACCACCCATACCCCCCAGGAAACCCCGCACATCCTGGGGTGACAGAGAAAGGGAACGAGAGAGGGAGAGAGGAGGAAGCCAACTGTCTCAACTCCAAGAGTGGTGGGCAAGCTGGAGTGAGAGAGAGAGGAGTGGAGCAGGTGGAGATACTGATAGGCAAAAAAGGGAAAAGAAGAGAAGAAAAGAGAAGGAGAAAGAGAAGAAGAAAAAGAAAAAGAACAAAAAGAGGAAAAAGAGGGAAGAAAGGGAAAGAGAGAGAGAGAGAGAAAGGAAACGGCGAAAGGTGAAAAAGAAGAAGAAGAAGGCGCTGAAGACAAAGAAAAGGAAGAAGTCAACTGGGGGAAGACGCTCTGAGCCAGAGGAGGGGGATGTAGAGCCAGAGAGGGAAGGAGAGGCAGAAGGAGAGAGGGAAGGAGGAATACAAGACTACTCTTCCTTTTCTGCCCAGTATCGGAGCACATTTGGGGAGAAGGGGCGGGATTCATGGGAAGGAGAGAGGGAGAGAGGAAGGAGAGAAGGAGGAGACGAGGGCAATGACAGGGAACAGGAGGACAGCAGCAGAAGCAGGGAGAGGCGCCCCAAATCCTCACGCTCTCATTCCAGACATCATACCCCGAATAAGCGCTACCCTAATCTCAACAAACTCCCTGCATCAGTCAAATTTTGGGTAAATGGAAGAGGAAATGATTCTAATACTCCTCCAACATCCCTCCACCCACTCATTCCATCCTCCAAGAGGAGAAGAAGTGGTGGGATGGACAGAGAAGACAGTGGTAGACTTGGAGAGCGCCGTCCTTTGTTGATGCATTATGAAAAAGAGAAAGCACAGACAAGAGAAGGGCTGTCCTTCCATGAGTGGGATTCTGAGGATGACGAGGATGATGATGATGATGATGATGATGAGGAAGATAGGAACAGAGTCAGGGAGCGGGTGGAGGAGAGGGGAAGGAGAGCAGGTAGGGGGGCAGTGTCTGAGTCAGAGAGGGACAGGGCCAGGGCAGAGGACAGTTATTCAGACGAGGGCTCGTCAGGGGAGTTCGGACGTTTTGAAAGATACTGGGAAGGAGGTGCAGGGGGAAACAGCACTGGAATAGGGGGCATAGGCGGAGGAGGCTGGTTCTTTGGCACCTACCCCTCCAGAGAGAAAGGGGGCAGTATCAACAGTCGGGACGATTCCTTAATAGGAACTCGGCCAGAGGGATGGATTGGTGCTGATTTCTGGGGTTCAGGGCCAGGAGTAGGTTGGGGATCAGGGGGAGGGAGTGGAGGGCTCGGCTCGCAGTGGCCACCACCCCCCGCAGCCTTCCCTCCTCCTAGAAGATACTGGTCTATGGACAAGATCCCCGTGAAGGGAGAGAAAAAGTGGAAGAGTGGAGGAGGAAAGAGCAAGGGGCGTGCTAGGAACAGAGGGGAAGAAGCAGGACGGGCCACCATGTGTTCCTGTAGCCTTTATCCCCAACCCCATCCTTACCCACATCCCCACAGCCGCTCGCACACCTCCCACTCCAAGAGAGGAGCCACAGCTCTTTCCCATAGCCAGGAAGAACTTCTCCCCCACTGCCACAGCTTCAGCGGGGGTTCTCGCCCCAAGCCTCTGCCCCCAAAACCAGATCCCAGTCAGGCCAAATCAGGCAGCCAATCTAACCTCAGCCTCAGCACACAGCCCACAGACCATCCGCCGCAACCCTCACCGTCGCCACCACAGCAGCCTTCCATGTCTCCCACCTCCCTCCCAATGCCCCTCCCGCCTCCGCCTTCCTCATCCTCCGTCTCACCACCAGCAGGGGTAGGGATGGCAGGCCAGGCTCAGGCTTCGGCCAGTGCCAAACTCCAGTATCAGAGACTGCGCTCGGTGCCACAGCCACGGAGGTTCTACTCCCCCCACCTGCCGCTCAAAGCCAAGAGCCTGTGCTCACGCCGAGGGTCGGCCCACTTCTCCAGCCTGGAGAGCGAGGTATGACAGGGGGAGAGGAGAGAGGGAGACGTGGGAGCGAGCACCACTGCTATTGAGAACCGTGGTGCCATGGCAGCTAGAGCCAGGCATGACACCAGAGATATGGCTGCCTTGGTGACCATAGGTAATCAATTAGCAACCATCACTACAGGAGCTAATATGGACAGTAGTTCTACTGCTAGCACTACTCTGTGTGAGAGCAACCCTACCGCCACCCGCTCCATTGTACGCGTTCTAGTGAAGGCGACAGTGAGACGCCACACCAGGGTGAGCTACATCCGTTTGGATGGTTCCCATGACGACGAGAGTGAAGGTGAGGCTGCATCACCGGGGACAGCAGCTCCTGAACTTCTTCTCCGCTCAGAATTGAGCTTTGTGATGTCATCTTCGGTTCTCCTCCCCTCCCCGAGTCACAACTATGGATAAGAGTAGTCTCCAACCTGTGAGTAATGATGTCATATTTGTACACACAAACACACACATGCACGAGCACACACACACACACACCCACACACACACACACACACACAGAACGATATATGCTCAAAACGTCTCCCTCCCTCTGGCTTCGAAAAACACACCTCGGTGGGATGTGGAGAGACCCACCCTCTCCCAAAAGAGACCAGTTTTTGGTCAATAGACTCTGGCACCCTGTCCTCATTGGCTGTTGGCTTTTGAACTGGATTGGTGGACTGCTTCTTGGTGTTGGAGAGACTGCCCCCTCTTCTTCCCTTTTGTAAATCAGTTGATATGAAAAGCAATGCAGTCAGCTCTCTCATGCACTCTGTCTGCCTGATCACCTTTCACTGGGCAGTGAGGACAGTGCTATTTATTTGCCCACAGTGACCTCATGACACCATCAGACCCATCTAGCTCTACCCCAGGACCATCTACGTGATGTCATGTTTTACTAGAAACCCTTTTAACCAATCAGATTGAACAGGAACCACTTCTCCTCCTCCCTGTTGGAGCTTGTCATGTCACCTCTGGTTCAACCAGAGCTCGAACACAGTTGAATATTTGAACAACAAACTGAACTTTAAAAGAGAAATAACAATAAGAACAAAAAAGACATGTAGCAGATTTTATTTTATGTCTGTCTTTTCTTTTCTTTCTTACTCAGACTTTTCTCCCCATACCCTCTTTTTTATTCTATCAATATATTTCTCTCACTGTGTTAGTGTTTTAATAAAGAGGATGCTGGATGTGGCTAGTGTTGGAAGTGGGAATGATTCAATAGCAGTGCCAAATTTCCACTCAAGAGCTTTTAAGCAAGATTGGTTTTCAAGTAATTTGTTTTCATAGATAAAGCCCCATCTTTTCTTTCCACATGTGAAAGACGCATAATTCACCATCATGTAAGCGGATCAAGGGGATGATTGGTGCAATATCTGTAATTGGCACTAGATGGCTGCATAATATTCAAATAAGCTTTGGAGACAATGTGCAAGAGGCTTCTGGTGAGTTTAATAATTGTAGCTACATGATGCAGAACAAGGGGCGTGCAGCTATGAACTTTATTATTTTTATAAAAAAAGGCCAGTCAGGATTTATTCAGAGGAAGTAAGGGGAATTGAAACCAAGTGCAGTGTATTGTAAAAGCTCTCTTAAGATATTATTGTATTTCACTACTATACTGTACCTGGGCAGAGTTTGTAAATTATGGATTATATGAAGCACAATTCTTCACTATATTTTTTAGACATGTGTGCCACAGTTGTAACTGCACAATCTACAGGTAACATATTCTGCTGATGTGGAAAACTATTCACTTCACTCACGTCACTATTATGGACAAAAAAAATCACTGTAACCAAGGTTCAAATAGCAAAGTACTAGCGATACTTGTGCTGAATTAAATTATCTTGTACTTTGACTATTTCCTTTTGGCAAATAAGACTGAACGATATACTGTGAATGTTTTGAGTTTTAATTTTAGGTGCATATACAATAGCTGAGACTTCACTGAATGCAGTCAGTAATAACTCCTGTTATCAAGATTATCAGATGACTGTTTGACTTTGAGCAATATTCCCACCTTCAATGTGACAGGGATGCAATGGCACATCTGTTTGCATCCAAGACATAATTGTTTTTCCTCTAGTTTAAAATGAGATCATTTGTTTCAGCCAACGTCTGATGTTCCACATCTTCAATGATTTTCTTATAGGTAGGATAGGTTTAATGTAATTTGGTCAGATGTGATAGTAATAAATGAGTTAAAGTCCACAGCACCTGGCTCTGGCTGACCAATATGAATACGAAATGCTATGTGTTCAGGAAGTAGTGAACTGTAGCACTGTACCTTCTGTGTGCTGTGCCAAAAGCCATCTACTGTGTAAACTGTGCCAACGTTGCCAACATTGCAATGCATACACTCTCCATTTTCATTAAGTCAACATATCCACCTCATTTCTCACACTAAGACCAGCCACAGCCCAGCTCTTCTTCTATTGTAGTTGAATGTAGCTTTGACATGATGTAGCAAAAGAACACCTACTTTTAGACTTTGTAGCTTTTTGGATGCTGTTGATAATGGCTAGATGGAGGGGGGGGGTTGACCTGCTATGTGAGGGACTGTGCGTTGTGTTTGTGCATGTCGTCACAGATCGAAGGGTTAGTCGACCTTCTCAATTCCCCTTTTAACTCCTTTGCCTTTCAATATGGGCAGACTGTACCTTTTTATCTGCACATGGATTGTTTTTTTTCTTCTAGGTATGCGTGGGGCAATTTTTAAAACAATCTGTCTTTGTTTTTAGAGAAATGCTTTTGCCGTTTCCCATCCTTTGGAAAGCCCATAATCATTGCATGTTTAGCTGAATGAAATCTCAAAAGATTTGTGGTGGGAGGGTTGTGTAGTTCAATTGTAGCAAATGCTTAGGACCCAGGGCAGCCACTTTTCATGGAGGCAGTAAACTCGCTCTACTCTGCACCCCAACAGTGGAAACCACGGCAACAGTTTGACTGCTTCCTGTGTAGTAGAACAGTCATTTTCAACCAATCAACAGGGCTTAAACCTGGTATGTCATAGAGCATTATTGATTTCTATTGAGGCGCTAATACTTAAGTCTGTGACTGCATGAACAGAAGTGACTCTTAAAAACCCTCTGGCTTATTTTGTTTTATTTATTTAATTTTATGCTGAGAAAAAAAGAATATATTAAAATATACTATGTTTTTGAGAATGTACCATGTTATACTGTGATTTAACTGAGATATTTTATTGTATTCAATTATCATTTGAATTCTATCATTTATCTATAAAGAAATATATATGTACAAATAAATATATACATATATATACATACAGGTATATATATATATTAGTTAAGTTTGGTATATTTGGAGGAAGTGTTAGATGAAATAGTTTTAAATGTTTTAGCTTTGTAGCGATTCTAGACACTGAAATCATTTTTGAATTTCGATTCCTCCTATATGACTGTGAAGACATTAGTGCCTGTGACAAAAAAGACAAGTAAAAGTCTAAACTCTCTATTCATCTGTATCTACTATAGCTATCAGTCTGTCACTCTTCTCGTACTACCTAACATTACTTTTTGACACTCGCTGCTTTTACACATCAGTATGTTTCTCTCACACAGTCTGCTGTCTCTTTTGCTTTCTCCTGCTCCCCTCTGCAGTTCTTTCTCCTGGTTTTCCTTAACAAGCTATGAACATTCTCCACCTCTCCTCTTTTAAAGTTTTATCATATGGTGATCACATCTCTTTGTTAATCAACCCGTCCATTGACCTTTGCTTTTTTCCTTTGATCACTTCATTTTTGAATCAGCTCATTCTTCTGTCTGTCTCTCACTTAGCAAAAAACAGAGACCAGTAGATACTGTGTTCTTGCTCCTTTTGACTGATTGTTGACAATGATGATGATGATCAATTAATTGATTGATGAAATAATTAATGAATAATGTTACTATTACTGATGTGACTGAAGTGTGTATCTGACGACCATGCCACTGTAGCAAGTCTGGGCTGTACCACACCACCAGCGAGCAAATGAGGCCACAGTTGCTATGGTGTTGCCATGGCATTTTCATGGCGTTGCCATGGTGTCCTCTGCACCGCCACCACCTGGTGCCTGCTGGGTAATATAGTATAATGTCCTTCACTTTCCCAAAAGCACTGGTCAAGGATCTGCTATGCTCCCCTCTGCTCAGTCCTGACCTTAATCAGTGAGAGGTGAAATATTTAAAAGCTCACTTTGGAAGAGTGCTGAGGGGCAACATGGTGGTGACGTGTCTGCTGTCTATGCTGATCTAGACTGGACTGGTTTGGTTTAAAGTGGCTATTATAGTGTTGGTATCATATCGATCACCTAATCTTTATATCATCAGTTTGTGCTGCCCTGCATGTTATCCCAAAAGCTTCATATCACTGATAGCCTCAAACCAGTCAGGACAGAAGTGTGTTTCTGTGTCTATATTTGTGTATTTCTAGTATTGAACGTGTGTGTTTATGTTGAGAGGGCACATGACCTGTATGTCTATTGCATGTGCACTAATCATGTGAAAAAGCCAACTGCAGCATGACTCTGTAGTGTTCTCCTTCGCTCTTCCTCAATTTTTCCTCTCCCGCTATTTCTGAAAAACACATACACACACTTTGCTGTGCATGCATATTTAACACACAATGCGTACATCACTCAGCCAATGATCCTCATCTTCCTCTAGCACTCACTAAGCTGCAATCTAAAGCATCGTCTCAAGTAGTCTGATCATCCCACAGAGGCACACGTGTGGCTTCACAAACATTCACACACAATGCACACAACACACACACACAATAGTTACTCTAATTTCTTGAAAATGCTTTGCTTTTTCTTTTGTGTAAAATTTGGTTCAGAGATTTGGTTACCCGAGGAAGTTAAGTACATGCACAACAACTGTTCTGTTTGTTTTGAGCTATCTGTCTCTTGAGTTTCCTGCATAGTCCTGCACTCTGCTTTGCACTGTTCTGCCTGTTCTGATCCATCAATTCCTGTTTAGAGTAGTCGGGTTCAATTTGTTTTACTTTGCTGACTTGCGCCTCTTTTGATTTACCTTGTTGTCCTAATCTGCTTTGATTTATCAGATTTACTGTCTGGTCAAGTTGTATGCATTGAACAGTCCAGTCCAGCCTAGTGCAGTGTGCTCCAGGCTAGTCTAGTGCCTGAGTTTGTAAGAGATCCTGGTGCAGCCTCAAGCTCATCCCCTCTCTTTACCAGCCCGTTACCTGGGAAGCAATACGTGTGGTGCTCCAGAATTCAAACAGGGTCTTCATCGGCTGTATCGGCCATGAATTATATCAAGGAAATACAGGAGTGCCACACGTTGTACTCACCAGGTCTAGGGTCTGCATGTTGCACCATGAAAAGCTTAATCCTACCACAGTGACAGGGCACATGTACCCACAGAAACCAGTGTGTGTGTTCTCAGCATTGTACAAGGCCCAGTTCTGCTCTAGTAACCTCGCCAACACTATAGGCCTACTTACGGGTTGCTAAGGCGGGTTGCTAGTAGGGTGATGTTGCTCCTAGCCCAGACTGGTCTGGTCTATGCCCTAATTTAAATGTGTTAGTTTATTTGACATTGTCTGTCTGGGGTGGGGCTGGAGGGTCAGTGCTGCACTTACTTCCTGAGAATTGCTTCATAAAATATGATTCTCTTTAATTAATGCCAGTGGTGCTGTGTTTCCTTCCAATTCTTTTGTCACAAATGCGATTATAAGTAAGGGGCTCTGAGATTGTGTTTGTGCAGTGTGGGCATGCGTGTGTGTGAGTGTGTATTTTCTCCTGTGACAGTATTTTCCATACAAGCTATTACCCAGTCAGAATTCCTTCAAAGTAAATTTATGGAGAGCTCAAAGAGTAGTTTCTTTGGCATTCTGACAGGCAATCCTCTGCCAAAGAGTGTGTGTGTGCGCGTATTTATGTGTGTGTGTCCATGTGTGCGCGCATGCTTGCTTGCATATATTTCTCAGAGGTTTCTCGGTTCTTGTCAGACTTTTGCTTTGATCTGGCCAGAGCTGACCTAACATAATCCACTTCTTTCACCCTCAAAGAGAGCAACACACCTAACACTCTGCCTCAACTCTCAACCTCAGCCAACAGCGGCCAAGTCAGAGCCACCTGACCAGCTCTACTTCCACTACAACAAACAGATGTGTTTTTGCTGATCAGAGCAGAATTTTAAACAGACCTGACCCTGGTGCAGGTTTACAGGAAGTTATCCGTAGCCCTGTGTTGAATGATATTTGCTGTGATATCCTTTTGTTTTTTTGTTTTGTTGTGTTTGTTTGGGAGTTTTATTAACCTTCATGAACAGAATTTATTGGCATTCAATTTATTATCAGTCCAATAGGGTCGCAAACACAAAGGTTTATTAAACTGAATTTGAAATAGTTACTCTTCGCTGGTTCTCAAAGCTAGTATAAAATGTATTCACAAATACAGCTTGTTTCTTTAAAACGCTGCTCAACCAAGCATGACAAAACATCTAAACAGTACCTGACACATGATATTCTGCAAGAGTGTTGATGGGGATATTAAATATGTTTTGTTCTGCTCCCTGTGCGCCTGCGATCTGCTAATTAGCCATGCTTTGTCAGTGTGATGGGCTAATGGCTAATTGCATTGTGAGGCCTCTGTGTGTACATGAAGTAATGACTTAACGCTCTAATAAGATTGAGTTACAGGCAGTTGAATCATGGTGTCCCCAAACACTGATCTGAGGTCAGTGTTATGCTTTTCTCTCTAATGGCCATGATGGGACAGCGGAGGGGATAAACTGATCTTTGATCTCCCATGTGGGATTTCTATCACTTGCATTGTGTTCTGTCATTTGTCTTAGAGCTGAGTACATTTAGATGCCAGCAGTGATATAGTTTGCTTTTGAGCGTTTTTATGGATGTCAAACACAGGAATACAATTTTGATTTGATTAAATATACATTACATCTAGTGAATGCTTCTCAACTATGCTTTTATCTTAAGGTTGTAAAATATGTATGGTCTGGTTTGGTCAGTTGATAAATATCTTCACCCAACCCTGCTATCTATCTCTGTTTAACGTCTCCCACCTGGTCCATTATTTTTCCCTCCATCTCCCTTCTCCTCCCTGCTGCACACCTCCCAGTCCTCAGTCACTTCTGTTCCAACTCCATGGTCACACACATACAGTACAGTGACACACACACTCATGAACGGTGTGTGGGAATGGAGTGTGCTGCGTCCCTGCTGAGGTGCAGCAGATTGATCCTGTACTGATCTGCCACCGGGTCCCTGGGGATTTGTAACGCATGTCTGCGGTGCACGGCTTAACACTTTCTCTCACTCTGTCCCTGTCATTGTCTCTCTCTCATTCAGTCTCTCTCTAGCGACACGAGCGTCATCTCTTGCTATGCAGTGCAGTGGCCCTTACATTCCTGCACCTCTCAACCTCCAGCTTCCTCAGTATTCTGCCAATAACAGGTTCCCTTCGTCGTTCTGTTTTGATTTTCTTTCAATTCTATTTCCTCTGACTGACTCTGTCATTTCATTTATTCTCAGCTCTACTCTATCTCTGGTTATCCCTTCCCTAAAATCATTCTGTCCTCCCTGTGGATTTCTCTTTCTACTATATTTTATTGATAATTTCACTATTGTTTCTTTCATTACTGTTTTGCTTTCTTACATATGATGTATGTTTGTAGAAATATCTATATCGATATCTATTGAATAACAAAATCTTTATGTACCTACACACACTGTACTCACACACGTACAGTACATGTGGAAGGAGAGCGCTGTTCCTCTTTCATCATGTGTGCAGCGCCGCAGGGTTCTACAACTCATCGGCTTGATCTCTGAAGTTGAAAAAACACCCAAGCACCCTTTCATCTCATGCTTTTTTTCCCCAGCTACACAGCCAATCTCTCGCTTCCTCCATTTTCACATGAGCCACACGGGGCCACGACCAGAGACAAATGAGCAAACTGACCTACAGTTTATACCACACTGTTTGTTTGTGTGTTAAATAGAGAGACAGAGGAAATATGTGCACAAATGTGTGTCTTTTGTTTCTGTTGCATGTGTGTTTATATGTTAGCCCATTTGCATGCTTTTTATCATTCCAAGCAGCAGCAGCAGCAGTTGTAAAAATCTATGGCTATTTGATTAATTGTTATGGTAATTAACATAGAGTATATTTACACAACAATGTAAATAACCTACCAATTTTAATACAAATTTGTCCTCTTAATTTGGTTCACCTCTGTAGATGTTTAAACTTTTATGTTAAGCTGTTATACACACTAAAGCAGTTTGTATTTTCTATTGTACTGCATTATGCTCATGCTGAAACTGGTCCTAAAATATTGTTTGGATTATCAAAAAAAGATGTTGACTACTGGTGTAACTAACGTATTGTCATTATCGATTAATCTGATAAATATTTTCTAGATTAATTGTTTGTTCTATAAACGTCATAAATGTGTGAAAAAATCCCATCACAATCTCCCAGAGCCTAAGGTGACGTATTAAAAGTACTTCTTTAGTCTGACCAACAGTCCCAAACTTTTACTTGCTGATTCATTTTCTGTGCATCAACTGAACAATGAATGGACTGATCAGATTAGTTTATGGATTTGTTTGGCTCCATTGTCCTATTGTCTGAATGTAAAGTGGAAAGAATTAATAGCTTTTTGTCATTAGTCCTAAAATAGAGCGGCGACATCAACAGAAACAGGAGTTTCCTGTATGCTGCAGCCAATATGTTTGAAGCAACATTTCCACCACATCTAGGACACAATAATTATTCATACTACATCCTTGTTTGCCTCTGTGTGTGTGGGTGTGTGTGTAATGCCACCTACCCAAAGGGAATTCATCCTAGAAAACTGGGATGAAGATTAAGATATCCTCAGACTTTACCTTGTTCTCCCCCTCGCCTCATTATCCAATCGCCCCTCTTACCCTGAATCTCCTGCCCTCCTGCTTTCATCCTTCCCCTTGAGCACATTTTGTTCACAACCTCCTCTTCCTCCCTGCAGCAGTAAGGAAGGTTTTGCAGCCTACAGCTGAGGCTTTGAGTTCTTGTTAGTATTTTGCACATACTGTGAATAGAAATATGTGTCAGCTCACATGTCTGTTGTGCTCATGTTAGTAGATGTTCCATTGGCTTGGCCACGGTCCTGAACCCATCATACTCAAGGCCTCAACCCCAGTGGAAACTGGAATAATATTTTATTTATCCAAATAGAAAATAAAGAATAGACAGATAACACCAAACTTTGTTATTTAAATAGACAGAAAAAAATCTACAAAATCACAAAATATTGCTTTGGTACTCATCTTGTTAAAGCAGCTATAATCAATATTTTAATATAAATAATGGATCACATGACTACTTGTATGTGAAAGGGGTCATTCATAGTGATTAACCTACAGAGAATTGTCAACTATACATTTCCACTCAACTCTACGGTGTTTTAGTGTGTTTCAGCTCATTGTCTTGCTTTTTATGGCATGTGACTTCACTGTTTTGATTCATTCTCACTGCTTTAAAAGCATATATTTCAGTCGCAGCAAACAGCGTTTTTTGGTGAAAAGAAAAGTAGTACGGTTATCGTGTACTGAAAAAGTACGGTACCTGCTCAGCACCAAACAACATGCAGACACAGTTGTGGGGCATTTAGCAGCTAAAGAGATATATCCCTCAGAAGTTAGTGGAGACAAAAACAGAGATAAAAGGAAAGTGATCAGACATACATTCATCAGGTGCATGTGTAAATAGGGAACTATTTGCTAACATGATAATATATATGTCATTATATGTCATTGATGTGTTCTGCTTGTTTCAGCTGCACGTAAATGGCCAAAAGAATTCTCATCATTGGTATTTCTACCAATAAGGTGGGTGTGTCTCCTGAGCCACAAACCACATATTTTATCTGATAGATTTGATTTAATTTACAACTGTCTCGTTTGACCATATGGTTTTCCATTTTAGCAGTATTTGTTGTTGCAATGAGAGGCAGGTCAGCACTAAAAGCAATATGGAGAGACGGCTTATTTGCTTCAGTACTGATAGTTTGTAGGCCATGTTGATTGGTCCTAGTTGCCTGCCAAATGTCTCATCTGACTGGCGTGGAGGTTTGTTACTCTCTTCCAAAAACACAGCAGACCACTCTTCATTAAAAAAGCAAATAGAAGCACACCCCAACAGAAAACCAATACAAGAAACAGAGCCAATTGGTTCTGAAGAAACAAATTTAACAGGCAGATATGATTACCTGAGACACCACTTCTCCTCTGATTCCACAAACAACAGTGAGGCAAGTCAATTTACCTTAATTTCATTGGAGGAGAAAGCCAACCAGCCACCCAGCCAGGTTAAGGCCGGTGCTTGATGTGAGTGAGCGCTCGTTAGACGATAATGGATGCGTGTAATTGGTGAAGTGCTGATTGCCCCCCCAAAAAAGATTCCATCAGAGGAGAATTTTCTGTTTCATTAAGCCATGGTCAGAAATAATAAGATAGCCATCTGTAGACTGAGAGAGAAAAGGAGATGGGGCTGGGCTGTGGAAAGTTCTCATGATCAGAAATGGGAGCTGTACTGTCATATAATAGTAATCACTGTGAAGATGGTAGTAACTAAGAGACAGATTGTGGTTTTGGGGGGTGTCTTCTTCATTGATCTGTCCTCATTTTTCTTTTTTCTGTAGTCAAATATCATCTTTATATTTCCTTTTATCTTTACTTCTATCTGTGTTTTATATCATTGTCCCTCTACTCTTAATCATGCAAGCCGAATCTTGTTTTTCATTCTGCCGTGTGTGTACGTCTTCTTGGTTTACAGCCTTAATGGATCATTGGCTGGCTGCACACCAACTCGCTTTTATGGCCCAGGATCAAACGCAGTAAAGCATGCTCCGATAGGCATGCAAACGCACACTGATACAGACACTTTCAAGCCACAAGTGCATACTCATCACATTGCGTGGAGGGGAAGAATTGTGAACCATTTATGTGCTTTGTTTTTCAATGCCCTGATTGCTGAGGAGTGCATGGTCTACAGCTCATGTATTGTGCCCCCTTCTCTTGTCCTCATATATTTGTGACAACAGAACAAGAACATGACTCATCCAAAATAAGACTGATGAAGAGTGTGAGTCTTATGGGCCAGAAAATGAAGACAGTAATGGCAGTTCTATAAAGAAAGGTCTGGTGGCGGTTTCTGTGAAGGAAAGTGCCCTATCATTTCCAATCAGCTGCTAGTTCTGCATGACTAATGCTGAAATGACATATATCACTGTCAGATAGGGCATGTTCACACAGCTGTTTTTTTTTTTTTAACACACACACACATAATAATGACAGCCTCCAACGCACACACACACTTATGCACACTAGCTCACTCTTATCTTGCTGGCTGACACCATTTTGCTCTCTAACAATCTTGCTAATTATAATTGTTAATTAATTCTCTGCCAGTGTCCTCATCAGGAGACTAATAACCTACATTTCCATTAATTAGACCTTCAACCCTTCGCTTCCTCTCTCAGTCTCTCTGTCCCACTCCAATCCACCCCTTCGTCCCCTGCCTGCCTGCATCCCTGCTCCTGCCTGCTGCTCTCGTCTCCCACGATTGTCCATAGACCATGTGCACACATGGAGTGTGATTAAATGTGTGTGTGTGTGTGTGTGTGTGTGTGTGTGTGTGTGTACTTATATTATTCACATTGCAGGGATAAGCATTTGTTAACACAGTCACTTCATGGGGACTCATCTCCTATTTGGGGACAAAAGGCTGGTCCCTACAAGGGAAACTATTGAGTTTTTGGGTTAAAGGGACAGTTTGACATGTTGGGAAATACGCTTGTTCACTTTCTTGCAGAGAGTCAGATGAAAAGATTGATAGAATTCTCACATCTCTATGGTAAATATGAAGCTGGTCAGCTTAGCTTATCATAAAGACAGAAAACAGGGGAAACAGCTAGCTTGCCTCTGACCGAAGGTGAAAAAAAATAAATCTGCCTACCGGCCCCCCTAAAGCCCACTAATTTACACATTATAGTAGTCCAAGTCTCTGCTGGTTGCCTGGTAACTTGTCCCTGCAAAGATATATTCTGGCACATAACCCCCTGAAAAACAGCAAATTGTTTTTACACTTTTTGTTCGGACTAAACAAACATGATATAATGTGTTAATTTGTGAGTTTTAGAGACGCTGCTTGGCATTTTTGACACCTTTGGACAGAGCCGGATTAGCTGTTTCCCACTGTTTTCAGTCATTATGCTAAGCTAAGCTAACTTGCTGCCAGCTCCAACTACACATACCAGCCACAGGTGTGAGAATAGTATCGATTTTTTCACTGACTCTGGGCAAGAAAATACATGATTGTATCTCCCAAAATGTCGAACTATTCCTTTGAGACTTGTTTGTGTTTCATGAATGAATGTAAGTCAATACAATGTCCTTCTAAGTGTGTCCTTGTACTTGCTACATAGGGAGGACCGGAACACAGATCTGGGAAGTGAGGACATATTGGCCTCGGTCCTCACTTCCCACATGTGTGGTAGGGCTGTCAATCAAAGGGCTGTTTAAGGGTTAAGACTTGGTTTTAAGGTTCAGGTTAGAATTAAGTTTAGGTTTGGGTAAGGGTTGGGGTTAGGCATTTAGTTGTGATGGTTAAGGTTAGAGTAAGGGGCTGGTGAATGCATTATGTCAATGAGGGTCCTCACAACTATAAAAGTACAAGGGTCTGTGTGTGTGTGTGTGTGTGTGTGTGTGTGTGTGTGTGCGCGCACCCTTGGCGGTACGAGGCAATCAATGGACAAACAGCCCCTCTCTCTTGGAAACTACTCTTCCCATCAGGCTTAGCTGACCTGGTTTCAGTGCACAGTGGAGCAGTGTTATCATGGCACTACTTGCTCTGATCTCTGAATGAATTTCAAATGCAGTGAACATACTGTTGACTGCACTGTTGCAGAAAAGATTAACAGAGTTGTTTATTTCACAGGCCTGTTGGTCCTTCAGTCATCTGGATCTGCTGCAAACTGTGACTTTTAACAGTTTATTTCCAGTTCTAGTTATACTTACAATAACTAGCCATTTCGTGGACTCTCCACCTCTGAAGTTCTCTGCTCTTTTCTTCCAGACTGGATACTCTCCCTCTCTCCTCTCCCTTTCCTCTCTCCGTCTGGCACTAGAGGAAGTGAGGGACAGCTGGCACTTGCATGTCCATACTGTATTGGTGGTGGAAAAATGGCAGCTTCTGTCTCATCCGTCCTCCTTCCTCTACCTCCCGCACCCTCTCCTGAGAGAAGTAACCCAGATTTTAAAATGAATCGCTGCCTATTCCCCTCCATCTTTCTCCTCTCTCTCTCTGTACATCTCCCTCTGTCCCTCTCTTTCTCTCTTCCTCTCTCTCTCTTTCTCTCTCTCCATCCTTCGTCCTCTTAGTAAAAAGAGAATCAATCTTGGAAAGAGAATACCACCTCTCTATCTCGTCCTCCTCCTCACCCTGCCTCTGGGTTAACGGATATATACTACTTCAGTCTTTGGTTCCTAGAAAGCTTGAATCTTTCAAAACGCTTGTTGCTTTCTCTTTTTGTTGTAATAGGTTTTTTCTCTTTTTTGGGGGGGGCTTTTCTATTTTCCTCAGCACTGCTTCTCTTGTTTTTTTCTGTCGTTTCTTCCCGTCTTTCTCTTTTTTTGAGGTGACCAGCTACAGGTGTGACACCTTAGCCTTCCTTTTGAAGAGAGCCAAACGAAAAGAAGAAAGGCGTAAAGGAAGAGAAGAAAACTGTCCTTTAACTGAGCCTTTCCACCAGAATCACCACCAATTCAGGTATTGTGTCTTAATAATCTTCACCGTATGGGTCTTCGAACATCTTTAAAACATATTTTTGTTCTTGTCATTATTTTACTAATTTCTGAGCACTTTGCCATTTTCCCACCATTCTACTCTTTCACCCTTTTGATTGATTTGCTCCTACTTCTTTGCTGAGACACCATCATTTCATCACTTTTTTTTTTAACATCGGTTTTTGCTATGGGCTTATTTATTTATTCATTAAATCTCTGTTGGTGTTTCATTTATCATTTAGTAGCGTGCAACTCTTGCACCACAATCTCTCCCACTAATATTTGCAGTCTTGCACTTTTTCCAGCACATCTCATTCCCTATAGACATATACATATTATTCTGGTCCAAACTTTACTTCAGAAATGGGACTAATTGCTAATAAGGGCAGGCAGGAAGTCAAGAGAGGATACGGGCTCTAATATTGGAGCAGGTGGTGGGGGTGTTGTTGACATGGCAACAGGAGGTACAGTTGACATGACGACCGGGGTGGGGGGGGGGGGGGGGGGGTAGTCATAGCTGCCAGAGAGATGGAGATATAAGGGGTACAAAGAGAGGGACATGTAAGTAGAATGGACGGGAAGTATGTGGGACACACGCTGAGTTGCACTAATCGTTTAGCGTCTCGGAGTCTCTTAGGAGAGTTCTGTCTCCGTATGTGAATTAACCTCCCTGTCTCCCTCATTACACCTCTCTTTTCTCTTTCACACTCATACCTGTCGCTTTCCCTGTGCTCCCTCTATCTTTTTCTGAACTTCCGGTCCATTCATCCCTTCTCGATCTTTCCCTCCATCACGTCACTCCTTCACCACTCCCTACCCTACATCCCATGTGCCATTAATACAACTCCTGTCTCAACCATGACCCATTACACTTTTCATCCCTCCTCCTCCTGCTCCTCCTCCCTGTCCTTGTTTCCTCCCCTCATTCCTCTCCCATGTTCAAGGTCTTTTGCCTGTACATTTCTACACCCTTCTTACTGACACTCATCATCCATTCCCCCTCTCCCTCCTCTTTCTGCTGTACCCTCAAGGCATCATGTCTACCCCGGTCTCCCCTTCCCCCTCCCTCTCCCCTTTGACACTGGCCTCCCCTACATCGGTGACCTCCCCCGGTGCCTCCCCTCTGCCTTCGCCGCTTTCCCCTCCACCCAGGGTGCCCGTGTTCCAGAGGAAAGGAGCGCTCAAACACAAGAGGATTGTCGAGGTGAAAGACCATCAGTTCACAGCCCGCTTCTTCAAACAGCCCACCTTCTGTAGCCACTGCACCGACTTCATCTGGTAACACACACATAAACACACACACACACACACACACATAGCTGTACATTTAGACAGAAACCAACCCAGCAGTTCATAAGCCGCCTCCTCAGGCATCCCACTACTCCATCTGACTTTATTTGCACTTTTTCTGTCTTTCACCAGATCCAGCTGCCTGCTGTAGAAACAGCCTACACTGTAGCCACCACACTGACCTGACCTGATCACATAACCTCACCTCCACACTACAGCCCACACAATACAGGAGTTACTTTAAGAACTTCATGTGCTCACACATATGCAGACACACATACAGATAAACACATACAATATACACACAATTAGGACACAGTTTTTCTTCAGTATGAATGCTTGCAAACAGCTTGTGCTTGTGTTACAGTACATACTAACATGCACAAACACACACACGCAGCAGTGTAGGAGGAATTACAGATCTTAAAGGGGCAATCTAGCGGTTTAGTATGTCACTTCCATAAAGTTGGGTGACTCACAAGGGTCAGATTAAAACAAGAATAGTCAAAATTGGCTGAGATTTCCTGACTTTTAATGTGTTGAATGGGCCAAGCGCCAAAAAATGCTGGATTCCTATTATGCAACTCAGTAGTGACTTTCATTAGTTCCTACCTTCCCGCCAACATTAAGCTTATTTTTTTTAACTTTAGAAAATTCTTCCAGAACTACAAAAGACATTTTAGAACTGTTTTCACAGGCTGAGTAGTACCATAACACTAGTGCGATTAAACTGAACTTTACTGTCCAGTGAAAACCATGTGTTTCCATGTATCTTTTAGATAAACTGAAGGATTTAGTGTTCCTTTATGGGTTTAGAAAGATTAAGATAAGGGTTAGATTACTTCTTCCATTTGGTAATGGCGGGATAAAACACGACAAAAAAGTAAAGCATGAAAGTTGGAAAAATGCATTGTCACAAAGCTGAAAACACTGTTTTTCTTGCTCATGAAAAGTGGATGTTTTGGAGATACAGTTTTCACAGAGCAGGGATGAAATGTTTTTTCTGCAAAGTGTTTATAGGTGAATGCAGTGTAGACAAACAAACAAAAGAATAGAGAAGAATAAGTAAATTAAATATATAGTCGAGCAAAGTACTAGTGCCTCAAGTACAATACATGAGTAAATGTATTTTGTTAATGTAAACCTCTGACATGGAAGCACATGGGTATTTGTGTAAATGTATCTTTTATACAGAAAACCATGCAGTGAGCTTCTTCTGTGCAGCGAAGCTGTGGCAGTGTGTGTGAGTCGTGTGTGTGTGTGTGTGTGTGTGTGTGTGTGTGTGTGTGTTTGGACATATGGTGGGGGTGTATGTCAGATGCAGGGCGGTGCGTGTGCCAGCAGCCTCTGGGTAGCTTTCAGGACATTTCTCCAACTGGCTGCTGTCTTGGCCGTGGTAGCAGCACTTAGCTCAGGGTGAAAACTCTTTTCCTTCACACAGGATGGCAACCTGGGTTTTGTAGCCCCTGAGGGGTTTGATAGATTAATTAAAGACTAAGAATAGATAGTTCTAATTTTGAAATGTGAATATCTTGTTTATTAAGTCAGACCTTAAAAGGGAATGGTTTGTGCGTTGTATGGCTCTTTCAATTATCAGTTGAATGAAATTGTCTGAAAAGGAGAAAAGTGACATTGGTGTCATCTTATGTGTTGTTGCTGTTCTTCAGGGGATCAGTTAAAAACACTGGTTCTAACACTGAAAGTCACTGAATAAGCCCCTACAATGGTATACTTACAACAGATCTAAGGACAGATCCAACAGGCCTTTTTTTGTCCCAGTAAGCCATGACAGTGTGACAGTGAGCCAGCATGAACAACACCAGGGCCCTAAACTGTAGCAGCTAAATGTCATTCAGCCATCATTAATTGTATTATTTACACTTGTGCTTTTCCTGCTGTGACATGTCAAAATGTCCCCCCCCCCTTAAAATTTATATTAATTTGTAATCAATACTGTACAGTATAGTCCAGAATGTTTTTGAGTATTTCTGGTCAGTTTTATAGCATTTTTCCTGATGTTTTTTATGGCAGCTTTTTTATTTAATGGCATGTGTTGGAGATGTTTTCAATGCATCATTAAATTTAAAATGCAGTGAATTCTCTGTGATATCTGGCCAGCAAGCAGCACTGTGGATTCTCTCCAAATCCATACCTAGTTCTCTAATGCTCTCTGCTGGTCAAAAAGCAGAACTGGCCTCATACACTCAGCATACTGTGCTGCAGACAGAGACTTCTGTTGAATGCTGATCAAGGATCAGATTACCCTCTGCAACCCCTTCTTTAATTATTACTCAGCCAGATGGTGAACTGATTTTAGATCAGTGATTATGGTCAGTTTCCTATGAACCCCTGGGCCTCCAGTATGATTGTGGAGGAGATCTCAGCTTGTTCGGCTTGCCTTTCTAAACCTCCTAATCAAAACTTGATTCACTGCAGGCAAGCCGCTGAGTGGACTCTTTAGTCAATCAATGGCTTTAATTATTCAATTAAAGCTCTAAGGAGACACTGGAAACTAGCCAACACTGCAGTTTTGGGAACAGGAGAATTGTGTTTATTTGTGTGAATGTGTGACAATAATTGACAATGCTCTTGGCCTGGTCAGCAGTGTGCCTTAAAAAGGAAAGACACTCAAACTTACTGATAATGACTTCTCTAAAACAGCGGGTTTTGATAAAACCGAGTTTGTTCTCAACTTGTGACTGCATGTTAGTTGGTCTTAGTACAGGATGGAATAATGCAACAGTCCTATCTCTGTCTTGGCAGCATTATCTTTACTCTTCTGGCTGAGAAAGTATTTCACCTTAAAGAGAAGTAGATAAGATTGTATTTGTCTCTTAATCCATGTGCTTTTTTCATTCAGGGGCATCGGCAAACAAGGATTCCAATGTCAAGGTAAGGAAAAACTGTGTTATGTTTTTTTCTGCAGTATTAAATCTACTCAGATGATTTTCTCAGTGTGACTGATTCATTTTTGAGGACATTTTTCTCTATCTTTCCTTTAGTTTGCAGTTTTGTGGTCCACAAAAGATGTCACGAGTTTGTGACCTTCACTTGTCCTGGCTCTGTGACGGGTCCCAAACCAGATGTGAGCAGATATATCAGCGTATCCGTTATTGTGCTTTTAGTTTTACGTTCCTCTTACTTTCTTGTTTTCCATTTTGGTCAAGATTTAACATCATCATCATATTTATCCATCCGCTCATTGCCAGGAACACGTGTGCATGACTCATCCGTCAATGCATACATCCTTCACATTGCACAGCCTTGTCCCATCTGTGACGTCTACACTCATGTCATGTCATCCTACAATGCCTTGGAGATGCAGGGAGTTGGAGATAGAGAGTGGGGGAGATACAGGTGGAGGGTGGGAGGGACTGATAAGAGGGAGAATTAGAGGAGGGAGAGAGCAACAGACTGCTCAGTCTTCCTCTCTGTGGCATTTTAAGGATTTCAGGGAGACTTGTCTTTCCTTCACGTTTTCTTTTCTGCCAGCCAAATAAACTGCCTCCGAAATGAGGTCAAGGGGAGTGTGTGTGTGTGTGTGTGTGTGTGTGTGTGTGTATGTGTTTGAGTTAAAAAGGATGAGAGAGTGAAAGGAACACGCACAGAGGGGAAGAAGAGAAACAGGGTGACAGTGTTTTTAAATAGCGGCTCACAGCGACGACGGAGGGAAAACAGTTTGGGAGAAGGTGGTGTGTGGAGAGCGGTAGTGGTAGGGTCTGATGAGCTGAAGAGAGATAAAAATGATTCATCCCTCTCTGCACAGTATATTCACACACACACACATACACACACTCACACACAGCCTTGCCTAGATGCACTCTCATTTATATGTCCTCTCCCAGTGGAGAAATCTAATTGGCTTGTCCATGAATACCCCACTCAACATCTCTCCACTAATCATACTCTGCATGCATGTGTGTAAATGTGTGTGTGTGTGTGTGCTCACAGTTTATTCCATGGTCACTCTGTGGGTGTGTGTGCGTGTGTGTCCGTGTGTGTGTGTGTGTGTTAATTCTCAATGCACATTGTTTCTGTTGTATTTCAGGACCTGAAGAGTCGACACACATTTAAGGTCCAGACTTACTCCAGTCCCACCTTCTGCGACCACTGTGGCTCGTTGCTGTACGGCCTCATACACCAGGGCATGAAATGTACCTGTGAGTTTCACCACATATAACTGTGTACAAAATCGGTGTGTGTTTACTTGTATTAATCATATTGTGAGGATACAAATCAGTTCACACAGGCATTATTGGGAGTTACCTCCCAATAATAAAAAAAGCTGGTCCCGGCAAAATTGGCCTCCAAAATTTAGAGTTTATGTTTAGGTTTAAGTTAAAGGAACAGTTTGACATTTTGGGAAATATGCTTATTCACTTTGTGGCCAAGACTTAGATGAGAAGATGAGGAGCAACCAGAGGAGACTCCAGGAAGTTGCTATGCCTGGCTAAGAAATAATCCAGTACATAACCCCTGTAAAACCACAACTTGTCATTTTTACACCTAGGTCCTTGTACCCACTAGAGAAATGAGATATAATGTGTCAATTAGTGAGCTTTAGAGTTCCTGATAAGTCTTTATGCTAAGCTAAACTAACAGGCTGCTGGCTGAAGACTTATAACTACAGGTAAGACATGACAATTTTTTTTTTTTTTTCAATTTATCGACATTTATTCATTTCATCTAACTCTGGATAAGAAAGGGAATAAGTGTATTTCCCAAAATGTCAAACTGTTCGTGTCAGGTTAGGATCAGGGTTGGGGTTAGTCATGCAGTGGTTACGGTTAAGGTAAGTCTCTGGGGAATAAATATGTCAATGCAATATCGAATATCCTAAAGGGACGAGAACAAGATGTGTGTGTGTATATACAAATTATATATATATATATGTTATTTGGGGGTATTTTGCCTTTATTTGACTGTCAGTGTAAAGGTAGTTTAAAGTTCTTATGCATGTATTTGTTCATACTTGTGCATGTGTATCTGTACTCTGAGGTTGTGACATGAACGTCCATCGACGGTGCGAGACCAGTGTTCCCAGTCTCTGTGGCCAAGACCATACAGAGAAGAGAGGGAGGATCCACCTGACCATCAGAGGAGAGCAGGAGGATGTCTATGTCACAGGTAAGAGGACCCACTGGGAAAAAGTTGTTACACAGGTAATAAAGGATTTCCCTCTCTTTACTTTATGTTGTTCTACTTTCTTTCCAGTGCGTGAGGCTCGTAACCTGATGCCCATGGATCCAAATGGCCTGTCAGACCCATATGTTAAACTGAAATTGATTCCAGACCCAAAGAGCCACAGCAAACAGAAGACCAAGACCATCCGCTCAACCCTTAATCCCATCTGGAATGAGAGTTTCACCTTGTGAGTCCTTGTGAACTATAATCCAAAGTTGAAAATGTACACGGGTCTTGGACAAAATGTGATTTAGGTAAAAAAAAAAGAAAAGAAAGGTATTACTGATAAAAAAAGGGACCCTGAAAGACAAATAATACAGAATATAATATAAGGATGATGTTCCCTGAATTTATACAGCTTATTGTACATCAACAATGTTAATACTTCACTCATTACTGCCTTTATGTTTGTATTTTTTCTGTATTTCAGTAGAATGGAGGGATTAGGAACAAGAAAAACAATGATTTCTTTCTGTGACACTGTGTACTGTTGTGTTACTTGCACAGTGAGCCAACTTTCCCTAGTGATTTTGAGTTTTTGTGTTTGTCTCTCCAGCTCAGTGCGTGGTCACCAGTGGGACAGGCGACTGTCTGTGGAGGTATGGGACTGGGACCGCACGTCTAGGAACGATTTCATGGGAGCACTGTCATTTGGAGTGAGTGAGATCTTCAGGCGTCCCATCAGTGGCTGGTTCAAACTGCTGGCCCAAGACGAAGGAGAGTACTACAACATCCCTGTGCCAGACCCAGACCTGCAGGTAGGAAACTTGCTCCGGTACAGCGAAAAAAGTCAGGTCCTCATGTTGAATGAAAAGTAACACTGGAGATATTTATGCCTGTATCCACCAGAGTGAAGCAGTCTTTTAGTTTTTTACCATGCTAATGACCATTTATCCTAAGGCCTTGGCATGGCCTTTATCAGCCTATATTTATATCCACATCTAATAAACAACAGCTGCCACTGCTCACACTGGGTCAGGATTTTGAACTGTCCCTCGGCTTACAATTCTATCTGAGGAAAAAAAACACAGAAGATTTATGTCCGGTAATGTAGCTAGATAATTAGATAATAAATTATATAGAGTCCCCTCCCTTCCTTGTTACTCTCTGTCTCCACCAGGGTGCAGGATTGTTCTGCCTGACTGTAATCCAAAACTAGGGGTAGGAAGGAGTTTGGTTTTTTGTCTGGTGTTCAGGTTTTATGTCTGTGTGTGCTGGACTGCATCCAGCCATTCATTTCTCAATCCTCCCACTACGATTCTCCAGGAGCCTCAGCCAGACGCTACAACACCCTCTCTGCCTCAAGCAATACCTGTCCCTCTGTCTGAACCGTTCCCTGCGGCCCTGTCCCCAACCCCTGTACCATCATGTCCACCCGTCCACACCCCAGGCCCTGCCAAAGTCAGAGTGGGCCTCCACGACTTCAACTTCCTCATGGTGCTGGGCAAAGGCAGCTTTGGCAAGGTAAACAAAGCAGCCACTGAGACCAAATGTCATCTTTTGTACACACAATCAGCACCTCTTATCCAACAGGGGTATCAAAGAGGCCATTCATGCTACGACAACAAAGATTATTCCTGGCATGAAATTATTTCTTCTATTGATGGACTTGACCTTCAAGTGGCATTTCATAAAGCAGCTCCTGGGCAGAGCAAAAAAAAAAAAAAAAATCTTTCTTACTTACATGCTCAATGTCTCTCTTACTACTGCCAAATGATTCATTTAACCCGTAGCTTCTTCTTTAGTGTTGTCAGCAGTCGTGAGCTCAGGCTGGCTGCCTTCCTACATGCCACACAAGCAGACAGTCCTCCTGGAGGTGTTCATTTCAAGGGAGCCTCTGCTTTCCATTTTCTCTTTAATTCCCCAGTAGATGAGGCATAATGTAGAGAATGGAGTTTTGCGTCCTTCTTCCTCCTGTGAAATCCCCCTGTGCTGTTTCATAACTGTCAGAGGAGAGTCTTCAGAGGACAGGAGAAATAGACTCGACTTACGTAAGACGTGAGAAAAAAAAAAACAATCCAAGGAAGGAGAGACAAACCCCGGGGCTGCTGAGTGAGGAAGTGAGAAAGAGACAGACAGAGATAGAGAGAGCGAGGGAAGGATTACTGTGCTACAGAAAGTGACAAAATGACCGAAAAGAAATGGGATAACAAGAGCAGAAAACGGTAAAACGTACATGTGACTGTGTTAGTAAGATTTGTAATATTCTGAAGGGGGATTAGTCCCATTTTTATCTGAGTTAGTTGGAGACCACAGTGAAGAGCAGGAGTCGCAATCACAGAGGACGGCAGGATTTCTCCCAGGGACTGGCAGTCCATCAATAGCACTGCACACACACACACACACACACACACACACACATACACACACATACAGTACATGCATACCATACGGTCTTTGAGAAGTCACATTGATTTTTGAAAAATGAAACCATGTAATTTTCTGTACTATTCACCACTATTTGAAAGTAAAATGAGATCCTTCATCCCCACAAGCCAGTGACCATTACAGCACAGCACTGCAGGTTGGCCAGACGATTTTAAACAGTGTTGTTGTCAGCACTTTCCAGTGCTCTTGAACATATCTTTCCTGTGAACCACAGTAAAAACCTGGGTCATAAGGCTCTGTTTGTAGGAAATTACAGCATCATTAGAGCAACCCGCTAGTAGCCAATTTCACCAAAGTGTGAAAATAGCCACTGCCTGTGTTTTTAATAGCTGATAAAAACATGCTTTTTCATTTATGGCATTAATATGTCTTGAAATCTTTAGCCGTTGAGTAGCTTTAATTAAACATTGCTGCAGTTATTTCATCATGTTGGGGTAAATGCGCACAGTACTGAACCATCTGTCCATATACTGTGATAACGTACAATTTTACATTCTTACCAGTATATGCATTTTCAGTAGTGGACACTTGATACAAGTCATAGCTTGGCACAAAATCACCAAATTATTGCAGATGTGCCTCAAAAGCACATCATGTTATTAAAACAGCAGAACTAGTTTTTCTCCCAACTAGAGCACCTTGTCACTCATAACACAATGACCTAAAAAATGTTCAGTACTGGCAGCATTACAGTACATGCATAATTATATCTAGAGTTAGAAATGAAACTTGAGTGAAAGATGCATTCAAAAAAATCCCTAGTTTGATGCACTGACTGCTGTTATGTCAACTATGTGAGAACATTTTTAAAAAGTGAACTTGGAATGTAAAAAATGCTTGTTGAGCAGCTTTTCTATCGCCTTTAAAATTCTTGGGATTTTATGTTGTTAAAGTAACTTTCTCTCTTCTCTCTGTCTCTGTACAGGTGCTGCTGGCAGAGGAGCGCGGCAGCGAGCGTCTGTTTGCAGTGAAAGTGTTGAAAAAAGATGTTCTCTTCCAGGACGAGGACACAGAGAGCGCCCTGGTGGAGAGGAGGGTTCTGGCACTTTCCTCTCGCCCTCACTTCCTCACATCGCTCTACTGCGCCTTCCAGACTGAGGTGTGTGTATGTTTTTGCGTGCAGAAGGTTTACGGGGTCCTAAATGAACCATATAACTTTCATTAAATTGTCCATAAACCTGCCTGACATTTTGGCTACGTAGTCCTCCCAGGAGGGAGGTCCAGGTTGGTTGAGAATTGCGATTAATAAATTAAATAATTAGCTTGCTTTCTTTAACAAGGTCCTTGGTCCTGGAGGGAGAGGTTTTAACGGATTGCTTTTTAATTTGGACAAGAGGTGATTATGTATGGAGAGTGTGTGTATGCGTGTGTGTCCATATAGCGTGTGTTTTGTTTCTGCAGGACCGTCTGTATTATGTGATGGAATACGTTAACGGAGGAGATCTGATGTTTCACATTCAGATAGTTGGGAAGTTCAAAGAGCCTCATGCGGCGTATGTAGTCAAAAAGCTCTTTTCTTTTACCTTTAATCACATTCCTCATCTACAGCATCTCATTTCCTGCCTTTCTTTTATTCTCTGGTCCTTTACATATACACTTGTCTCTTAGCTTTGTTCATTATACCTGGTGACTCATAAAAAAAAGTCATCAACTCAAGTACCAGCCCTCTTCTCTTTCCTCCTACTTTCTCCTCCCACTAATCTCATCTTTTCATCTACAGTTTCCCTCCCTCTGGCTGTTCATCTAATCAATAATCTTTGATCAATCATCTAAAACTAATTCTTACCCTGTTGCTCATTTCCAGCTCTCTTTCTTCATCTTCTTGCCTTTCATCTATTTGGTTACTCTCCCTTTCATCACCCTCTTGAGCTCCATTCCCTCCCTACTCGCTGAAAACCTTGGCCAATTTTCTGAAAGATAATGCACCCCACCCACTTCTCTCTCCCTTCAGGTTTTATGCAGCAGAGATAGCAGTCGGCCTCTTCTTCCTGCACAGCAAAGGCATCATCTACAGGTAGAGAAGTGGGCTTGCTCAGCTAACATGGCCTGGTTTGGCACTATCACTGCTCTGCAGTGCAGCACACAGACATGACACAGATTTATCATGTCTTTTGAAGCTAATGACTGATTTCTACAGATGTTATCTATCAAAGTGACTCATACCTGTACAATCAATCTCCTTCTTTCTCAGGGATCTAAAGCTGGATAATGTGCTGCTTGACAGCGAGGGCCACATAAAGATAGCTGACTTCGGGATGTGCAGGGAGGGCATGTTTGAGGGCGACACCACGCACACCTTCTGTGGCACCCCTGACTACATTGCCCCTGAGGTATGCCGACCGCTCTCACTTCACGGTCCAGACTAACTCCTGAACTTTCCTCATTTTTCCTTAGATCCCTAATATGCCCTCATTCCCCCTTGTCTTCCCCTGTTCATTTGCTTGACCTGTTTTGCAGTGCTGTGAGACAGCGAGTGGCTTCGCTGCAGCTCCTCTCATCTCCTCCGTCCTCTCTGACCTTGTCAGCATTTTTGAATAATTAGCTTCACATGATTCAATTAGCAGTGGTGTGTGCTTGTGCTATAAGAACGTTGCATAGAAGTCGCGATTGTCCTTCAGAGACCTTGTATTACCAGTTTTGCATTTCTCTTACTGCAATTGAAGTGTAACTTAAGGTGATTAACTCTGAAAACCCTGAAAACTAACTTAATTGATGATGCACATTTCAGCAGGAACATTGTTTTTTTTGTTTGACAGCCCTTTGAATTGAACTGTATTCTGTATAATGTTTACCTTACAAATTGTTTGAAATACCCATGTGTGCCTTTCGGTGTTAAGTCATCATAAACATATTAAATTCAGAGAAAGAGTGAAGGAGATATCCAGCTCCAGAGAAAGAGAGGATGTGACTGTTGTGCACGTCTTTGATATTGTAAACCTTGCTATGGAACCCCTGGGTATTGACTCTCTTATGTAAACACCCATTGATTCTCCTGCATCTGCCACTTTGGAAGAGATACAATATATTTCCCCAGGGGCTGGGAATTGTTCCCTTGTGCCACCTCCCCTCCCGCCCTGACATACACACACCAGGGAAACAAACAATCACACAAACATGCAGGCAAACACACATACCCAAAGTCATGTGTTGATTATTTCTGAGCTCATTCATACATTTGCCCTCCCTAAAGCCATACTTTCCCTTTTCCTCTCCCTCTGCTTTTCACTCCGGCTGTCTCTGATAGCAGCATATCATCTGCTACAACTGCGCTTTCTCTCACTCTTCCTGTATTCTTTCTACTTCCCTTATCTCTGCACTGCCATTCTTCCCCTTTATCTCCTCTACTTTCTCTCAATCCTTTTCAGATTGTGGCGTATCAGCCCTATGATAAAGCGGTAGACTGGTGGTCCTATGGAGTATTGCTTTATGAAATGCTGGCAGGACAGGTAACACTCAGCTTAATCCTAACAATAGACACGTGTGCACAGACACTTAAGCCTCCAGTACTTGTCCTTTGTAATCACTTCAAAAGACTTTCAAAAGAACTTTAATTTCAATATATTTGCTTTCAATGTGCTCACAGGTCTTCATGGTTACTCTCTTCTTTTCTTCTCTCTCTCTCTTTATTTTCCTTCCAGCCACCGTTTGATGGTATTGACGAGGAGGAACTGTTTCAGTCCATCATGGAGCAGAGTGTCTCCTACCCGAAAAGTCTCTCTCGTGAAGCTGTCACTATTTGCAAGGGAGTAAGTTACCAATCATTTTCGGCTGTTCCCCTGTTTCCAGTCTTTATGCTAAGCTAAGCTAACAGGCTCCTGGCTATAGATTCATATTTACCGTATAGGATGAGAGTGGTATCAATCTTCTCAACTAACTCTCAGCAGTGAAGCAAATCAAAAATGTGCACAAACAATCAATATAAATTTATATGTAAATCAGATAAATGAAATTAAATGAAACATGGTATTACATGTAAAATACATTTGAATCATATTTAAAAATACAGCAAAGCTCACCATGCACACTGTTGACTACTAGGAGAACATAAACAGAAATCATTCAGCTGTACCCCATGATTACCATACATTTTTTTTTCTTATTCCACTTTTCCCCTCCTTTTCTTCACTTTTACCCAAGCTTCTGACGAAGCACCCGGCCAAGCGTCTGGGTGGAGGAGAGGATGCAGAGAGAGAGATCAGGGAACATCCGTTCTTCCGCTGGATTGACTGGGACCGTCTTGAGAGACTGGAGATCCAGGCGCCCTTCAAACCCAGAACTGTCAGTTGAACAGATGGACTACAGACTCTACTTTCTTTCTTTCTTTTTGCTTGCTTTCTTTCTTGTGACTCTCCTCCCCCTCTCTCCTTTCTTTTTCCTCTCTGTCTCTGTCTCTCCGAGGACACTCTGAGGGAATTGAAGCTGTCACTTTCTTCCATCTGTTTCCTCTCTCTCAAACTCCCACGCTTTCCCTCATTTCCCTGCATGCTTCCTCTCTCAGCCGTCCACAGTGTGATGGCCATTTCATCCCCTGCTCTTCTCAAATGTTCAAATGGCCCTGTCCCTCCCTCCCTCTCCCTCAATCCCCTCTCTTTTCTCTCTTTCATCACCTCTGCTGGTTCCCAGAGACGGGCTTTGAGCGCTCGGGAACAGACAGACCAGTCATAATAGACAGGACCCTCTGACCTTGGGGTCCTGCCTACTCCTCCCATATGCAAATGTATGTCATCATTAGCCTGCCACACACCGGTTTGCAGCCCCACTGGCCAATGGTGAGGTGTGCCTTGAGTGAGCTGAGTATGCTCAGGGGTTAGAGGCCAGGCCCATTAGCCAAATGAGATTCATATCATCCAGCAGAACGGCTGTCATATGTTCGCTGTTAAGGAGCAGGAAAAGAGACGTGAGCAGCTTTCTTCCTACACTAGGTGTGGTTAGAGAGAAAAAGGAGGGTGTGGGTGAGAAAATGAGATATACGGAGGTGGAGTCTTTTTATAATTTCACTTATGTGCTGTGTCTTTTTTCAGGAGAAATATGATAGTGTGTATACAATCATCATTAACCACAAACGTGGGAATATGCACACTAATCTTCTCTTCTTCTTCATCAGGGTGGGAAAAAAGGTGAAAATTTCGACAAGTTCTTCACAGCAGCTCCGTCAGCGCTTACTCCCTCTGACCCGGATATACTAGCAGCCATCAACCAGGAAGACTTCCAGGGCTTCTCCTTCCTAAACCCTGACTTTGCCCCCTCGCCTCTCACCGCTGTTTGAAAATGGCTCCAACTCCTCCAAGTGTACCCAAACTACCCTGTTACCCCCCTAATAGTGGTTTTATAACAAAGAATTTAAATATGAGAAATAGCAGCGAGTATTAAAGACACCACTCGTAACCAAATTCTAACGTTTACATGAAAATGCCAAGACACCTTTATATTCATGCACACTCTTTGATGTTTGTATTTTATCTTGATAGTCACAGAATATGTTACAGCAATGCAAACAAAGCCAGGATTATACTGTAGATTTCCTTCTTAGTAGTTTTTGTAAGACATCCCTTAACTTGATATAAGAGTACTGTAGTATGAACCTGATAAATGAACCTCTTTGCATGCAATGTTTTTAGAATGGATTGCTTTGACACACTAGTTTTCCATAGCATAGATTAGCCAAGAAAATATACCTGTATATAACTTTACAATCATTTATTTGAAACTTTTTGCATTACCTTGATCAGAATCATCTTGTGTTTTGAGAAGCTGTATTTTACAAAACAATTGCATTTCCAAGTTTTTTTCACATAAAGCTATAACAACCACACACATTTTGCCGTACTTACACATGACAGCAGGTATATTCCAGTTGAACATTGCATTTATACACAGCACAGTAATTCAGCATCAGAAGCACTATAATATGTCTTTTCTTTCTAAAAATCTATGTGTGCGTGTGTGTGTGTGTTTGACTATGACGCAAACTGAGCGAGTAGTCTTTTTTTGCATTGGACTGGCATCCTGTGGAAGAGCTGGCCTGGCCCGACCTCTCAGTTTAACGTCACAACAGTGACCTCAGATGACCCACTGAGATGCTGAAACAACGCAGCGGGCACAGTTAATGTGACAGTTAATGCAGGCAACAGTGCTGCCCCCCCCAGCTCATGCCTACTCTGCCTGACTCTTTTGTCACTGGGAGGAAGTCCTCACATTACTGCCACAGTTGGGGCTGCATAATATTTCATTCACATGTGATATTTTTTTCTTTCTATTATTCTTGAGCAAGCTGTGGGAATAGGCCTATCCACATTGCAATATACAGTATCTGTGCTCCTTAATGATACCCTACAACTGCACTGAAACATGTATTTGCAGGCTTAGAAAATATGCCTCATAGTAATGTTTTCTCCAGCTGAAACAAGAAGCTATTTTTGTGGTGTATACCATAAAGCTTTTTGCTGTGTAATGACGTACTCACAGCATTGATTATGCGTAATTAAAAGTGAGGCTCACTGCGACTGTTCAATACATGGAAAAATAATAACAGCACTGTCATTAAACACTATCTGAGCAGGACAGGTGCCTGCAAACATACAGTTTAATAATCCCATTTCATTTCTCTGATCTCAGAAAGCAGCTGGTCGTTGCACACAGAAATGTTTGATTGCCTTTAAAGCATCTCTATAATTGTTTCTTTTTGTTTAAATCCTGTGTCAGCATAATGATAATTATAATAATTTCTCATCCAGAGGAGCAAAATCATACAGATTTGCTTTAAGTGCATGTGTGTGTTTCCTTTTAGTAGTGGCCATCTGTAAAAGGTCAGAGCAGTTAATCTGATTGCCTTAGCTCAGTTTGAGTGGAGGTCAAATGTCACAACACACAATACTCCAATACGGTAAATAATACAATCAGATATAGATATACAATAGACGACTTCTGCATTTATGTATCTGTTAGTTGAGGTTGAGTTAACTTCTGTTTTATGTGCTGGAGAAAGAACATCAAAATAAACTTACTGAAAAAATCATGAAACAGTGAAGTGTTTCATTCTGTGATTGTGTGTGAAGCTCTTGAGAAACAAACATGCACAGCCTCTCGCTTTGTCTTCTCCACACGCCTCTCTGTCACGCTCACTCCCTCTCCCTCACTTTCACACATACTCACACTCAAAAGTGCAATCTCAAGCATGTGCACACACACACACACACACACACACACACACACACACACATACACTCTTAGACAAACACACACACACACACAGAAGATGCTGACCCCTCTATTTATTGTGGTACTGTAGTTGTCGAACCAGCAAAACCACCTCTCAGGCATCTCACTTTCACTCCCTCCTCCTCTACTGAAGCAGCCTCACACTCTCTCCTCCTCCCCCCTTTAGCCCCGCCCACCTCCCTCCCTCCCTCCCTCCTCCAACCCCTTCAGCATCATGATGGGACTAATATCCCCATAGAGATCTCAGTTATAACAAGTTGACCTTCACATTAAAATCTCATCAACTTCCCATCTCCCTCTCTACCTCCCTCTCTTCCTCGCTATCTGCCCTTCATCTCTCTTCTTCTCTGTTTGTCTTTTCTGCCAGTGCTGCACTGTAAATGCTTTACTGCATTGTTTTATGTCATTCTCTATAAATCATATTGTCGGAATTTACTGTTATTCCTATTATCGCTCTGATTTACCTCCCGCTGTTGTCTGCTGATACGAGTATCGTGTCTTGCCTTGTCCTGGCCTCTGCGTCAATATAATGATCCCTTTTACACTCAGTTTGATTCTCTATTAATGGTGTTCTGGCAGTCAATGTGTGAGAGTTTTCTTATATTTTAATTTTATTGATTTCAACTACATAAATGTTTATTTTCAAAACACTGCATCCCAATTTTTGGCCTGGTCTTCAAAAAAAATGCAACTAATCATGTTGAGAAATGTGACTTTAATGGTTTGGTGAGCTTCATATTGATTCCTGTGATGACATAATTAGTGTGGACTGAGGTTCTTTAATAGTCTATAGTGTGTTTCTAACCTACAATACTGTAGTTAGTAGTGTCAAGTTGATAAAATATGGTATTTTAAAGAAAAAAAAAACATAATGGCACTATTCTGAAAAAATAAATCCTACTTTTTTTTTTTTTCTGACATGTTGTACACCTGATGTCGACTGCCTGATTTTAAACTCCTCACCACAACCTTTACTCCAACCTTGACAGTATCTGCCTTTGTGTAACTGAATCTCCGGCACTCTTTGGTCGGAGTTGTGTGTGCAGTCCATCATTCACTGTCACCGTGACATGATACCATCCCTCTTCTTCACTACGGCCTCCTCCTCCTCTCTCTCTCTACCTCCTTCTCTTCTCTTTCTATCTCGCTTCAATCTTTCATTATCACCCCCCTCCTCCCTTTCTCCCGCTCTCTCTCTCTCTCTCTCTCATGCCCTGAGGTCAGAGTGTGCTGTAGACTATTGATATCGTTACTAAAAATATAGGATTCCTCCAACAGCCAGCTAAAAATAGACCAAGGGACATGGACCACAGGAGACAAAGGAGGTGGGGGCAAGAGGAAGAGGAGCAGAGGGATGAAGAAAGAGAGAGAGGTTACTATCTGCCATTTTACTGGCATTTATCTGCACTCATAATGTTGGGTTAAATGGAAGTATCTAACAAATCTTGAATGAACTACAACTACTGGAGGGCAAGTGGTCTACTGTTTTTTTTTTTACTTATATTTGATACCTGATACTGTAAACCTGTGTAATTTGGATTTAAGTTTACAACCTGCATACCTTACATCCTTCAAGTCAAACTCATTGCCCTATTTCATTTTCCTGTTCTGCCGTTTTTGACTTTTTCAAATTGAATTTCGCTTTATTGGCATGATCATAATTAAGAACAGTAGTGCCGCAGCATGTAATAAGCCTATATGGTTGTCAGTCAGTAAAATCATTTTAAAATGTATGAAAAAGACAAGAAATGTTTTCAAACAATCAATCAAACAGCACCTTTCCTACAAGTCAGTGCATTTTTTTTATGTTTTACAGATGATTGACAAGCTGATAATAAGACACCACGAATGTGAATGTAAAACAATTTGACACAATTTTGACACTAATGGACAAAATGTAATAATGAAACCAATATAGTATACAACATACATACAACTACATTACTGCAGAGTATACTATAATGAAAGAAAAACATAGAAAACAAATCATTTAAAGAAGGATATGTATAAGATGAGAAATAGTAGTTTAACTTGCCCCCCCCCCTCCGCTCACTCACACCCTCTCTCTCTCCCTCTCCCTCTCTCTCTCTCTCTCTCTCCCTCTCTCTCTCCCTCTCTCTCTCTCCAACACTTCTCCCTCCTGCTCTCGCTATGTCTCTTTTGTAGCCAAAGTAGCTCGCTGAACCAATCCACCGCAGTGCCTGGGACAGACTGAGTGAAAGAGAGAGTGAGGGATTTAGAGGATGGGTAAGGGGGCTTAAGGGAAAACACACAGAAGAGAGGGAGAGAGGGGGGGGGGGAGAGAGAGGGAGGGAGAGAAAGAGAGAGAGAGAGAGAGAGAGAGAGAGAGAGAGGGAACGGGAGAGAGAAAGACCAAAACCCACCGAGCCTCCCTGCTGTGAGGTTTCTTGGCTACTGACGTGTGCGCACGACTCTCGTGGCAGGGTGAGTATTTCTCCCTTCTCAGTAACTACAGTTATGTGTTTCTTCGCAGCGATTGTGGCGATGACGCCTTTTTCCAGCCCGACTCGGTCATTTAAAATGTACGCGTGTGTGCCTGTGCGCGCGCGCGTGCGTGTGCGTGTGTGTGTGTGTGTGTGTGTGTGTGATGACAGCTGCGAAAAAAAACAGAGAGAGCAGCATCCATAACGTGTCTTCGCGTCGCGCCTCGGCGTTACCTGGAAGCAGAGTCGCTGAGCTGCTCCTCGCTTTATTATTTTTTACCCCCCCCCCTCCTCCTCCATCCCCCCCTCCACGTTTCATCCCGGTCTCGTGTCCGAGCCGCTCACATGTCCTCCGCTCTGTTTATCCTCTCCAAAACTCCGCGTGTGAGTGCGTCTGACGGCGGGGTGGTCCTCCCGGGCGGCCCCTCGGTGCGCACGCCCCCGGCCCGCCTCGGTCCCCGCGCCCGCCGGGGGCCACGGAGGCACACGCGCGCGCGCGTGCGTGCGTGCGCGGCTTTGCAGCGGGGTTGTCGTGTGTGTGTGCGCGTCCGACTGTCCGCCGCTCGGGCGAAACTCGCACCGTCTCTGCGCAGCCCTAAATGTGCTGAGGGATCGTGTGGGCAAACCCACCCCGTTGAGTCACGATATCTGCGCTCGGACGACGTGGAGCCGTTCTTCGTTTCTTTTTTCTTTTTTTTCCCCCCCTCCGCTGAGTGATCCGGTCGATCCCGAGACGCCGCACAAGTCAAGGTTGGTTAGTTCGGCACAGGTGTGTAGGCGCTGGCCCCGCCGCGCGCGTCATCTTTTTAGGGCCAAGGTCTTTCCCTGTGTTAACCTATATCTGCTACATATACTCCTGCTGTTCCTGCCTTAGAAAAACTCTCTCCGGACATAGTTTCGTCCTCCTCTCTCTCGGTTTTTCTCTTCCTGCTCGTCTTGGTTGCTTTTCAGCAGCACGTCTCCACATCCTCCCCTCTTATCCATCACTCCCTATTTCTCGTGGCGTCTTTCTTCCCTGTGAGGCTTGGAGGTGGTGTCAGTCTATAGATTGTGACAGATTAGAGAGAATTAAACCTTTTGTCCCCCCTTGTGGCTCCTATCTAACCAATTCAATTGGCTCATTACTTTCTGGGTGAGGGAGCTGAGGGGCCTGTCTCCGAGCGCTAAAACGGGATTGTTATCACAAATCAAACAGGCAGACCGAACTTTGTCACCCAATCTCAATCCCAAATCTACAATGGATATTTCTCCCAAAAACTGGAACAGCTATTTAAAGGACTTTTTTTTTTTTTTTTGGATGATGTGAGCACAGTACGTGGGGCAGTGAAAAGGTGAATTTGTTCCTCTCATTGAGTCCAAATCCATTACAAACCAGCGGGATATATTTCATCTGCCGGATGGCGTTGTGCTTCCTGTTTGATGGGTGGCCTGTCAGAGAGATCAGGGTGCTGTCCGTGGTGCTGAACAAGTCTGGGAGAGCCACTCAGGCACATCCACTCATTTCTGCTGTGTTGCAGCTCCAATTGATTCACACTCCTTCCTGACCACTTTTGGCACATCGTCCAACTGCTGGAAGGTGTGAGTGTTCGTTCCTGAGCCCCACTACTCTCCGCTCCTCCGCCATCTGTATCCCTCCCCCCTCCGCGCCTTCTGTCATTTCAGTGAGTTGTTTTGGATTTTCCGTAGACACCGGCTCAAACTTTTGTCCCCCAGTGCCAAGTGTCAGCAGCAGTAACGGCCACTTCTGGGCCAGTCACAACCTTTGATTGAAGAAAAAAAGAAGGAAAATTGAAGACAGGGCAGCAACAAACTGGTGTGAAAGTTCATACAAATCTTCAGCTGAGCCCTTGTGTCTCACACGGGGGTGGCAGTTTGTATCCTGCCATGTGTCATTCTTGCACCTTCTTAATTTTACATCTTTTATCTGTCTGACTGTTTTTTTTATTGGTTGGTCATACTTTCCCGTTACTCACTCGGTGCTTCACATGCTTCTTTCAGCCTGAACATGCCCAAACTTGTCATTCCTCAGAGGATTTCTCTAATGTGTACCCTTTACCAGCAGCCAGCTCTGTTCTAGCACATCCACCTCGCTCACAAAAGAAGCTCTATTCATCCCTGGTGCTGCATAGAAACTGAAGTAACTTCTTTAGTGGTCACGTCTCACACAATGGCTGTCCAGATAAGATGAGGCCAAGCTTAATCTTTAAGAGTTTATTCCCCACTAGAATTACTGTATCTATTATAACTCTGCTCTTCAAAGACTCAAAAGATTTGTCGTATACAGAAAGACCAGAAGAACAATGAAGTGGTTCTCATGTTTAAGTCATTAATTTGGCATTCACTTTCTGGTGTCAGTGCCTCTTAAGTGCCTGATAAATGGCCAATGTTAAATTAGTTAGTCACCCTAAATGTGAAGTTCAGTGCATTGTGTTAGATGGACAAAATATGTGAATAATGGGGCTTTGAATAATTGACCTGGCCTTTTTGTGCACCACACAGATGAAGATTTACAGAGAATGATACAAGAAACTACGAAAAGAATCTGGTCAGCTGCAGCACTGTAAACATTTTATTAATGACAGTCAAACAGGCAAGCCACAAGTATGCAAATAACAGCTCAGCACAACAGTGACATGCAGAGGAAAACTTTTGAATCTTGAAGCAGCTGTGTTACATCAGCAGTAGCACGTGCCTTCATTTCACTCCTGTCAGCTACTGTAAGAGCAAGATGGTGGAGTGTTGGCGGAGTAGTGGCATGATCGCCAAAACTGTGAGGAGTGACAAATATTTCCTGCTACAACAAATATCAATTATTCTGTGACTGTAAGGGTCAGACCTTGGTGTAAAAGCTCCATTATGCATCTTGTCCACAGTTCAGTTGAACTGCTAGTTTTGAATGGCTGAGGATTGAATGTCAATGTGTATTTACACCTTGTTGCAGAGCAGGTGCATTGTTTTATGGCCATAATTGGGCTCTTCCATCCCAGTTACAATGTCACATTTCATTTTAAGTGATGTTAGTGTACTTTAATGGCCTGCACAGTCTGTGAGATACAATGTGATATTCACAGCAGGCATACATAGACAAAAAATGTGCAGCCAGCAAGAAATGCTATCGTCATGGGCCAAGCTCCTGCTGAAAGGAAATGAGAGGTGGTCCCATAGTTCCAGCTAATTAAATTACCAACAGGTGTATAGAGCTGGATAAAACCTAGTATATGTGTTGTATATGGAAAAATATAATGTAAATAACCACAAAAGAGAAATGCAAAGTCCGTCATACTCAGATAAGCCTGAAATGTGTGAAAATAAAAATAAAAAATGAAAATTGAAGCTCACCTCATACAAAGGAAGATATGAGGTGGAATTACAGGTTGGCTGCATTACGGTAATGATCCTCCCAGTGTAACACATAATACACTGAATAACTCTGCTTAATGAGGGTGATAACAGTAAACACCGGACCTGCTCGGTGTTTTCCATACTGGCTAGTTCTCCATTAATTGTCAAGCTGATGATACTGAACAGCGGCCCAAATTAAGCAGAGGCTGGTGGCTGAACAATCTCTTGCACACACACGCGTGCACAGAAACTCACAAAAGCATAGAGACAGCTTGCTCAAAGGATTTGCCGTGAAGTCTTTCCCAGTCAACCAGAACTAAGGCACAGAAAGACCATGTGTGAGTCACACAGGACCCCTCCTCCCTTTCCTGATGTGTGTGCATTTGTACTATCTGTCTCCCAGTTCTTTAAGTCCTTGCCTAACTTCAGCGGTTTACTGTGAACTCATCATCTGTTGCGTTGGCTCCTCTCTGACCTTTAACAGGATTGGTTGCCACTGGATGTGTCACTAACTCATCTTTAGTAATAACAAGGCGAGACAGGAAGATGGCCAGTAGCTGTTTGCGTGTGTGCACATCACATGTCCGTCTCAGTGGTTCCCCGTTCCTAATGACCTCCCTCCATGACCCCATACAAATGTACCTACATTTTTGTCGCTCCACTTCTGATGTGTAATTCCTCTTCTCTTCTAACACCCTTCCCTCCCTCGTTCTGCCCTCCAGATGAGTTCATGCAGCAGCCGTGCGTTGACCATCCTGTCCACAGTGTTTGGAGCCTGCGGGCTGCTGCTGGTGGGGGTGGCCGTGTCCACAGACTACTGGCTGATCATGGTGGAAGGCATCATCCTACAGCAGAACCAGAGCATGGAGGTGAAGATGGCGCTGCATTCAGGCCTCTGGAGAGTTTGCTTCGTGGCCGGTAGGAAGATACAACAACACGCTTGAATATTCACATTCAAAAATGAAAGGATGGCTGAGGAAGACAGACAAATGTGCACACACTGAGACATGCACACACACACATCAATGCTGCTACGTGTGTGTGCATATGTCCACATCATCACAGCGACAAACACACAGAAACAGATAGAATAAACCAGCCGACTGAGAGAGCAGCAAGGGGAGAAATAAGAGAAAGCGAGCTTCTGGCCTCTAGAATCATAGCTGTCACAAAACATGATCGTTACCTGTGAGCAGGACTGCAGAGACTCACATGCTTTTTCTGGTTTTGTTTTGTTTCTTCATGCATCACTGACTTTGATCCTAAAAGCAAACCCCAACATTTTCCTTTTTTTTCTGTGTGTGTGTGATTCCTCTCAGGATCAGAAAACGGAAGATGTGTTGCGTCAGAGTACTTCACTGAACCCGATATAGAGATCACCACCGAAAACACTGCAAATATCCTCAGTGAGTGAAACATGTAACAGCACATTATCTACTGTATTAGAGTCCGCAGTTGTGTCTCACTGCGGAGTCCCCCTGCTGATTGTTTGTGGGTACTGAAACTTGAACATAATATTTGAGCTGCAACTATTAGTTGATCGACAGAAAATGTATCTGCGACTATCATGCAAGTCATTTTTTTAAAGAAAAGGTTGCCAAAATTATTTTGTTGCAGCTTCTCAATTTTGAGTATTTGCTGCTTTTTTCATATTCATATCATAACAAGATATTAGACTCTGGAAAACTCTAACGGACATTTGGAGACTGATTTGAAGTTTTATAGACTAAACTATTAACCAAGAAAATAATCAACAAATGAATTGTATCACTTGTTCTCTAACAGTAATCAGATTAACTATATTAAAGTGATTTAGAGAAGCCAGATCATTTTCATAGGTAAAGATACTGTTATACTACTAAAGAAAATTTGTCTTTAAGTGATTTACCCGGTTAAAGTTATCTTAAATTTTAATAGAAAATGAAAAATGAGTTTGTGTGTTCTTCGATCTCAAAAATAATCTTCTAAAGGAGGTATGAATGATTCCAAACAACTGATAATGCATTTTGGAGAAATTGTGTTACCTTACATTTCTCAGTCAATATTTCCAAATTGATTCTACTTTTAGAAAAAATCAAAAAAGTTAACATTTTAACGTCAATAGTTATCATTAGTTCATCTTCAACATCATCTGCTTTCCTGAATGATAATGACTTTACATACAATTCAAGATTTGGGGTTAGGTTTTCCACATTCAGGCAGTGCTGAATATTTAATGCAATGTGCTTGCAATAGAGCATACTGATAAAAAATAATAACTAAAAAGTTGAAATTCAGTGTTGTTTCTCTGTAATGCAACAGATTTACAACCATGTTGCTGTATTTTGTTGTAACCTCCTAGCAACGTTTTACATCATACATTTGTTTCCCAAAGTTAAAAAGCAATTATACGCTTCACCAAATATGGTAAATCTTGTTGAAATTTGTCCATACCTTGAGAGAAAGGAATATGGTGTCCCATCTCCTTATTTTAGTGGCAGTCACAGCCAGGCATCTCCACATAACTGAACTTACTTTATATTATATATTTTACTGCCTTTGTTTGTATTAACTAAGAGTTATTTAATGTCCAGAGACATTATCATTCACCTTTCCCAGCAGATAAAGGACACATCCCATCAGCTCTGTTTAACACTGTGACCTCTCTTCCCTACAGAGATGGTGCGGACAGCGACGCCATTCCCGATGGTGTCACTGCTCTTTGTCTTCACGGCCTTTGTCATCAGTAACATTGGACACATCCGGCCTCAGCGCACCATCCTGGCCTTTGTGTCCGGCATCTTCTTCATCCTCTCAGGTGGGACCCATTACTCATGTCCCACTGTCGCTCTGTGATTGATTACAGCAGCCTGGTGTGTCCTGTGTCACACATGGAAACACTCCATCACGGCTCTATTTTTAGTGTATGATGCAGGTGTGTAGGCTGTCATCAGAAAAGGTGACTAGATCAGTTTTCTGCTCTTTTGACTTTGCCTTAGTTTTGAATTTGACAGGCTTTCTTTGCTTTCACATGATATTCAAAGGGTAAATTATGAACTTTGGACTTTCCATAGGAATTGTTAATACTGTAAAAATACATGTGATATTTCCCTCAGCATCATGAGCAGGTTATTCAGCTCGGTTTTCTGCAGCAGTGTAGTTTACTTTCTTGAACAGCAGGTGGCTGTAATGCTCCCAATTTCTTGCCCTCTGTGTGTGTAGTAAAGACTGTCAGGAGCCAAATTGCCGCTTGTGTTCTCTGAAGGCTTTTTCACTTGACATGTTAGAGAAGGAAGCAGTGCTGCAGAGCTCAGGGGAGCGTCAGTCTGCCGCGACATCTCCGACTTGCCGTAGTGGGGACTCGCTGATAAAGGGTGTAGCAGGAATAATAGGTGTTATGTAATGGGGGTTATGTAATGTTTATAGCCTGTGCTGGAAGTGTCGCAGTGTTTTACTTTATGAGGTATTTTGGTAATAGGGTGATAACAGGGGGCAAGTGTATCAAATTGCTTTTCAGCAGTTAGATATTCTGCTGCACTAAGCCTCTCTCTCTAAACACTGCCTTCCTTCTGCCCTCCCCTCCCCTCTTCCCTCTGCCTCCCCCCTCTCTTGTTCACCCAGCCTCTCAGTTTTCTTTGCTTTCTTACATTTCTCTCAGTCACTCTCCTTCCTCTCATTTCCTACTCACTCCTTCATTCAGAGTATATTCTTTCAGTATTCTGGTTCACTGTGGATGTGGTGGTGTTTGTGGACTACTGAGTGATATGAGCCTATTCTGCTGGCACCACTGACACGGTGGTCTGGTAATATTATAGTTTGGGTCGGTCATGTTCTGGTTAATATTACAGAGTTCAGAGAAGCAGCAAAAAACACAGCATGGAACCACAGCTGTTCAAGCATGGTTAGAGGTTGATATTGCTCTCCCCACACACATCTTGCATGTGTGTTTCCCTCAGTTACTTATTTAGATAAAGATGTATTCCCACTGCGTGATTGACAGCAGCATGGTTTCTGCATTTACCATGCTTTTCAATTTTAAAATCGACAACACAACCTCTTAAGCTAGCCGTTTATCTAAAAGACAGAACCGCTTGACAGCCCTGTGGTACATTTTAATGTTGCAGCGAAAGCTAAAAATACTCATATTCGCTGCTTACAGCATGCGGCTTTCTTTGAATATTGATTCTTCGATGTTGGCCATATGTTGTATCTCATGCATTTAACATTTCTAAGGCAGGTTGGAGAGCATGTGAGTGTTCTTGGAGGAAGGGGGTTTTAATGTTGTATGTGTTGCCTCTGGGTGAAAAGGGTAATCCTTTCAGTTTTCAAAGCCAATTCTGGTTTTCTTGGGGTCCTATACACACTGACATTTACAGTTCATGCTGCATGTAGCTTCTTATTAATTGGTCTTAAAAACTGTGTCAAGCCGTTTTCATATTTTTACTTCCCTTCAATCTTAATCCTTCTCTTTTTTAAACATATGTTTATTGTGATTTTCAGGGAAAACCAATTATATATGTACAAGCTCAGTCACTAATCAAATCATGACATTACAATATGACAATTAAATTAAAGGAACTTTACTATCAGGAAAAGTCAAGGAACGAAAATTGTTTAGTTTAGTTTAAATGCATATCTCCTAGAAATTACATTTATATGCTACTAATTTAGAATGGGAAATCACCGTAATGAGAAAATATTTTGGTCAATTTTTATTGAGGATCTGACTGGGATCAAAATGTGTCTTAACTATAACAATTAGTGGTTTGAATTTTATTTAGTTTTTCCTTGCAATATCCTGCAATACAACAACTGCTCATAGCAACTAAAGCATTATTAAAGTCAATTATAGTTATGTCAAGGCCCTCAAAGCACTTAATTAAGAGAAGGGAAAGATTGTGTTTTGGTTAAATACTGATAAAGTCAACAGTGACTTGAAACACGAGACAGGACAAGTTTACTTTATAAACAATTAAAGTGCTTTTGTACAGTAGTGTTTTGTACAGTATGCAAACCGTAAGGAGGTTGGTGTGTGGTTAGGTTAAGGCCGCATAAGCACTGTAGTAAAGGTTCGGGAAAGATCGTGGTTAGGGTTGACCACGATCGAATGCAGTAACGTATTTTGGCAAAACAAATTAGTAGTAGATAAATGTAATTTTGCATGAGTCAGGGTTGCTGCAGGGGAGGAAGGAAGTCAAGACACCTATGCAGAATCTATCCCAATACACACACACAAAAGGACATAAGATACAACAAAAAGGGAAAAAAGGCACCCAATCAGAAGGTTGTCTCTACAATTGCTTCATAGTAACTGTTCTCTAGAATATTGTTGAAACTGTGACAAACTTTCAAAAACGTATCAAGCTTTTCTTTAACAAGTCATCATCCCTTTTAGTCTCTGTGAAACTTATATTTTCATTTTCAAATAATAAGCTATACATTGTTTTACTTTTATGACGTAAAGGTTTTTCCTTTCCAGAGGTCATCAATCTGTAGGTCTTTATCTGTGATTATGATTCATTCACTCTGTGTCTCTCTCTCTCTCTCTCTCTCTCTCTCTCTCGCTCTCTCTCTCACTGTCTCTCTGGTCGCTCTCCAATCTCTTTATTAATGTTAACATTTTGGAGGCTAATTGCTTGGCGTGGTCACTCCACATCCCATCGCTCTCTTTCTCTCTCTGTCTCTTAAACCCTCGCCACGCTGGTGCAGCTGTCTGGATTGCTATATAATGACCTCCTCGCTCTCACTTGTATCGGACTCTCTTTTTCCCTCTGACTTACTGTCATTGTTAATGTGCTGTGTGCAGGCCTCAGTCTGGTGGTGGGCCTGGTGCTCTACATCTCCAGCATTAATGACGAGGTGATGAACCGGCCCAGGGAGCCCGAGCAGTTCTTCAACTACCACTATGGCTGGTCCTTTGCCTTCGCTGCCTCTTCCTTCTTACTCAAAGAGGTCAGTCTGGGCTCGGTGTGTGTGTTAATGGTAAAAATACGGCAAAGAGAGTGAAAGAATGAGTGGATGTGTGTCTGTTTGCCTGCATATGCTACAGGCAGAGAATATATTTTCGTTTATGGCATGTGAGTGTTTTTTTTTCCCTGGAGTATTGCATGCTGAGTGTGCAAGCAGGTAAAATGATTAGTATTCTGTAAGGTATCAATGGTTATGACGCAGAACTGCGGGGCGTTGTGTGTGTCAGTTTGTGTGTTCATGTGTGCATCCATGCATGGTGCAGTTTCATGTGAATCCTCTGCTCATCTTCCCACTTCCCCTCCCCCTTGCTCCTTCTTTGCCATCATCAGCAGCACTGCTCCTAATGTGGTGCAGTGGACAGTTCAGTGTGAACTAACCTCCTCCCCTCCTCTATTTTCTCCTTTCTCCCCATCCTTTTTCCCTTTCAGCATGTTTTATATGAGCTTAAAAGAACTTAAAGTGTACTCTTGTCTTTCTAAATCCTTAGCAATCAAAAACACATACACCTCTCTGCCTTGTACATTCCTTTTAACACTTCTTGCTTATCAGTCACTTTAATCTAATTTCCCCAGCCATCACTTGTTACTATTTGTTTGAAAATGTATTTGTCTCTGAACTCAATTTATTTACGTAACGAAATCCCTCGCTCCCTGTCACATCTTATCTCCCCCTCATCTCTTCCTGCTCTTTCTTCCTGCTTCCTCCTCTCACTCATTGTCTCAGGGGGCCGGGGTGATGTCAGTCTATCTGTTTATGAAGCGCTACGCCGAGGAAGAAATGTATCGCCCCCACCCTGCACTCTACCGCCCCCGCCTGTCTGAGAGCAGTGACTACAGCGGCCAGTTCCTCCACCCAGAATCCTCCTGGCCTCCGCCAAAGCGAGGGCGCAGCACCTCCGAAGCCTCCAGTGACATCTCCATTCAGCTCAACCAGGCACCTCCAGCGCCGCCCAAAAACAGCCTCCAACCAGGCGGCCAGGGCAGCCCGCCTTCTGGGTCTTCTTCCGCAGGGAGCTATCAAATGCCCCCTGGCTACCCCTCCACACACACCCTGCCCAGGTCACACTCCTCACATCCCCAAGGCCAGGCTCTTCCCATGGCCATGCCTCCATCACCTGTACCTCCACCTCACTATCACACACATATGCACATGAGTGCCTCCCCTTGTTAGGAAGCGGGAGCATCAGGGAGGGAAGGAGAGACACTGACTCCTTATAATCATGTATACTGTACATTTAGATGATGGATGAGATTAAATGCTGAGCTTTGAGCACAGATCATGTGAGATAAAGTGGAGGGAGTGGTGATCAAACATTTAAAAATGTAGCTTTGGAACAATATGAACCAAGGACAAAGGAGGTTTGGAGACTGAAAGGAAATATTTAACAGGATTGTGGAGATTTTACAGAAACTGTGATGGACAGAAAATTTAAAACATTTGAAGAGTGGGAACCCAAATGAGGAATTCAGTTTGTCATGATTGAAAGAGGGGAGAAAAGAGTTTCCTAGAAAGACTTTAGAGGTTAGGTTGAGTGACAGAGGAGATATAGGGGGAGGGAGAGTGAGGCTGGGAGAGCGAGGGGCTGCGGTATAATACAAAGATACTGCAGTGCTGCAGGAAATTTGTATGCACTTGGAAATGTACAATGCAAAACACTGATCACAAAGACTGAGGATGCACATAGTTTTATACATACATAATTCATGCCAATACATGGACAATGTACCTTTTTACCAAAAGGTACATGTGGTAAAATATATTGTAGGTTTTCTCTGAATTCTGAATCATCAATGCAGTTTCATAACTCACAATGTCAAAGAAGTATTATAAATATTATTAATTAAGAATGATTAGTTAACAATAGAGTACTTCTGAAATGAGTACACTGTATGTGAATGCTGTTAACCTTTGTTAAGAATACAGACAGAAGTGGATGATGTTCTGAAATATCATTAGGAGAAATCAACTTTACGTTTTACACATTTGTTTAAGATACAAATTTCTAACTTCTTGTACATAGAATTGCACATGAGGACTTCTATATAGCTGTTGTAAATTATGAATGACGCTTTGGCACAAGTCACATCAAGAAAATGTCTGACTCATTTTGCTTTGGATGAAGAATCTGCAACAGGCGTACTACAACCAACAACACCCTCTGGATGCAGCGCACACTGGTTTGAAGAAGGAACCACTTGACACTGATACGGGGGTTTGATGCCCTCTACTGGCCACTGTTCTTCACTGACCCTGGATCAGCCCCTGGACACCGTTCTTTTTCATGCACTCTTCCTTCCTCACTGACCTGCACTGTGTGTCAGCTGATGGTACAGCACAGATGAGTTGGACGGAAGCTGTTGTCGGTCCAGAGGTGGTGTTCTGGTGAATGTCACAGCGAGACATGCCATTTTGAACTGCACATGGATCAAGATATATGCTTATATGCTTTAAAGACTGGTTAGAAGTATTTCCAAAGCTTCAGTGCTGTTTATATATCTGGAGAACTCACATGATGAAAGTATTAATTACATTTGCACTTACTGCTCAAAGGACAATACCACTGTTTGTGAAATGCAGGTCCTCTGTTTTTGACATTACATAGACAAAGTAGAGACCACTGCTTTATTTTAATATTTTCAGTGGCCATATGTGCATCCTACCAAAAGATAGAGTATCTGAAAAATTAGGTTCTGATGGAAATGTGATACTGAGCTCTGTGTTTAGGGCTGCAACTAATGATTATTTTCATTATCAGTTAATCTGCTGATTATTTTCTTGCGTTATCATTTTGCCTATGACTTGCTAGTAAATTGTGAAAAATGGCCATTGTAATGTTCAGATTGCTTGTATTATTCGAGCAACTGTCCAAAACTCAATGATATTTAGTTTTCTACCCCATATGACAAAGAAAGGCATCAAATCCTCATATTTGAAAAGCGGGTTTGGTATTTAGCTTGAAAAATGAGTAAAATGATTGCTCTATCATCAAAATTGTTCTTATTAATGTTTGTTGATTGATTAATTGATTAATCAACTAGTTGTTGCAGCTCTAAATGTGTTTACTTTTTCTATATATTTGTGTACAGAACAAGTATGTTGTATAGAAAAACATAACTGTACAGAGTAGCACTTCTTTCAATGTCACAGTGTAACAGGCTGCATAGGACATTGTACAATGTTTTAGCCCACTTTGCTATGCACCTTAACCAAAATTGGGTTATATTGTTCTTGTTTTTTGTAGTAACGAACATATATTTTCAGATACTCTAGAACCTGAATGCTCAAAGATGAAGAATAGTAATCTTGATTATGAATCCTTCTCGAGACAAGCAGGGCCTGTTTCTCAAAAACAGTCGTAATTTAATTTAGAATAGTTTATTTTGTGTGTTTATTTTTAAGGCACGTCATGCATAGGGATATGTCGATATGATATATCTCTGTAATGAGAATTAAACCACCGTGTTATTGTGTAATGGCTGGTTTTATTATCACTGTGATGCTGAAGAGAGGGAAACACACTGACGTCCTACAGAAGATGTGTGGGATAAAAAGACTTACAGGGGAGAATATAAAGCAAGATCATGGAGATATCATCATCTTTTCGCCTTTTACGCAGGGTTTTGTTGAGCAAGCATGTGGTTTTTCAACACTGCCCTGCTTTTTGTTTATGCAGCTGCACAAATTCATATTGAGGTGAAGCCCAGTGTAACTGCAGCCTTCTCTTGTTGGTTCTGCTGTTACAGTTAGGGGGTTAAGTGCCTTGCTCAGGGGCACCTCAGCAGTAGCTGTGGAAGAAGATCAAAGTATTTCTCTTTCTAGATATTCCCAACCAATAGGCATCCTTTAAACCTTCGGGTTAAAATCCACCTCTCTAGCCTTTAGACCACTGCTGATCCCATCATGACCTTTGTGACTGTGGACAGCTGAGAAGAATTGCTTCTGTTTCTTCCTAATTTACATTTTTAATTTGTCGAACCGTTTGATAATCATTCTGTGCCTCTTAAACTGCGGCAGTTCTTTTCTTTTTCATCTCTGTACCTCTTTGTTTTTCCCTCTCTACCCCCAGCTTTTTTCTTTGCCTCTACATGATTACATAAAAGGGTGTAGCTGTGCTTGCTTCTGCATAAAGCCTAGACTTCTTGCTTATGACCATCTTTGCAAAGACAAAATGGGTAAAATAAATGCTTTTCAATGCTTCAATGGAACTGATGCTGTATAATCCTGAGTTATATAATTCAATAGCAATTGTGATAAGATCACTGTTCTTGAAAGTGTTGACAGTTGTCACTCACTTTCCTCTAAAGATGAATAAAACTTTCAACAGGGGTTAATTTCACCCTCTTTGCCCTCTCTGGTTATCTGCTTCTGAACGTATTTCTATATTTTTTGTGGTTAAATGGTTCAATATCTTTTTTATTTGATTTGTCAATGTTGCTATAAAAGGGTTTGCATAATACAGATAAAAATGAAAAAAAGTCTTAATTTTGACATGAATTTTAGTGATATGATTGTAGTGAGCCCAGCATGTACTTATAATAATATGATACATAAAGAGTGTTTTTCTGGCTGGTCTCTATAATGGAGGGAACCATTGTAAGTGAATGCACACTGCACTGCGGTGAACTGGGTGTTAACCAGGCTCCCTCCTCAGTCACGGCGTGCCACCACAGCCTCAGGGCAACAATTGATCAGATTGTTGTATATGTACATGCGTGACTGCGTTTGTTGGCGTATGTGTTTGCATATGCATGAAGGTTAGTCGCTGTTCATCAGCGTGACTCAAAAATAGCATTAAAAATAATAAATTCAATTGTAATATAAAGTCACTTCACTTAAAGGGAAGTACAACATACTTAAATTAACCAGTTCTTGCTAAAACCTGGTGTTTGTTGCATAAATATCTTCAGGTATTATACAGTTAAAAAGAAGTTCCTGTTGTTGGTCAAGGTCAAAAAGAGATACGAGCATAGGAATGAGCTATGTAGTAATACATTTGGAGCAACAGGGAGGAAATCAAATAGAGACAAAATACAATCTGAAATTAAACTTTTGCAAAACACAAATCTATGGCAAAACTATGATTCCTATGGTGAAAGTGAATCCAGAACTAAATTGAATTTGAACGCAAGATGCCAAACAGGCAAATTGCAAATAGTAATGTCTGTGTGTTTGTGTGTGTGTAAGAGACAGAGAGTTAGAGTGAGAGGTGTTACATTAAGTCAGACATCAAACATCCATAGGTCAATAAAACTAAAAAGCGTGAGCACTCTGCTGTCTGACTCCCTGGACTGAGAGTTTTGTGTTTATGTGTGTGTGTGTGTGTGACAGAGAGAGAGAGAGAGAGAGAGAGAGAGAGAGAGAGAGACAGAGAGAGAGACAGAGAGAGAGAGCATCTGTCCTGATGAATGAAGCCTGACTGCTGGTGTAAACAGTTGAGATTAAATTGTGACTTGTGGTTGTTGTGTGGCCACTTTTCTGTAATAACGTGCGTTTTGCTGTGAGTGTGTGCAGACCTGTGTGTGTATTTGCTTCTGTCTCTTTCTTTTGTTTGTCTGTGTATGTGTGTGTGTTGTGTTAATGTGTGTTTGACTGTGCGCGCGTGTGTGCGGGGGGGGGGGGGGGGCAGTGTGTGTTGAGTGGATCTCTCTTTTCACCATCACCATTACTGCATGAAAGACCTGTCACTCTGTATTAGCTCTCTCCAGCTCTCGCTCACCCCTTTCTGTGTATCTGTTTGTATGTGTGTGTGTGTGTGTGAGACAGAGAGAGAGAGAGAGAGAGCGAGAGAGAGAGAGAGAGAGAGAGAGAGAGAGAGAGATGGGTGAACTGGGCAGCAAAGCCATTTTAAAGCTATTGAAGGTCATTGCCCGCTCAGTTTTGCGCAACTGCTGTGTGTGACCAGCAGCTCGGCCATTGGCTCCATCTTCATAGATCTGTGGATGACATAATTTAGTCTAGATTACAAACAGCAAGATCCCTCATCATTAAAGTCATTGGACTAAATAATTATGGCAGTGATAGTCAATTATCACAATTATTATACAGCCCCTGCTGAATTTCTGTCTATAGAGATACATAAATATTGACCTGTAGATATTTGACTCCATAATTTAACCCCCCCCCCCCCCCCACACTCTCTCTCTCTCTGCAGGGCTGCGCTCCTGCTGCATTTCCCAGAACTACCAGCGCGGCCCTCATCATCATCATCATCATCACCACCACCACCATAGTGGAAAAGTGTCCCACTGGCGCTCCATCGAGTCGCTCTCCAGCAAAATAAACAAATAAATAAATAAATATCGACATCAATAACACACACACACACACACACACACACACACACACACAGATATAACCTGGTCGTGGCTAACAGACTACTTACAAACGCACAGCCCTGCGCACGCTCCAATAAACACATCCAGACCAATTCCCTCAGTATGAGAGAGAGAGGGGGGGGGTGAGGTGACGGGGGGGGGGCAGGGGTAAACCTTCGCCCTGATCCTGTAACACAACATACTGTAGTAGATCTCATCTCGTGTCGATTGTGACATTATCCGCCGTCGTTCACAGGACTGAGGAGTTTCGGTGGGATGCGACAAGTTGCTTGCGTCGGGCTGAGTGTCGGAGGAGCAGAGAGAGAGGAGCAGAGAGAGGAGCAGAGAGAGAGGAGCAGAGAGAGGAGCAGAGAGAGAGGAGCAGAGAGAGAGGAGCAGAGAGAGGAGCAGAGAGAGAGGAGCAGAGAGAGGAGCAGAGAGAGAGGAGCAGACAGGCAGGCGAGCGCTCGTCCAACCGGAGGGGAGGGGGAGACGCATTCTCCCCGAGTACACACAAGCAGCGGCCACATCCTCTGTAGACAAATCCGTGTTCAGTGACGTGTTTTGTATTAGCCTTTTTTTTTCTATGCATGTTCAACCCTTTTCCATCACTGGCTGATTTCGTTTATTTATTTTTTTATTTTTTTATTTTGTAATGATCAGGGATTGAGAATCCAGCCCCCTTTGCGTGCTTCTTATTTCCATCAACTCCAACCGTCCACTGTCTATTTATTTATTTTTTTTTTTTTGCCTCGATCGACCCGTTATTTAGCCCATCATCCACCGTCCACCCCCTATCTTCTCTTTTCCCTCCATCTCCTTCTCTTTGGGAGTGCGACGCGCTGCGAATCTCTGAAATAAAAAGCCTGCAGGTAAGACCTCCACGAGCTCTCTCTTTTTTTTTTCTTTTTCTTTTTTACCGATCATAATTACACTGTGTCACTGTTGTTCTTACTTTGCAGCTTAATGGATCACTGTTCATCCAGTGCAATTTAGACGCTACATTGATTTGTTTCACGTTGCCTGCAACTTAGCTCACTACTGACAGTGTAGACTACGGAATTGGCATGGGAATTAAATGGAAAATAATGGTAATAATTCTCAAATCCGTGCCAACCCTTCCGAGTAAATGCTGAATGATCATTTCCCCGCACGTTTACGTGGGCCTATAATTACCGAATGCAACCTCTATTATGCAAATCAAACCCTTAGAATAGCTCGTTTTGAAGCCCTGCATCCGCACCGCAGATGTTGGGACCAAAATATTTGTCGTGTGGACTGAAATGGTCGGCTGTCCCACAATCGGGAGTTATTTTCCGTGCAGGCCCTACGTGTGCGTTAACGTGTGATTTGTGTCCCAGTCCACTGAGTTTTTTTCTCCGTGCCGGCCGCTTGATGCTAAGGCGTCCATTTTCCACCGTGCAGCCTATGCAGGCGGTGTGATGTGTACAGCTTACTCTATTAATGAATGCACCGCAGTCCGCATCACTATACTTGAGCTTTGCACGCTCTCAGCCCCGTAGCTCCAAGCTTGTACAGTATGTGTCCAATCAGTGGTCTGCAACAGCCTCTGCTGATCCTGTGCAGCGCAGGGCCAACATCTTAGCTTCATGTTGGACCGGGGCCACGTTCATGTTATCTGATGCGTTACGGGGTTCATTTGACTATTCAGCCCGCCGTCTCCTCCTCACTGGCCAACCTGTGCCCTGTCTTCTGACGGATCCGGGGGGGGGTAAAGGGGCACCAAACATCTGGCACCCTATCAATCATTCATTTTTTTCATCACAGCTCAGATCACATCTGGGCTAAAGGTTGTCCTGAATTGGAAGTGCTTCAGGAGCGTGCACTGCAGCATTCAGGAGTTGCTGTGCACTGTCAAAAAAAACAAGGTGGTGAGTTATACCTGCCTTCTCCGGGGCTGCAGCCCATGAAGGGTACAACTCTGAATGTTTTCTCGGGAGCTGTAATCATCGGATTTGAAATAACCAAATGTGGTCACTATAGCACATGCTTTTTTCCCCTCTGAGCTGAGTTATTGATTTAGGTGCTGCATCTCTTCAGCAGGGTGACTGGCCTTTTCTTTTTAAAGCAGCACAAGTGTCCATCAGCACGGTTGTACTGCAGATCCAACTTGTTGTGGGCAGTGTTGCAGGGATCAAATTGAACTTTTGATGTTTACATCATCACACTTATCAGTGAAGTGCTAATATGTGGATGGGGAGTTGTTTTTTCATTTATTTCATTATAATTAAATGTGATTCGTAAATAGATTAACGTGGAAGACAAACTTGATTGCTCACTTAATTAATGGCCATTCTGCACAACTCAGTAACCATCATAAAACAAGTGGAATTCACATAAATCGTTTAATCTCTAATTTGCAAAATACCTGCAGGATTCTGACTTTTCATGACTGTATAAATTTAAGTTTAATGCTTAAAATGTTTTACACCTTAAAGGGCACGTGCAGTGAGAAACCATACATTTTCTAAACAGTGACAAGAAAGTGTCATTGCCATTGACCGCTTGCCTCCACCAATTATCAGTGAATCTTTGGTTGAGGTGCGGTTGGCCCTGCCGTCTGCTGGTCACGCCCCCTCAGCCCCTCCGCCTCCCACGTGGTAAACACCGTCTGTACTATCTGTGTTATGTGTGTGTGGCCTTGATGATCGTCTCTCTGGAATTTGCATTAGGCTACTTCCAAAATCCCTCAGCCGCCTCTAAGATCTGCTGTTTACGCTGTAAGGTGACTCATTGCAGTCAATACTGGTGCGTAGCCCACACAGGCTGTAGTTGTTTTTTAGCACTGGCCAAATCATAATCATCTAATGCACGAGCGGTCCAGAACAATCGGAAAGAATGGCTGTAACTTCTGAATGTTTCTGCTTGTTTTGTTTCGCTATTTCACTCTAATTTCATCGTTGGTTGGGTGGCCAGGTCCGTTCGTCTCCTTCTCGCTCCTTCTCTCTCTCTGAGGAGAAGCAATTCTGCAAGGATCATCACATCTGTCATGTACCTATTGTTCAGAGGATCAATGCCTTTGCTGCAATTTTCTTGATGGTCTACAGTAAGGCTTCACAATGTTCCTTCCTCTCTTCAGACGGAGGCTCAGGAGGAAACACAGCATAGTATGAATGGAACAGACAGAGATACCTCCATTTACATTTGTGTTTATGTCAGGGTTCCATAACAGGTCTAATTATTAAAATAAATGATCTCTGCACCAATTTCAGTAAAATAAACTCCTGCATATTTATTGTACTTGGTAAGTGAAATAAATTTGAACCTATGATTGTACCTAAAGGAGTGAAAATACACAGGCTTCCTGTATTTGTGGATTTGGTACACAACATTGCTTATAATTTGAGTGAGCAGAGGCTTTTATCCAAAGCTTTCTAATTGACTCCTGTCTCAATGGCTGTGACCCGTGCATCAATTAACCTCCAGCTTTGGCGTTTTTAAGTGCTTCGTTCAAGTTAGCGCGGCCTCTGAGAGCGGGGGTTGTAAGAGCCTCTGATTGAACCATATCGTGTCAGTGATATATTGTAGGCAACCTGTCTGTTCAGAGGCATGCGGCGTAAACATACAGCACACACAGTGTAAGCATGTCTGACAGGCAAGCGTGCTCACTGGACTGGAGGTGCACAACATGGGACCTGTGACCAAAGCCTCTTCACTCATTACAGCAGGCTGTAGGTGTGTGTGTGTGTGTGTGTGCGTGTGTGTGAGGCTCAGTTGTCTTGTATTAAAAAAATGAAGTTCATCAGAAAACTTCATCATCATTTTTACCATTTCAAGGATTTATGACAAATAACTTATGTGACAGAGATTCCTCAAATCTGAGTTGCAAGTGCTTCTAAGAACATGCGTGGAGCAGAGAGAAGGTCATGTGTGATAACTTTAATATTTAGCTAATGAATAAATAGTCTTGTTAAATTAAGTGATGCCATACCTGCTAACCAGTCTGTTAGTGCTGAGGAGATTAATCGATTCATCAGTTAGTTGATTCACAGCAACTAAAATTTGACAAAGAAATCCAATCATTTTTAACTCAAGGTCCACTTACTAACTGTTCTGAAGCTTTTAACCACATTTCACAGTCTTCTTCAGCCGAAGGAGCAGCCTCAATTGTCATTAGTCATAAACTCTATTCACTAGTGAAGACCATTGAAATGGGGTTGAAAGCCATTGAAAAAGCTAGCAACTGGACCTTGTATTAAAGGAATCAATTGATATTTTGGGAAACACGTGTTACATTAAATAATAAGCAAGAGCCGGGAGTCAATTAGCTTAGCTTAGCATTAAGACTGGAAACGGGAAAACAACTATCGAAGCTCTGCCTAAAGGTAACAAAATCGACCTACTGGCAACTCTAAACCTCCGTAAATAACCTTTCATATCTAAATTGTTTAACGGACAAAACCTGAAATGTAAAAACAAGTTGTGGTTTTACAGCGAGCTACGTGCTGGAACCATTTCTTGACAAGACAAGACTCCAGGAAGTCACTGCACCCATCCAATAAATGTGAAACTAGAGGAAGATGACAGGTAGCTTAGCTGAGCATAAAGACTGAGAGTGGTATTGATCATCTCATCTTTAGCAGCGTGTTTCCCAAAATGTTGAAATGTTCATTCCATTTTTTGTTTGTTTCACACCAACAATTTGTTAATATATATCATTTAATTATTTATTTATATATTTAAATAATTTATTAAGCAAAACTGCTGACTTGTTCCAAATTCTCAATTATGAGGATTTTGTGTTTCTCTCAGTTTCATATCATTGTAAATATGTTTGGGTTTTGGACTCTTGGTCTTACAAAACAATCTGAGGTCATCAACTTGGACTCTATTGGACTAATTGTGATGGGTATTGCTCTGAATTTCATGAATATCTGACATGATCATGAATGAAAATAAGCATTAGTTGCAGCCGTACCATCTGTATCTCTTTTGTGAGTAGCTTTGATAGCCACAAAAATTCAGTTCTTTCCCTAGTTAGTTCCTCTCTCTCTGCTGCACATATGTGATAGGATAATAAATCAACAACACTCTTCATTCTGTATAAAAGCCATACATTTAAAGGCCCATCTTCGGTCAGATCTGCTGCCACAGAGTACTTTACTTGGTGAAGTCTTTATGCATGTGCATGGTTGCACGTGCGCATGTGTTTAAGCATATGTTTATGGGTTCATGAGCGTCAGGTCATCCAGAGACACTTTATTTTGGGAGCCTCTTAGACCAAGGTGTTACTGTCACTGCCTCCTCAGGCTGTTCTGCTCAGACAGGCAGAGACTTGGTCACATGCAAGTCTGAGGATCTTGGTGGACTCTTCACATGGGCTTAATGGCAATTCTGCTACGCTTTAAAGTGCCTTTTAAAGATGACCTATTTTATGATTTTTTTGTCATCATTTTGACAGTTGTGGGGGTTTGAGGCTGCATATGTGCTTACATGCCAAGGGTTTGTTTGCGTGTTGATCTTTTTCTGTGCACCTGCGTGTGTGTCTGTGCTGGCATGCATGTGAGTGTGTGGAGCTGTAAATGTGTGTGTGTGTGTGTGTGCCAGCTGTGGGATCTCAGCAATGAGCTCAGGTGTGTAGCTTTTCCTCATGATTAAGGAGAGAAATCATCTCAGCTACCAAGAGTCACTGCTCTGAATATTTAGGCATGTTTTCTTAATGTTTACTGCGGCCATCAAGCACTCAGAATAGAATACGCTGCTTGTATTTTTAGAGCTGTCATCATAACTAGGCCTATTGCATTTTTTTCCTTCTGGTCAAGCAATCAGTATTAGCTTATGTCATTTTCAGTAACTACAGTCCTGATTTCGGTTATATTTCCTCTCCTGGACATGCAAACAGTCAATGTAGTGTGACTCACTGTAGAATCAGTGTTGTGTACAATGGAAATATTCCCACATGCCCACACAGGACATTGCCTTTCACATGTGTGGAAAAACTTATTACAGATGTCATCATTTATTCAACAAGCAGTTTGCTAGTTGATTTATGCAATGAATAGCTAATGGAGCAGCTGCTACAAAATTCAAATCTCCTGTGATTTATGGCTGCATTATTGCAGCCACAACTCATTGGGTGTGCTTATATTTTATACGAGGTATTCAGTCATGCTGGGAATGAGTCATGCAGGTAGGTCTGATTACATCTAAAGATTTCTGACAAGTGAGGGCCTGGTCCTATAATGGTCCTTGTAGCAGCTAGATCCCAGAGCTAACCTCATGGCCTTTGCTGCTGCAGTGCATCGTGCTGCAGCTAATTGGCCTCTGGCTGGCCTAACATTCCTCTGAGTGTTGCAAACAACTATAAAAGCACCACTGTAAGCTCTTGGAAGCTCAGAATTATGGGAAAGGCAAACATGTACTTATAATTCTTAAACCCACCCATATTCTAAATCCAAAATTACCCAGAATTTCTCACCAATCATGCCACATCTGTTGCCATTAGGGACTGTACAGAAATGATTGAGGCGGTGAGGGGGGAAGACTACAGTTTAAAACATAGTTTTAATCGTGTATCTAGAACTGAGTAATTCACTCATCAACTAATATTAAACTGTTTTGGTTTATGATGTTTGGCAGTTGCTTTCAAGACCAAAGATTTTAGACACAGACTCTAAATCAGTGCGGCAGAACCAGAGATATTGTCTTTTTTATTCCACATATTCATCTTCCTTGTCACAACCTGCCGCCTACATTACCCACAAAGCAACGTGACTGCCGACAGTTAGTTGGAGATTTGGGTGTGTTACGCTAATAGTGCTAATGTAGCAGTGATGAAGAGTGAGCTAAAGAGGTCTGGTAAGATCACTTCTTTCTTACTCCACACCCCCCGATTTTTTTTTCAAACGTGTAGTCTTCAGGGCGAACTGACGCTGCCTCAAGTGGCATCACTTGACATCATGTCTGCATTTTACCCGACCTCTTGCAGCTCCCTCTGGAGCCACAAAAGGTTTTATTCAACTTTTTCATAACATTTGCAGTTTATTTCTCAAGACCTGTAAATAGACTTTGATGTGTAAAATCGGTGGTGTTTCCCTTTAATGTTTTCTTTGAACCCTACACTCTATCCACAACATGTCAAAATGATATAACACGGTTCAATTTTATAAACTTTTTTAATCACGTACCAATTTAAACTTTAATATCTTAAAGCAACTTTTAAGATTTTGTGTGCCAAAAAAATATGTGAAAAATTTAATTCATGTTCATTTCAACCAAAACCTGATATAAAGACAGAACGGTTATCCTCTGCAAATGGCAAAGTGCAAAATCTTTTTGATATAACCCTTTAGTATATTGCAAAATAAGGCTGAAAAAATATATAAATTTAGGACAAGAAAAAAAAAGACCTTCCCCTGTTCTCCTGAAAAAGCCAGATTTCCCTACCTTCAGCCAAAAGAATACGTTCTTCCCCCTTTTTGAAAATTATTTGATCTAATAATTTTTGTACAGTCCCTTAGTCTAACCCATTAAGTTAAACTCTCACACTTTCTTTTTTCTTACCCTCTTGTTCTTTCACACTCTCTTGCTCTCGTTCCCGTCATTCCCCTCTTTCTTAATTATTGGTGGAGAATAGAAATTACAGATAATTAAATGACAATTATGATCTCCTACACAGGGGAGTTTTGCTGAGGGGAATAACTTAGTAGGTTATTGTTAAGGTCATTCATTAAATACTGGAGTCAAAGACCCCACACACACACGCGCGCGCACACACACACACGCACACAGACACACACATACACACACACATTGAATACTGCGTTTTTAGGCTTTGGAGATAGTGTAATCCCTTCTGGACATGTATTTTCCTCAGGGAGAGGCAGTATGTTGATAGGGTTGGAAGGTCATATTACACACAGAAATACACACACACATGCACAATCACATCCACTCGTTTGCCTGCACATGTGAACCCACAATGTATAAATAAGCCACACAGTGGTGGTGTCATTTGACAGTTTACATAATAAGCAGCCTGAATGCAGAGATACGAAGCTAACTGTCTAACTGAGGGGAGCTGAGGGGAACATTACTGGGATTCAATAAGATTGGACTAGACCCATCCTCAGATGCACTGGAGAGGAAATGCGCACACACACATAAAGAAACACACACGCACACACACACACACACACACACACACACAACACACCGTCTCTCCTTCCATCTCTCCTTCTGTCTCTGAGGCAGCTCTGTTTTGGGTCTCACAATGCAAACAGGATGTAACCTATTTTGATCACGGTGCCATATTGCATCATCAAATATTAACAGACTTGACTGCACTGCATTATGTCTGCTAAATAATGTTTGTTGAATAATGTGTGCTGCTTTATCATGTCTTCGCATTTTCTCCTAATTCATAAGGAAAAGACACTAACGGAGGGGTTGCTTCTCATTCTCTCTTCAGTAACTGATGGCGTGTTGTGTTTATTCATGTGTGTGCATGTGCATGTGCGTGCGTCTGGGAGCATCTGTGTCTCCGTGGTCACACACAAATCTATTGATAGAGCATTAGCGCACTGGTCTGTCTGTCTGGGTTTCAGAGTCAACACTCATGCTAGTGATTCGAAATATTCCCCATTTCTGCCTCTTTCTTTCTTTCCCATCTCTGTTCTCCCTCTTCTCTGCCCTCTCTCTGCCTCTTTCTCCCGCTATCTCTTGTCCCCCCCAGCCCCCCCCCCCCCCCCCCCTCGCTCTATGCTGATCCAGACTTTGGAATTCAATGTTGCTATGGTAACAATGTCGGGTTGGTCCTCTTTTCCTCCCCCTCTTGCTCCTCTTATTCAGGCTAGATGCAGTACAACTCGCTCTGGAGTTCATTCTGTCTTTACCCTGTAATATTGTCACTTCTATAATTACTCTAATCTGTATTAACACGTTCCAATATGGGTCCACAACATTTATAAAAAGCATCTGTGGTATATAATATAGAACTGATAGGTTTAGTCAATCTGCAGGAAATTAATTTCAAGTATTTTCACAATGGATTAATCATTTAAGTCAATTTTCAAGCAACAAGACTCTTGCTAACATGCTCTCAATGGCCTTTCTAACATTCAGATTTTAAGCAGGTATAATGTTTACCATGTTCACCGTCTTAGTTTGGCATGTTACCATGTTAACGTTTGCCAATTAGTACAAAACACAATGTACAGCTGAGGCTGATGGGAATGTCATTATTTTTGAAGGTATTTGGTCATTAACCAAAGTATAAAACAAATTATATCTTTGACCTGATGATGGCGCTAGATGAAAAGTCAGGGGATCACCAAAGCGATTACAATTTATCCTAAGGGGCGCTTGAATGTCCGTAGAAAATCGCAATCCATCCGACAGTAGTTGAGATTTTTCACTAAATGCCAGAAATGTCAACGTCAAGAGAAAAGGTCAAGGGATCACCAAAGTCACTAGGATTAAGCCTCGGAAGACCACGAATGTCTGCACAATAATTTATTGCAATCCAGTAGTTGTTGAGATATTTCAGTCTGACACTGAGCCATGCCGCTAGCATGGCTAAAAATAAAACTTCCCAGTTGCAGCTTCACAATTGTGGGGATTTGCTGCTTTATTTTGTTGTATGGAATAATACTACTAATAATAAATTGAACATCTTGAGGTTTTGGACTGAATAAGACATTTTGAGACAGCATCTTGGGTGTCAGCAAAGTGGAAAGGGGTAGTATTCACTTTTCTGACATTTTATAGACCAAAGGATTACTTGATTAATAGTGGAAATTCATTCTCTTTCATTCAACTTTTATACAGGATGGTCCGATGAGAGCTGTTCACTCTCACTGGCACGGACGCCCTGTGTACAGAGGAAAATAAAAAAGGCAGCCCAAAACAAAAGATTTTCCATTTTTGCAGCTCTGATAGAATGATTATACTTGTATTTATAAACTATTTAAATAAAACGAATAAAAAAACATAATAAGTTAACTAATAAAATTCCAATGTCTTTTGCCTTATTTCATGTGCAGCAGCAGAGCAGTCACCATGGTGCAAGTTTTCTGCTAACACAGGACGGACAGAGAGTGGGACAACGGTCCAAGCCACAACGTCCACCAGCAGCAGCGTTCCAGTGAGACAGAAAGAAAAAGAGAGAGAGCAAGAGAAAGAGGCAAAAGACAGAAAAACAAGTGCAAGAAGGAGAGAGGGGAGCGGGTGAAAACAGTCGATGGATGCTGTCCGGATTGAGGGGACAGCACGTTCTTCACTGACGAGGAAAAGAAAGATTTCAAAATTGAGTCGAAGGATAGAAACTCGCCGTCAGGTAAGTCTGAACTCATCGAGACTTTGCTTCAGTCTTTTCTAATCTTTGTCAGTGTCAGTATTATCAACGTGAAAGGGAAACTTTTGATGTTGAAAGCAGTAGGCAATATCTACAGTAGCCATTAGAGGCCACTGAGTCGACTTTGATGCATCTCACACATGCATGGGTCAAAGTGATGAGCTGTGCGTGAATTACTTGATACAATTTGCGTGTGAGCGTACATGCACGTGTGTATATAAAAAGCGTACCCGTATTGCCTTCCTAATAAAGACTGTAACAGGTACAAGGTGATCTCATGTTAGATCTGCTATATGTGCACGTGTGTATGCATGTGTGCGTACACGTGTATGTCTGTGTGTGTGTGTGTGTGTGTGTGTAGGTTTACTTTTGTGTGTGTTTGTGTATTCATCTCCAGCCCTGCTGATTCTGAGGGGGAGAACGGTGTCAGGGTCATTAATATGGAGTACACTGAGATTGGGGGGGTGTGATCTATTGTGTTTCACATCAATTCTGTCTTGTTAAGCGGAGTCAGCAGAGTCATCCAACTCTCATCCAAGGACACATCATAGAGCCACTTACGCACCTCCCACATCCGCCGCGTCCTCGCTCCCGTCTTTTTCTCAGCGCCTCCCTCTCTGCCCTTCCACTGGCGCCCCTCACCTCCTCTTGCCCCTCATCATCTCACATAAATGCCCGTTGTCTTTTCCAATAAACTGCACGTTGTGTGTGATTGTAAACACACTTCTGCTGGGTTCCTCCATTCTTTCTTGTTCGCTAACTCCACACCAAATGCTTGATTTTATCTCTCTCTTTTGCACTCCTAATGTCCGACTTTTTCCTCTTTACCCTCCCTTCCTCCTCCTCATATATTTTCTCTCTGAAGGCATGGTGTGTGAGAAGGGGATCCAGATCCTTCTCACCACCGTGGGGGCATTCGCTGCCTTCGGCCTGATGACGGTGGCAATAGGGACGGACTACTGGCTGTACTCCCGTGCCCTCATCTGCAACAGCACAGCCAACGTCACACAGGATGACCCCCATAACAAGGACAAGAAGGATCCTGGGGCGCTCACCCACTCTGGACTGTGGAGAATATGCTGCCTGGAAGGTAAATAAGAAGTTGTTGGAGACTTTTTGGAACAGGATTGCTTTGGCGGAGGTTGTTAATTTCAATGAAAATGGTGCAGGGAAAGCTGATCTATGGCAACACTGCTCTGGTTACTTTCTAGCCATTTAGCATTTAATGTAGATCCATATCTAGTCAGACTAGACTTCTTTGCTTTCAGGACTTGCAGGGACCTGAGGTTGAGCAGGAAAAATAAAGCGCAGTCAACTAGAGATTGAAGGGAATAGTTTGACATTTTGGTAGATGCACTGTCTTGCTGAGAGTGAGAGATAAGAGAGGTAACTGGTGAGATTGATTCCATAAATATAAGGCTAATCAGCAAGCCTGGGTCTTTCCACCTACCAGTACCTCTAAAGCTCACAAAAAACACATTATATCTTGTTTGTTTTATCCATACAAAAACTTTAGTTTAAAATGACAATTTGTGAATTTACTGGGGGTAAAATCCCAAAACCCTGCTACTAGTCTTTGTGCTAAGATATGCTTACCGGCTTACTCTATGCAGCTTCAAATTTAGTGAATTCTCTAGTCTTCTTTTCTTACTCCTGGCATGAAAGTGAATAAGAGTATTTCCCAAAATGTCAAACTATTCCTTCAATTGTGCTTTCTGGTTTTAATGTCCTATGTCAGGTAAGAGGGGAAAGGTAATATTTGTCCATTTTCCCTGTAAATAATTCAGATTGATCGCACATTAATGTAGAGATTTCTATATTTAGACTTTGTTGTAATCACAAATTCTTGTATTTTTGCCTCTGCTGTGATTTGACTATTTCATATTTAATACTCACCAAAATCGAGTGGGTGACACTGGAGCTTGAACTGGACCAGCTGAACTGAACTCATTAACTTGCATTTCTTGGCTGTGTCAAAGCTTATAAGTGGAAACATATTTTCTATCAGTCACCTTGTGTTTTTTTTTATTTTTTAATTGACTGTGCTGTTTACACTGTAGACACATAAAACACACACTGACATTCAGCAGTGTCAGCCTTTCACTCGACTTATAGGGAAATTTTGCCGCTTTTTATGTGGATGTCCAATCGGTGTTGATGGTAAATTTAGTCAATTGAAGCAATAAATTCCTCAGTGCGTGCTATATTGACCGAGAAAGCTGAGTTCTCCTGCAGCTGCGGCCGTTTTTCACACTATATCCCTAACTCAGATAGATAGAGATAAGGTTGTAAATCGAAATTTCCCTATAAGGACACTTTGTTCCGAAAGCTGCAGTATTGCTGTAATATCAGTTATCATTATAAGGATCAACGTATACACATTACATTCGTAATTGTTAGACCGAACCCTAGTGACAAGAAAACATTTCTGCATAATTGCAGTATAATTACATGATGCTGAAGCGTAACCCTCACTCAAAATAATCCATTAATCACTGTGTTTGATTCAGGCTGCAGTAATTTAATTCAAGTGCTGAAACAAAAGCCCCACGTTCACCCCGACGTCTCACTCCAAGTGGCAGAAACTACAGAAGCTGGCAGTGGCCATCTCTCAATCTCCAGTTTTCCACTGCAACACAAGCTGCTAATTCATTATACATTACACTGCCTGGCTGACACTCAACAGTGAAGGCTGGGACGGAGTTAACAGTGAAGCAGCTACAGCCAAAGGGGTGGTGTGAGCGAGCGATCTGTGCCTTTGCTCCCATACAGACTTCTGTCTCCAAGAAAAACCTCTTGGCTCCCCTTATAAAGCATCCCCGGCCCATCCTGGGCTTGGTCATTGTACAAAGCTAATTTGTCCTCATCTCTAAGCTTCCTGATAGCAAAGCAGCCAATTAGAGATAAGCTCTAGCCCTTGCAGCACTGCTGCAGTGCACCCCCACCCACTCCCTGCGTTGCCTCACTCTCTCAGTTTCTCCACTTGCTATCCCTCCGTCTCACTCCCCCAAACATTATATTTAATCTTGCACTGGTTTCTGTCCTTCTTCCCCTCCTTGTAGTTTCCTCTCCTTCAGTCTGTTCTCTCACATTGTGGTGCAGTAAAGCTGACAGTGTCTTGGCATGGCTTAGAGGTCAAGTATCCTTGATGTCTGTGGAGCATTCAGCCAAGATAGATGCTTAGTAGTCGTGCAGTGATGCAGTGAGGTGTAGCTGGAGTGGAAATGCAGGACATGCTAGCTCTAAAAGATTTATGCCTGTGGGTGGCACATTATACTGTGGACGGAGATGTGTCCTGTCCTCCTATCTAGCTCTTCTGCAGGTTGACTGAATGTGGGGTTGCACTGAGTTGCCTGTCAATGATTACTCTCTTTTATTAGTAGGATTTATTCCTCATATAGCAGACTGGCTCCTAACCTTTTTTTGTGACCCCCCCCCCCCCCGCTTTGTCAGCTGCACTCAGATTTGTTCATTGAAGTCATATATAAAAGTGGATATTGTTTCAATGTTGTCCACACACTTGAACTCTCAATGTTCAGGTTGGTTTGGTTAAGTTCACATTTGTACAACTGTCCCTTGGAGTGGCAGAAGTTTGACCATTTATCTGTTTCTTCTATGTATGTACAATTTATCAGTTAATCTATTCAACTATTTATCTCTTTGTAATTTATCCATTGCTTTTTACTTTTTACTTCAAAGATTTCCCCTATTACTTGTAGCTTTTACTTCTCTGCTCTGCTCTCTGCTCTCTGCAATTTTCACACTCTCAATTGCAACGTGTGGTGTTCATGTGTTAAAGCAGACTCAATAAGTGGATTGTTTTTTATTTTGAATTTCTATCTTTTTAATTAGTTGATCCACTCAAAATCTTTCCACGTACCCCCTGTTAACTGCAGAAGTACCCCGTCACTGATAAGGCACATGAAGTTGTGAGGATAACACAGGCCACATAATATGGCCACTAAAATTTCCTGTAATGAGGAGCTGGTAGAGGTGCAATGTTTTAAGTGCAGCCAGTCATCAGAGTAATCAGTGATCGGTCCTCCAACATGCGCTTTTCGAAACTGGAGGAAGTCTGCCCAAAATGCAAAAGGTTTACAAAAGCCTCGAATGTATGAAGACCAACTAAAACAGTCTGAAGTCAGTTGAGCCTGTGTCTGAGGATGATAACACTGATCCATGCGGCTCAACTGATATCCCACCCCTTTGTACCTCCATCTGTTTCTTTACAGACCAACCTGTGGAAATATAAGAGCTGTGAGAAAGAGACCAGCTCACCCCACATATGTCCGTCTCTCCCTCCGTCTGTGTCTCTTCATTCCATCACTTCCATCCATCTTTCTCACAGTCCATCCATCCAGCAACAGTGGTGTGCTGTCATCATCGTGCGTGCATCCCTCCGTTCGTCTGTCTGTCTACATGCAAGACCCCGGCGGGTAGTTATCTGTCTGCCTGTGTGTTTGCATACTTGTATGCATTTACATGTGTGTGTACTGTATGTATGTGATGTTACTAACTTGCATTTAGAAGAACCATTAACCTTTGTGATGTTCTTATCAGTATGTTTAAGTTTAGCATCCGGCACATATGCTTAGATTCAAAAAAGAAATGTTCTTACAAAGATTATGAGTGTTCAGGTGTCAGTCTGTTTGTCCCTCAGGAGGAAATTTGCTGTTCTCTTTTCTTAAGATTACAGTTATGAGTTCCTGTCCTTTGTCGTGTCTGGTCACCCCTGTTTCTTCTCTCATATCCCAGGAGTAAAGAGAGGAGTGTGTTCTCAGATCAACCACTTCCCAGAAGATGCAGACTTTGACCATGACGGGGCAGAGTACGTCCTACGTAAGTCAATGCCAGCATTACTAGGCATGGATGATGAATGAGAGAGAAGCCTGGTTATGAATAAGAGAGAGAAGGCCTGAAGTTGAGAAAAAGAACGTGTAAAATAACTTTCCTTTACTTTTTAAACTTGGTGTTTTTATTGCTCATCCCTCAGATCTCCGCGAGAAATAAACATGTGACAATGTGTACAGAAAATCAGGAGAGATGGGGTGCCCTAGTTCGTACTCAGTGCCCTGCAGTGATGTCTTTCTGCTCTATGATATGCTGCATGTGTGCCCGTGCATACATAAAGAAAAAGCTTGTGTTCTGTTTACAATGTTGCAGAGGCATTTTGCTGGCATTTAGGTGGCATTTTCTCTCCCGTGGCCTAGTTGTCCTAGATGAGAGAGGAGTGTTAATGTGTGTGTGTGTGTGTGTGTGTGTGTGTGTGTGTGTGTGTGTGTGTGTGTGTGTGTGTGTGTGCATGGTTGGCAGACCTCCTGAAAGCACTGAAGGCCACATGGGAAGGGTTTGAGTCAATCGTGTATCTAGAACTGAGTAATTAATTTCCTCATCAAATAATATTATTTTTAATGGAGCAGCTTTAACCATATTCATTTTATTTCTGACTATTATTCTATATCCTCCTTGCATTGTCCAAACCTGGGTTATGTAGTATTAGTTTTAAAAAAAAGTTTCTTAGTTGCTTTACTACTGCTGGATTACAGCACCAGTTTTCTTAAAGTTGTAATCCTTAAGATTTCATTCTTGGTTGATCTAGTGACACCTGTGGGAAGAGTAAGTGCAGCTTCAGTTAACACATGTTGAGCAGCTACTCTGTCAATAATACCACTGTCTGATTTCATGTTGTGCATGTTGGCAGTAGATTTTACACAACAGCAGAGCTCCATTGTGCTTCCTATGACATCTTCACAGTAAAAGCCACCCAGTGTTTTACCAGTTAAATCCTTTTAATGTTAATGCTGATATCAGTGAGATAAAATTAAAAACAGTAACACTGGAATCTATGCATACATCGTTTTCTGTGAATCCCATGTGTGTAGGTAGACAATTTGAATTCAGTGTCGGAATAGTGGACTCTGCCACTAACAAAACTAAAATCTACTATAGAGAGGTAATTACAGAGAGTAAATACATTGAATGGCTATTGTGAAGGAATTTTCCTTCTTGTATGTTAAACTTCCCTCTTGTAGGTCTAAGGTAACTTAAGACAGGGCTTCACAGGTCAGGTCAACTGCCTGTCTCTGTTCGCCTGTCTCACTCTGTGTGCCTGACAAGGCCGAGTTGGCTCTGGCCTCTGGTAGACCAAGGTCTGCTAGAAATCTTCTGTTTTCAGGGTTAGACACAACAGGCTGGAGCCTGGTTGTTGACGCTGGATAAGAGAGACTGTAGAGAGGCTATGCTGTTGCTAGGACAGCAATGGTTGACGTCTTTCCTTGTTTGGATCTGATATCCAATAGAGTCATCACACATGCCAGGCTGAGTTAGGAATAACCCTATTTGGATATAGCGGAACTTATCACTTCTGGGGAGGGTTAAATACTGAGCTTCAGGACACCATCTTCAGATTTGGGTAGCAGTACGCTGTGATTCACACGTGGTGTTTACCTTTTCTCCTCGATCGAGCTTCAATAAATATTCCTGTGTAAGACATCCCGGTCTCCTGAAACTTCTTGTTAGAGTGAACCAGCTCTTAGATTTCCATCGCAGCTATTTCTGAAAAAAATGAAGATAAATAGTATCAAACACTGGATTTGATTTCATAAAAATCTAATCTAATCTAAAAAATCGAATCAATTCAGATATTGTAACAGAAGTCCCATATCATTTCACTCATATTTATACTTTTTCTCCTACTAGTTTTTGCTGTTTACTACTATTCTCTCCTCTGTTTAGGGGTAGTCAGGGCTTCCAACATCTTTCCGATCCTCAGTGCCATCCTGCTGCTGATGGGAGGGGTTTGCATCGCTGCTAGTCGTTTCTATAAGAGCAAAAGGAACATCATCCTGGGGGCAGGAATACTCTTTGTGGCTGCAGGTAACTTTAAGAATATTGTATGTGCATCCATCTGAAGATATATCCGCTTGTACGTGTGTGTCTGCATGTGTGAGAGGTAGTCTGGAGAACACTATTCACCTTAACAGTTTTTATGAATTGTTTGGGAGTGTCTAGTTGTGTTTAGACTATTCTGTCAGTTTATGCAGGCTTTTACATTCAAGCTTCATCTTGGCAGTTGTCTTTATTGAGAATGTCACAAATCATAATGTCAAACAAATTTGTTTATTAGTACTGTAAGTTGGTCTGTCTGAGTTTATTTAGCTCCTTTGTAAATACTGTATTTCTGTGCTGTCTCAGGTCTGAGTAACATAATTGGTGTGATCGTGTACATCTCGGCTGCACTGGGGGACATCTCTCCAAAGAAGGACGAGGATAAGAAGTGGCAGTACTCCTACGGTTGGTCTTTTTACTTTGGAGGCCTGTCCTTCATCATGGCCGAGATGGTGGGGGTGCTGGCTGTCAACATCTACATTGAGAAGAACAAGGAGCTGCGCTGCCGCTCGCGCACCGACATTTTCAAGAGCACCACGCACGCCATGCTCCGCCTTCCCAGCTACCGCTTCCGCCGCCGCTCCCGCTCCTCGTCCCGCTCCACCGACCCCTCCCGCTCCCGAGACCCCTCGCCTGTAGGGGGAGGTGGGGGCAAGAACTTCGGCCTGCCCCCCTCTGCGCTGCTTTCCCAGGGCCCCATCTCAGTGTCCACTTTACCAAACCCCCACTCTCGCTCCCACACGGCCCTGGCTGGAGGCGACATCTCCCTCTACACGTTGTCCCGTGACCCCAAACTGGGGGGTTTGCCACCCATGTACGGGACGGTGGACAGGGCCACGCTGTACCAGCTCCACAACTGCTTCCCAAAAGATGGAGGTGGGGGAGGGGGGGTAATGATGAGTGGTACACTTCCCTCGCTTAAGTCCCACAACCCTTCCAATTCTTCCAACTCCAATGCGCCGATGCCCAACTCAGTGGGCTCTGGCCCTCCACCCTTTACCTCGTCCACAGTAGACAGGGAGCGAGGGATGGGGACTCTGGACAGGCTGAAGGGAGACAGGGAGAGCAACTCTAACACCCTTAATAGGAAGACAACGCCTGTGTAGAGAGAGGGTGTGAGGGGGGAGGCGAGAAGGAAGGGAGAGGAGGAGGATGGGTAGTAAGTTACAAAAAAGAGGGAAGGTAGAAAGGAGCTCTGTGTTTGTGTGGCTCAACAGGAAATAGATAGAAAGACAGACAGACAGACAGACTGACAGACAAACAGACAGACAGACAGACAGACAGGTGAAATGCTATATCTCTCCCTCCATGTTCACTGTTATTTAGTCTACTCAATCTCACTGAGAACAAAAAGAAGATGAGTAATAACAGAGTGATAATAACAACAACAATGAACTTTCACAATAAAACTATTTTGATATTTTAATGTGCTAGAAATGATTTATTTTGTTAATGATCAAACGCAATTAACCTTGGGCTATTATGAAAAATGTTTCACATATTTTTTTGTGCAATATTACTGCTAATTTAACCAGATCATCATAATGTAAATTGTTGTTGTGATTATTCTTAGCGTTATTACAGGCTAGCCGTATTTGCAAACACTATAGTTTGGAATGAAAATTAAATTTTCTTGTTGTTTTTTTTGTTTTTTTTCACTATAATTTTAGATCTCGACGACTTTTACTGTGAATTTCTTCCATGCAGAGCCACTGGGACTGTCAGTGAGCTGTGTGTAACTGTGTCAAAGTGTCAAGCATGAGTGTGCACAATATGTGGGAGAATGAGGGCCTGTATTATTTTTTTAACCCCTATATAATATAATTTTAATTTATAACATGAAGTCAGATTTGAATACTGTAAATTGTCTTCCAATATTGATACTGAAAGAAATGCAACAATAATGTGAGTGACTGAGACAACTGTCCAACTTCATTGTTATTATGAGTCTGAGTTTTCTATGGGCCTTTGTTAGTCTTATTTCCATTCAAATCAGTGTTAACAGTAGTACTTGTAGCTATAGTCGTGTTGAAGATGTTTGTTCTTGGGCATTAACAGAAACCTCTGACTGGAGGAAGAAGAAAAAAGAGACATAGAATAATACATTTGTACAGATTCAGGTAAAGGTTACTGCCTGAGCAGAAAAACAAAAAACCTACTCATTTTTTTCTATGAAGAGTCCCAAAGTGAGACATGCAACTCATCATTTTCAGTGGCAAAAAAATACAATATGTATATGTGGGTTGAGAGGGTTTAAAAAACACTGTAGAGAAAAACTTTTGAAAAGATACATGTACATTGTAATTTACACATACATATATTTGTAAAGTCTATAGATATTTTTTTCGGGACCACTGTTCAAACTGGGTATGCATTTTGGGCAGGTTTCGGCTGAAGTGTTTTGTTCCCGGTGCCCTCCATGGACTCTTGTTGGGTGGTTTCATCCGCCAACCCTGCGGCGCCATACTTGCCCCCCTCGCCCCTGCCCATATTTGGTCACATGATCAGTGTTCCCCTACTTCATCACATGACCAATAACAGATTCACCACGGAGACGACATCTTAACCTCCCCAAAGATTCTTTTCACTGTGCTTCCCCTGTGACCGCTGACTCCTGAGTCTGAACTCTGACCTGATCTGTTTATGTTGATGAGAATGTAAACACATGTAAACACCCCCCACTCTCTCTTCTAAACTGTCCCGAGTGACTGCAGATCCGGGTTGTAACCGTGGACACACCGCTACATGATATAATGACGAAACAAAACAAGACAACCAGACGCTTCCAGATTCTATACATTTTCATTTCTTTGATTTCATTTGAGAAAAAGAATAATGTGATAAAACTGCACACAGATAGCATTTATGTGGGCAATATGAATAGTATGTAGTTGAGAATAGATATATCTAGACAAATGATTATGGTTTATCTAAATGTGTGATAAACTTAAACACTGTATTGCACGAAGTTTATAAAAAAAAACAATAACAGACATATTCACAGACTGCTGTCTTTTGTTTTTTTTTTGCTACGATAGAAGAGTGGGGTTTCTTCTGAAGAGGGAGCATATACTTCTGTATGAGTATCCCTCAGTATCTGTAGACAGGCTATAACAGTGGTGGAATAAGTATTCATATCATTTACTTAAAGCAGATTTAATCAATATTTGTATAATAATGTATCTGATGAAAATGTGAAAATAATGTGACAATGTGAAGGGGTCACTACTAATGATGAACCTACAGAAAATGATCACCTAAATCTGCAGGTCCCCTCAGCTTTACGGAGCTTAATGGCAAGTTTCTGCTCATTGTTTAGATGTCTGGCCGGCAACTTTACCGTTTAGTTCGCTCTCAACACTCTCAGAGCAATGTTTTCAGCCAAAGTAGGCAGGTGTTTTTAGAAAAAAAGCTCTAAAAACCCAAAACCTTAAATCTGAGTTTAAGACATGTACGAGCATGTTTTTTGGTGACAAGTATTTGGTAGCCAGTCGTGGTCCAATATGCATTTAAAAAAAGTGTGATGTGAGAACTTGAAACTGCCAGTGCACATACACTGAACAGACTTAACAAAGAAGTAGGAGATATGTTGTGTTGAGTAGTTGATTATTTGAAATGAACAATTATTGATTAAGTTAGTAACTTAATACATAAAAATGCATCATATGTCATAAACTGACCATATGTTTTGTATATAAAATCTTTAACTAAAAAGTAACTATAGCTGCCCGATAAATGTTGTAGTGTAAAAAAGTACAATATTTCCTTTTGAAATATAGGGTAGTAAAGGTAGCATAAAATGTAAATACTTAAGTTCTACGTTAAAATTCTACTGAAGTACAATAATTGAGTAAACACACTTAGTTACTTTCCAACACTGGGCTGTAACTCACACTGTTCGTCATTAGTGAGCAAGCATTGCTCTTAATAGTTACTCAAGCTCAAGGTCTCTCAGCTAATCTTCGGTGTGCTGTGATGCTGAAAGACTTCGACCTTCCCTGTCAGACCTGAGGCTCATAATATTTGCAAATATATGGGCAGCGCCAGATGGGTGGTATTTGCCAAATAGGATAATAAGAAAAGCAACTGAAAGTTAATTCAGTATACTTTTCTGTGACCACTGCCTTACCTGATCATTTTTTTCCTGCTGGGGACATCTGGTACCTCTTGCATGTTTTTGCATGAAGAAGTATGAAATACTGTCACGGTCTGCTTTGGTCCCTTCAGACCCACGGGGCAGGCTTTGCTTGACCTCAGAGGGATGATCACCGCTGGGGAGGGAAGTGGGAATACTCCCAGTGAGGATCAAACTGGAGGAGTCCCTTCAGAGACAGGAGATGATACCTTAAATGCATTAGGGCAGAGGGAAGCAGTGTTACATCCTTGACAAGAGGCCTGAGATTCCTAGCAGTGCTCCTGGACCGTGAGGATTAGCTATCTGGAGTGCCTTTCCCCGCTATTATCATACTTCCTGCAATGTAGTTACAGTCACAGCGATGAGAGATTCAAGGAGGAAGGATGCGTGGCTGCCAAAGCCAACTTATGTCATCTACTACACAGGCACCATTCTTTATCACAGTTTAGGGTAACACAGCTTAAAATTATTTATATATTATATATATATATATATATATATTATATATTTTGGCAATATATTAATAATAACAGTTCTAATCTACAGGTCCTCAGTCAAGAATTCTTCGAAGCCCATTTCCATTTACAAACATGCAGCTAGCGGTCGTGCACCGCTTGTCACACAGTCTCAGTAGAACTATTAACAGCTATATATACAACCAGGATAGTGTGTCAATGTGGATTCAGTTTCTGCCCACTGGGAGTTAAAAGCATTTGTGAGAGTGTGAGTGTGAGTGCGTGCAGGTGAGTGTATGTGACTGTTTGGATGCCACTCACTCCCCAGTGGGCTGGGTTTTGGATAGTTATTGGGACATCTCTGAGCTGATGGGTCAGTTGTCTATGTGTATGCGCGTGTAGGACACAGGGGTTGTAGGTGGGGTGGAGGAGTAGTAACTGCCGGGCTCCCCTGGAGACAGCAGGGAAAGTGACGCACTAAGGTCAGGGGTGGGAAGGAGAGGAGAGGGCACATAGGTATGAGGATAGGCTGGGGGGTACATAGTTGAAATTCAAGGATAAGGTTTCCCAACCTCTGCAGTGAAATGCATTACGATGAGCTCTGGCCTAATTATAGAGGAGCGTGTTTGGGGGAGGAGGGTGTTTGGCAGAGAGGTTAGGAGTCACGCTGTGAAGGGGTGAAAATGGGTGAATGTCAAGTTTGAGAGCAGACATGGTGTCATGTCAGCAAACAAAAGGAAGGCAATTATTTTATGTCAAATCCCTTTAATGATAAGCAAAACTGGCACCACATACTGTACATACTGTATATATGAGTAGAAATGAGCACAGCATATTTTGTAAAATAGCATTTCCTGTTAGAGAAATAAGGTGAGCATCCCATGAAAACTGTATTTACTGCATATATATTGCAAATAAAGTGACTTGAGACAACACTACAAACAGTGACCATATTCATAAAATATAAACACGTTCATTCAGTTTATGTACAAAGTTGAGCTTATAAAGTGAGTCCATACAATTCGGATATACAAAATGGTATTTTAATTCTCACAGTTGATTTTATTCAACATACATTCATCTGGTATATTGAAGCAGCATTCACCAATAGTTGTAAAATACACATAAGTAATAAATAATGACAACTAATACCTCTTGTTTATTAAGTATTAAGAGTTAAAAAGCTTCATAGGCTTCAATATTAAGCATACTCATTGACTCTATTCATAAGGCAACATGTGGCAGATATGACAAGTAACATAATCAGGACCTCCTCCATACTAATTGTTAGAATTGTCAAAAATATAGTATTTTTTGCTACGCTAATGGTGATTCTGATGCTGCTTTAGGAATTGTAATCTATGGAAGCCCATTGGCGCCTGACAAAAATAAGTCCATCTAGGGAGGAGGTCAGGGTGGATGGATCGGGCAGCAAAGCATCGTGACCAAACCTTAACCACGTGTTTGTTATTGTAACCATGAGGATGAAGGTTACCTTACCTTAATGAAGCAGTCATTTTAATCCAAATGATGATGTTTCCCTAGCCAAGTCGTTTTTATGCCTAAGCCTAAGCATACCTTAACCATAATGTTGTCACATCATAAAACTGATTTATTCTTCAACAGTAATTTTTAACAGTTTTGAAAAGTCACAGACAAATCATGTCGTCCTGCCGATAGGGGCCTCAAATCAGAAAATGTGTCAGATGGACAAATGAAGACGTTTCAGGTTTGTTTTTTTTCTTGGCAGAAATGGGCTCCCACATAAACAGACTACAAAGGGTTTTAAAATAGAAAAATGTCTAAACGTTTTAAACCTTTTTTTATTCACTCTCCTTATGCTGGCAAAAATACTAGATTTATCTGTGGCTGTATAGCTATAGGGAGGCTAACAATCCTATTTGTGACACTTGTTTAAGTAAACACAACACAGAGCAAAAAAAATGAAACAGTCAGCAGTAGCCCTGTTGCCCCTTCCATCTATTTTCTACTAAAAAACACTAAAACAATTTTTTGCAGAACCAAATTCGGGGTGCCTTACTAATGTGTCGCTGACTGCTCTTCAAACATTTGATTAAGACCTAGTATGACTTCTCTGACAAATTAAATGCCACGAGCAAGCAAAGTCACAGTCCTCAGGAAATGGACTTCAGGACGAGACATCAGAAATACTGTATGCATGTTTTAGCATTCAAGTGCTAGGTGGCGCTATTCTTGTGTGGCAAGCATTTCTGCCACGGGCTGAAAGGAAGGGAGAGAATGATGAAGAGGAAACCACCGAGAATAAGTATGGCTCCAGCTGAGCCCACGCAGACAACAGACCAGGACAGCTCATGGTGTAAAGGTATGGAGTGGTCACTTGATAGCAAGGCCAGCACCGACTGGTGGAATATCAGGACAGAGAGAAGGACCAGTACACCTGCACAGACGTTAAAAAAATAAAATCACATTAAAGATAAATTGTCCCGATAACCTACGGAAGACAAATAAAGATAAATAGGTGACATGGCATAGCGAGGTCCCACCTGATAGGATGAAACAGAAGGAGGCTGGTTTGAGAAAGAAGGACACTCCTTTGCTAAGAGACATGGTAATACAGATGGACCCCATTACCATCATGGTCAGACTCAAAAGGGCCAAGACAGCTGCTGCTAGATTTAGATCTGTGAAGGAGAGCAGAGATTAATTAAATAAATAGAGCGTAAAAGTGTATGAGATAATTTGTGAAAGTAAGTGTAGCTGAAGTTGAAATCCATAACTTTATGCAGTGAGCAACCTACAGGAAAGATGGCAGAGGTACTGTGAAATGCGATGTGGAAACTGGTCATTTAGTATATTCAGACATTGCATCACCTCACAGAGTTTGATTCTACTGGTCTTATATTTGATTGCACTTGATTTCTGAAATGTGAAAATACAAACATGGTGTGAATTGTGCCACTTCCCATACTGGCTCTGTTTAAAACAGATTTTATTGGCATTGTGAACCTGAACAGGTGCAACCCAAAAAGCTGATCAACATTTCACACAGCCAGTGCCAATCTTCAGTTTTTTGACACTAAATCACACAGATATTATTATTATTTTAATAATTAAACAGATACTAGCTTTAGGAATGGGTTGTGTTATTAGGAGGGAGAAGAAGCCAAAAAGGGGGTCGATATAAATAACAAAGGAAACAACATGAAAAGAATCAGCTGTTTTGCTTTTGCCCAGCAACACTTTACAGTTTAAAATGGATGCAGGAATTTTCCCTATCACCCGTGGCAGCCATTGGTGTACATTTGTGCCCAAATGATTTTAAAATGAGCCTGCCTTAAAATGACTTAAAACTTGCTTGACAGCTTGAATCAATCACCACAGTGAACACTTACGGTTTGTCATGGTTTCAAGTTTGATATTACCACAAATGTCGAGTCATGGTTGCACTAGAGGAAAACTCAGGGGATCACCAAAGTCATGAAGATCCACATGTAGGTAGCATGGATATCTGTAAATAATTTCAAGGCAATCCATCTAATAGTTGCTGAGATTTCCAAGTTTGGACTTAAGTGGTGGACCGACCCACAGACCGGCATTGTTATCCATACAGCTACGCTGCTAGTGTGACCAAAAACTCATCTCATTATCCATTTGATTACATAAATGTTTGCTGAGTGTAGTTGCAATTCGTTAATATCAAAAATGTCCTTGAATGCATCAAGGACATTTTGAGAACTTCTGACCAAAAGATAAAGTTGTCTCAGCCCGCTGAACTTCGAACTGCACTGAAACCAGCGGCTGAGTGGACAGTAAGGTAAACACATTAATCAATCTGCTTTGGAAAATGGGTGGCAACAGAAATTAATGGGCTGAAACATGCAAAAACCATCAGCATGGTCCTCTGAGCACCCCCGTGAACATCTTTATTGATAGTAGCTGCAATGTAACTGTTAGTGTGCGTCTGTATGAATAACAAAAATTGCAGGGGGAAGTATAATATCTCACTCTTGTTCGTTGTCTTCTTGAATATGACTGCATTTTCCCCAGAGGTGAAGAATTTGAAGTAGGTGCAGTTGGATTCTGTAGGTAAAGAAAAAAGATGCAAAGAGATCAGACACACGTACATGCACACACACATGAATAAACACACAACACTCCTATGGATGGCTGCTGGTCTTCTGTTATGTGCATCCTATGCATCCATGCACCCTGTCCTTCCAGGCATTATTCCTATTTATATCCAAGTGTTGAGCATTAGCTGGAATACCAAAAGACACACACCGCTCCACACACACACACACACACACACACACAAACACACTGCCCAGCACTGCACATATGGTGCCGCCAGAGAGGGTGAGAGACATCAAAAAACTGAGGGTGGATGGCAGAGAGGGGAAAGAGAGGTAGACAGAGAAAAGGGGCAGATGGAGGATGGAAATGGAGAGGCGTGGCTGCAGAAGAAGAAGAAGGAGTGAGGGGAAGAGGATATGTGGGGTGAACGAAAGATGAATTGGGATGCAGGAAATATGGATAGAGGCTTAGAGGATGAGACAGAGGGGGAAAGGAGGAGTGAGTTGGGGGCAGATGGAAGGGTGGTGAGTGCAAGGGAAGAGAGAGGGGAGCCACAGATGGAGAAGGAGGTGAGGGGAGCAGGAGATGTCAAGAGGGGGAGGAAACGCAGAGGGGTTGGTTAATACTGCATTAGACATACACTCTCCCTCAGTCCCTGTCTGTCCCTCATCCTCGTTCCTCCCTCTATATTTAGACAAAAACTGTGAAGTAGTCAGATTCCACTTGGCTTCACAAACGCATAATGATGACTTTCACCCACTGAATATTATGTGGTCCAAGATGACCACATGCTTGCACATTCTCACACATTTCCTTCACACACAAATATGTTTGTGTCTGAGCACATTTGCAAACATTTTTATTGAGGCAGACACGCCACTTATCAGCCTACTGATTTTTTTAACACATTATGCTATCACAGTCAACTGGTTTTGCTCTCGCTACCCCTGCTGAGGCTATAATTATTGAGCTGTCATGTTCCTCTCCAGCAGGCAGCGAAGATGGATGGCTGGTCTTGAGATGACAGGCACAGCAGCAGCGGGCCGCACTTTGCTCGGGACGGGAGCCAGAGGCATGTAAACAGGGATGTGAAACAGAGAGGCAGGGATGGCGAAAACAGTTGTTTTCCTCCAAACATGACAAGCCCACGGCCATCTGCGACAGGCGGCGTGGGCCAACAGTGCTAGGACGTGTGAGAAAGATTGTCAGAAGCATACTGGCTGCTCTCACACACCGACAGACCGTCTTGAGGCACAGATATATATTTGCTAGCTAGAAGCAGCCAGAGACGCGGGACATTTTGACAGGTAAGATGAATTAGTCCCCGACGACTGGATAGAAAAACAATGCTGTGACACATCATTCAAGGTGATGCGTGTGAATAGTATTTATGTATATATGTGATGCACGTGTATCTCTGCTGGATGGGGATATTTTTTGGTTTCCTTGGAGCTCTGCTGTGTCTCAGCAGATTCCCTGAGATAGGCAGTGATTCCATGAGCAGCTCCTTCAAAAGCCTGCTTTGCCAATCTCTATCTCACTTCTTCCAATACCTGCCTCTCTCCATCTCCAGATTCCCTTTTCAGACAGAAATAGGTCATTGTGCAGATAATCGTCGCACTCTGGAGAACCTAACCATGGTCAAGTTGAATAAAGTGCTTTCAGAAAGGAGCTGTCACAACTCTAAACATGGACGTTCGTCAGCAGAATAAACCTGTGGTCTGCCCCTTATCACCTGTCGGTACTGTGTGTCTAACAGTAGATGATTAGGTACCCAGTCAAGGGAAAAGCTTGAAATTACTGGTTTATTACACTGCCAATGTTGTGAATCGCAACAATTTTATTGTACAATTTACCTGCATGCCGCTTTGTGCTGTCACAGTAGTATAAGAATTGAAAACAGCTTTACTGCGGTCCTTCTCGTGCTTTGTTACCGAGCATCGTATTTCTTTAATGATTCAATTTGCACATTATCTGTAGGATGACCTAGATACATATGTATGCAGGCAGCTTCACATACACAACTATCCTCTGTCTATCCCTTTGCAAGGTTACACTGGATATACATGTATACAAGCAGGGGGAAATGGCTTTAAATGTACTGTATATTACACATCATTAATATGTTGCTCAGAAATCTGAAGATTGTTTGTAGGATGAAAAGATTTTTTATTAAAATGATGGGCTCAGATAAAAGACCTACAGATGTAAGCACATTCCCAGAGGGCATACATCATATTAGTTATGCCTGCTCCCTCCGTTCTCACATCAGTGGTGATGGCAAAGAAAAATCATGCCGATTAAGTGTACACATTTTTTTCCTCAATGATGTCAACAAATTGCAGCCTCCTCTTTTGACCCTTTTCTATTAATTCACTTTCATACTCAGGCACATACTGTAGCATGGAGGCAGCCTCAAGCTAGACTTGCATGGCCGGGCAATTCCGTTTACAGAGAAGCAGACATGAGCAGACAGTCGGAGAAACAAAACAGACACATGCCCTCCAGAAGCCTCACCTGCTCACCTCCTAGACAGCACAGAGAACAGACAGACAGATGAACACGAACTCACACAGATCCACAGACACACGCCAGCCAGAGGTCTCACCTCCAGGTAGTTCAGCGGGGCCACAGCTTGTCCTCTCTGGGTCTATGTCAGCCACCCATAGGGTGCGGATACAGCCCTTCCACAGCCCGTAATGGGCCATCTGGCAGGTCTGATTGCCACTGAAATTCTTTGGTTTGGCCAGCTCCACCCAAAACTCTGTCCCCATGCCCAACACCGTCAGGATCACGCCGATGATGGCCACGAAGAAGGCCAGCTTGATCTTCCCCTCCTGGCTGTCACTCATCTTGTGGGCCCTCCTCTGTCCTCTTCCACCTTTCATTCCACCCAAACCCCCACCTTGTCCCGCCCCTGCCACCCCGATACGACCCTCCTCATCCTGCTGTACAAAAAAGTTGGACCACATACTGATCACTGTTCAGTCCCGAGGAAGACCAGGGGGAAGAACAGGGCACTTAGGTTAAAAATCAGAGGCGCAAATAATAGATGAATAGAAGGTTTAGTGAGAGGGGAAAAAAATTGAGAAAGGTTCAGGGTGAAGACGGCGCAGGTTTGGAAGTTTTAAAAACAATATGATAAAAAAGAGGAGGGCCGAACAACGATCAAGTAAAAATAAGTGGGCCAAACAATGACATTAGACAGAAAGAGATATGCATAGAGCTACAATGAAGTAGGGGGTGGATGAAGTAAGGAAATGAGAAAATGGGAGGAGACGGAGGCGAGGACCAGGAGAGCCAGTGTCTGTTTTCCGTCCAGTCCTGTGAAATAGGGAGATGAAACAGAAAGATGAAAGAGCAGCCAGCATATGCTTCACAAGAGCAAAATCCTTTCATCACCAGCGTTATATTTAATTTCCAACAGCTTTATCAGCATCTACAGTTATCCCTCCCTAAAAGCCATATGACATGCTCTCAGCCAACAATAGATAAGCCATATGGCGTTTCCCTGAAAGGCAGATTTTGCTTCAGATGAAGAAACAATTGGGCTGGATGAGCTTGTGGAGTCGGTTGGTGCGGGGTCAAGGTGAGAGATAACACACCAGTGCCAGGCTGGACCACCCATCTTCTATTTTCCCAGAGGAGTTGACAACAGAGCTTTTCCCCGAGCAGGTACACTATCTCTGGCTTAGACACAGATCCCCTTTTGATCTGAGGGGATAATGGGTTGCCACAAATACCTCCTATCCTGCATTACGTGTACCAACAAACACTTGGAATCTGCAGCCATGACTGTCTTTTTGAGTGTGCATGGCACTGTGTGTGTGTGTGTGTGTGTGTGTGCGTATTTGAGTGGGTGGCATACTGTAGGTCGGCCCAGGCTTATAGAGTTGTTTCTGTTATTCCAAACTGTAAGCGATGGGCCTTTGGTGCAGTTTAAACAACGTGAGTGACGGGGGACAAGGTTGTCGCCGCTCTGCACAGGGTGCATGAGAGGTGATAATTCATGCCTGAACCCTCTGACAGAGAGGGGGCTGCAGTAATTAACTCTGCTGTGCAATCCAACAGGTCTCATAGTGGAGGCAAGAGGCCTGGCCAGTTAGGAAGGCAGCAGCAGCAGTTGGCGGATCACTTTATTCAGAGCTGTGCACTGACAGCATCAGAGGTTTTATATAGGCAATGCACCACATGAACCCACTGAGTACAAGTTCTTTTTGAACAACATTTTGCAGTATACAAATATAAAGAGCAGTATTTAAATAGTGATAATAGAGTATTTAAATAGTGATAATAGAGTAGTAATAGAGTAATATTTTCATAATGGGCAATAGTAAGACATTTACATAAAAACAACCAGAAAAAACTATGGTTAAGATTATATCATCATGATGTTATTCTGCCAAAAGTGGATAAACAATAATACCAATGTATCCCGCAATCGGAACTTACAGCAAACACTGTAAAGTGTAATACAACAATCTCCTTAATCAACTACTTCTAAGTTAAGAGCTAAAAGCAAATCTATGCATGTCTCTAATGAACCAAAGGTTTGGAATAGCACCCATGCATTACAATATTCCTCCAACATTAACTGTAATAAAGAATATCAGGATTGCAGCTGCTGACAGCCATGTTAGTAGTCATAGAATTACAAACCTCGATCACATTACATCCACATTAACCACAGGATGATCGGAGGGGTCAGATCATGCCAGGCTACTCTACTGGAGGGATTACACAGACAAATGCTCACTTTGTACTACAAGATTATCCTAAGCAGTGTATACATGCTTGTTTTTGAGGTTTATAATGCAGCAGAAACTATGGTGCACTGACTTAAGTTCTATAGCGGCTGAGCCGATGATAAACTTGTACACACGGGTGCGTTTTGTTTTGTGAAAATGAGTAACTCTCTCTGCCATTTCACCAAAGACAGCCACAGCCACCTGTGTGACACTGGGCATAAGATAGCGACAACTACCTAACGCACTTGAGTGGAAAGAAGGATAAGTCTGACCTGTTTGGTGTGTGTTGTTCGGTTCAGGAGTAACAGACGCTTGAAACTTAATCGAGGGGGAGAGTGGTGATGGGAGAGTTAGTGAGAGAGTGAGACAGAAAGGGGTGGGAGGGAGGTACATAAGGGTTATGGAAAGTGAGTGTAACAAGGGAGGGGGCTGCAGCCTGGTTGGTTAACACTGTTGATGATTAAATGTGTGTGTGCACTGCTGTTTGACAGCACCTGCAACTCGTGCTCGATCTCAACAGTACCCTGTTCATACTCTACACGAGCTTGAAATCTTAAATCTGGTGCTGCACGGTGGTCCGTCCACATGGCGACAGCCCTGCCAGCATGATTAAAAACATGTCTGTGTCTGTGACAGCCTTGCTGTTTCTCTGTGTGTGTCTATTTTAGACAGCCACCTGTTAATGACATTAAGTAAGGGCGAAGGAGGAGCCTGTGTTTATATGAGAGGGGCCAGGAGAGCGTTTAACAGCAACACAATATACTGTGAGGAAAGTGACTCTGACCCAGAGAGTGAAAGTGAAACGGAGAGGCGGAAAAAGCAGCAGAGAGGGACACACATTGAGAGGAAAAATATAAGTGCAAGAAAGGACTGAAAGATGTGAAAGGAGATAAAAAGGTAAAAGAACAGTAATGTCCGCGGTAGATGCAGATTTGGACTTTCACTGGCTGAAAATGAAGCGGTTTGGAGGAGAAAGTGGGGAAGTGCAGTCCCAAATCATTCCCCACTGAACAGGGTCCATGGAGATTTCAGAGACTCAGCCTGGTCTTGTGGAAAGCTTTTTCTCGTGGCCCAGCCCTGCTTGGCTCCTCCACATTTTAGGTTACATACGTGGCACAGCGAGAGAGAGGCCAACCCCAGCAGCCAGCCACGCTCAGGGAGGGCAGGGAGAGGGGGGGGGGGGGGGGGGGGGGGAGAGAGAGGGGGGACAGAGAGGGGACGCAAACTGAGAGTGAGTCGGGTACAGAGAGACAGAACAGGAGAGAATTGGAGAAAGGGGACAAAACAGGCTGTAGGCTGTGACAGGAAAATAAACACCTACAATGTCCTAAACAGTCAAGCCCTGTTCCTCTTTAGCAGATATTGTAGTGAAGCCGCAGTGCAGTTTGCAGATGGACTTTCTCAGAGAGAAAAAAAAACATATTGGGCACATGACAGCAATGATAAATTGATTCATCTGGAGGACAGCTATCTGTTTTACTGCACATATGTGTGTCCATTCTTTAAAATGACTTTGCTTCTAATTACGCAGCCCATCGCAGCTCCTCCATCATGTGAGATTGATAAAAAGTGTCCACAGACAGTCTGAGGCCATCAATAATCTACAGTATGCAGATGTGAACAATCTTGTCTCCACATCACTCAAGTGGCCGTGTCAGCAGTACTGATTTATGCTTGAACACACTGAACTGCACAAATGTACGCTCATGTGTGCACCCATGTGCACACTGACCACACTTATGCACATTACAGCTGCGACCATTTCTTACATGGATGCTGCAAAGTAATGTTGCCTGAGAATATTTCCCTGACTAAAGCATAAATCTGGTGAGTTTTCTTAATCCCACGAAAAGACCAAAACCAACAATAAATTGGTCCGACTAACAAGTATCGCCTGTGGAACCAAAGCCTGATAGAGCTTATTCCTCTATGTTAAAGTTCTCCATTGTTGTCCAAAAACTAGCCACACTAGACAACATGGGCACTGTAGTTTATTTTTAGTCGATTTCAAATGCATGAATCCTCTGCTGTAAATACAAGCCAACGCACCAAATCCGCAGCTGAAAGTAGTTCCCAACAAACATGCTATGTATTCCTGTTTAAGTGATATTTTCTCAAACTACAGTGCCCAGCTGTTTTAGTAAAGATTTAGTAAAGATTTACATCTTCAGTAGAAACAAACGGGTTTGGGGCAGAGAGCAACACACAGACTGGGAGACAGACTAACGCACTGTTGCTTTGGTTTTCTTCATGGGATTTGTTGACAATAAGAAAAATATAGAATATCTCCAACCTTATCCTTTTTCTGTGATATTATCAGACGCACAGGAAGTGCACAAAATACCTCAGCCCTTTAGAAAAAAGGACTGTGACCTTTAATCTATTATAGCACCATCAGAAGCAGTGCTACACAGGTTTTTTAGATTAGCGTGCATGTCAGTTAACGGTATTCCTCACTCCACTATATAGTGTATGGGTCTGCAAGTTTAATCATTTGTCATAGTAGGAAAAGTACAAGTGTTACTAGTAACATTAGCAATGGCTCTGTTATATTCAAGTGTCTCAGTAAGTGTGACAGTGTGATGGTGAGCCAGCATGAACAATACCAGGACCCTGAAACTGAAGCGGCTAAATGGAATTGAGCCATCATTCATTATATTATTTACACCTGCGCTTTTCCTACTGTGACGTGTCAAAATGTCTTCTGTGAAAAGGCCTATTCGCATTTAACCTGACAGGCGTTTTGAGTTATTTCTGTGTCCTCTTCCATGGTATACCATGGGACATTTACATTCTTTTAACTCCCATACGCTGAATGCATACTGGCATATGTACACAGAGTACTGCATCCATCCTGCTCCAGTGTTGCACTCTCCCACTGCTGCAGTGTTCTATCTTTCTGAATGAGGATCAATGGCGAGGCACTGCCCAGAATGACAATGACCATCACTAGAGTTTTACATTCACCACTAGAGGGAGATAATGTATTTACAATCTTCACTGCAGCATCAGGCCCGGGGAAGGCTGCTAATAATGTTTAATAGCTCTCATGTTAGGCAGCCCGAATGCCCTGATCTATAACAGAGACAGGGTCAGTTTTACATGTTTCCTCTGGTGGATATGGCTTCTGCAGCCCGGGAGAGCTGCTGTTTTATCTGTGCCCTCAGGGAACCACTGGGTAGAGAGCGTTGCATCAGTGTCCCTGCTGCTGGGTTTTGTGCAGTGGGGTGCAGCGATGCAGATGGAGATGGGCAGTATAGAGCTGACACAGGACATTATTTCATGTCAGAGATTTGTTGCTTTCCTGTAACTGTTTTACAGGAACTCTCTGTTGAATAAGTCCCATGTGGACACAGTTTATAGCATATATCACTGCTAAATAAGACTGATTATATGCATTTGCCTACTAAGGGGGGTCAACATGAGTTTGAATTGAATTTATTTGCACAGGTTAAAATCTAATAAATGATATAGAAATAACAATGAAAATTAATTTGCATGGAGAGGAAGAAAGCCCAAAGGAGCTTATTGATTTGCTCAAACTAAATATTAAAAACATGTTTTAACTGTTACATTTGCAAGACATGAGAAAAAATAAATAAAACAAAAGATTAATGTGTTTAAATATGAGAAATTCCAACTAAGAAAGAGAGTTCCATACGTTAGGACTCCTGTATCTGGTTAAGGTTGACCTTGATGCTTGTGAGATGAATGAAACTGTTTAGTTGAGATGTGAATCTGAAAGATATACATGTACATAATAGGAAAACATTATCGAATATTAGTGGAGTGGGTTGCAATGCTAAAAAAAAGCACTTTTGGAACAATCACCCATATTATGCTGCAGTAAGCCAAGTAATGTGATGTATAGATAGATCACATAAAAAAAAAAATCCAAGAGTATTTTTTGTAACTGTGAAATAGCTCCATCGTTCGGACATTACCATTAACTACAGGGCTTGATAAATTATGCCATCAACTGAATGAAACTGACTGGACACGGCTCCAGTCTACTCCATCTCCATAATTAACTGTGAATGTCATCACTCGATGGTTGAATAAAACTGTGCTACAGTGGGTGGATACGTGTAAGAGAGGAAGCATGAAGAAGACATCATGTAAATTCAGTTTTTAATCAACATTTGAAAACAAAATTGGACAAATGAAACTGTTTTTGCTTTTATAAACTAAATGTGTTTTTTAGGTTTTAAATCATTTAAGAAATCACATTTTTTCCAGAGAGAAAAAAAAAAAGAAATTAAATGACACAGTGACACTGAGAAAGCAGGTTTCAGAAAGTAAGGAGTAACATCTCATAAGTGTTATCACCGACACAATCTCTTTTCAGTGCCATCTTAAGCAACCCAAAGTATCAAATGAAAGCAGTCTCAAGCCCGTACAGTGTGAACATGTGGTCCTCAGAGAATCAAGGGCAGAAGATGAGGGAGATGAGAGAAGCAGGTTTTGTTTGTTTAAGTACATACGGTTTCTATCATCCCATCAACTACATCGTGGATTTAGTGAAAATCCCCATATAGCTACACAGTAACATAATAAAATCATGAAAGCTGAACACTAAAATGTGAAATGATTGTATTTGTTTGTTAAAATTTAAAAATATAGTAATAGCAATGCTTTGTCTGCAGGTTTCAATTTATTTAGCGAGGTATTGCAGTATTGGGGTGTTTGAATTCTTTAGAGTGGACAAGCCACAAATTATAAATTGATCTAGTATTTTTTTAGTATTTTTTTTAATTAAACAAAAATCAGGCTGGACAGAGAAGTGGTGTTTTGGTTTCTGGAGTACAACATGAGTCGTGGATATTAGTCACGTGTTTATTTGGTCTTGTCAAAGAGGTGAGACGTTGCACAAAAAAAACAACCGGGTCCAACACATCTTACATCCCAAATCTGCTGGGAAACAAGGAAAATTGAAAACTGGTGATGAAGAGCTGAAGTACAAGATAGTGACATCTATGACCATACAGACATCATTGATAGGAGGGGCAAGCCGAATTTCTTTCCATAGCGAATTGAAATGTAATAACATTAAGGCTTTTTGGTAAGGAAGAGATAAATCCCATATTAAATACCAATCTGATTGCCTCTCTCCATCTTCCTTTGTTTATTTCCTCTTGAATTAGACCAGGACTGAACTGCTGAGACAAAACAATCTCACCTGTTAAAAGCTGTGTACAAAAGATGGACGTGAAAAAAGTTACAGAAAGGAAAAAAGGAAGAGAAACTCAAACTGGCATAATTGAAAACGTTCTTTTCTGCAGTTCATGTTAGTCTGCGGCCTGAATACAAGGTGATATTACAGCTCAAATCAGTGAAGCTACACACAGTATTGGAACAATAACAGTTAACATTCAGATAGAGTCCAATTAGACAACAGATTCGCTAACGATCGTCCTGAGGGGGGCAGTAGTCAGATAAAAATTAAGGATTATGAAGAAACGAGTGAATCCAAACAGAAAAACGAAAAAAAAAAAGGGACTCTCTTCTTGCTTTTCTAATGATGGGGGCAAAACTGAAGTGGATGTTACAGCTACTGTATATCTACATTAGATGGTCAAACAAAATGCCCTCTCCAATTTCTCTCCATCTCCCCCACATCACCCTTTCACAAATAAACACTCCCGTTTTATCCATCTCTCTTCTCAGTCAGAATTGTCCAGTTAGTTCCCTACTGCAACTCTTTCCTAATGTACTTAAAACAGGCTACCTCCATTTAAATACAAACCTTAATGTGTGGCACCCCCCTCCCACCCGAAATGACATCCCTGTCTCACAAAGTATAAAAATTGTTGCCCCCTTCCTGGACCTATTATTACACACATTTCTCAAAAATCTTTGACTCCCTCACCCACCCAGCTACACCCTCACCACCCAAACCTAGCCCCCTCTGTTAGGGACTGAATATAAACCCTCCCCTTTCTTTTCCTTCTTCCAATTGTAAATATGTTTAACTGCTGGACAATTCAAGCAGATCTCAAATGGTAAACTGGATACCACCACAGCCATTTTTCAAATGATTTAATACTCCCAGATTTACCTGAAATGTTGCTCTACCAAATCAATCAGGGGGCTGATTTGGAAATGGACAGTACACATTCCCTCCCTCCCTCCCTCCCTCCCTCCCCCCCCCCCCCCACCCCCTCTTTTCTTCATGCCTCCTCTACCAGAAGTCCCGGCGGTGGTAAGCGTCTGGATCGCAGTATTTGGTGACCACCACCCTGTTGGCAAACTTCCTTCCTGTCAGCCCCTGCATGGCCTTCTGGGAGTCAAAAACTGACATGAACTCCACAAAGATCTAGGAGAGTGAAAAAAATACAATAATAATTATAAAAATGACTGAAGGCATATCATAACATACATTTTTTTTTAAATTATATCTAACTCAAGAACATCTAAATCAAATTTTGGATGACTGAATCAGAGATAAGAGTTCCTACCTTGCCAGTCCCAGGCACCTCCAGACCGTCCACAGGTCGAGGTATCTCAATGCTCTTAACTTGGCCGTACTTGCTGCACTCGTCCCTGACATCCTCCACAATCTCCTCATATTCGTCATCATCCAGCAGCTCCTCTGGGGCCACCATGTTCATCAGACACAGCACCTCAGTGGGCAGGCCACCCATCTGAGTCACTGAGCTGTTCAGACCTGGCACCTGCAGCGTCACTGGGGTCTGGTTTATACTTGTCTGGAAGGACAGACAGAATGATTAGAACACAGTTGATGGCATATTTAACATTTACAAATCATTTTCTCATATAGCTCAATACTTTTGGTTATATTTACTATTAGGTAGAACTAAAAGTGAGAAAATGTGTGTTTTTTGGTCTTTAAATGAACCAACCAGTAGCAAATTGCTACTGTAGACTCAGTCAGCAATGTGTCTTTATTCATTTTAGCAACTCTAAAAGAGCATCCCGCCTCCCACCACCCTGCTGTCATCTGTCCAGCCTTTGGACACTCACCAGAGTGGCGTTCTTGGATCCCACACTGGCTCTCTGCACCAGGAGCTTCTTGTCCCCCAGCTGCATGCCGTTCAGCCCAGCAATAGCCTGTAATGATAAAGGTTTTAAGTTAGACTTTCAAAAACCCCTAAAATTGTGGAAGTGTAAAATGACAACGTAGTATTTGGACAGTGTCTATTTAAACTCAAAAAAATGAATTTTATAAATGTCCGGTAAACATCTTTTTTCGGTTGCACTGGTTACCTGGTCATTAAGGTTGACATCAACATATTCACAAAAGGCGTATCCTTTAGATAAGCCTGTGGCACTGTCCTTCACCAGGTTGAAGGCCTTCAGGGGGCCAAATGACGTCAACAGCTCCTTCACCTGAGACACATAAGACCAAACAGTTCAGTGATCTCCAAAACTTTCCATCATGTGAAAGACACATCGCTGAGTTTAATATCGCCATCAATGACAAGGCTATATCACTGCAAGAATAATATACGTTTTCTTCTCCTTCAATGTTTAAACTGTTAGTTTGTTTTTATGTTTTACTAATGGTCAGAAATCCCTGATATTTGAAGTGTAATCGTGTATAACTTTATAAAGCAGAGTATAATTCAACAAAGAGGATGCAGTACACAAAGTAATACAGGGCACAAATTACCTGGCCAGTGATCAATACGGGACTCAAAAGTACAACATTATGGACTTACAAATTAAAATAAAAACCAACTAATACTAACTGCTATGGTAGTTAATGTTGTTAGAATAGAATACAATCGTGTGCCGGACAAGTGTTGTACATTATATATAAGCCAGTTTGGAGGCAAAGCTGTTTTCAAATACTGACCTGGTCATCATTCAGGTAGTTGGGCAAGCCGCCAATGAAGAGCTTGTGAGCAGAGTCAGGGACCACTGTAGACACCACACCTACAAAGACATAAAGATAACGATAAGAAACATAAACAGACAGCCACAGAGAGCAAGCTCCTGTGGAGGATTAATTAATGATGACTTATGAATTATGCCACAAGTACTTAGAGTTAAAAACCATTAATTGTCTGTGTACCAGGCACATAGACACTGGGGTTCTCGCTCATGCCCGGCAGGGGCTGGTAATCGTGGGGACGACGAATCTTGAGACTCTGGCCTTGAAAGATGATGCCATCAAAGGCCATAG